>CM033475.1:218532790-218655857 GCA_019447015.1 Hymenochirus boettgeri | reverse complement strand
TCTGTCTGTACTTGTATTTCTCTTTCTATGTTCAATTCATTGGTTAAGTTATACTTTGCCATATTTAACCTTGTACATGTATTCAACCAATAAAAAAGTTAACCATGTGTCCTATACTATATTCCTTTTACAAATAAACAGCATTTATGGTGCTGAAATCTTCCAGGTATGAAAATGAATGTTCATCCCCTTGTAATGGAGATAATGTGTCCATTAGGGCATTTGAGGAGCCCCTCTTCATCTTTTATCTTTAAAGCACTATTTGTTCTAATGCTGCCCTACCTGCCCTCAGATTTAGCACTGCAAGTATATAAACTTGTTAGATCGCCAAGTTATTATTTAGCCACGTAGACACTTTCTTATTAAACTCAGCACTATGCACTTTTGATGTCCCGCGTCTGTACCCTAAGTGGGCACAGGCTGTGGGCATTGTCTTATGGAATTTGCTTTTCTCATTTTAGGTGACATTTAGGGGGTTAACGTGTTTGTGGGAGGGGTGGAGGGAGGGCTGGGGTTTAGGGGGTTAACGTGTTTGTGGGAGGGGTGGAGGGAGGGCTGGGGTTCTATCTTTCCTTACCGATTGTATTTTAACTCACCTGATGCATGATTCTGTAATCCCAACGACAACCAAATCCAATATGGCTGTCAACATATAGCACCAGGTAAAAGAGGAAGAGATTATTAGCACTGCATGGGGAGTGGAGGATTGAGAGGAGTCAGATAGAAAACAGGGATAATGATGTGAGGGAGAGTTACAGGGTCCTAGGGGGTTAACGTGTTTGTGGGAGGGGTGGAGGGAGGGCTGGGGTTGTGTCTTTCCTTACTGATTGTATTTTAACTCACCTGATGCATGATTCTGTAATCCCGACGACAACCAAATCCAATATGGCTGTCAACATATAGCACCAGGTAAAAGAGGAAGAGATTATTAGCACTGCATGGGAAGTGGAGGATTGAGAGGAGTCAGATAGAAAACAGGGATAATGATGTGAGGGAGAGTTACAGGGTCCTATATGGGTGGACATGAGATTGAGAATGGTACATTACCTGCAGTGATTGCCGTGTAGAGCAGGGATAGGTAGATGTATATATAGAATGGTACATTACCTGCAGTGATTGCCGTGTAGAGCAGGGATAGGTAGATGTATAGAGAATGGTACATTACCTGCAGTGATTGCCGTGTAGAGCAGGGATAGGTAGCGTATCTATTTAAAGGGGAATGTTGGATATAGTGATCTGGTAGTTGCTGTCAGGTTTTATAGGGTAATAGCCCCATCTGACCTGGGTAATAGCCCCATCTGACCTATTTGCAATTATCATGTAAACAGTCAGAATAAGATAATTGAAATGACTTTCCATATCTTATAGTATTGCTCTATTACAGCCAGACTTACACATGATAGATAGCAAACCATTCGCTTTAATCCAGCCACCACGTTTTGCATTGGTTGGATCCCATTTACCTTCCATAGACTGCACATTTGTTACAGATAAATATAATGACTAATCTACATCCACCAAACCAAAGTTCCTTTCTTTATCCCAGTAGGAACATGACAGCACTTACCTTTCCCAAGCTGAAAGTCTTTGCTATGAACCTTGATTCCAAGAGGCTCCCTCTCTTACCCTTAAGTACTTTCCCCAAATGATCACCTGACCGCACTTTGGGCGGAGAACTAATTTCCAATGGGAATATAGAATGTTGGCAATTTAAATGGAATTGGCTGATCCTGAACATTCTACTAATAATGAACATTATGGTCAAAGCTGAAAATCAGATGTTTGGTAATTTGCTGGTCAACTGCAATTAGAAACATCTGACTGGTAGCAGCAATATTATATCCTAGGAACCTATTATCACCCCACCACCGTTTAACTACATTGAGGCTGTGGCCACACTGAAACCTTTCTGTGATTCTCCAAATTTTCTGTTATCTGAAAGGCATAAGTATGGAGTCAGTATGGCCAAGCCCTGAATGCCCAAATTTTTTTTTACTTTGTCACCATGCTTGAAGGCTGCTCACTATTTACATTACCGTAGAACATGTTCTGAGAGATTCAATAAAAGTTCTTATAGTTAAAAATGGTGTTAACTTTGCCCCAACCAATCAGATCTTTTTTAATATTTGAAAGCGAACATCTGATTGGTTGGCGCAAAATTAGCACCATTTTTAACGATAAGAACTTTTATTGAATAACCCTGGTAGTTTCAAGTATCAATAAATAATGAAGAGAGCACACTAAAGGAGCAATGAACAGAAAGCCGCTATTTCCGCCTTGGGGGCTAGGCCACACTTGCACCCACATTTACGCATTCATTATATTCCAACATAGGAATCGCGGCAACGCACACCGAAAAATATGCGTTTTTGGGTGCGATGTGATTGCGCATCCGTTTGTGATACGTAATCGCATGCGATCCCCATTTTTATGCGCAAACGCATGCGATTTCGTATCTCAAATACGTGCGATTCCGTTAGCGATGCAGTGTGGCCGTGCCCTAAATCTGCCTTAATCACTTTGCAGCAATCCACCAATGGTTGACACGGCTTAAAGACAGTAATAATGGTATTTGTAGCGGTGTGCAAAAAAGAGCATGCCGTAAGTAGCGCACCAAGCCCATAGCGTCTTTTCAAGACAAAATCTTAGCTGGCGTTAAAGATTCAGAATGGGTTAGCCCCATTCGCAATGCAGAGAGAGACGCTATTGGCTGGGTAAATTGCGTTACGGAAGCAAAAGAGAGTGATAGCGTCTCTTTATAGGGCATATATTTTATGCCCTAATCTCACTTGCGATCCGTTAACCTGAGAGAATGGCATCGCAGTCCATGTCAATACGGGTGCCTGCGCTATGATCCACTTTCAGAATACATACAATCACATTTTTTTCAGATGGCGTGTACTCCACTGGCGGGCTATTGAGCGGATCGCAGCACAAAGGGACTGTAACGTGCATTGTTATCCGGCATAGCGTAGCCTCAGTGCAGTGGAGAAAGACTCGATGTGAGGCTAACCCAGGCCTCATAGGGAGTGGGTACAGGCAAGTGGGGGGGAAAATGAGGTTGAATAAAGACAACCACCCATGTAGTCCAACCTGCTCATCATTACCCACATACCCCCCTTAACTATTGATCCAGAGGAAGGCAACATTTTTACTCCCTTAGTAAACCCACTATAGGGATCTCTGTGATTGGTGGACTAATGTACATAGGGACAACACATATAAAACTACAAATTGAAAGGCTAAGAAGCAGTTTATTAAATGGCTACTGTATGGCTATAGCCTACATCTTCCATAAAATGGAAGGTCTGACCAGCTTTCCAGCATTCTGAACATCTCTACTGACCACTAGTAACCCACAGCTTTATTTTCATAAATTACCCATGCATCCACAGCAAGCTACTGCGCGATCACATTCGATATCCAAATCAAACGAACAATCCGCTCCTGTGTTTACCGAATAATATCGAACGAACGCAACAATCTCCTGTGTTAGCGAACAGATTATCGAACGACACGGCAATCCGTCCTGTGTAGCAAACGGTACATTCGAGGATAATCGAACAAACGAACAATCCTTCCTTTTAGCAAACGATTATCGAAAGAACAAACAATCCTTCCTGGGTTAGCGACTGTAAACTTATCGATATAGAGAGAAACGCACAATCCTTCCTGGTTTTAGCGAACGGTACATTATCGATGCACGAACATTTCCTCTCTGGGTTGCGCTACGGTGACATTACAAATGACGAACTCCTTCCGTGTTAGCGAACGATCCATTCGAATGAACGAACACTCCTTCCTGGGTACGTAACGGTACATTTCGATGAACGAACAATTCTTCCTGGGTTTACGAACGTACATGATCAATGAACGCACATCCTTCCTTCTGTTAGCGAACGATACATTACGAATGAACGAACAATCCTTCCTGGGTTAGCGACGGTAATTACAAATGAACGAACAATCCTTCCTGTGTTAGCGAACGATACTTATCGAATGAACGAACCAATATTTCCTGGGGTTAGCGACGTACATTATCTAATGAATGAATTCCCTTCCTGGGTTAACGACGTAACATTATCGAATGAACGAACAATCCTTCTGGTTAAGCACATGGTACATTATCAAATTAACGTACAATCCTTCCTGTGTTTCGCATAACGATACTGAATCGAATGAGAACAATCCTTCCTGGGTTAGCGACCGGCTACATTATCGAATGAAACGATAATCCTTCCTGGGTTAGACTACGAGTACAATTATGACTGAACGAAGAATCTTCTGGGTTTAACGACCGGTTTCATTATCGAAGAACGACAATCCTTCGGGGTTAGCAAACGATAACATTATCATGAACGAACATCCTTCCTGGGTAGCAACGATACATTATCGAATGAACATACAATCCTTCTGGGTTCGCGAACGGTACACCTTCGAGGGTTAGTTTTGGGCTTGGAGACATGGTGGTTATTATATTTATTCTATCACTGGGGTTATTATATAACTAGGGTATTATATGGTTATTAAATAGACAGGTTTATTATATGGGTTTTATATTTACTAGTTTTTTATATTGTTATTATATGGTTATTATATTACTAGTTTATCATGAGGTTCATTATAATACTAGGTTACAATGGTACGATCTAAGCTTGCGAAAACGAACGAACAAAAACGATCCTTCCGAGCTTAGCGAACCGACATTCGAGTGTTAGCAAAACAAGGGTACATTCGCGATGGTTAGCAAACACCCGTATATTCGATCTCTTTAACGAATTTTCGATAAAATCTAAACTTAAAAATCGGGTTTCGTCAAATGTTCGTGAGTTTCCGAAGTTTCGTTGGGACTTTCGAAACCCTCGGATTCGATTTGAAACTGGGTTCAGTTCGAACACCCACAGTAAACATCTCATACTGACCATAGACCCACAGCTTATTTTCATAAATTACCCATCATCAGATGTACTGTGGGTTCGAATAGAACCCAGTTTCAAATCGAATCCGAGGGTTTCGAAGTCCCAACAAAACTTTCGGAACTCACGAATTTGATGAAACCCGAATTTTTTAAGTTTTAGATTTTTATCGAAAATTCGTTAAATATCGAATTTACGGGCTGTTTGCTAACCCTCGAATGTACCATTTGTTTTTGCTAACACTCGAATGTACCGTTCGCTAAGCTAGGAAGGATCGTTTGTTCGTTCGTTTTCGCAAGCCTTCGAATGTACCATTCGATAACCCTAGTAATATAATAACCTCATGATAACCTAGTAATATAATAACCATATAATAACAATATAATAAACTAGTAATATAATAACCATATAATAACCTAGTCATATAATAACCATATAATAACCTAGTTATATAATAACCCAGTGATAGAATAACCATATAATAACCACATAGTCCAAGCCAAACTAACCCTCGAATGTACCGTTCGCTAACCCAGGAAGGATTGTATGTTCATTCGATAATGTATCGTTTGCTAACCCAGGAAGGATTGTTCGTTCATTCGATAATGTATCGTTTGCTAACCCCGGAAGGATTGTTCGTTCTTTCGATAATGAACCGTTCGTTAACCCAGGAAGGATTATTCGTTCATTCGATAATGTACCGTTCGCTAACCCAGGAAGGATTGTTCGTTCATTCGATAATGTATCGTTTGCTAACACAGGAAGGATTGTTCGTTCATTTGATAATGTACCATTCGCTAACCCAGGAAGGATTGTTCGTTCATTCGATAATGTACCGTTCGTTAACCCAGGAAGGATTATTCATTCATTAGATAATGTACCGTTCGCTAACCCAGGAAATATTGTTCGTTCATTCGATAATGTATCGTTCGCTAACACAGGAAGGATTGTTCGTTCATTTGATAATGTACCGTTCGCTAACCCAGGAAGGATTGTTCGTTCATTCGATAATGTATCGTTCGCTAACACAGGAAGGATTGTTCGTTCATTTGATAATGTACCGTTCGCTAACCCAGGAAGAATTGTTCGTTCATTCGATAATGTACCGTTCGCTAACCCAGGAAGGATTGTTCGTTCATTCGATAATGTACAGTTCGCTAACCCAGGAAGGATTGTTTGTTCTTTCGATAATCCGTTTGCTAACAGGAAGGATTGTTCGTTTGTTCGATTATCCTCGAATGTACCGTTTGCTAACACAGGAAGGATTGCCCGTTCGTTCGATAATCTGTTCGCTAACACAGGAAGGATTGTTCGTTCGTTCGATAATCTATTCGCTAACACAGGAAGGATTGTTCGTTTGTTTGATAATCGAATGTATCGTCGAATGTAGCTTGCTGTGGATGCTGGGTAATTTATGAAAATAAGCTGTGGGTACTAGTGAAACAGTTTTATTATGCCTATGATTAAGTACTGGTGACTATGGAATGTGTCAGGTGGTTTCTTTTAATGTATTGATGTGGCAATAAAAGCTAGGTTTTATTTTTACTGCTGAGTATCTGAAGTCATTTACCATATATTCTCTTATGGGAGAGCTGCCAACCCTTTTTTCTTTGACAGCTCCCATTGTCCACCTATCTGCTGATGTTAATCATTCCAACTTAAAGAGGTGCTATTGGCTTGGTACATTAGTTGCACTACCCAATTTTTGCATACCACTGCAAAATTTGGGTAGTGCAACCAATGCACTACACAATGGTACATCAGTTAAGATGACTTTCAGAAACAAATAGCAGATAACGGCTCTCATTACATAGCCCATAAGTTTTTAAATGGTTTAGGTATGATTGCCATAGAAATAGAAAGATAGGTTGGGTTGTGATCAGTATTAGTAGGTGGATGTACCTGCGTCTGTGTGGTGTTAGGGGTATGTTTTTGCCTTTTAGACCATAAAGTAAACTTTTTGGATCATTAAGGTACGTTTGCCTTGAATACAGAAGGGCAGGTTGGGTCTTAAGCATGTATCAGTAGGTGTGTGTACCTGTATTTACCAACCAACATCTATTAGGACCCTCCCTTCAGCCATAAGTGCCCTTTCTCTTTTTGTGATTTGGCCTTTTGGATGTGACTATGATTACTTTCTGATTGATACTTACTTTTTTGCCTGCTACATATTTATTCCACCAGCTGTTACCTGGTATCCCCATCAGCTATTTGTATCCATGCTGGAATAATTACCATTTACACTGAACCCTGTTCCACCCCCTTTTCAGCTTGGAAGTTTTATTACGCATCCACAAACTTTTAACTTTTTAAAGGGGGTTTCTATGATCTTTTACGTCCAGTTTCAACTTTTGTATTTATAATGTATGATATTTTTATTCTGATATTATATATAGATGTGTTTAGATGCAAGTTATTATGATTAGAGATCACTATGTATATTTGCACAACGCTGGTTTCATGTCCAACTTTGGTTAGCACTATATTGAGGTTTTGGTTACCCGTGCTTAACCGCTCTAATTAGGGGTTTCCATGGTTATTGAGTGCTGCTGGGAGGATTGACTCCTTGCGTTCAGGTTGGGAACTTGTTTGACACTCAGATTCTCCCTTGCTTCTTCCTATATATTACTGATCCCTACCTAGCACCTGCCTTTACTTTGGCGTTTATACCTAACCCCATCTTTCTTTCGGTTTATGAGGGATTCAGCCCAGCCCCCTAGACGACTATGGCGTTTTGCTGATATAAATTAATAAATCACCCAGCATCCACAGCAAAGGGAGAGGTGAGAAACAAATTTGGTATGTTTGTGAATGAGCTCTTTCTATTGAGGTAATGTTGTCTGAGCTTACAGCTGTACTCCCAAAGTAATTCCGGTAATGCTCTGAGACCTCCCTCTGTATCCCCTGCTGTACATATTATTAGTATTTTTATGCTCTGCAACGTTTAATGTGTTGTAATTATTCTATCCATTCAATCTAAAAAACCTTTTCATTCTCCATAGAGATGGGATCCGGGTCCGACACGAACCCGTATCTGACGCAAAATCCGAAAGATCCTCCGGATTTCTGGACTTCGGAACAAATTTTCGAAGACTTTCGAATGTATGGAGCTATTTTCGGTAATTTACGAAAATATCTTCAAACATTCGAAAAAAAGACCAGAGACCACTTTCAAAATTCCGATCGTATTTTTGAAAATCGAATGTATGGAGCTATTTTCAATAATTTTCAAAAATAGCCTAAAACATTCAAAAATCTTCGAAAATAAGATCGGAAACTCGAAATTGGTCTCTAATCGTATTTTCGAACGTTCAAAGATATTTTCGAAAATAGCTCCGTACATTCGAAAAAGATTTCTATTTTTCGGATCTTCAGGATTTTTCCGAGATCCTGGAATCCGAAAACGGAATAAAAATCTGTAGTTTCGGCCAACCTCTAATTCTCCATAGGACAAAGGATGGGAGTGTGTGTTCCTTGCAGAAGCAGTTAGGTTGCCTAAAGCTACATTCACACTAGGCCTCAATGGCACCGCTGTGCGTTAACGCACAAAACTGCTGCATGAATGCTGTGAATGGTGCCATATATTCGTATGTTCTAATGTTTTGGTCAGATCAGTAGCACTTCCACTACTTGTTATAATAATGTTGCCATAGGACGGCTCCCACAGCCTCCCTTTTAATTTGTTCTTATGTTCACAGCATTTTGGTGTGATGTTACAGCACCAAAACCTTCTATAGTATGAACGAGCCCTAACTAGTTAAATGGGCGAATTGGAGTGGACCGGGAACAGATTGTTTAGCCAATTCTAATCTTGACACTTTAGTTTCCCTTTAAATGATTGTGTCCTAAGGAAGAGTTTGTAAATGTCATGCTGCCCAAACACTGTATCAATACTGTTGATTTTAAATTTATTCCTCAAATTTGACCCCCGACCTGGTCAATATCATGAAATATGGATCTAATGATTGGCCCGAGGCTACTGGATATGTAAGTAGGTAAGTGGATTAGTGTCCGACTATTGGTGGAATAATAATATTTAGGATTGTTTTTTATTTGTGTGAGTTTAGTTCTCTTGTTAGACCATTGTTTTTATTTATTATTTATATACACATGACATGTTCTATGTAGATAAGATAGAACAAATAATCCATAATTACCTTCTGTTCATTAGAGTCTATTTAACATTGGTTTCCATTGTTTCTGTTAGGTCAAGCTATCTCGACTTAATCCATTCATTTCTGATTTCTGGTCCCAGTGCCTGTTACTGATAATTGTGTTCAGGGACACACCTCCCATTGGGTAGGCACGTGCCTAGGAGTGCCAGTGGTTGCAGGGGTGGCTGTCAATCTCTCCCCCTTTTTACCCCTCATTACAGAGGATACCTGAAAGGGTTATCATAGTCACACTGTGGGCAAACTTGTATGTACCAGTCACACTGTGGGCAACCTTGTATGTTACTGGATCCCTGTAAATAAGGAGAGTATGTTCCAGTCACACTCTGGGCAACCTTGTATGTACCAGTCACACTGTGGGCAACCTTGTATGTTGCTGGATCCCTGTAAATAAGGAGAGTATGTTCCAGTCACACTGTGGGCAAACTTGTATGTACCAGTCAGGGAACTATCAGGGGAGCAGGGGGAGCAACTGTGGGGGGCCCTGGAGCCTAAGGGGCCCCATCTTCTTATTTTTCCCATGACAGATATAGCCTCCTCCCAGAAAACCACTGTCGGTGAAGCACGGATAGGGGCCCCATCATAGTTTTGCTAGGGGGCCCAGCGATTCCTGGTTATTCCACTGGTACCAGTCACAGTGTGGGCAACCTTGTATGCAATAGTCACACTGTGGGCAAAATTATATATACCAGTCACACTGTGGGCAACCTTGTGTCATACTGTGGGCAACCTTGTATGCAATAGTCACACTGTGGGCAACCTTGTATGTACCAGTCACACTGTAGGCAACCTTGTGTCATACTGTGGGCAACCTTGTATGCAATAGTCACACTGTGGGCAACCTTTTATGTAACAGTCACACTGTAGGCAACCTTGTGTCATACTGTGGGCAACCTTGTATGCAATAGTCACACTGTGGGCAAACTTATATGTACTAGTCACACTGTGGGCAACCTTGTGTCATACTGTGGGCAACCTTGTATGTAATAGTCACACTGTGGGCAAACTTACATATACCAGTCACACTGTGGACAACCTTGTATGTACCAGTCACACTGTGGGCAACCTTGTGTCATACTGTGGGCAACCTTGTATCATACTGTGGGCAACCTTGTATGTAATAGTCAAACTGTGGGCAAACTTACATATACCAGTCACACTGTGGGCAACCTTGTATGTAACAGTCACACTGTGGGCAACCTTGTATGTACCAGTCACACTGTGGGCAACCTTGTATGTACCAGTCACACTGTGGGCAACTTTGTATGTACTAGTCATACTATGTACAACCTTGTATGTACCAGTCATACTGTGGGCAAACGTGTACAGTATGTACCAGTCACACTGTAACCAACCTTATATGTACCAGTTCCACTGTAGGCAACCGTATAAGTACCAGTCACACTATAACCAACCTTATATGTACCAGTTCCACTGTAGGCAACCTTATAAGTGTAACAGTCACACTGTGGGCAAACTTATATGTACCAGTCACACTGTGGGCAACCTTGTATGTACCAGTCACACTGTAACCATCCTTATATGTACCAGTCACACTGTAACCAACCTTATATGTACCAGTTCCACTGTAGGCAACCTTATAAGTACCAGTCACACTGTAACCAACCTTATATGTACCAGTTCCACTGTAGGCAACCTTATAAGTGTATTTCTCTTTCTATGTTCAATTCATTGGTTAAACTTTGCCATATGTAACCTTGTACATGTATTCAACCAATAAAAAAGTTAACCATGTGTCCTCTACTATATTCCTTTTACAAATAACCTGCATTTATGGTGCTGAAACCTTCCAGATATGAAAGTGAATGTTCATCCCCTTGTAATGGAGATAATGTGTCCATTAGGGCATTTGAGGAGCCCCTTTGTGGCAATGTACCAAGAGTAGCTGCTTTTATGTGAAAATAAATTCAATCTAAACTGGGATTTTTTTTAATTGCTCATTATTGGAAACCATAATTTCCCCAACTTTTACGCTGCCATTTATTTTTTTTGATCTGTTCTTTAGATATCCAATCAGAACCATTTTAGCCGTCAGTCAAGCTGCCTTATAAACGGTTTTGCTGTAACTAGAATAATGACATTTTGGTATGTGTTCCAATCAATATAAGCAAATAGGATACCTACTAGATGTCCAACCTTTTGGCCACCTCCCTGCCACACACATAGTCCAATAGTATATAAGAAGATAAGGTTGTCCAGTCGTTTCAGATTGTATTCAACATATGGGGAATCCCTTCTTTATTAGTGCAAATTACAAATACAACACACATGTTTCGGCGCAGTGGCCACTGCACCGAAACATTGTATTTGTATTTTGCACTAATAAAGAAAGGATTCCCCATATGTTGAATACAATCTAAAATGACTAGAGAACCTTATCTTCTTATATACTATTTTGGTATGTGTGAATTGCATGATGGCAAATTCATGGCTAATAGTGACTACTGAGCATGCTTGCCCTAATCGAAGGTCTGGTCAGATGGAAGGAGGTGTCCAAGATTGGGAGAGTGGGGAATACATAGCCTGAGCAAATCAAGTACTGGATTGAAGCCATGCAGCACCTCGGAGTAAGGGCTCTAATTGGGAACAAATGTAAGAGGAATTGATCAAAACAAATCCAGTTAAGTATTACAAAGTTCTGGATCTAATCTCTATGAAATGTTGTTTTAAGTGCACATTGTGCAGGTATATGAGCCCTCAGTCTACATTCAAATACAGCTATGTACCGAGAGCTGGTATTGCTCTATATTGCCTCCTCTAGGCAATATGGGGGGGAAATGAGTTATTTACTGTACAAATAACTCTGATGAGCATCTCGGCTAAAGCTGCGCTGCCCTCAGCCAAAAAATACAAATAAAGTCTGAGATACTCCCTTGTATTGTTGTTTGAAAGAAGTACAAGTTTATTCACCCATGTCACCCAGAAAAAAAAACAGGCAACGTTTCAGATGGATCACCAACCTTTCTCAAGCCCCTCATTCCTCTAGGCAACACACTGAGCTGTTAATGGCTCTCAGTGCATAGCTAATGGTAGATGGTTTAACGTGACTTTAAGGTGGAATAACCCGATAACATCTCTGTACGTAGCCCTATCAGATCAAAACTATAGTGCTTTGGGAGTGGAGACTATAAGGGCACAATCCTTTTGTGTGTATATTTACTACACACGTGTGATCAGCTGATTAAAAATGGCCAATTGCTGTGCAGCTAGGGAGGGTGTGTCAGGGGCCTGGACTGTGTCAATTAGAAAAAGAGAGTATTTATATTTGAAAATAAAAGGTACAAGACTAAGACATGGAGGGATTTAGCAGACAAGAACTTTAGAGATACTGAGAGATCCTAACAGATAAAGCACTTTAAGAATGTTCTTTTGTTGTTATATATTATCCTCAGTGATTATACCAACATGTGTTTAGTGTTGAACTAATTGTGTTTGTGTCTAAAGCACTTTAAGGACACATAATGGAGATAAATTTGATCACTATTTAAATGCACTTTACAGATTTTTGTATAAATAGCACTTGTGTGTTATGGCTTCAAAACGGTCCCAGACCAAAACGTTGCCTTTTATACTGGAGGTGTACCTGGGTGGGAGATGGGAATTCTGGGGGCATGGTCGGGATTTGGACAAGTTTTTTGCCCGGGCTGCGGGGCTGCCATACGTTCACTGAGCTCTCAACTACCTACAGTGCCCAGCTAAACTCCCCGTAATAAAGGATCGAGAGATTTGCACAAAGGAGTGGATGTGGGCATTCCCAAACTAACAACATCCCAGAATTCAACCATCATTAACGCTTGCAGTCCCGAGTGTCACAATCATTCAGGTTAATGTCAGATCTAATACCATATAGTCACATCAGCATATACAATACAAAAATATGTAACACAAACTGCTTATCTCAATACTCCAAAAGCAATATACTAATAGGCAATTAATAGTCAGAAAAAAAAGACAGAAATGTGCATGTTGAAATCATACACAGTAATGTCTTCCAGGAGGGGTAAGTATCTTCCAGGAGGGGTAAGTATCAAAGCCAAGATCCACTTGCGTTCCTGTATATAAAATGATTCTTATGATCCTTGATTCTAAGCTCTAGCACATGATTCCAAAGAAACATTCCATGTCCATGATGCTTCATAATCTGTATAGATAGGTGTCCAAATGCCCATAAAGTTAGAAAAAAGCCAGTGTATCCCCAATGTTATTCCCCATAGCTCCAAAAGTCCGTACTAGTTCCCAAAACTCCACTGAACATCAATAGGTGATGCTCCTTGGATGAATGGTACTAATTATCACAGCTTATTCCAACATCCAAAAGTCCAGGAATAAAGATGTCGCAAAGAGACTTACTCTGAGGTGCTGCATGGCTTCAATTCAGTACTTGATTTGCACAGGCTTTGTATTCCACACTCTCCATATCTTACGACACCTCCTTCCCATCATGCAATTCACACATCCCAAAATGTCATTATTCCAGTTACAGCAAAAGTTTGATAAGGCACTTGATTGACAGCTAAACATGGTTTAGACCGGCTATCTAAAGAAAAGATCAAATAAAATGGTACTGTAATAGTTGGGGGAAATTGGTTTCCAGTAATGGGCAGTTGAAAATCAGTTTAGATTGCCTTTAAATAGTTTCACAAAAATTCAGCTATTCTAGTTAACCCTGGATACATTGCTGCAAAGAGGCTGATGGGGCTTTTAGGACTGTAATAGCCAATAGGGGCTCCTCAAATGCAGTAATGGACACATTACCTCTATTACAAGGGGATGAACATTCATTTTCATATATGGAAGATTTCAGCACCATAAATGCAGTTTATTTTGTAAAGGACACATGGTTAACTTTTTTTATTGGTTGAATACATGTACAAGGTTAAATATGGCAAAGTTTAACTAAACCAATGAATTGAACATAGAAAGAGAAATACAAGTACAGACAGAACATGAAGCTTTACAATAGACTTGTTACTGTAGACTGGGAAGAGCACATTTAATGATCCGTCCTTTCATGGTGAGAAGGTAAAGGTATCCAGCATCATAGCTCACATGTTTAAAGCTGCTACACAGATCCAGCTGTGTCCATGAGGTTCCTGTAGGGCTATTAGGGCAGATTCCCTCCCTGAAATTAAAATAAATTATATAGTAATAGTCACAGGCACTCACTTAAAGCTTAAATTGCCTGGGTGCCACCCACTAAAACTAAAGTATACAATGCACAATTCTGGGTCTTGCCAAGCTGTGTAATTTATTGAATTGTGCAACAGCAATGTTTTATACCAATATATTATACTCCAGTGCACACAGGGATTTAGTGAAAAGTGCCTTTATTGGGCAACGTTTCCACCTTTATCAAGCCAGGCGTAAAGTGCAAACATCACAATTTATGTGCAAACAGGCATTTCCTGTTAATCCCATTAAACCATACCTATTTAACGTGCTATCTGTTATAATAAAATCCTATAAAGTGTTAGTGTATAAAATGTATCCAAAGTCAATCACTAAAGTGACCAAGTGCTAATGAAATAACAGCTTAATTTTATATTCAATAAAGGTAAATATATAAATGTTTCACATTATTCTAACAACACACATGGCTGCTTGCAGACCTAAGAATCATGCACTTTACTTGATAAAGGCAGAAACGTTGCCCACATGTCATTTTGCCCAATAAAGGCACTTTTCACTAAATCCCTGTGTGCACTGGAGTTTATGAATATACTTTATATATAATCATTGTCTGGTAGCACCAGGGTATAAACACTTTTCTATGAAGGGATGAGAGCCCACACACTGGAGGAATGTATTTACACACATCATGGTGGGTGGCACACAATACTTGCTGAGACAATGACCCGGGTGCTTCCTATTGATTTTCAAATAAGATGTATGCAGATACAGGAGCACTTCAGGGATTTTTTTTTTTTCTCATCAACACAAAAGTGCCAACATTTCGGCCCTGTGTTTGGGGCCTTTATCAAGCCATGTGAAACTTAAATAGGGAGTATACTCCCTACTCATGTGAGGTCATTGACTTAAACCTACACATAAAAAAAGAGAAGCTGCCTTATATAGTATATTAAAATTGACACTCTGGAACAGTGCTTTAAGTGCATAAAATAAAGTGCTCTATTATAAAGTGCTTCAACCTCACTTATAAAGTGCTAAATATAGTGTCTTTAATACGAGCCAACTCTAAATACAAACAGGGAGAGTCAATAAAAGGTCTTATTTAAAATGGTGCTAATTTTGCCCCAACCAATCAGATCTTATTTAACATTTGAAAGCTAACATCTGATTGGTTGGGGCAAAATTAGCACCATTTTAATCGATTAACAGGGAGATTCAATAAAAGTTCTTATCGTTTAAAATGGTGCTAATTTTGCCCCAACCAATCAGATCTCGTTTAACATTTGAAAGCTAACATCTGATTGGTTGGGGCAAAATTAGCACCATTTTAAATAAGAACTTTTATTGAATAACCCTGAAAGTGCACTGGATAATAGCTCAAAGGTTAAATATATATAAATTATTCCTGTACAGAGTAATAAAATACATGCCAAGAGCAATAATAATTGACAACCAAATATGCTTCCCCAGAACAGTTTTCTATATGCAAGTTACTATATAATATATACACCTTGAGGTTATAAATTATATTAAGCTTCAAGACCCAGGTGTGCAGTCCATTTTTTCATATTAATATATACAGTAAAACTATTCAACAGGTCTATAGATTAGTAGTGTCATTAATTCCTACATTCTTAATGCGATCTACCACCAGGTTTGAAAGGTGGTGCATGTTGAGCATTTCATCTACTTTTTGGGAACAGTTCCTCACAATTTTAGACATAAGGAAAATAAAGAGAGTGTTTGATTGCAGTCATGAAAGACCAGAAATTTAAAAACCTCACTCAAGTTCATTATTGCAGCAAATCCCCAAAGCAAAGTCTAGATCAGAACAGAGGACGGTTGCAAAACTCCCCTGTGCACCGCTCGGAGGACAAGGGGACTGAAACCTTTTCACAGGAAGGCAGCTCCTACTCTTCAATTTGCTGGAATTCAAAAGGCACTGCAGGAGCTGAGGTGTAAGGGAAGGTTTTTTTTCACATTACACAGTTGGGCAAAAACTGGGTTAAATTTTAGTTTTGGACATGTACCAACATTTAAATGTTGGCAAATGTAGCTGGAGCAGACTTTGATGGGGCTGTACTGTTTATGGCAAACCCATAGGGTGAGAACCTATTTGTTTACAACACAAATAAATGTACAATCAATTGCACATGTAGGGGTTACAAGGCATTACAGGGATAGGTAGATGTATAGAGAATGGTACATTACCTGCAGTGATTGCTGTGTAGAGCAGGGATAGGTAGATGTAGAGCAGCATGTTGGTTGTTAGTTCAGGCTGTACAGGGAGAACAGAAATAGTGGCTTACACCATTGCCCAACATGGTTTGCAGTAAAATAAAGATCCATGTAATTACACTTTACATTAGAATTCCAGACTTCCCACCCTACCAAAGTGGCTTCTGGGCAGGGGTTGCAGTATAGGTGCAGTCATCCAGAGGGTGGAGGGTCATGGCAGACAAAAAAAGGGGTATTGTGGGGCAGAGAATACAGTTGCTGGCATTTGTAGAAGATTTGGATGGTCTCACGGGAGGGATATTCAATAGAGATTATAAAATCTATGAGGGTTATTCAATAAAAGTTCTTATCGTTTAAAATGGTGCTAATTTAGCCCCAACCAATCAGATGTTAGCTTTCAAATGTTAATTAATATCTGGATTGGTTGGGGGAAAATTAGCACCATTTTAAATTATAAGAATTTTTATTGAATCTCCCTTATGTATTTTGTTGAAAACCAAGAATACAAACAGCCCAATTCACTGCCAGACACAATAGTACATAGGATTAAATTTGCTCTATCCAATTTAACCTTTTCACCATTCTCTATAATACATCTGCCTATCTCCCTGTCACCACGGCAATCACTGCATGTATTACCATTTCCTATTACATCTACCTATCCCCTGCGCGACACAGCAATCACTGCCAGGTAATGTAACCATTCTCTATATACATCTAACCTATCCCTTCTCTCAAGAGGGGGGACGGCAATCAATCTGCAGGTAATGGTACCATTCCTCTATATACATCTACTATCCCTGCTCTACACGGATCACTACTGCAGGTAATGTTAACCATTCTCTATCTTAACACTCTCCCTATCCCTGCTCTACCCAGCATCAACTGCAGTAATGTACCATTCTCTATAACATCTACTATCCCTGCTCTAACAACCCGGCAATCACTGCAGGTACTGTACCATCTCTATCACATCTCACCTATCCCTGCTCTACCACTGCAATCAAAGCAGGTAAGTACCATTCTCATCATTCTTACTATCCCTGCTCTACCTGGCCATCACGTGCAGGTATTGTCACCATTCTCTATATACACTACCTATCCCTGCGCTCACCAGCAATCACTTAGGTCAATGTACCATCTCTATACATCTACCTATCCCTGCTCGTACATACAAAACGGCAATCACTCAGTTAATGTACCATTCTCTATATAACATCTGCTATCCCTGCTCTACACAGCAATCACTGCAGGTAATGTACCATTCTCTATATACTCTACCTAACCTATCCCTATCCTGCTTTACTGGCGTCACTGCAGGTCATATTACCTTCTCTATATACATCTACCTATCCCTGTTCTACATGGCAATCACTGCAGGGGTAATGTACCATTCTCTAATCCATCTACCTATCCTGCCTCTACACGGCAATCACGGCAGGAAATTACCATTCTAATATACATCTACCTATTCCCTGCATCTACAAACACAAGAAACAACGGTCAATCACTCTGCAGGTAATGTCCATTCTCTATATACATCTAACCTATCCCGCTCTATCTACAACGACGGCAATCACTGCAGGTGATGTGCCATTCTCCTATTACTCTACCTATCCCTGCTCTACACAGCAATCACTGCCAGGTATGTACCATTTCTATACACTATCACTACCCTGCTCTACAACCCACAGCAATCACTGCAGGTAATGTACCATTCTCTATGATACACTCACCTATACCCTGCTCTACCAACGAGCAATTATGCCAGGTTAATGTACCACTCTATATCACCATCTACCTATCGCCCTTTACACTGGCCATACTGCAGTGTAATGTCTGCATTCTCTATATACATCTGCACTTCCTGTCTCATACGGATCACTGCAGTAATGTACCATTCTCTATACTACTCTACCTATCCCTGCTCTACCACAATCACATGCAGGTACGTAACCATTCCATCTATACATCTACATATCCCTCTCTACACGGCAATCACTGCAGGAGATGTCAATTCTCTATATACATCTACCTATCCCTGCTCTACAGACACAATCACGGCATCACGCGAGGTATTGTAGGCCATCTCTATAATGCGTAGGCCAGCCTGGCGATGCAACACGGCAATCACTGCAGCGTAATGTCCCATTCTTATATAAATTTCCTATCCCTGCTTTACACAGGCATCACTGCAGGTATGTACCATTCCTATATAATCTACACTACCTGCCTTTCACAGGCAGTCACTGCAGTGTAATGTACTCATTCTCTATATACATCACCTATCCTGGTTTACATGGCAAGGTCATGCAGGTAATTACCATTGTTCGTCTATATCCTCTACCCTATCCATGCAGCTACACGGCAATCCACTGCATTAGTGTAATACCATTCTTATACGGACATCCCGCGCCATACACCTACTGCCGTAATCAGCTCTATACCTACTCCGGCTCAGCAATATACATTCTTATACATCTACCATCGCACGCATGCACGGGTATGTAACACCTTATCTATATCATCTACCTATCCTGCTTCTACACGGACCAATCACTGCCAGTAATGATACCATTCTCTAGTATACATCCTACTATCCCTGCTCTACAACGCATTCACGTGCAGTACTGCTACCTTCTCATATACATCTACTATATCCCTGCCTACTCTACCGGCAAATCACTGCCAGGTAATGTACATTCTCTCTTGTCCCCCCATTTATGACCCTGTAACTCTCCCTCACATCATTATCCCTGTTTTCTATACTTGATGGCCTTTATCAATCCTCCACTCCCCATGGCAGTGCTTACTAATCTTTCCTATTACCTGTGCTATATGTGTATGAAATATATAATTCAGAACTAGTAACAAATTTATTTTGCGTGCATTATCAAACGCTGTTTCGGCCATATTGGATATGGTCGTCGTGATTACAGAAATCATGGCATCATGTGAGTTAAAAATACTTTCGATAATGGAAAGAGACTTACACACCTAAATGCCACCTGAGAAAAGCAAATTTCCACAAGACAATGCACCACAGCTGCGCCCGCTAGGTACAGACGCGGGAGCATCAAAAAGTTGCAGTGCTGAGTTTAATAAGAAGGTGTCTACGTGGCCTACGAAACTTGGCGATCTAAAGGTTTTTATACTTGCATTGCTAAATACTGAGGGGCAGTAGGGCAGCATAGAACAAATAAAGTCTTTAAAGATAACAAGATATGAAGAACGTGGCAAAGTAGCCTCAAAGTGGAGTAATAAGAGTAAAGTAATATCCGAGGGTCTACAGCGCAGGAACGTCAGTGATGATTATACAGAGGGTGGATTAACGCAGGTTTACGGTGGGAGTAAAAAAGAGAAATGACTGGCCAAGTAAGAAACTGACTTAATCAAACTAAAGATCTGGTACACCAGAATAAACACAATGTTAAGCTACTAAAGGGGTGTGCCTAATGTTACTAAGCTTCAGACCATTAAATGTGGGGACAGTAGCCTTATGAGTGTTAGAATATCCTGCTATGGGGAAAGACCTTGCATTTCATACCATTACGTGGGGGAGGTAATCTATTAATAGGAATACAAAGTGAAACTGAGGGCTGGCTACATACAACGGCTAGAAACATATGGGTGATAATGGCCAAAGAGACATGATGGGACAGTTGCTCAGTATATATTAATCGTGACCTGCAGGCAATTAACACTAGAGCTCCAAACCAAGTAATTCTATTTGACAGAACTGTAACAAAAAATTGGTGATTGAAGCTTAAAATACAAATGTTGTGCCATTCCATTACAGGAAGCCACACTCCCCACCTCTGTGCGCCCACCTAGTGGTTATTATAGGCTAGGTTCAAATGGTTTGGCTTGGGTGGCAAAAAACCCTAGAAACACACCCCTGCTCCACTACAACTGCATCAGTGCATTAATAAACAACATCCTATTTTACACAGGCTACGCCCCACACTTGGTCTATGTAATAATGAGTGGTTGTGACAATTTGGTTATGGATGGCAAATATGGCTGTACAACACTGATTACTTGACATAACAGACGGTTAAACTTCCTCTGGGCGGCTGGTACTTTAGACGGTCGCAACCCTGGGGCACTACCATGTTTGGAAATCACTTCCCAGCATGCCCTGGTTACAGAAAGCAACCAATCAATGTGCTGGTGTGTCGTTCCAATTTGACATCAACATTGTTTAAAGGCGAACTGTGTAAGTTTTCAAAAACCATTAATGAAATACTTGGGGCGGAGGTTGGATTGGTACCTTTCTACCTCCCAATCATGATTGTATGCGGAGATTTCAGAACAAACTATTTCTGCCAGGCCACCTCCCAGTCAGGTAGTTTTATTTTAAAATAAACTTAGTGTAGTTGTCCTTTAAATATGTACTGGCTCCTGCAGCCAGACAGCACAGGATCACCCACCAAACTAGGAGACGGCCCACTGAAACTGAAACTGAAGCTGTGTTGGAAATATCCTTCGTATCTCTGTTCTCTATATTGTAACAGAGACTTTCATATCTCCCACCTAAAAGCATGTCTTATTCCCAAAACCAGTACCACGTGAGCCTGGGATTCTCACACACAGCTGGGATGCGGTAATAGAGAATTGTACGGGGGTAATGCGGATGGAAATATATACCGCTGGGTTGCAGACGGACTGGTGCAAGGTTCCTGGTCGCATGATCCATTGACTGTAGGACCAGCCGAGCTGGGGAGGTCACAACAAACGAATTCATCTACAAGATTCAGAACAATGATGGGTACTAGTACCGGTTAAGGGGGCCAGTAGAGAATCTCCAGTACTTAATAATTGGCAGGTATACCACCGTGGTGTAATTACCATCCCATGACGAGGGGGGGGGTTTACGGGGACGGTAGTAGGAGCCTACCATAGCCACAGATCCAGTTTTAACAAGCTGATCCACCACCATAAGACATAGTGAATCAGCTATTTAGAAGACCAGAAGTTCGGGAGTGGTCTTTGAAAACAACTATTGCGCATAATCTTATTGATGGTGTGTGATCAGCTGTTTAAAAATGGCTAATCACAGAAGATCTTGGCGGGGGTCAGGGGCCAACTTTTTTTTTTTTTTTTTTTTTTTTTTTAAGCAGCAGGTTCCATTAACTTATGTTATGTGACAGAGCTGTAATGATAAACATTTGTTCTATGGAGTATGACATTTCCCAGTGGGACTTTTGTTTAAGCTTATTTTGGGAGGCCCTACGGACTTCTCAAGCAGATTGATGCTGGGAGTTGATCAGTTCTAGTGGAGTCAATCGGGGGATGCATTTCTGTGTGAACCAGGATGGAACCACTCGCGAGGAGAACAACCTTCCTGCTGATCCAAACCTAGATGGGGCTCTAAAACTACAGCTGTGGCCTCCTTAGGATGTTGGGGAGTCAACAGTGCCAACCAGAATCTAACTATCGTATGTGTGACCCACAGCTTGTCGAGGCCGACCAGTGGAAGACAGGGTGGATGAAGCCTGGTGATGCATTGAAGGTTGGCTAGATGGATCCGTGTATGGTGTGAATGCAGACGGAATGTTTACAGAGGTAATGGGAACAGGGTGGGTTATATGGGACTAATGTGTATAGGGTGGAGCTCAGGGAAGATAAATGCTGGTTTCACACTGATTGGTCAATCACAAATCAATGCACATGTATGGGTTTTAGCAAGGCATTAGATGTACTGATGTGAATTTGTTGTATTGTAACATATAGGTTCTCATCCCCTGTCCAGCATCTCTAAAATATTGGTGCACAGTCACCCCAAATGAAGACCATACTAGCCGCCAACTGTTCAGTGTTAAAATCCTTCTTAATACTCTGACTCCAATGGTTCTCTGCGTGCTTGTCCCAACACAGGAACGTGAAGTAGTGAGCTGTCTTACTGTAGCCTCCTGAAAAGTTTCCTGCCTCCTTGTCCTCTGGGAGGTGCACACAGAGGAGTTCTGCAATCGTCCTCTGTTTGATCTAGACTTGCTTTGAGGATTGCTGCATAATGAACTTGAATTCCTTGTTCTACATCATGACCTGCAGTCGCTGCTGTATTTCCCTTTGTCTAAAAGTGTTTGAAACGGTTTCCCAATGAAGCAGTAAATAAATGCTCAACATGCACAACCATTCAACCTTGGTAGATCAGATTACGAACCCCTAACTAAACACTATACTGGCAAATGTTCTATAGACCTGTGTTTTGAAGTTTATATGTAAATCTTCGTTCTCCACTTTTTAAATGAGAAAATGTAATGCTGGGTCTTGAAGTCAATATATTTTTTATACCAAAGTGTTTTTTTTTATTTTCAGGGAGGGAATCTCCCTACGAACCCACTACAGAAACCTCATGGACACAGCTGGATGCTTGTGTAGCAGCTTAAACATGTAGCTATATGCCTGCGATAACCTTTTACCTTCTCACCATGAAGGACGGTATATACATGTGCTATTCCCGCTAGTCTACAGTAACACGTCTATTGTAAAGCTTATGGTTCTGCTGACTTGTATTTCATCTTTCTAGTTCATTCATTGGTTAAACTTTGCTCATAGTGGAAACCTGTACATGTAATTCCACCAATAAAAAAAATCAACCATGTTCCTCCACAGTACATCCCTTTTTACAAATACCTCGCATTTACCAGGTGGCTGAATCTTCCATATATGAAAATTTATCCCTTGTATGGAGAAATGTGTCCATTAGGGCATTTGAGGAGCCCCGAGTGCTATTTACAGTCCTTAAGCCCCACTTAGCCTCTTTGCAGCATGTATAAAGGGTTAACTATAGACTTAGTTAATTAATATAATGTGAAATATTAAATCCTAAACTGGATTAACTGCCCCAAAATTACGGGAAAACCACAATTTCCGCCACATTAATTTACGTACGTTTTTTTTTTTTTTTGTTAGAGCCAGTGCTACACCTGTTTATGTCAATCAAGTGCTTTATCAAACGTGGCCCCTGTAACCGGAGTATACTGACATTTCCGTTATGGTGTAAATTGCATTGTGGGGGATTACATAGCCATGACTAAATCAAGTACTGGATGAAAGCCATGCAGACCACCTCTGGGTAAGGGCTCTGCATTAGGAACAAATGTTGAGTAGAGGGTAATTGATCAACATGAATCGCTTAAATTAATAGTTCAGACCTGCTCCATCCCTAAGGTTATCCTGCAATTGGACGGATGAGACGTTCAGTCTACATTGTACTGGGTAATATACAGTATTGGACATTTCCATGCTTCAAAACACAATGTAAGCGTTATAATGACCTGCCCATGTAATCTTCCTAAACATGTAACTAATGTAGTGGCCAGATATTGAAAGCGCGTTGGCCACAAGACACTATCTTGGAGAAGGACAAATAGGGCTTATGTAGCCAGAGCTGGTATCGCTCCTCTAGGAAAGCACTGAGCAGAAATGATCTTGGTGAATGGGGTTTTCCCATTCCAAGTTTAATGCAGGGGTGGGGAGTGGACATTACCTGCAGTGATTGCTGTGTAGAGCAGGGATAGGTAGATGTAGAGCAGCATGTTGGCTGTTAGTTCAGGCTGTACAGGGAGAACAGAAATATTGTGGCTTAGGCCATTGCCCAACATGGTTTGCAGTAAAATAAAGATCCATGTAATTGTACTTCACAATAGAATTCCAGACTTCCCACCCTACCAAAGTGGCTTCTGGGCAGGGGTTGTGGTATAGGTGCAGTCATCCAGAGGGTGGAGGGACATGGCAGACAAAAAAAAGGGGGTATTGTGGGGCAGAGAATACAGTTGCTGGCATTTGTAGAAGATTTGGATGGTCTCACGGGAGGGATATTCAATAGAAATTATAAAATCTATGAGGGTTATTCAATAAAAGTTCTTATCGTTTAAAATGGTGCTAATTTAGCCCCAACCAATCAGATGTTAGCTTTCAAATGTTAGATAAGATCTGGATTGGTTGGGGGAAAATTAGCACCATTTTAAACTAAGAATTTTTATTGAATCTCCCTTATGTATTTTGTTGAAAACCAAGAATACAAACAGCCCAATTCACTGCCAGACACAATAGTACATAGGATTAAATTTGCTCTATCCAGTATAACCTTTTACTTGCAGTGGAGGTGTGTACCGCAAAGAACGTGTTAATGTGATGCAAGGCCATTCAGTGTTGATATTAGAAGCAGCATGTAGGCTCCATCCATTTCACTGTAGCCATACAATGTGTATATAACCTACTCCTGTAGTGGATTTCTATGGGAGGATCTGTAAGATTATAGCCTTATAATCTTACAGTTCCAGGAGGAGAAAGAAACCAGAAGCCACAAAGGGAGCTCCAACATTACCTCTTATATAGGATAAACCATAACCAACCTAGTACAGAGCTGAAGAGGAGGATAATGAAATGAAACTGATCTCAACAACAGCTGTGCATGTATTTCTCAATTGTGATCTATTTAAAGGGGAAAAACTGTTGGAGACCTAGTGATCTGGTGATTAGTGCCTTAGGTTTTATAGGAGTCAGTTTTTTGGGGTAATAGCCCCATTGGACCTATTGCAATTATCATGTAAAAAAGTCAGAATAAGATAATGAAATGACCATGTTTCATATATTATAGTATTGCATCTATTACAGCCAGGGACTTCACATGATAAAATAGAAAAACACCAGTTCTTATAATCCCAGACCACAAGTTTTTTGCAATGTAGTTGGATCCATTTACCTTCCATAGCGGCACCATTTGTTACAGATAATATAATGACTAATCTTACATCCACCAAACCAAAGTTCCTTCTTTATCCAGTAGGAACTGACAGCACTTACCTCCCAAGCTGAAACGCGTGCTATGAACCTTGATTACAAGAGGCTCCCTCTATACCTTAAGTACTTTCCACCAAATGATCACCTGACCGACTTTGGGCGGAGAAACTAATTTCCAATGGGAATAGAGAATTTGGCAAGTTAAATGGAATGGCTTGATCCCGAACATTTCTACTAAGAATGAAACATTATGTCAAAGTGAAAATCAGATGTTGGTAATTTGGCTGGGTCAACTGCAATTAGAAACATCTGACTGGTTAGCAGCAAATATTTATGTTCCTAGGAACTATGATCACCACCACCGGTTAAGACATTGAGGCCGGTGGCCACACTGAAACCTTTCTGTGATCGCCAAATTTTCTGTTATTGAAGGCATAAGGATGGAGCCAGTATGGGCCAAGCCTCTGATATATGCGCAAATTTTTTTTTTAACTTCGTTAACCATGGCCTTGACTAGGTGTATAGTACACCATATGAGTTTAGAATTACGGGTGTGTCAGGTAGAAAATGTTGTTTCTGAAAAGATCAATTAAAAATAATGAAGAGAGCACATAAAGGAGCTATTTCTGCCGTGGGGGCTTCGGCCACACTTGCGCGCTCGCAGTACGCATTCATTTTTTTTTTAGCAATTGTGTAATTGGCGGGCCAATGCACACCGAAAATACATGGGTGCCACTGGACGGACGGAGGTAGATAGAAGGTTCTGCGATCCAATCTGTGCTGTATAGTGGGCGCACCGTTTGTGAATACGCATTAGTCATATGGCGAGGGAGCCACCACCATGCATTTTAGTACATGCCGACATAGAAGCCGCAATGGTTTTGATGGTGCGTTGTAGCGATGGCGCCATGTGAGACGCGTGTGTGTAAGCCCCCTCAAATCCGCCAGTTTGCCAATCCCTTTTGCCGCCGTAATTTGCCGCCACGTACACCCCATCGGCTATGCCACGGTCCCTAAAGACTAGTAATATGTCAATGGGTGTGCATTTGGCGCGGTGTGCAAAAAAGGAGCGGTTACCATGCTGGCACTAGGTTCGGAGTGTGGGTTACGTAGCCGCACCAAGGCCCCATAGCGTCTTTCTATAGTACATGTAACTCTTTGCTGGCGTTAATTAAAGATTTCAGTATATGTGTTAGCCCCAATTCGCAATGCCGAGCGAGAGAGACGCGATTATGGGCTTCAGTCTGATTTTAAACTGCCATACGTGTCAACTGGTGAGCAAACTGAGCAGTGGATTGTTTACAGAGCTGTGCTGCCCTCGCGCGTTAACAGTAGGCACTACCAAACTTAATAGACTATGTACTGTTAGTGGTCCCCATAGAATAAGTCACTGCGAATCCGTTAACTGAGAGAGAATGGCAGTCATCGGCGAGTGTCAATGATCAAATGCGGGGGTGCCTGCGATTAGATCACTTTCAGAATACATACAATAATCATTTTTTCAGATGGCGTTGTACTCAAGTGGCGTTGGCGGTATGTTGACGATCGCAGCAAGCAAAGGGACGTAACGAAGTGGCGTTCCCATTGTTAGTGCTCAGATAGCGTAGGCCTCATGTGAAGTGGAGGAAAATGATGCTAGATAGAATATGTGAGGCTAACCCAGCCTCATAGGAATTGGTGTATACAGGATAACGTGTGCGGGGGATAAGTGAAGGGGTTGACTAAAGACAAAACCACCCATGAAAGTGTCCAACCTGACCAATCATTAACCACATACCCCTTATAAACTAGTGATCCAGAGGAAGGCAAACATTTGTACAGTCCCTTATTCACCACATCTAGGTGATCTCTGTGATTGGTTGGACTAATGTACATAGGGAACAACACAGTTTGTAAACTACAAATTGAAATGGTTGATGAAGCAGTTATTAAATGGCTCTGTATGGCCTAAGCCTACATCCTTCCATAAAAAGGGAATGGTCTGGGGACAGCTTTCCAGCATTCTTACTTTAAGTGTAGTGTTCAATCCTAAAGTGCGTCAAACAACACCATCCCTAAATGTTTTTTGTTATAATGGACCCAAGAACAAGCCAATAATATGGGTGAGGGGTGGTGATTCCTATATGCGGATCGTACACTGCCCATGTAAGATGATGCTATTGTCGCCGTTTTGTTAACACTGGACTTGTGCTACTAATGTTTATATATCTCAGATTGTATTTACAAAAAAAATCCGGATCATTTTTCACTGCCAGGCCGGTAAATTTCATTTCGCCTAGGATAGTATCGCGGTGAAAGATAGAGAAAAACCCAGCCAAAGCTCACCAATAGACAGACAGGGTTGTAACTGGAGAATAAGCCCAGGTTAAAAACATTATGAAAGGGTGGTTCAGAGAGTTAAAAAACTCGGAGTGCATGGAAATCAATCGGGCCCCCAGGCCAACTAAGGCATCTGTGATGACCCCGAGTAAATCACGTTGACAGAAATGTAGTTTCGCTTGGAGAAAAATTGTTATATCCGACACAGGAGGCTTCTAACGTTACTCCGAGCCTGCAGGCGCAGAGCGGGCGTTGCAGCCCGCCCAGACACATAGTATTTCGCAGACACCAGACGGGGCGGGCCTCTCAGGTCCGACCACACAGGAAGCAGGCGCTACTACCCAGCATGCAAGATGACTCTGTCGTCCCTTATTCTTTCATTTATACAGGTTCTCTTCTGATGACAACCCCACCTGTTCATAAAACAATATTTTTTATCAGCCTCTCTGCTCACCATACACCAGCACCTGATGACCACAGCCACCCCTCGTCCTGTGTACCGGAGGGCCACCGGTGTGTCCCACATCTTCCATAAAATGGAAGGTCTGACCAGCTTTCCAGCATTCTGACTTTATTGTGTGTGTTCAATCCTAAAGGTCAAACACACCCAGGGTTATTCAATAAAAGTTCTTATCATTTAAAATGGTGCTAACTTTGCCCCAACCAATCATATGTAAGCTTACAAATGTTAAATAAGATCTGATTGGTTGGGGCAAAATTAGCACTATTTTAAACGATAAGAACTTTTATTGAATCTCCCTGACCATCCCTAAATGTTTTTGTTATATATTTACCCAAACAATGTCCAATACTATAGGGTGAGGGGTGATTCCTATATCCGATCGTACACATCACATCGTAAGATGAGCTATTTTCGCCGTTTTGTTAACACTGGACTTGGCTAATAATGTTATTATCGCTGCATTTATAAACCGGCTCATTTTTCACTGCGGCGGTAATTCATTTCGCTCAGTCTAGTATCGCGGTGAAATACAGAAAAATCGCCAATCTACCAATAGCAGACCAGGGCTGTAACTGAGAATAAGGTAACATTATAAAGGGTGTTTCACAGTTCAAACACTCGAGTGCATGTGAAAATAAGACCCCATTCCACTAATGCATCTAGGACTTTTATAGATCTAAAGGGCAAGTTCGCCCCATAACGATATTTCATATCTAACTTGCTCACCCCCAAAACCTTAAAACCACTTTACTTAGTGCTTAAAACTGCCTCTGTTAGCAGTAAAAGCTCCTAGTCGTTTCTATTTCAAAGCAGTTACCCTATCGTTTAATGATCCTTATTAAAATAAACTACAATATTCCCTCTATCAACAATCATGCTATGAAGAAGATGGATGTTACAGCTATACTATGATTATACTGAAGTGAAACTGTTTATTATGCACTGGCGCCATCCATAGGTCATATTTCTAATAACACCTGTGTTATGTTACTTTTAAAGTCTTGTTAGGGTGGAATGTTACAAATAAAACTGTAAATCTATCCATTTAGTGCAGTAGTAATTAGTGCATTCATCGTATAAAATGTATGGTTTGGATTCATTACCTGGAATCTGGTGAAGCCCACTGATTTTTACCAAACCAGCCTAGAAGGGCTTAATTTGCCAATGGAATTTAAAGGGGAACTAAAGTCTTTAGACAACATTGTCCCAATAGAAAGAACACATTCATAAAGATACAAAAAGCTGTCTCACCTCTCCCTTTGCTGTGGATGCTGGGTAATTTATGAAAATAAGCTGTGGGTACTAGCTGGTAGTTGCTGTCAGGTTTTATAGGGTAATAGCCCCATCTGACCTATTTGCAATTATCATGTAAACAGTCAGAATAAGATAATTGAAATGACTTTCCATCTCTCATAGTATTGCTCTATTACAGCCAGACTTCCACATGATAAATAGAAACACAAGTTCTTATAATCCCAGCCACACGTTTTTGCAATTGGTTGGATCCCATGCAATGTAGTTGGATCCATTTACCTTCCATAGCGGCACCATTTGTTACAGATAATATAATGACTAATCTTACATCCACCAAACCAAAGTTCCTTCTTTATCCAGTAGGAACTGACAGCACTTACCTCCCAAGCTGAAACGCGTGCTATGAACCTTGATTACAAGAGGCTCCCTCTATACCTTAAGTACTTTCCACCAAATGATCACCTGACCGACTTTGGGCGGAGAAACTAATTTCCAATGGGAATAGAGAATTTGGCAAGTTAAATGGAATGGCTTGATCCCGAACATTTCTACTAAGAATGAAACATTATGTCAAAGTGAAAATCAGATGTTGGTAATTTGGCTGGGTCAACTGCAATTAGAAACATCTGACTGGTTAGCAGCAAATATTTATGTTCCTAGGAACTATGATCACCACCACCGGTTAAGACATTGAGGCCGGTGGCCACACTGAAACCTTTCTGTGATCGCCAAATTTTCTGTTATTGAAGGCATAAGGATGGAGCCAGTATGGGCCAAGCCTCTGATATATGCGCAAATTTTTTTTTTAACTTCGTTAACCATGGCCTTGACTAGGTGTATAGTACACCATATGAGTTTAGAATTACGGGTGTGTCAGGTAGAAAATGTTGTTTCTGAAAAGATCAATTAAAAATAATGAAGAGAGCACATAAAGGAGCTATTTCTGCCGTGGGGGCTTCGGCCACACTTGCGCGCTCGCAGTACGCATTCATTTTTTTTTTAGCAATTGTGTAATTGGCGGGCCAATGCACACCGAAAATACATGGGTGCCACTGGACGGACGGAGGTAGATAGAAGGTTCTGCGATCCAATCTGTGCTGTATAGTGGGCGCACCGTTTGTGAATACGCATTAGTCATATGGCGAGGGAGCCACCACCATGCATTTTAGTACATGCCGACATAGAAGCCGCAATGGTTTTGATGGTGCGTTGTAGCGATGGCGCCATGTGAGACGCGTGTGTGTAAGCCCCCTCAAATCCGCCAGTTTGCCAATCCCTTTTGCCGCCGTAATTTGCCGCCACGTACACCCCATCGGCTATGCCACGGTCCCTAAAGACTAGTAATATGTCAATGGGTGTGCATTTGGCGCGGTGTGCAAAAAAGGAGCGGTTACCATGCTGGCACTAGGTTCGGAGTGTGGGTTACGTAGCCGCACCAAGGCCCCATAGCGTCTTTCTATAGTACATGTAACTCTTTGCTGGCGTTAATTAAAGATTTCAGTATATGTGTTAGCCCCAATTCGCAATGCCGAGCGAGAGAGACGCGATTATGGGCTTCAGTCTGATTTTAAACTGCCATACGTGTCAACTGGTGAGCAAACTGAGCAGTGGATTGTTTACAGAGCTGTGCTGCCCTCGCGCGTTAACAGTAGGCACTACCAAACTTAATAGACTATGTACTGTTAGTGGTCCCCATAGAATAAGTCACTGCGAATCCGTTAACTGAGAGAGAATGGCAGTCATCGGCGAGTGTCAATGATCAAATGCGGGGGTGCCTGCGATTAGATCACTTTCAGAATACATACAATAATCATTTTTTCAGATGGCGTTGTACTCAAGTGGCGTTGGCGGTATGTTGACGATCGCAGCAAGCAAAGGGACGTAACGAAGTGGCGTTCCCATTGTTAGTGCTCAGATAGCGTAGGCCTCATGTGAAGTGGAGGAAAATGATGCTAGATAGAATATGTGAGGCTAACCCAGCCTCATAGGAATTGGTGTATACAGGATAACGTGTGCGGGGGATAAGTGAAGGGGTTGACTAAAGACAAAACCACCCATGAAAGTGTCCAACCTGACCAATCATTAACCACATACCCCTTATAAACTAGTGATCCAGAGGAAGGCAAACATTTGTACAGTCCCTTATTCACCACATCTAGGTGATCTCTGTGATTGGTTGGACTAATGTACATAGGGAACAACACAGTTTGTAAACTACAAATTGAAATGGTTGATGAAGCAGTTATTAAATGGCTCTGTATGGCCTAAGCCTACATCCTTCCATAAAAAGGGAATGGTCTGGGGACAGCTTTCCAGCATTCTTACTTTAAGTGTAGTGTTCAATCCTAAAGTGCGTCAAACAACACCATCCCTAAATGTTTTTTGTTATAATGGACCCAAGAACAAGCCAATAATATGGGTGAGGGGTGGTGATTCCTATATGCGGATCGTACACTGCCCATGTAAGATGATGCTATTGTCGCCGTTTTGTTAACACTGGACTTGTGCTACTAATGTTTATATATCTCAGATTGTATTTACAAAAAAAATCCGGATCATTTTTCACTGCCAGGCCGGTAAATTTCATTTCGCCTAGGATAGTATCGCGGTGAAAGATAGAGAAAAACCCAGCCAAAGCTCACCAATAGACAGACAGGGTTGTAACTGGAGAATAAGCCCAGGTTAAAAACATTATGAAAGGGTGGTTCAGAGAGTTAAAAAACTCGGAGTGCATGGAAATCAATCGGGCCCCCAGGCCAACTAAGGCATCTGTGATGACCCCGAGTAAATCACGTTGACAGAAATGTAGTTTCGCTTGGAGAAAAATTGTTATATCCGACACAGGAGGCTTCTAACGTTACTCCGAGCCTGCAGGCGCAGAGCGGGCGTTGCAGCCCGCCCAGACACATAGTATTTCGCAGACACCAGACGGGGCGGGCCTCTCAGGTCCGACCACACAGGAAGCAGGCGCTACTACCCAGCATGCAAGATGACTCTGTCGTCCCTTATTCTTTCATTTATACAGGTTCTCTTCTGATGACAACCCCACCTGTTCATAAAACAATATTTTTTATCAGCCTCTCTGCTCACCATACACCAGCACCTGATGACCACAGCCACCCCTCGTCCTGTGTACCGGAGGGCCACCGGTGTGTCCCATTACCTGCAGTGATTGCCGTGTAGAGCAGGGATAGGTAGATGTATAGAGAATGGTACATTACCTGCAGTGATTGCTGTGTAGAGCAGGGATAGGTAGATGTATATAGAGAATGGTACATTACCTGCAGTGATTGCTGTGTAGAGCAGGGATAGGTAGATGTATAGAGAATGGTACATTACCTGCAGTGATTGCTGTGTAGAGCAGGGATAGGTAGATGTATATAGAGAATGGTACATTACCTGCAGTGATTGCCGTGTAGAGCAGGGATACTACATCTTCCATAAAATGGAAGGTCTGACCAGCTTTCCAGCATTCTTACTTTAATGTGTGTGTTCAATCCTAAAGGTCAAACACACCGTCCCTAAATGTTTTTGTTATATATTTACCCAAACAATGTCCAATACTATAGGGTGAGGGGTGATTCCTATATCCGATCGTACACATCCCATCGTAAGATGAGCTATTTTCGCCGTTTTGTTAACACTGGACTTGGCTAATAATGTTATTATCGCTGTATTTACAAACCGGATCATTTTTCACTGCGGCGGTAATTCATTTCGCTCAGTCTAGTATCGCGGTGAAATAGAGAAAAACCACCAATCTACCAATAGCAGACCAGGGTTGTAACTGAGAATAAGGTAACATTATAAAGGGTGTTTCACAGTTCAAACACTCGAGTGCATGTGAAAATAAGACCCCATTCCACTAATGCATCTAGGACTTTTATAGATCTAAAGGGCAAGTTCGCCCCATAACGATATTTCATATCTAACTTGCTCACCCCCAAAACCTTAAAACCACTTTACTTAGTGCTTAAAACTGCCTCTGTTAGCAGTAAAAGCTCCTAGTCGTTTCTATTTCAAAGCAGTTACCCTATCGTTTAATGATCCTTATTAAAATAAACTACAATATTCCCTCTATCAACAATCATGCTATGAAGAAGATGGATGTTACAGCTATACTATGATTATACTGAAGTGAAACTGTTTATTATGCACTGGCGCCATCCATAGGTCATATTTCTAATAACACCTGTGTTATGTTCGTTTTAAATTCTTGTTAGGGTGGAATGTTACAAATAAAATAAAACTGTAAAACTATCCATTTAGTGCAGTAGTAATTAGTGCATTCATCGTATAAAATGTATGGTTTGGATTCATTACCTGGAATCTGGTGAAGCCCACTGATTTTTACCAAACCAGCCTAGAAGGGCTTAATTTGCCAATGGAATTTAAAGGGGAACTAAAGTCTTTAGACAACATTGTCCCAATAGAAAGAACACATTCATAAAGATACAAAAAGCTGTCTCACCTCTCCCTTTGCTGTGGATGCTGGGTAATTTATGAAAATAAGCTGTGGGTACTAGTGGTCAGTAGAGATGTACTGTGGGTTCGAATAGAACCCAGTTTCAAATCGAATCCGAGGGTTTCGAAGTCCCAACAAAACTTTCGGAACTCACGAATTTGATGAAACCCGAATTTTTTAAGTTTTAGATTTTTATCGAAAATTCGTTAAATATCGAATTTACGGGCTGTTTGCTAACCCTCGAATGTACCCTTTGTTTTTGCTAACACTCGAATGTACCGTTCGCTAAGCTAGGAAGGATCGTTTGTTCGTTCGTTTTCGCAAGCCTTCGAATGTACCATTCGATAACCCTAGTAATATAATAACCTCATGATAACCTAGTAATATAATAACCATATAATAACAATATAATAAGCTAGTAATATAATAACCATATAATAACCTAGTCATATAATAACCATATAATAACCTAGTTATATAATAACCCAGTGATAGAATAACCATATAATAACCACATAGTCCAAGCCAAACTAACCCTCGAATGTACCGTTCGCTAACCCAGGAAGGATTGTATGTTCATTCGATAATGTATCGTTTGCTAACCCAGGAAGGATTGTTCGTTCATTCGATAATGTATCGTTTGCTAACCCCGGAAGGATTGTTCGTTCTTTCGATAATGAACCGTTCGTTAACCCAGGAAGGATTATTCGTTCATTCGATAATGTACGGGTGGGTGGAGTTAGGTGAGAGTGAGAAGAATGTTTTTACTAAGACTGTCACATGTTTTACAAAGGAAGTGACATAAGTCTTGCAACTTCCTACTAACACTTCCTACTTCCTACTAACACTCAGAAAATGTTTTGATTGGCTAACACTGCTGTTAATCTAATATTAAGCACACCATTGGATACAACACTAAAAGGGAAGTGAGAAATATGTTCCTTTGTAAGCTTCCGTTACCTCCATGTAAAACTTCCTGGGGTGTGGCTTAACAGTCCATTTTGAAGATACCATTACAAAACAGGAGTGGGGACTACTAAGTACTTTTATTTTTTTTATAGATTTTGCCTTATTAACATTTCTATATACTTTATTGTCATTACTACATATTTGTTAATATTGATATAGCTATTTATTTAGGTCTTAAACAACACATAAACACTGTCCCTTTTACCCACCCCCACCAACATAGTACCTCCGAAAAACCCAATGTATTCCCCATGAAATTATAAATTTATTTATATAATATAACATAAGGGATATATATATGATGCAGAAAATGACGCACTCACAGGACTCTTCAATATATCACAAAAAGAATTTATTCAGCCAACATATTTCAACCTCAGTTAGGCCATCATCAGGAGTCTTGGATTGAACTTTTTTGGGAAAGCACCCGGGCAGGTATGGTGGATACTAGGAGTGCAATCATTTTTGGAGACATTTACTTTTGTATTTGTCATTTTCTAATGATGTCACAGGAAGAAGAGGGGCTGTTTTAGCCTAAAAGGCAAGTACCCATACCCCCATACCCTGAATGAAAATATCTGAAAACTCACACAAACCCAACTATACTATCCTCCTCAGCAGGGTCTCATAGACGTGTGCACCGTGACCTAAATTTTGGGAGGAGTGCTGTTCAACTTTTGTCTCGTTGGTCCACAAGGTAGGCCTGCAGTTCTTTAGATGTTGTCCTGGGGTCTTTTGTGGCCTCTCAGATGAGTTTTCTCTGCGCTCTTGGGGTAATTTTGGTCAGCCGGCCACTCCTGAGAAGGTTCATCACTGTTCCATGTTTTTGCCATTTGTGGATAATGGCTAGCTTGGAGTACCTTGGACTATTGTATATTGGGACGTCCTCCTTTCACCCCTCCTTCCAATGATCCTGCTGTGTTCTAAGTGTTTGTTCCGTGCTATGTTTGCACACTTGATAAAGGAGTACGCAGTCCTGTTGTGTGTTTAGCTCCCATAAAAAGCACTATTTCACAACTACATTAGTGTCTCTGCATGCTGGGTTTTCCTTTTGAGATTGAATTGGTCTCACTTGGAGTTAGTTGGGGGCCATTTGTGTCTGCCGCCCTTGTATTGCAGGATTTCTACTTGTGAGAGTCCATTGGGGACATTGTTACCCTCTTTCTCACTGCTGTGTACTGACATGGACTGATAAACTTCCTCTATGGGGCTGCTGGGGCCAGAACTGTGATGGGAAACCTTGTAAATTCAGATGATAAACTACAACTCCCAGCATGCCTTGATGGCATTCTGCTACCAACGCATGCCTAATATAACAAATGGAATATTACCTACCCTATGTGCAGTACAATGCACTCACTATAACATGGCAGGCAGTGTGGCATTTGGTAATGTGCACTCACTAGGGCAGAATGTGTACATTACCAAATGCTGCCACACTGCCTGTCTGAGAGTGTAATTACCTGCAGTGATTGCCGTGTAGAGCAGGGATAGGTAGATGTATAGAGAATGGTACATTACCTGCAGTGATTGCTGTGTAGAGCAGGGATAGGTAGATGTATATAGAGAATGGTACATTACCTGCAGTGATTGCTGTGTAGAGCAGGGATAGGTAGATGTATAGAGAATGGTACATTACCTGCAGTGATTGCTGTGTAGAGCAGGGATAGGTAGATGTATAGAGAGAATGGTACATTACCTGCAGTGATTGCCGGGGTCATCGAGCACAGGATATGTCGAGTATAGACGAATGCACCATTCCTCAGTGATTGCCGTCTAACTGGGATAGGTAGATAGAAGCAGCAAATGTTAGGCTGTTGTTCAGCTTAGATCCAATTCCCACTGTACACGAGGAGAACAATATATTGCTTAGACCTTTGCCTCCAACATGGTTTTGCCAGTACAATATGTTATATTCATTAGAATTTCCAGACTTCCACCCTGCCACATTGGGTTCCAGGGCAGGGGATTGGGGTGTGATGGGGTGGCACAGCGACATTGCCGATTACAAAAGGGGAGCTTGTGGGTTAGCGAATATAAGTCTGTTGTGGCTTTGCAGGAGTTTTGGGGTGGGTCTCACAGGAAACTACCCGGAATGTCAGACTCCCAGAAGGGTGGGAACACTAATTCCATAGATGGCAATAAAGAGATAAAAATCTAAGCACCATCAGTTTTTGAAAATGGTTTATTTACATTTAGCCCCACGTCTATATCGAACCCTCTGTATAAACCCCCCCAGTAACAACCTACATCAGACCTGGGCAAAGTAAGGTACGGGGGCCACATACATTTATAAAGGTAATATATAATGAGAACTGGGTTTGAACCTATTGGGCCCAGGTCCCCTATTCAACAGTTCCTCATGAGTACCCCTCTGAAAAGTTTAATTAAACCACCCCTGATATACATAGATACAGACCATGAAACTAATATTCACACCTATATATTGTAACCACCACCACTTCATGACCAAAATTCACATGTTAATGTGGCGTGCAAGGCCGGTCAGTATTGATATTAGAAGCAGCATGTAGTCTACATCCATTTCACTGTAGCCAAACAATGTGTATATAACATACCCTCCAACATTCCCCTTTTGCAATTTATTATGTAAAGTCAGAATAAGATATAGTGCAAATCCAATTGAAATGGCCTAAATTCCACATCCCATAGTATTGCTCTATCACAGAGAGATTTATGGTGGCTATACATATACACAAAATTACTTACCCCCCTCCGCACACGCGGCATTCGAGCGATCCTGCAGGAACCCTTATATGCAACAGACATGCAATCACAAAATCCCATTAATTTGTGCGATTACATGTCAGTCGCATATAAGTTTCTGTGTGAGCACTCGGTCGGGTAAATAATATCATGTATATGTATGGCCACCTTTACACTCATGATAAATAGAAACGCCAGTTCATATAATCCCAGCCATTAGGCAAGATTCCTTTGTAATTGGTTGGATCCCATTTACCTTCCATAGACTGCAAGTTTGTTACAGATAAATATAATGACTAATCTACATCCACCAAACCAAAGCTCCTTTCTTTATCCCAGTAGGAACATGACAGCACTTACCCTTCCCAAGCTGAAAGTCTTTGCTATGAACCTTGATTCCAAGAGGCTCCCTCTCTTACCCTTAAGTACTTTCCCCAATTCCATTTAAATTGCCAACATTCTATATTGCCATTGGAAATTAGTTCTCCGCCCAAAGTGCGGTCAGGTGATCATTTGGGGGAAAGTACTTAAGGGTAAGAGAGGAGCCTCTTGGAATCAAGGTTCATAGCAAAGACTTTCAGCTTGGGAAAGGTAAGTGCTGTCATGTTCCTACTGGGATAACGAAAGGAACTTTGGTGGGTGAAGCCTGAAGGTTAGTCATTATATTTATTTTGTAGCAAAGAGCACAAGCTTGCAGTCTATGGAAGGTAAAGAGGATCCAACCAATTACAAAAACGTGTGGCTGGGATTATAAGAACTGGTGTTTCTATTTATCATGTGTAAGTCTGGCTGTAATAGAGCAATACTATAAGATATGGAAAGTCATTTCAATTGGATATGTACTATATTCTATTTTGAGCATATCCATAAGTAATTTGTGGTGGAAGTGGGATATTTAGGGCTCCCCAGCAGAACTATAATGGGGGCCTACGCAGACACTAATGGCCCGACTTACGAATACAGAGGTTTACAGGGAGGAGGCTGTATTTGTTACAGGCAAAGTAAGATGGTGGGGGGCATAATCCCTATTATAAACACATATGAAACCTAAATGTAACTACCAAGTCATACTATCTGACCCTCTAACATTCCATTTTAAATAATACACAATTGAGAAATGTATTACAAAGGCTGTGGCTGAGATCCGGTCACTTCATTATCCTCACTTACTAACACCTCCAACATTCCCCTTTTAAATAGGGACACTATTGAGAAATAATTGCACAAAGCTTGCTGCAAATCAGGGTCATTTCATTATCCTCCCCCTGCAGCTCTTGCATGTTTCATGTTGTGTATTATTGAAGGGGTATGTTGTATACACACTGTATGGATGCAGCATACATACTGCTTCTACTATCATACTGACTGGCCTTTCATCATGTTAGCATGTTGAATGTTGTATGAATGGAAGTGGTGTCTACAATTTCTATCCGGGGGTGGCCAACCTGCTGCCCTCCAGATGTTTTGAAAACCACAAATTCCTGGTTCTTCTGCAATGGAAGAATGTGGGAGTTGTAGTTTTAAAACATTCTGAAGGGCACGTCAGTATGGTTCTTCAATTCCAAATTAATATTCATCCAGTTTACAGTAACCTTTACACTATATATTATAAGATATAACGGAAGGTTCTACATTCATTTCTGTATGTAGAGGCAACCTTTGCTAGCCCTAAATCTATTTCAGAAGGGTGATCCATAAAAGGTGCAAATGTTTGCCCTGCTTTCAATCTGCCCCATCAAATGTCCTCTTGGTGCAGTACCCAGTAAAGGCTAACATTTGATAATGCGATTTTACTTCACAGCCTTTCTGTCCTCAACCAAATCCTAATTGCCTCCTATGGAATTTCTATGTAAAGTACATATTACAGGTAACATAGTAATGAGGTTGAATAAAGACATCAAGTCAACCTATTCACCTTTTTTTTTTTTTTTAACCCTAACTAACAGTGATACACGGTGAAGGCAAAAAAAAGGGGGGGGGGGGGCTTTCATTCCTGACTCCAAAACGGCAATCGTAAAGTATCCAGGATCAACAGATCTATATGTATTAATACCAGTAATCTCAATATATATAGTATCCCTGTACCAACCAGAACTACAGTTATATGTAATAATACCAGTAATTCTCAATATTATATTAGTATCCCTGTACCAACCAGAACTCACAGTATATAGTTATGTATTAATACCAATAATTCTATTTTTGTGTTTTTGAACCTTATCCAAGGCCTTTTTTTTTTTTTTTTAAAGGCTATATAATGAACTTGCATTACCCACATTTGCTGGAAGGCGCAGTAGTGTCAGTTTCACCATTCTCACTGTAAAGAAACCTTTTCTAACCTTGAAGATATTAAACTTTTTTCCAACTTTAAGGGTGTCCACGAGTCCTCTGATTGACCTATAGTGAAAAATGTACCAGAGTTTCATGTATGCCCATTAAATATTTGTATAAGGTTATCATTCCCGCCAACGCAAACGTCTCTTCTCCAATTAAACAGCCCTAATTTGTCTAATCTGCCTTGTAAATTCAATCCATTCGTTTTCCCCTTATTATTTAGTGCCTTCTCTGAATGCTTCCATTTCCAAGATGCTCCCTTTGTATAGGGATTCCAAAAACTGCACTGGAATCCCATACCAGTGCCTTGTAAAGAGGGAGATATATTTTTCTTTCTTGAATCTATTCCCTTCTTTATACAGACTTATCTTGCTAGCTCTAGCCTGCTACATGGCATTGTTTGCTACAGCTAGTCTGTTATCTACCAGAACCCCACAATCTTTTTTTCTATTACAGATGCACTAACACATATCTATATTGTAATGCAAATCGTGTTGGTCTAAGCCACATTATTTCTTTCGTTTACAGGGGAAGGTGCAGGATCTGATAAACAGGGAACAGTGACTATTGTGATTTGATCTACAGCCTGAACTAACGCCAATGCTGCTCTACATTCTACCTACCCTGCTCTACCGGCACCGGCAATCACTGAGGTAGGTATGTACCATTCTCTTATAATCTACCTATCCCTGCTCTACACGTGCAATCACTGCAGTATGTACCAATTTTTGTACCCCCCCCCCCATTTCTCCTTCTATAACATCTACCTGTCCATGCTCTAACACGGCAATCAATGGAGGTAATGTACCATTCTCTATACATCTACCATCCCTCGCTCTACACGTAGCACAATCAACTGCTAGGTATGTACCATTCTCTATAAAATCTATCCTGTTCTACACGGCAATCACTGCAGGTAATGTCACCATTCTCTAATCATAACTCCTATCCCTGCCTCTACACGGCAATCACTGCAGGTAATGTACCATTCTCTATACACATCTGCCTGGAGCCTCTGCGCCACACGGCAAGTCACTGCAGGGGGGACATGAGGTATGACCAGTGCTAAGAATCTAAGGAACCGATCCCTGATCTCTACACGGCAAAAAATCAACGCAGGTGAGTACCATTATCTATATACATCATACGAGACGGTATCCTGTAACACGGCAATCACTGCATGGTAAGGTACCACTTCTCTAATACATCTACTTATCCTCTCTACACGAGCAATCACTGCAGCGGAGGGGGGAAGGGGACCAGGCGCGAGACAGCGACCGAGGCCGCAGCGACACGGCACAACAGGAAGGACAGGGGGAGGAAGTGGAGCTCAGCGCGAGAGACAGGGACCAGGCACATGCCTACACGGCAATCACTGCAGGTAATGTACCATTCTCTATATACATCTACCTGTCCCTGCTCTACACGGCAATCACTGCAGGTAATGTACCATTCTCTCTATATACATCTACCTGTCCCTGCTCTACACGGCAATCACTGCAGGTTATGTACCATTCTCTATATACATCTACCTATCCCTGCTCTACACGGCAATCACTGCAGGTAATGTACCATTCTTTATACATCTACCTATCCCTGCTCTACACGGCAATCACGTAACGTACCATTCTCTATCTCTTTTCCACCCATAAAGGGCCCTGTAACTCTCCCTCACATTAATTTGGCTTGAAAAAGCCAAATTCCTGTTTCTATTTCTTCCCGCATTTTTGGACCGTATCTCCTCCCACAGATTTTGAGCTAGACATGAAATTCGGTACAGACGTGTGGGGCATAGAAGTGTGCTATCTTCTAGCTAAGGAATCTGCAGAAGCGTTGTGCCATTATTCGCGAATTTCGGGACATTTTTTCCCATAGGCTGTAATGGTAACTCCTATTCTCAATATTATATAGTATCCCTGTACCAACCAGAACTACAGTATATGTATTAATACCAGTAATTCTCAATATTATATAGTATCCCTGTACCAACCAGAACTACAGTATGTATTAATACCAGTAATTCTCAATATTATATAGTATCCCTGTACCAACCAGATCTACAGTATATGTATTAATACCAGTAATTCTCAATTTATATAGTATCCCTGTACCAACCAGAACTACAGTATGTATTAATACCAGTCATTCTCAATATTATATAGTATCCCTGTACCAACCAGAACTACAGTATATGTATTAATACCAGCAATTCTCAATATTATATAGTATCCCTGTACCAACCAAACTACAGTATATGTATTAATACCATTAATTCTCATATTATATAGTATCCCTGTACCAACCAGATCTAAAGTATGTGTATTAATACCAGTAATTCTCAATATTATATAGTATCCCTGTACCAACCAGAACTACAGTATATGTATTAATACCAGTAATTCTCAATATTATATAGTATCCCTGTACCACAGAACTACAGTATGTATTAATACCTAATTCTCAATATATATAGTATCCCTGTACCAACCAGAACTACAGTATATGTTATTAATACCAGTATTCTCAATATTATATAGTATCCCTGTACCAACCAGAACTCACAGTATATGTATTAATACCAGTATTCTCAATATTATATAGTATCCCTGTACCAACCAGATCTAAAGTATTGTATTAATACCAGTAATTCTCAATATTATATAGTATCCCCTGTACCAACCAGACTAAAGTAGTATTAATACCAGTAATTCTTAATATTATATAGTATCCCTGTACCAACCAGAACTACAGTATATGTATTAATACCAGTAATTCTCAATATTATATAGTATCCCTGTACCAACCAGAACTACAGTATATGTATTAATACCAGTAATTCTCAATATTATATAGTATCCCTGTACCAACCAGATCTAAAGTATTGTATTAATACCATAATTCTCAATATTATATAGTACCCCTGTACCAACCAGAACTACAGTATTTGTATTAATACCAGTAATTCTCAATTTTATATGTATCCCTGTACCAACCAGAACTACAGTATGTATTAATACCAGTAATTCTCAATATTATATAGTATCCCTGTACCAACCAGAACTACAGTATGTTATTAATACCAGTAATTCTCATATTATATAGTATCCCTGTACCAACCAAACTACATATATGTATTAATACCAGTAATTCTCAATATTATATAGTATCCCTGTACCAACCAGATCTAAAGTATTGTATTAATACCAGTAATTTCAATATTATAGTATCCCTGTACCAACCAGAACTACAGTATGTATTAATACCAGTCATTCTCATATTATATAGTATCCCTGTACCAACCAGAATACAGTATATGTATTAATACCAGTAATTTCCAATATTATATAGTATCCCTGTACAACCAACTACAGTATATGTATTATACTGCTTAATTCCAATTATATAGTATCCCTGTACCAACCAGATCTAAAGTTATGTATTAATACCAGTAATTCTCAATATTATATAGTATCCCTGTACCAACCCAGACTAACAGTATATGTATTAATACCAGTAATTCTAATATTATATAGTATCCCTGTACCAACCAATCTACGTATATGTATTACCAGTAATTCTCATAATTATTAGTATCCCTGTACCAACCAGAACTACAGTATGTATTAATACCAGTAATTCTCAATATTATATAGTATCCCTGTACCAACCAGAACTACAGTATATGTATTAATACCACGAATTCTCAATATTATATAGTATCCTGTACCACCAGATCTAAGTATGATTAAATACCAGTAATTCTCAATATTATAATAGTATCCCTGTACCAACCAGAACTACAGTATATGTATTAATACCAGTAATTCTCAATATTATATAGTATCCCTGTACCAACCAGAATCAGTATGTATTAATACCAGTAATTCTCAATATTATAGTATCCCTGTACCACCCAGAACTACAGTATATGTATTAATACCAGTAATTCTCAATATTATATAGTATCCCTGTACCAACCAGAACTACAGTATTGTATTAATCCAGTAATTCTCAATATTATATAGTCACCCCTGTACCAACCAGATCTAAAGTATATGTATAATACCAGTACTTCCAATATTATATAGTATCCCCCCAACCAGACTAAGTATATGTATTAATACCAGTATTCTTAATATTATATAGTATCCCTGTACCAACCAGATCTACAGTATTGTATTAATACCAGTATTCTCAATATTATATAGTATCCCTGTACCAACCAAACTACGATATAGTATTAATACCAGTAATTCTCAATATTATATAGTATCCCTGTACCAACCAGATCTAAATTATGTGTATTAATACCAGTAATTCTCAATATTATATAGTACCCCTGTACCAACCAGATCTACAGTATGTATTAATACCAGTAATTCTCAATTTATATAGTATCCCTGTACCAACAGAACTACAGTATGTATTATACCTAATTCTCAATATTATATAGTATCCCTGTACCAACCAGACTACAGTATATATATTAATCCAGCATTCTCAATATTATATATTATCCCTGTACCAACCAGAACTACAGTATATGTATTAATACCAGTAATTCTCAATATTATATAGTATCCCTTGTACCAACCAACTAAAGTATGTGTATTATAATACCAGTAATTCTCAATATTATTAGTATCCCTGTACCAACCAGACTACAGTATATGTATTAATACCAGTAATTCTCAATATATATAGTATCCCTGTACCAACCAGACTAAGTATATGTATTAATACCAGTAATTCTAATATTATATAGTATCCCTGTACCAACCAGAATACAGTATATGATTAATACCAGTAATTCTCAATATTATATAGTATCCTGTACCAACCAAATCTACAGTATATGTATTAATACCAGTAATTCTCAATATTATATAGTATCCCTGTACCAACCACGAAAGTAATGTATTATCCAGTATTTCTCAATATTAATAGTATCCTGTACCAACCAGACTAAAGTATATGTATTAATACCGTAATTCTATTTATATAGTATCCCTGTACCAACCAGATCTACAGTATATGTATAATACCAGTAATTCTCAATATTATATAGTATCCCTGTACCAACCAAACTACAGTATATTATAACCAGTATTCTCAATATTATATAGTATCCCTTTACCAACCAGAACTACAGTAATGTATTAATACCATAATTCTCAATATTATATAGTATCCCTGTACCAACCAAAACTCAGTAATATGTATTAATACCAGTAATTCTCATATTATATAGTAGTATCCCTGTACCAACCAGACTACAGTATGTGTATTAATACCAGTATTCTCAATATTAATAGTATCCCTGTACCAACCAGAACTACAGTATATGTATTAATACCAGTAATTCTCAATATTATATAGTATCCCTGTACCAACCAGAACTACAGTATGTATTAATACCAGTAATCTCCAATATTATATAGTATCCCTGTACCAACCAGATCAAAGTATGTGTATTAATACCAGTAATTCTAATATTATATAGTATCCCTGTACCAACCAGAACTACAGTATATGTATTAATACCATTAATTCTCAATATTATATAGTATCCCTGTACCAACAGACTACAGTATATGTATTAATACCAGTAATTCTCAATATTATATAGTATCCCTGTACCACCAGATCTAGTAATGTATTAATACCAGTAATTCCAATATTATATAGTATCCCGTACCAACCAGACTAAAGTATATGTATTAATACCATATTCTCAATATTATATAGTATCCCTGTACCAACCAGATCTAAAGTTAATGTATTAATACCAGTAATTCTTCATATTATATAGTATCCCTGTACCAACCAGAACTACGTATATGTATATATACCAGTAATTCTCAATATTATATAGTATCCCTGTACCAACCAGATCTACAGTATATGTATTAATACCAGTAATTCTCAATATGGTTTAGTTTTAGAAACTTATCAGCCCATTTTTAAAAGCTATTCACTGAACTTGCATTAACCCACATCTGGCTGGAAGAGTTCCACAGTTTCACCGTTCTCACTGTAAAGCAGGAACCTTTCCTACCTGAAGATGAACTTTCGTTTCTCCAATCTAAAGATGTTCCTATCAACACAGTCCCTCCATATATTAGAGCTGATCCGCGATACGGCCAGCGCAACCTCTCCGCTCCGCAACCGATACCCTCCTCTCATCCACCCTGGTCACCCTGTCGCCCATGACCGACTTCATGACTTTACTCGTGCTGCCCTCTGTTCTGGAACTCCTTCCTTCATCTTCGTCATCACCATCCCTTAAACTCTCAAACGTTAAACCTTAAAACCCACCTCTTAGGCAAGCTTATAACCTGGCCCTAAACTCACCCCTCTTACTACCAATATGAGCCACCGTGCCTTTCACGCTCCACTGCCAATATATTTCAGCCTACCGATTCCCATCACCTTAGGGTCTCACCCCCATATCCACTAGCTCTAAGCTCTTTGTGAGCTCTTTGCGATCCCCGATGAAAATGGCCAACAGGGTTTCCAACTGTCTAAATTCACAGACAGTCCTTACAAATGTGCATAAAATGGCAGTCTGTCCAGTGAAGTCCGCGATTTTTAATAGTGTCCGTAAAAAAACCAACTGTTTCCATCAGTACCGCCCTGTTCATCTTAAACTAGCCGAGGACCACGGAGCTGCCCGTAAATAACACTGGCCGAATGAATGCATTCGAAATCCTCCCCCTGCACATGTTTTATTGCCCTCATTGGCTCCAGGAAATCCAAGGCGTTTGGAGGAGCGTGCCGTTGAAGTCCTTGTTGGGACAGGAGACAGAGATCCATTCTGTTCCTCCACTATTGTTTTAAATGAGTTGTCAAGAATGCAAGTAAAGGTCAGTGCTAGAAGTACTTATCTGTGTCCAGGGGAATCAGCTTGTGCTAGTGTGCGTCCGTAGTGACACTGACCTCAAACCAGTTCTATCTGATTGTGTGCTGGGTCTATGACCCACTATGATAAACAATCACTGTCAGCGCTCCAGTTTATAAAACACTGTCTGTCCAGTCCTCCAATAAGCGCTTCTCGTAAACACTGTCTGTCTGTCCTCCATTATAAACACTGTTGCAAGTTACACTGTTGCTGTCCTCCAGTTATAAAAAAACCTGTCTGTCTGTCCTCCAGTTATAAAACCTGTGTCTGCTGGCTCCAGTTGTAAAACACTGTTCTGTCTGTCCTCCAGTTATAAACAGTCTGTCTGTTCCTCCATTATAAAGCACTGTCTGCTGCAAGTATATACAACATCTGTCTGTCCTGTCCTCCAGTTACTAAAACACTGTATCTGTCTGTCCTCCAGTTATAAAACCACTCAGGTGAGATCATAAAGTTCTTACGTTTTAAATGGTGCTAATATTTGCCCCAACCAATCAGATCTTATTTAACATTGAAAGCTATCATCTGATTAACTCTGTGTATTCAATTAGATCAACTGGACTTGAAATGTAGTTCTTGAGACGTTTCACTAGTCATCCTCCGACGGGCTTTCTCATCTCGAATGAGTTGTACAAGAATCTGTGGCAATTATGTACCCTGGAGGAAAATCCCAATTAGCATATCACATCCAGGTGTTGGGTGTGATTAGATAGTGCTAGTAGGTGTTATAGGAACGCCCAGGTAAGGTGTTAAACAAGCATTGTACATGGCAGACAGTTGGTGTCGAACCCCCCCACCTCTATTTATGCTTGGTTTCTTATTTCACATAAATGCCCTCCTTAACACTCTATCTTGAACCAGTCACGTTCCCTTCGCCAGTATGTTACCATTCCAATCTTCAAAGGTATTTCCTTTATCCTTAAGATGCAGATACACCGGCTGAGTCCTGACCCAGGAATTGGCTCTTCTTGGCTGGGCCATACGTTGATGCAGTTGCTGTTTGGTCTCCCCCACATACAAATCAGAACATTCTCACTGCACTGCACTGCATATATGATGTCGCTTTTCTTGTGTTTTGGTATGGGTCTTTCGGATGTACTCATTGCTGCCTCAGTGTGTGTTTCGGTTTTTAAAGCAGACAGGGATACGATGTTTTTTGAAAATTCTTCCTAATTTCTCTGAAGACCCCTGCACATATGGGATGACATGTTCTTCCTCCTGTCGTCTTTTCCCCTTCACTGTTGGTATTCGTGTTACTTTTCTTTCCTTCTACTTCTTTTACAAGAGCCCAGTCTGGATCTCCACAAGTTTAAGGCTCCTCTGAGTGTTTCATTTCTTTAGCATTCGCCTCTGTGCTAGTGGGGATGTTTCTCGCTCGCTGCTGTGTTGCAGGGTCTGATGACACCCCGCTTAAAGGGTGGGGGAGTCAAACCTCAAATACTGATCTGTGTGTGTTGGTTTTCTGTAAACCTCTACTTCCAGTTTTACCATTTCCTTAACTCTCCTACCAGCAGTCCAAGAAAGCCAGTTTGTTGTTTTGTACCTTCTTCCTTGTGATTTAATGTTTTGGTCCACCGCTTATAATGTGTTCTGAAAGCTTGTACTTGAAAGCTTAGGAAGGGGCCCCACTAAGACCTATAGTCAGCAGCATCAACTCTGTAACATACAAGGTGGCAAAAATCTAGCATAACATTTAGGAACTTTGGTGGGAGTTCTAAGCATACACCAAACTCAGAGGATTTTCACCAACAAAGATATGAAGATATAGTACTCGTGTAGAAAAACATGGTGTCTCTATGATGTGACATCTCTCTTCACTTGCTATACCCACCCAAGGAGCTGTTACATGGTAGAAAAATGCGCGGCCCCAGACAGCACTCTTACCAGCAGAACTGATCTCACCCAAACAGGTGTGTTCCTGTTGGACTTGTGCCTAATACCACCTATTTACAAATACAGGGATAAGTTATATAAGCAAAAACATGGATTTCTATGGGATCTCCAGATTTCACCATTGTGGGCCACCTTTACATGGATGGAGGTAGAAAACAAGGACGCTTAATACCTTTAAGGGCATAGCACCCGCCACTGGTTCAGATCTGTTGAATGACACCTGGGTTAAAATCCACAATAGGAAGTACAAGCTTTCGCATGAACACATTAACGCGGTGCGACCAGAACATTTAAATTCCAAGGAAGAGAGGCTACAAAACAACAAACTGGCTTTCTTGGAACTGCTTGGTAAAGTTAAGGAAATGGTAAACTGGAAGTAGAGGTTTACAAAAACCAACCACACAGTCAGTATTTGATGTTTGACCTCCCACCACCCTTTGTCACAAGCTGGGTGTCATCAGAACCCTGCAACACAGAGCCGAGAACATTCCCAACAGCCACAGAGGCGAGGCTAAAGAAATGAAACCATCTCAGAGGAGCCCTTAAACGTTGGTGGATTAGCCAGACTGGCCGGGTTATACATCTACCTATCCCTGCTCTACACGGCAATCACGTAACGTACCATTCTCTCTCTTTTCCACCCATATAGGGCCCTGTAACTCTCCCTCACATTAATTTGGCTTGAAAAAGCCAAATTCCTGTTTCTATTTCTTCCCGCATTTTTGGACCGTATCTCCTCCCACAGATTTTGAGCTAGAGACATGAAATTCGGTACAGACGTGTGGGGCATAGAAGTGTGATATCTTCTAGCTAAGGAATCTGCGGAAGCGTTGTGCCATTATCCGCGAATTTCGGGACATTTTTTCCCATAGGCTATAATGGTAACTCCTCAAATGTGGATATTTCAAAACGGTGTTTCATGTTCATAAAAACAAACGGTGATACCCCCAACCCCCCCCACACACGGGTACACCCACCTACTGACCTACCTTTCCATTCCCATGTAAGCCATACTTGAAGAGTAACTATAGTCAAAAAAACTAATTTTGATCAATTAATGAAAGTTTGTTACATACATGTTGCATGCATAATGCCAACCTCATATGGGTACACACACCCACTGACCTACCCTTCCATTCCTGTGGCAGCCATACTTAAAGGGTAATGTCAAAAAACTAATTTAGATTTATCAAGTTTTATGGTTGTAAACACACATGGCCCCTTAACAAGACCCAGGTACACATACTGATCAACTTATCCATTAGTGGCAGCCATACATAAAGGGTAACAAGTCAAAAAAATTAATTTTGACCAATCATCAAGTTTGTTTTTTTTAACCCCCACGCGGCACAGGTACATACACCTACTGACTTACCCCTCCATTACTGTGGCAGCCCTACCTAAAAGGTAACTAAAGTAAAAAAAAAAAACTTTTTTGACGATTGCTCAAAACAACAATTTATCCTCTAACCTGACACAGTTAATTAAGGCGATATGTCTTATCTCCCATTCTTCAATTACTGTTACAGGAACTGGGAACATGGCTGCCCCTACCATGAAACAAACATTTTCTTAGGGCACACCCCTGTGAAGCAGTTAAAAATCCTCCTTCCTGCAATACTGCATTTCACCAATCAGTGTTGTCACCCCTCCAGTTCACCAGTCAGTCGGCACACCCATCTGCCATTAGGCAGCATTTAAAAGCTGTTTCAGGTGTCGTCATCACTAGCCTGTGACAGTCCTGGCTGACAGAGGCATAGGAATCGCTATAGCAACCATAGCAGTTATGGGGCCAAAGGGGGCCCCATCCAGATCCTCTGCAGGGATGTCTGGACATCTCACCCTGCTGAACTATGCTTCCGTGAAGGGGGCATGAAGTTGGAGGCATCCCAGGGGCATGGTAGTGACGTAAGGGGTGTTTCTGGGGGCGTGATGGCCAGATAAGGGGCATTCCAGGGCAGAGCTTCCTAGTCCTTGTGGTCTTGCAGGAGTGTGGAAGACCACCCCAGAATCAGGAAGACTCCTGTAGCTTGCGGAAGGGGTGGTATACCTGCATGTCCATCCTCCAAGAAATTTTGCCCAACATAACCCATTTTCGTTTTACCTAAACCTTTTCAAAGATGACCCCAAGTTTAAGTAAAATAAACGGATTTTGTGGGGCTGAACTACGCAAGGTAAAATCCTTCTTGGTAAGGGGGACATGGCCAAAAACCTTGCTGCAGTTTGGCCAGGTAAGATTGAACTGCACCAAACATGATTGAGGTTGGCTCAGATGGATCCGTGTATGGTGTGAATGCAGACGGGAATGTTTACAAGAGGTAATGGGAAAGGGTGGTTATATGGAGATAATATAGGATGAGCTAAATGGGGGGGGGATGCTTTTTTTTTTTTTTTTTTCCCCCCAACATATTAACCAATCAATACTAAGGGGCAAACATTCTGCATCTAGATTATTTTTTTACATAACAATTGCAGTTGAAAGTCTATAAGCAAACAGTGTGTGTAGAGATGTTTGAAACTGAGTTTTGAGAGTCTGAGAGACAAAAATTTAAGTTTCTGTCCATTTTGAGGGACAATAGTAATAGGTTACTGTAAATGACACAGACCTGGGGAACCCGTAAATATAGCCAAAACTTATTTTAAAATCATCACTATCGGGCTGTTTTTGAGCTTCCGCATTCTATTTTCGAGAGTTCTTGAAATCGAGCGCTACTTTCGAGGGTTACCGAAATCATTCATTACTTTCGAGGGTTACCGAAATCATTCATTACTTTCGAGGGTTACCGAAATCATTCATTACTTTCGGGGGGGGGGGGGTTCGACACCATCTGTCTGCCATGTACAATGCTGTTTTGACACCTTACTCTGGGCGTTCCTATAACACCTCTTAGCCACTATCCAATCACGCCCTTAACACCTGGCTGTGATATGCTAATTGGGATTTTTCAGGGAACATAAGTGACACAGATTCTTGTACATGTCATTTTGAATTGAGAAAGCCAGTCGGATGACTAGCGAAACGTCTTCAAGAACATTAACAGAATCACCGATGCTATTAAATTGCTAAATGTAAATGAGTTGATGTCCTGTGAGAATTTGACAGATTTTCCTCAGGAATTTATTGAAGGGGAAGGAATTAGTAGTTAGAGGTGTTAGGAGGCCATTTATGTGAAAATAGAACCAGCCTAAATAGAGGTGGGGGGGGGGGGGGGGTTCGACACCATCTGTCTGCCATGTACAATGCTGTTTTGACACCTTACTCTGGGCGTTCCTATAACACCTCTTAGCCAATCCAATCACGCCCTTAACACCTGTCTGGGATATGCAATGGGATTTTCCAGGGTACATAATTGCCACAATTCTTGTACAAGTCATTCTGAATTGAGAAACAGTCGGATGACTAGCGAAAGTCTCCAAGAACTAAACTTCAAGTCCAGTTCATCTAATTGAATACAGCAGATAGACCATGACCTGGATGAATGAGAACCGTCACAAGCTATTGACATATAAGCAGTATTAAGGTACCCAAATCTAAACATATTAGCTGAAGTTTTATACTTATCCTTCCTTTATAGTATTGCACAGCATGATCTCTAATAAGGCAGAGTACAAGGCTTAGTAAATGATTGTATATACAATACGGCCGCGCACTCCGGTAAACAAAATCCAGCAGCTTGTTCAAACCATTACATTTCACATTCTCATTGCCTACGCTCCAGCACCATGTAAACAAATCAATAGCTTACACTCCATGAAACATGCATCAGATCCAAGCCTTACGCGTTCGAGCCGACTGCTCTCTCATAGCTTTCAAAAGCCTATGAGTAGAGAGTCGGCTCGAACGCGTAAGGCTATGGATCTGATGTACACTTGTCTTTTGTCTTGATGATGTGTGGAATAAAGATATGGTTTGAACAAGCTGCTGATTTTGTTTACCGGAGTGCGCGCCGTATTGTATTATTTGATGCCTATTGGTAACTGGGACGCGAAGGGTCCGGGGCATGCGCACCTGGCACCCAGGAATACGGGTGAGTGTATCATGAGACGTGTTTTTCCACTAGGAGTATCAATCTGAGGATTTTCCTTTGCGAGAGACTCGGGGCATTTGCACCCGAGTCACTTGACTTACTAAGTAAGTCCATATTTGCTAATCAATGTAAAAAAGATAATACAACTCAAAATACGATTAGAGTTTATGTATATGAGCACCGTAAGAGTGCTATATTTAAGAAATCCAGTTATTGGTGTGTTAGTAAATGATTGCACATCTTAACAACAGATCCTAGGCTGTCCACACTTAAGTTGCCATTTGTCTTCTAGGAACTTTTTCATCTGATGCCATTAATTAATAAAGTTTGTAATAAACCGTTCGTTCTGGTCCTGAAATCTGGGTTTTGATACTAATAGAATTCCCTGAGTTTAACCTGATGCCTCCTCCCAGAAAACCACTGTGGATGAAGCACGATAGGGCCCCATCATAGTTTTGCTGTGGGCCCCTGTGATTCCTATTATGCCACTTCCTGTGCAATATCTTTACAATGTTTAAGGAACACTAAACTCATATTCAATAAAAAAAATAACTAAGTGCATCCGTTTCTATTATTCACAGGAGGTGAGAACGCTTATTCTCACCTCCCTGTGATAATAGGACGATCGGGGGACCTGGAACTACCTTACATGCCGCTCCACTCGCAGCCCGCTCCTGCTCTAACTGCCGCTCTGTCCCGACCACGCGCCCTATCTTGTGCGCATGCGCGCCAATTCAAAAGATAGGGCGCGCGATCGGGACAGACAGCTGTTAGAGCAGGAGCGGCTGCGAGTGGAGCGGCGTGTAAGGTAAGTTCCAGGTCCCCCGATCGTCCTATTATTCACAGGGAGGTAGAAATAGCGTTCTCACCCCCTGTGAATAATAGAAACAGATGCCACTTAGTTAATTTTTTGGGTTTAGTGTTCCTTTAATCAATCTTTTAGGGTATTTTCTTTCTCTAAATCTGCATTCCAAATCCCTTGCTGCAGTAACGTTCCTCCTGACCATGATAAATTGGCCTTTCTGGATGCCTCATATCAGTAAGTTTGGGTGTGAACTTTTAAAATGTAGAAGGATTCCAATATACTTCTGTAAGAGATCTGGAGGTCCCTGCCATAGGAAAAACACATTTGTCTATAAAATGTATCCAAATAAGAATGTTTATTCCATAAATATAGGGCATCACCAACTAACGTCTCCCTCTCCCACCTACCTAAAAACAAGTTGGCGTAAGAGGGGGCACACTTAGCCCCCATAGGTTATTCCTATTTTGTAACTATCTAAGGTCCTCCTCACTGTACTTTTTGTCCCATAGAACAATGTTTCTCCCCTTGTCTGATCGTTTTATGTCTATATTTTCCAAATTGCTCAGCTCTATTATAGCATTTATTTCCTGTTTAGGCATTTTATTGATGTGCAAGGTCCGTGATTGGCTGAGAGGCAGCCAATCAAGGATGCGTCTGCCGGCAGTGGAGAACGCCGAGGGAGAAAGATAAGGTAAGTAAAGTTCAGAGGAGAGTCTGTAAAATCATTTATATCGGTTGGGGCTGGGGGAATGATAGCTATTATAGGGCAAAGGGGAATTATGCTAGGCGGAGGGAGGGAGAGGGAGGGGGAGGGCTGAACTGCGCAAAATTCTCCCAGAGGAGAGACAGGAGTCCTATATGGACTCTGCAGTACTCCTGGTGGTCAGTTTTTCAGACTTTGGGGGAGGACTACAGGAGAACCATTTGGAGCTGGGATGTAAGGTAAGGATTTTTATTCACTACACGGTGGGGCCAGTAGTGGGGGAGATTATAGTTTTGGGGGTGGACATGCCCTTTAAAGGTCTTACATTTTGTAAGTTGACAAAGCTCATCAAGCGCCAAGGTGTTTCGGGTTTGAAACCCCGATCCAATGGTTTTTTAGTATAGACCTCACTGTGTCTGTTAGTTCATGTGACAATAAATTATTTGGAATCCTTTCCTTTAATTCTAATTCCAATATTTTTAATCTCCTGCTCACATCATATTAATATGTATTTTACTAATAATGTTCAAGCTTTCTCTTATACCTGGTGTTCTTTGTGTTTTTAATATCTATTGATCTATCCTTACTGTAATTACTGTCCACGATATGATCAGCCAATTTTTATATTTTATTATGATACTCTGTGTCTTCTTCTGTCACATTACCTTCTCTCCAATTCAACACCCGTTAGTTAATTTGGCTTGAAAACGATAAATGAATATTTCTTCTGTTTCTTCTACTTCTACTACCCTTCTATCCACCCACTGTATCTTCTCCCATAGTTTTGGAGCTAGAGAGATGAAATTTGGTACAAATGTGCAGGACATATTGGAGAAATGGACATGCCTAATCTTGTTGATAACTTGTCTCGTGATTGTATTCAGTTGTGTCACATACTGTACCTAATCAGTGCTGATTATGTCTCTTGATTACATTCAACTGTCGCATACCTAATCGAATTGATTACTTGTCCCTTGATTGTATTAAGCTGTGTCACATACCTAATCTCACAGATTACCTGTCTCTCGATTGCATTCATCTGTGTCACATACCTAATCTCATTGATTACTTGTCTCGTGATTGTATACAGTTGTCACATACTGTACCTAATCAGTGCTGATTATGTCTTTTGATTGCATTCAGCTGTGTCACATACCTAATATGGTTGATTACTTGCCTCTTGATTGTATTCAGCTGTGTGACATACCTAATCTCGCTGATTACCTGCCTCTTGATTGCATTCAGCTGTGTCACATACCTAATCTCGCTGATTACCTGTCTCTTGATTGCATTCAGCTGTGTCACATACCTACCTAGCTTAGCGTACGGTACATTCAAGTGTTAGCAAAAACGAATGGTTCGGATTCGATTTGAAACTGGGTTCTATTCAAACCCACAGTACATCTCTATTGACCACTAGTACCCACAGCTTATTTTCATAAATTACCCAGCATCCATTAAAGGGCATGTCCACCCCCAAAACTATAATCACCCCAACTACTGGCCCCACCATGTAGTGTAGTTTAATCCTTACCTCACATCCCAGCTCCATAGGGCTCTCCTGTAGTCCCCGCCCAAAGTCCCAAAAACTGCCCACCAGGAGGATAGCAGAGTCCATATAATACTCTGCCTGCTACCTGGCCTCCAGGAGAAGTTTGTCATGCGTACTGCAGTCCTTCTCCCCCTCCCTCCCTCTGCCTCCCGATTCCCTCCCCCTAGCGTAAAATGTTTAATACATAAGATTCCCCCTGGGCTCCCAGCCCCAACTGCTATATTTGTATCTTTATAAAGCTCCCCAAACTTTTCTTACCTCGCCTCTAGTGAGCTGCCGGCAGCCGCGTCCATGATTGGCTGCCACTCAGCCAATCACAGACGCGGCTGCCGGTCCCGCCCCTCTGCTTGCATTTTCTCGCAAGCAGAGGGCCGGGAGCGCGGTGGAGGAAAGAGGTTAGGTAGGTAGAGTTTGGGGGGCTTTCTAAAGAAAAAAACCTAGCGGTTGGGGCATAATAAAATAGCCTATATCCGATCATAGAAACCAAAGCAATAAACCACCCCCCCACCACCCAGGCCAATTAAGATGTCAAACCTTCTAAATACACAAGGGGGAAGATGATAAAATTGCATGGGGTTAGGTAGGATTACACATTAGGGCAGCACACCCTCTTTGCTTGATCTGCATGGACACGCCACTGAAATCGGCCCATTGTACAAACTCAGGACCGCCCATTTTACACCCATCTGACGGTCCCACGTGGGACACAGCTGGGCATCAGATTTAAACTCATTTTGGATCCTACATGATTTTCAAAACATGAAATTTGCACAGTGGACATAAGGAAAGCACTTTGTGGCAGCATAAACTTACCCGAGCCACAACATAGCCTCTAGGCAATTTAATATAGTGGTTTGCTCCTCTGTCTTTAACATAGCAAACTTGATGTTCCTTGTATTCACTCCTATTGCGATCGGCAGTAGAAATCACACTGTCCAAAAACAACAGAAAGCCTCCCCCCCGGCCCACCCCCCCCACCCAGACCATCACCGAACGTCTATTTAAAAGGGGCAACTCCACTAATATCCAACAGATTGGGGAATTCGTTTATTGAAGAACAGGGGGTAAAGGGCCGTGTCTTACCACCCGTCTAGTCCAATATAAACCGATCAGGCAGCCAGGAGAGAAAATGTAAAGAAACTACCTCAAAGCTCAAGAGGCAGAGAAACGACGCGCTAGGGATCACCTGGCATGTTAGTCTGACAGGAGATCCCAATCTATGCCAGTGATCTATGCGCATAGCAGACAGTCAGTCGAGGGGACCTGTCGAACTACGCGACGGGGTGAATAGAGCTAGTGGGTAAGTTCTTTACTTCTGGCACCTGATCATTTTATTGAAGAACGAGGGAGTAAGACACAGTTCTTTACCTCGTTCTTCAATAAACAAAATCGTTAATAGTCAGTGGGATGCCCTGTCTCTTTCAATAGGTTGGGCCGGATTCAGGGGGTATCTTTAGCGATACCAGTGGCAAGCGGCACAAAGAAGCGAGTTAAAGTCTTAAGCCCCGCACACCTGGATAGATGAACCCGAATGCCTTTTTAGGTGAAATATGGTGCCTCATATCCTAACCGTGATGTAGTAATTGTTGACATTATTTAGTGCATGTGGGAGCAAGGTCTAAGGACTCCGGGTTTCAATACTCCATGCTCGGGTAAAATCTTTTTAAATATGTGCCTATTTATGATTGGACTTGGATATGAGGTTATGGTGGTGTACAGGAAACTCCATAGTTAAAGGTACAAATTCTGGTTGTATCTCCATCCATATAAGGACCAGATTCTATGGCCTAATGGAATACGTCTTCTTATCTTTCCCTATGGGATCCTGAAGCAGATTCAATGCTGGAGGTTGAGAAGTTCATGAGGGGGAAGTCAATCAATTCTGGGGATAACATGTACTGTGTGCACCAGGATGCAACCACAATCCAGAGAGACGACATTCCATGGATCAAAAAAATGGAGGGTTAAGTACTAACAGCTGTGGTCCTTTAGGATGCCTGCGGAAGTCAACAGTGCCAACCAGATCTACTACTCATTATAGTGTGGACCCAACGAATGCCAGGAAAACAGTGAAACAGGTGGATGGAAGCCGGATCATGATTGAGTGGATCAGATGGATCCGGTACGGTGTGTAAACACAGATGGCAATGTTTGCAGAGGTAATGGAATAGGATAGTCATATGAGATAATCTGAAAGACTGTCTATAGGTGAGGAGAATTTGCCAGGAATGGCATGGTTTCCGTAATCAAGTCAAGGAGACCTTTGTCAGGTTAAAGAAACAAGCCTGAATAGAAGCTGAGTCTAGGCTAGGTCTAGACAAAGGATAACAGAATAATATCAAAGAAGCAGAAAAGAAACAAAAACACCCGGCAAAGTCACGGCCCATTTACTTTGCATTGGACATCGCTCGTTGCGTTAAACGGTGGTCTAAAAACAAAAATATTTGTTGTCCAGTGGAACTTCAAGAAGAAAACATACCTCCCTCCTAATTCTACAAAGGCCTGGGAGCAATCTCAAGGTGGCCTCCTACTGGATTTGCACCTGTGGATAAATGTGAAAGGGAATATAACACCACGTCGCTATTTAGCTGGCGGTAAATCGCTGGGGAGCGTACAATTGAAAAAACCCATTACCCGAATCCCTATGTGACAGCGTGTGGGTGTGCTTTGCATACCCGCGCCGAAACTGAATGGTAATGGAGGTTAAACAGAGTAAGGAGGTTATACTCAGTAAGGCACTAAATGATACATTGAATAAGTTCGTTCCGAGTTTAACCTATTCAAATGACACCACAAGTGTTCATAACAAGATCCATGTGTACACACGTGTTTGTCAGATAGAGATATATAATTTTCATCTTACTATGTGAATGTTTTCTGTGGACTGTAATACTGATCTCCTGTATTCTATTTCTATTCAGGGAGGGAATCTGCCCTAAGAACCCCTACAGGAACCTCAGGACACAGCTGGATCTGTGTAAGCAGCTGCTTTACACATGTGAGCTTGATGCTGGAACCTTAAACTTTCACCATGAAGAAGGATCATTAAATGTGCTATCCCGAGTAGATAGCAGCAAGTTGTTGTAAAACCAGTCGTGTCTCCTTTAAGAAACATGTGTTTGATGTTAATTAAATCATAGTTTGTGTAATTGTGTCAGTTCGAAGGTGGAGATTTGTTCACCTAATAAAAAAAAACTTTCCCCTTGTGTACTCTCTCAGAGACACCCGGACCGTCCGATAGGATCTCTGCCAAAAAGAAATACAACTAGGACTATTAACTGAACCGCTTCAGATTCGAAAAAAAAAATTGTCACAGAGGCTCATTTAAGCTGGGTACACCGTAACGATAAGCCCCGATACCGTCGGATCCGACGGTATCGGGGCGTTATCGTTAATGTGTGTACGTTGGCGTTTCCCGAATGAGCGCACGGCCGCCAAAACGATCGGGTCGGCCGTCGCTAGTCGGGAACGGCCGAAAAATTCCATCGGCCGCGCGAGACTCCTATAGGGAGTCTAGCGCGGCGTGGAAAAACACACAGTCACGAGCGTTCCCCATAGGGAGACGCTCGGACTGTGGTGTATGAAGATTCTTTCGAAAGCGTTAATGTGTGTACCTAGCTTTAATGAGAGACAAACAACAGGGGGAACTCAGTTTTAACATTGCGCTTTTAGGCCTCTTGTGTTAAATGTCCCTTTGCTTTTAGACCTTGCGGGACTTAGCTGGTGTTCACTAAAAAATAAAGTCCAAATAATATTTAATAATTCTAGACAATAAAGATAAGACAATAACCATTTACAAAATTAATTCCCTATCACACCTAACTGCACTCCATTCCACACTGTCATTAAGTCACTTTGTGAACGTGTAACATCACCTATTGAGGGTCCTTAAAACCCAATCATGAAAAGACTGGTAAAACGGTTGCACAAACCACCGCACTAAGTTATTGCACGGAGTAGAAATAAAAAAATGGCCGAGGGCAATTTCTTTTGTCACTAATACTTTAAGGACAATTCTGTAAGGCTCCACCCCCTAAGGCCCGGGGGCAAACGAATGGGCAATACTGGGGAAAACTAACTCCCTTCCTCCCCCCCCCCCCCTTTCCCTTATTGTCAAGGAAGCGCATTTCCCTACCCAAATCGGATGAAGCCACCCCTCCCCCCATCTCCCCCTTCCGCGGTACTAAAGTGTCATGTGTCGGTAACTTAAAAACAGTACGTGTCATTTTTTCATCATATGTGAAGAGGATTTTCCCTCCAGGATACCTATAACCATTGGGATATTCCTCCTTAAGTTGCATTTAGATATATTACTGTAAGTAATAGATTCTGTAACTATGAAGCTTCCAGCTGTTGTCAGTACAACTCCAGGTTGGCTCAAAGAGCCAAACCCTGACCCAGGATTCCTGTCTGTACTCTTGCACTCTCTTTTTCAGTTCTCTAGCAAAAGATACAGTTTCTAAATGTACCCTGTACTCATTGTTGAGTGGTGGTGGTTGCTAACCACTGTCCAATGCTGTGCTTTAGGAACACACAGCCCAACACAGTCACCAAGCTGCTCAAATAACCCCTAGACTTACTTATGAAATAAAACTAGCTACGTCTGAGTTTATTGCTATTTTTGTTTGGTTTCATATGTATTTAGAAAGTATATAAAGTTTCATACATCTGTCCAATTTTTTATCATAATAGAAGCCTTATTTGTTAAACCACCAGAGGTGAATTGGCGATCCCCGCCTTCTTCGTGCCAATACAAAATAGTGAAAACCTTATTTTACTGATATTTACTGAATGTACATTCTTATCTATTGCATTTCGATGGTTGTGGTGGTTGTGCAGTTGCTGGTTTTGGAAACAAACAGACCATTAGGGACACAGGATCAATCCCTAGGCTCACTTTTTTTTTTCTATTATGTTTCTAGCAAACTATAGAGTTCTTAACATGTGGCATGGAGGGCAGGAAAAAAGCCTTTCTTCTTTGAAGAAGAAGGTAACAAGGTTGACAGGTTCGATTCCCCAGACTGAACGGAGTTTTAAAATTTGGGGACAGGAGCATTTTGTAATGGTTTACACCAATAAGTGTGCTTGTGTTCTGTGTCAGAGGGGGGATGGATATATTGACGCTGTAAATGATTGCTGCTCAGGAAGCAAGATGAAACTCTGTCAAGTAAGGGCAGCTGTCTACATAGAGATGTTCAAACTGTGAGTGCTCGTTCGTTTGAATTCGAACTGTTGTAAATTTCGAAAGTCGAATTCGGACCCATTAAGTTTCATGGGAGATGCGATAGTTCGCAAATCTAAACTAACAATGCTGTACTCTACTCCGTACAATGCGGTACTCGATCTTTGGACAGCGGGATGTAGAGCACATCTGGGAAATGGCCGGCGGAACATGTCACGTCACCAAAACATGTTCCTAAACACCCTTCCTGACATTCAGCAGCCGGCATTGCTCTTGTGGGTTTTGCGCAAGCCATTTAGTCCATTCGAGTATCAGAACAAACGAACAATCCTCCTGACTTCCTCCCTCCCCTCCCCCGGCCTGTCCCCAAGTCACTAAACTACACACTCTATAGATTACGGCCGACCGACCATCCTTCCTGTGTTAGCGAACCAGCATTATCGACGAACGGGCAATCTTCATGGGTTAGCAAACGGTACATTCGCGGATAATCGAACTAAACGAACAACCTTCCTGTTCGCGCAAGATGGATTATCGAAAGACAAACAATCCTTCCTGGGTTAGCGAACTGATACATTATCGAATGAACGAACAATCCTTCCTGGGTTAGCGAACGGTACATTATCGAATGAACGAAAATTTTCATGGGTTAAGCGACGGTACAGTATCAAATGAGACGAACAATCCTCCGGTGTTAGCGGACGATACATTATCGAAGAACGAACAATCCTTCCTGGGTTAGCGAACAGGTACATTCAAATGGAACGAACGAATCCTTCCTGTTAGCGAACGATACATTATCGAAATGATCAGAAAAATATTTCCTGGTGTAGCGAACGAGTTGACATTATCTAATAACGACTAAATCCTTCCTGGGTTAACACGGCTACATTACGAATGACGAATAATCCTTCCGGTGGTAGCGAACGGTACATTATCAAAATGAGACGAACACTCCTTCCGTGTTAGCAACGATTACATTATCGACTGAACGAACATAATCCCTTCCTGGGTTAGCGAACGGGGGTAAACATTATCGATCCATGAACGATAATCCTTCCTGGGTTAACGGAACGGTACATTATCGAATGAAGAATAATCCTTCCTGTTAAGAACGGTTCTTATCGAAAGAACGAACAATCCTTCCAGGGTTTAGCAACGATACCATGACGAATTATAACGAACAATCCTCCTGGGTAGCAAACGATAATTATCGAATGAACATTACAATCATTCCTGGGTAGCGGAACGGTACATTCGAGGGTTAGTTGGCTGGGACTATGTGGTTATATATGGTTATTCTATCACTGGGTTATTAGATGGTGTTATATGCTAGGGTTATATGGTTAAGTATATTACTAGTTTATTATATGTTATTATATGGTTATATAGTAATAGGTTATCATGAGGTTATTATATTACTAGGGTTATCGAACCGGTACATTCGAAGGCTTGCGAACGAAACGAAACACACAAACGATCCTTCTAGCTTAGCGAACGAGTACAATTCGAGTGTTAGCCACAACAAATGGTACATATCGAGGGGTAGCAAACAGCCCGTAAAATTCGATACTTTACGAATTTTCGATAAAAAATCTAAAACTTTGAAAAATTCGGGTTTCAATCAAATTCGTGAGTTCCGAAAGTGTTTGTTGGGACTTCGAACCACTCGATGCATTTGAAACTGGGTTCTATTCGAACCCACAGTACATCTCTACTGACACTAGTACCCAACGCTTATTTCATAAAGTACCCAGCATCCACAGCAAGCTACATTCGACCGATACATTCTGATTATCAAACAAACGAACAATCCTCCTGTGTTAGCGAATTAGATTATCGAGACGACACGAACAATCCTATCCTGTGTTAGCGGAAAACAGATTATCGAAAAACGAACGGGGCAATCCTTCCTGTGGTTAGCAAAGGTACATTCGAGGATAATCGAACAAGACGAACAATCCTTCCTGTAGAAACGGATTATCGAAAGAAACAAAAAATCCGTCCTGGGTTAGCGAACGGATACATATCGAATGAAAGGAAACAATCCTTCCTGGGTTAGCGAACGGGTACATTATCGAAGATGAACGAACATTCTTACTGGAGTTAGGCGACGGTTACACTTATCAACATGAACGAACAATCCTTCCTGTGTTAGCGAACGATACAACATTACGAAAATGAAAGAACAATCCTTCCTGGGTTAGAGAACGGGTACATTAGGAACATGAACGAACATTCTTCCGGGGTTAGCGAACGGTACATTATCAACATGAACACACAGAACAATCCTTCCTGTGTTAGCGAACGATACATATCGACGATGAGACGAACAACCTTCATGGGTTAGCGAAAGGTACATTATCCAAATGAGACGAAACAATCCTTCTGTGTTACGCGAACGATACATTATCGATGAACGAACAATATTTCCGGGTTAGCGAAAACGGACATTATATAAGAATGAATAATCCTTCCTGGGTGAACGACGGTACATTATCGCATGAACGAACAATCCTCCTGGGTTAGCGACTGCTACATTAGCAATGAACGAACAATCCTTCCTGTGTAGCAAACGATACATTTATCGAATGAACAGAACAATCCTTCCTGGGTTAGCGAACGGTACATTATCGAATGAACGAATAATATTCCTGGAGTTAACGACGGTTACATATCGAATGAACGAATATCCTTCCTGGGTTTAACGAACGGTTCATATCGAAAGAGTTACGAAACAATCCTTCCCGGGGTTAGCAAAAGATTACATTATAGACTGAATAACGAACAATCCTTACCCTGGGTTAGCAAACGATACTTACATTATCGAATGAACCATACAATCCTTCCTGGGTTAGCGACGGTACATTCGGAGGGTTATTGGGGCTTGGACTATGTGGTAGAATATGGTATTCTATCCTGGGTTATTATATAACTAGGTTAGTATAGTTATATATACTGAGCGTTATTATATGGTTATTATATTACTAGGTTCGTATATGTTATTTATAGGGTTATATAATTTACTAGGTTATTCAGGAGGTTATTATATTCTAGGTTATCGAATGGTACATTCGAAGGCTTGCGAAACGAACGACACAACGATCCTTACTAGCTTAAGCGAACGTACATTCGAAGTGTTAGCAAAAAAAAGGGTACATGAGGGTTAGGCAAACGCCCGTAATTCGATATTAACGAATTTTTCGATAAAAATCTAAAACTTAAAAAATTCGGTTTGTCAAATTCGTTGAGTCCGAAAGTTTCGTTGGACTTCGAAAACCCTCGGATTCGATTTGAAAACTGGGTTCTATTCGAAACAAAAGGACATCTCTACTGGACCACTAGTACCCACAGCTATTTTTAATAAATTACCAGCATCCACAGCAAGCTAAAGTCACGATACATTCGATTCAAAACAACACGAACAATCTTCCTGTGTTAGCGAATGATATCGATACGGATAAGACAATCCTTCTGTGGTTAGCGAACAGATAGAACGAACGGGCAATCCTTCCCTGTGTTAGCAAAACGGTTGGTAAATTCGAGGGAGGATAATCGAACAAGACGAACAATCCTTTCCTGTAGCAACGGATTATCGAAAGAACAAAAATCCTTCCTGGGTTAGCGAACTGTACATTATCGGAATGAAAGACATCCTTCCTGGGTTAGCGAACGGTAATTACGATATGAACGAACAATTCTCCTGGTTAGCGAACGGTACATTATCAAATGAACGAACAATCCTTTCCTGTCTTAGCGAACGATACATTGTCGATAATGAACGAACAATCTTCCCCTGGGTAGTGGGCGAACGGTACATTATCAAATGAACGAACAAATCCTTCCTGTGTTAAGCGAACGAATAACATTAATCGAATGACACGAACAATATTTCCTGGGTGAGCGGAAAGGTACATTATCTAATGAACGAATAATCCTTCTGGGTGAACAGAAACGGTACATTATAGAGCATGAACGAACAAGCCTTATGCTGGGTTAGCGACGAGTACATTATAAAATGAGTACGAACATCCTTCCTGGTAGCAACCGATTACATTATCGATATATGAACGAAAACAAAGCCTTCCGGGTTAGCGAATGGTACATTATCGTAGATGAACGAATAATCCTTCCTGGTTAAACGAACGGTACATATGACTGAACGAATAACCTTCCTGGGTTAGCGAACGGTTACATTATCGAAAAACGAACAATCCTTCCGGGTTAGCAAACGATACATTATCGACATGATACGGAACCAATCCTTCCTGGGTAGCGCACGGTCCATTCGAGGGTTAGTTTGCTGGCTATGTGGTTATTTATATGGTTATTCTATCACTGGGTTATATAGGTTATTATTGACTAGGTTATATATATGCGTTATTAGATTACTGTTTATTATATTGTTATATCTGGGTATATATTACTAGTTATCATGACCTTATTATATTATAGGGTTATCGAACGTACCTTGACGATTGCGAAAACGACACGAAACAAACGATCTTACAGCTTAGCTGAACGGTACATTCGCGTGTTAGCCAAACAAAGGTACATTCGAGGGTAGCAACAGCCCGTAAATTCATATTTAACGAATTTCGATAAAAATCTAAAACTGAAAAAATTGGGTTTTCATTCAAATTCGTGGGAGTTCGAAAGTTTGTTGGGATTCGAAACCCTCGGATTCGATTATTTGAAAACTGGGTTCTATTAGAACCCACAGTACATCCGCCTCTGACCATAGTACCACGCTTTTTCATAAATTACGACAGCATCCACAGCAAGCTAATTCGACGGATAATTCGATATCAAACAACGAACAATCCTCCTGGTTAGCGATAGATGTATCGAACGAACGAAACAACCTCCTGTGTAGCGAACAGATTATCGAACGAAAGGGCAATCTTCCTGTGTAGCAAACGGTTACATTCGAGGTTCTAGAGGATAATCGAACAAACGAACCATCCTTCCTTTTAGACAAACGGATTATCGAAAAGAACAAAAACAATCCTTCCTGGGTTAGCGAAAATGTACATTAGCGACATGAACGAACAATCCTTCCTGGGTGTAGCGAAACGGTACATTACGAATGGAACGAACAATCTCCTGGGTTTTAGCGAACGGTACATTATCAAAGATGATACGAACAATCTTCCTGTGTTAGCGAAACGATACATTATCAGAATTGAACGAACAATCCTTCCTGGGGTTAGCGAAGTACATTATCGAATGAACGAACAATCTTCCGGGGTTAGCGACGAGTACAATCAAAGAACGAACAATCCTCCTGGGTGAGCGCAAAAGATACATATGAATGACACGAACAATCCTTCCTGGGTTAGCGAACGGTACATTATCACATGAACGAACAATCCTTTCCTGTGTAGCGAACGATACATTATCGAATGAACGAACAATATTTCCTGGGTTAGCGAACGGACATTATCTAAATGAAATGAATAATCCTTCCCTGGGGTAACGAACGGTTACATTATCGAAAATGAACGACAACCTCCTTCCTGGGTTAGCGAATGGATTACATTATCAAGATAAACGAAAATCCTTCTGTGTTAGCAAACGATTACATTATCGAATGAACGAAACAAAGAACCATGCCTTCATGGGGGGTTAGCGAACGTACATTATCGAAATGCACGAATAAACCTCCTGGGTGAACGAACGGTACATTATCGACATGAACCAAATAATCCTTTCCTGGGTAACGAACGGTTCATTACGAAAGAACGGAACATCCTCCGGGGTTAGCAAAGCGATTACATTATCGAAATGAAAAACGAAACAATCCGTCCTGCGGTTAGCAAACGATACATTATCGAATGGAACATAAATCCTTCCTGGGTTAGCGAACGGTACATTCGAGGGTTAGGTTGGCTTGGACTATGTGGTTATGATTGGTTATTCTATCATGGTTATTATATACTAGGGTTATTATATGAGTTATTATATGACTAGGTTATATATGGTTATTATATTTTAATAGTGTATTATATGTGTTTTATATGGTTAGATATTACTAGGGTATCAGGAAGGTTATTATATGACAGGGTTAGCGAAATGGTACATTCGAAGGCTTGCGAAAACGAAAGAACAAAACGATCCCTTCTAAGCTTAGCGAAAAGGGACATTGTAGTGTTAGCAAAACAAAAGGTACATTCGAGGTTTAGCAAACAGCCCGTAAATTTGATATTTTAACGCATTTTCGATATGAAAAATCAAAACTTTAAAAAATTCGGGGTTTCGTCAATTCGTGGAGTTCCGAAAGTTTCGTTGGGACTTCGAAACTCGGATTCGATTGAAACTGGGTTCTATTCGAACCCACAGTACATCTCTACTGGAACCACTAGTACCCACAGCATTTTCATTAAAGTGCCCAGCATCCACAGACAGCTACATTCGCCGGATAATTCGATATCAAAACACAAGAACAATCTTTCCGTGTGGTTAGCGAATAGATTATCGAAACGAGACGAACATCTCCTGTGTTAGCGAACAGATTAGCGAAAGAAACGGGCAATCCTTCCTGTGTTAGCAAAAGGTACATTCGAGGTAATCGAACAAAACGAACAATTCATTCCTGTTAGCAACGGGGATATTATCGAAAAGAACAAACAATCCTTCCTGGGTTAGCGAACAGGCTAATTGATCGAAGAACGAACAATCCTTCCTGGCGTCTCCTGTGGGTTAGCGAACGGTACATTATCGAATGAAAACGAACAAGTTCTGGGTTAGAGAACGCGACATTATCAAAAATGAGACGAAACAATCCTTCCTGTGTCTAGCGACCGATTACATTATCAATATGAACGAACAATCCTTCCTGGGTTAGCGAAACGGTACATGATCAAATGAATGTACGAACAATCCTTCCGTGTTAGGAACGATAATTATCGAATGATATACGAACATATTTCGGTTAGGAACGGTAATTATCTAATGAACGAAAATCCTTCCTGGGTTAACGAACGCGTACATTATCGAATGAGCGAACAATTCCTTCCTGGGGTTAGGCGAACGGGTACATTATCAAATGAACGAACAATCATTCCTGTGTTAGCAAACGATAAATTATCGCATGAACGAACAATCCTTCCTGGGTTTAGCGAATGGCTACATTATCGATCTGAACGAAATAAGCCTTCCTGGGTTAACGAAGCAACAGTGAAGGGGAAAACAATACAAAGGAGGAAGAACATGGTCATCCCATATGTAGCAGGGGTCTCCGGAAATTAAAAGAATTTTTCAAAAAACAATCAAAATCGTAATCCCTGTCTGCTTTTAAAAAACCGAAAAACACACTGAGGCAGCAATTGGTACACCGAAAGCCCCAATACAAACCAAGAAAAGCGACATCAATTGCAGTGCAGTGAAGAGTGACATCATATATGCAGTGCAGTGCAGTGAAGAGTGACATCATATGTGCAGTGCAGTGAAGAATGCTCTGATTTGTATGTGGGGGAGACCAAACAGCAACTGCATCAACGTATGGCCCAGCACAGAAGAGCCAATTCCTCGGGTCAGGTACTCAGCCGTGTATCGCATCTTAAGGATAAGGACATACCTTGAAGATTGTAATGTTAACATACTGGCGAGAAGGAACGTGACTGGTCAAGAGAGGTGTTTTAAGGAGCCATTTTATGTAAATAAGAGAAACCAAGCCTAAATAGAGGTGGGGGGGTTCGCAACCAACTGTCTGCCATGTACAATGCTGTTTTAAAACACCTTACTCTGGGCGTTCCTATAACACCTCTTAGCCACTATCCAATCACACCCTTAACACCTGGCTGTGATATGCTAATTGGATTTTCCAGGGTACATATTACCACAGATCATGTACAAGTCTTCTGAATTGAGAGATCCAGTCGGATGACTAGCGAAACGTCTCAACAACTAAACTTCAAGTCCAGTTCATGTAATTGAATAAAACAGATTTACCATGACCTGGATGGATGAGAACCATCACAAGCATTATTATTACTGTTGTTATTATTACTGTTATTATTATCACTATTATTATTACCATAAACTGATATTGATGGTTTTTGTGGTTTTCCTTCCTTGAGCCCAATAAATACCTCAGTGTCTGCCCTGTCACATTGCTTTATTTTGTGGCCCTGGATGTGGTTGACTTTGCCAAACATTGTTCCCTTTATAATATCTGTGACTTATCCTGTAATTCCTTATTCACCATGTCACCCCATTCTCGCCCGTTAGGAGACCTCAATGTCTGGGAACTGAAGGCAAGTACTGGGTCAGCCATGCTTGGAACAGTGGCCATTTCGGAAAGGTAATTGGGGGTTAAAACTGGGGTTTGGGGTCTCCATTGGATCCCCCAGTTCTGCTTTAAATGAAACTGTAGACTGGCCCTGAGGTGTGTGGCAGACACTAGTAACTGAGAGACCATTAACCATGTATAAGTCGATCTGAGTGTAAGTCGATCTGAGTGTAAGTCGATCTGAGTGTAAGTCGATCTGAGTGTAAGTCGATCTGAGTGTATCGAGTCTTGAGTTAGTCGAGGTCACTATTTTTACCTGAAAATGTGTAAAACTGATTGACTCGAGTATAACCGAGGGTGAAATTATCACCACTTCTGCCTTCTGATTCTGTGTTGTTTTTAGGCTTTAGTTGCCCTTTAAATGGACAGCAGAATCCCATACATGAATCCCATACAGTAATAGCCAAATCCAGTACCAGTAACCCCAATCCTTGGCACTCCAGATGTTGGAAACTACAACTCCAGCTGCTTTGTTGCTGGGAGTTCAGTTTCTAAAATGTGGATGGCAAGGTTCAAAACTTTTAATTAAGCTTACCATCATTTACAATTCTTCTGACCCCCATATAGTCAAGGGGCACTCTGACCCATATATCGGGGCACTCTGACCCCCATATGTAAAGGGCCACTCTGACCCCCATATGTAAAGGGCCCTCTGACCCCCATATAGTAAAGGGCCCTCTACCCCCAATATTAAGGGCCCTCTGACCCCATAAGTAAAGCACTCTGACCCCATATAGTAAGGGGCACTCTGACACCCCCATATAGTAAAGGAAACTCTGACCCCCATAACTAGTTAAAGGGCCCTCTGACCCCCATATAGTAAAGGCCTCTGACCCCCATATAGTAAAAGGGAACTCTGACCCCCATATAGTAAAGGGCCCTCTGACCCCCATATAGTAAAGGCCCTCTGACCCCCATATAGTAAAGGGCCCTCTGACCCCCATATAGTAAGGCACTTGACTCCCATATAGTAAAGGGCACTGACCCCCATATGTAAAGGGCACTCTGACCCCATATAGTAAAGGCATCTTACCCCTAGTAAAGGGCACTCGGACCCCATATATAAAGGGCCTCTGACCCCCATATAGTAAAGTGGCACTCTGACTCCCATATATTAAAGGGTACTCTGACCCCATATAGTACAAGGGCACTCTCTGACCCCCATATAGAAAGTGGCACTCTGACCCCCATATAGTAAATGCACTCTGACCCATATATAAAGGGGCACTCTGACCCCCATATAGTAAAGGGACTCTGACCCCCATATAGTAAAGGGTACTCTGACCCCCATATAGTAAGGGCACTCTGACTCCCATAATATTAAAGGGCACTCTGACCCCTATAGTAAAGGGCACTCTGAGCCCATATAGTAAGGGCACTCTGACCCCATATAGTAAAGGTCACTACTTGACTCCCTATAGTAAGGGCACTCTGACCCTATATAGTAAAGGGCACTCTGACCCCATATAGTAAAGGTCACTCTGACCCCATAAGTAAAGGGCACTCTGACCCCTATAGTAAAGCACTCTGACCCCCATATAGTAAAGGGCACTCTGACCCCTTATAGTAAGGCACTCTGACCCCATATAGTAAAGGGCACTCTGACCCCCAACATATAAGTAAAGGGCACTCTGGACCCCATATAGTAAAGGGACTCTGACCCCATATAGTAAAGGGCACTCTGACAAAACCATATAGTTAAGGGGCAACTCTGACCCCCATATAGTAAGGGCACTCTGACACCTATAGTAAGGGGCACTCTGACCCCCATATAATAGGCCCTCTGACCCCATATAGTAAAGGGCACTCTGACCCCCATATAGTTAAGGGCACTCTGACCCCACCTATAATAAGGGCCCTCTGACCCCATATAGTAGGGCACTGACCCCATATAGTAAGGGCGCACTCTGACCCCCTATAGTAAGGGGCAACGCTGACCCCATATAGTAAGGGGCACTCTGAACACTCCCATATAATAAAGGGCACTCTGCACCCATATAGTAAAGGCCTCTGACCCCCATATAATAAAGGGCCCTCTGACCCCCCATATAACTAAAGCACTCTGACCCATATAGTAAGGGGCACTCTGACCCCCATATAGTAAAGGGCACTCTGACCCCCATATAGTAAAGGGCACTCTGACCCCCATATAGTAAAGGGCCCTCTGACCCCATATAGTAAGGGGCACTCTCACCCCATATAGTAAGGGGCACTCTGACCCCATATTGTAAAGGGCCCTCTGACCCCCATATAGTAAAGGGCCCTCTGACCCCATATAGTAAGGGGCACTCTGACCCCATATAGTAAGGGGCACTCTGACCCCATATAGTAAAGGGCACTCTGACCCCATATAGTAAGGGGCACTCTGACCCCCATATAGTAAAGGTCACTCTGACCCCTATAGTAAGGGCACTCGACCCCAATATAGAAGGGCACTCGACCCCATATATGAGTAAAGGGCACTCTGACCCCATATATTAAAGGGCATTGACCCCATATAGTTAAGGGCACTCTGACCCCATATGTAAAGGGCACTCTGACACCAATAGTAAAGGGCACTCTGACCCCATATAGTAAAGGGCACTCTGACCCCATATAGTAAAGGGCACTCTGACCCCATATAGTAAGGGCACTCTGACCCCATATAGTAAAGGGCACTCTGGACCCCATATAGTAAGGGCACTCTGACCCCATATAGTAAAGGGCACTCGACCCCCTATAGTAAGGGCACCTGAACCCCATTTGTAAAGGTCACTCTGACCCCCATATAGTAAAGGAACTCTGACCCCATATAGTAAGGTCACTCTGACCCCCATATAGTAAAGGTCACTCTGACCCCATATTAGTAAAGGGCACTCTGACCCCATATAGTAAAGGCGAACTGCGACCCCATATAGTAAGGGCACTCTGACCCCATAGTAGGGCACTGACCCCATATAGTAAGGCACTCGACCATAGTAGGCCTCACCATAGAGTAACGGGCACTCTGACCCCATATAGTAAAGGGCACCTGACCCCCATATAGTAAAGGGCACTCTGACCCCATAGAGTAAGGGGCACTCTGACCCCATATAGTAAGGGCACTCTGACCCATATTGTAAAGGTCACTCTGACCCCCATTAGTAAGGGAACTCTGACCCCATATAGTAAAGGAACTCTGACCCCCAATAGTAAAGGTGAACTCGGACCCCATATAGTAAAGGGAACTTGACCCCCATATGAGTACAGGAACTCTGACTCCACCTATAGTAAAGGAACTCTGACCCCATATAGTAAAGGAACTCTGACCCCATATTTGTAAAAGGGCACTCTGACCCCATAATATAAGGCACTCTGACCCCATATAGTAAAGGCACTCTGACCCGCATAGTAAAAGGGCACTCTGACCCCATATAGTAAAGGCCTCTGACCCCATATAGTAAAGGGCACTCTGACGCATATAGTAAAGGGCACTCTGTCACCATATAGTAAAGGGTCACTCTGCCCCATATAGTAAGGGCACCTGCTCCCCATATAGTAGGGCACTCTGCCCATTAGTAAGGGCACTCTGCCCCATATGTAAAGGGCACTCTGACCCCATATTGTAAAGGGCACTCTGACCTCCCATATAGTAAAGGCACTCTGACCCCATATAGTAAGGGCACTCTGAACCCCCATATAGTAAATGGGCACTCTGACCCTATATAAAGGGCACTCGACCATATAGTAAGCACTTCTGACCCCTATATAGTAAAGGGCACTCTGGACTCCATATTGTAAAGGGCACTCGACCCCAGTAAGCGGGAACTCTGACCCCATATAGTAAAGGGCACTCTGCCCCCTATAGTAAAGGGCACTCTGCCCCATATAGTAAGGGCACTCTGACCCCATATTGAAAAGGTCACTCCTGACCCCCATATAGTAAGTACCAAGAAGAACTCTGACCCCATATAGTAAAGGTCACTCAGCCGCCCATATAGTAAAGGTCACTCTGACCCCATATAGTAAAGGCACTCTGACCCCATATATATAAAGGAACTCTGACCCCATATAGTAAAGGGCACTCTGACCCCTATAGTAAAGGGCACTCTACCCCATATAGTAAAGGGCACTCTGACCCATATAGTAAGGGTCACTCTGACCCCATATAGTAATGGCACTCTGGACACCCCATATAAGTTAAACGGGCACTCCCTGACCCCATATTGTAAAGGTCAAAATCTAGACTCCCCCATATAGTACAAAGGGACTCTGACCCCATATGTAAAGGAACTCGACCCCATATAGTAAGGGACTCTGACCCCCATATATTCAAGGGAACTCTGCCCCCATATAGTAAGAGGGAACTCTACCATATAGTAAGGGAACTCGACCCCATAAGTAAAGGGAACTCTGACCCCCATATTGTAAAGGGCACTCGACCCCATATAGTAAAGGGCACTCTGCCATGGCACCCCCATATAGTAAGGGCACTCTGACCCCATATAGTAAAGCGCACTCTGACCCCATATAGTAAGGGCACTCTGACCCCATATAGTAAAGGGCACTCTGACCCCCATATCAGTAAGGGCACTCTGTACACCCATATAGTAAAGGGCATCAGTAGCCCCATATAGTAAAGGGCACTCTGTCCCCAGTATAGTAAGGACTCTGTCAGTAGGGCACCGCCCCATATATAAGGGCCTCTGACCCTCATAGTAAAGGACTCTGACCCCATATATCCAAGGGACTCTGACCCCATATAGTAAGGGAGGCACTCTGTCCCCATATATTAAGGGCACTCTGCCCCGATAGTAAAGGGCACTCTGAACGCCATATAGTAAGGGCACTCTGACCCCATTAGTAAAGGGCACTCTGACCCCATTAGTAAAGGGCACTCTGACCCCATGTAGTGAAAGGGCACTCTGTACCCCATATATAAGGGCACTCGTGACCCCAAATAGTAAAGGCACTCTGTCATATAGTAAAGGGACTCTGACAACAGATAGTAAAGGGAACTCTGACCCCATATAGTAAAGGCCAACTCTGACCCCCATATAGTAAAGGGCACTCTGTCCCATATAGTAAAGGGCACTCTGACCCCCTCATAGTAAAGGGCACTCTGACCCCATATAGTAAAGGGCCTACCCTACTGACCCATATAGTAAAGGGCACTCTGACCCCATATATAAAGGGGCAACCTCGGACCCCCCTATATTAAAGGGCACTCTGACCCCATATAGTAAAGGGCACTCTGACCCCATATAGTAAAAGGGCACTCTGTCACCCCATATAGTAAAGGGCACTCTTCCCCATAGAGTACAGGGACATCTGACCCCTATAGAAAAGGGCAACTCTGACCCCATATAGTAAAGGGCACTTATGTCCCCATATAGTAAGGGCACTCTTCCCCATATAGTAAAGGGCACTCTGAACTGAACCCCCATAATAGTAAAGGGCACTCTGACCCATATAGTAAAGGGCACTCTGACCCCATATAGTAAAGGGCACTCTGACCCGCATATAGTTAAAAGGGCACTCTGACCCCATATAGTAAAAGGGGCACTCTGACCCCATATAGTAAAGGGCACTCTGACCCCATATAGTAAAGGGCACTCTGACCCCATATGTAAAGGGCACTCGACCCCATATAGTAAGGGCACTCGACCCCATATAGTAAAACAAAGGGCACTCGTCCCCATATGAGTAAAAGGGCACTCTGCCCCAATAGTAAAGGGCAACTCTGACCCCCATATAGTTAAAGGCACTCTGACCCCATATAGTAAAGGGCACTCTGTACCCCATCATAGTAAAGGGCACTCTGACCCCCATATAGTTAAAGGGCACTCTGACCCCATATATAGGAAATGGGCACTCTGACCCCATATAGTAAAGGGCACTCTGACCCACATAGTAAGGGCACTCTGACCCCATATAGTAAAGGGCACTCTGACCTCCCCCCGCCATAAGTAAGGGCACGCTGACCCCATATAGTAAAGGGCACTCTGACACCCTATAGTAAAGGGCACTCTGCCCCATATGTAAAGGGCACTCTGGCCCCATATAGTAAAGGGCACTCTTACCCCATATAGTAAAGGGCACTCTGACCCATATAGTAAAGGCACTCTGACCCCATAGAGTAAAGGGCACTCTGACCCATATAGTAAAGGGCACCTGACCCCCATATAGTAAAGGCACCTCGACCCCATAGTAAAGGGCACTCACCCATATAGACAGGCATCTGTCCCCATATAGTAAAGGGCACTCTGGCCCCATATAGTAAAGGCACTCTGACCCCCATATAGTAAAGGGCACTCTGACCCCATTAGTAAAGGGCACTGACCCCATATAGCGGCACTCTGACCCCCATATGTAAAGGCACTCTGACCCCCTATAAGTAAGGGCACTCTGACCCCATATAGTAAAGGCACTCTTACCCCCTATAGTAAAGGGAAACTCTGACCCCATATAGTAAAGGGAACTCTGACCCCATATAGTAAAGGGCACTCCTGTACCCATATAGTAAAGGGCACTCTGACCCCATATAGTAAAGGGCACACTCTGACCCATAATAAAGGGCATCTGACCCCATATAAGTAAAGGCACTCTGACCCCATATAGTAAAGGGCACTCTGACCCCATATAGTAAAGGGCACTCTGACCCATATATTAAAGGGCACTCGACCCCATATAGTAAAGGGCACTCTGACCCCATATAGTAAAGCAATCTGACCCCATATAGTAAGGGCACTCTGACCCCCATTATAAGGGTACTCTGACCCCATTAGTAAAGGGCAATCGTCCCCATATAGTAAAGGGCACTCTGTCCCCTATGAGTAAAGGGGCACTCGGTCCCATGTCGTAAAGGGCACTCAGACCCCATGTAGTAAAAAGGGCACTCTGCCCCATATAGTAAAGGGCACGCTGTCTGTTGGTATTTGTGTTTTAACACCTTACTCTGGGCGTTCCTATAACACCTCTTAGCCACTATCTAATCACGCCCTTAACACCTGGCTGTGATATGCTAATTGGGATTTTCCAGGGTACATAATTGCCACAGATTCTTGTACAAGTCATTCTGAATTGAGAAAGCCAGTCGGATGACTAGCGAAATGTCTTCAAGAACTAAACTTCAAGTCCAGTTCATCTAATTGGATACAACAGATAATAATAATAATAATATTAATAATAATGATAATAATAACAGTAATAACAACAATAATAACAATAGTAGTAATAATAATAGTAATACTAATAACAGTAATAATAACAACAATAATAATAATAGTAATAATAATAATGGCAGTAATATAAATAACATAATAATAATAATAATAATAATAATAATAATAATAATAATAACAGTAATAATAATAATAACAGTAATAAAAATAATAGTAATAACAGTAATAATAACAATAATAATAGTAATAGTAATAATAATACTAATAAAAATAACAGTAATTACAACAGTAATAGTAATAATAATTATAACAGTAATAGTAATAATAATAACAACAACAGTAATAATAGTAGTAATAACAACAGTAATAACAACAGTAATAACAACAGTAATAACAACAGTAATAATAATAATAATAATAATAATAATAATAATAATAATAATAGTAACAGTAATAATAACAGTAATAATAATAATAACAGTAATAGTAGTAATAATAATAACAGTAATAGTAATAATAATGGCAGTAATATAAATAACTAATGCTAATAATAATAATAACAGTAATAATAATAATAACTAATAAAAATAATAGTAATAACAGTAATAATAATAACAACAATAATAGTAATAATAATAAAAATAACAATAATAATTATAGTAATAATAACAGTAATAATAACAACAGTAATAATAAGAAGAAGAACAGTAATAATAGAAATAATAACAGTAATAATAGAAATAATAACAGTAATAATAGAAATAATAACAGTAATAGTAATAATAATAACAACAGTAATAATAATAATAATAACAACAACAGTAATATTAATAATAATAACAACAGTAATAGTAATAATAATAACAACAGTAATAATAGTATAATACAACATAATAATAAATAATATAAATAATAAATCAATAAACAACAGTATATAATAAAATAATAATTATAACAACAGTAAATAATAATATAATAAGATAATAAAATAATAAATAATAATAATAGTATAACACAGTAATGTAGTAATAATAAATCACAGTAATAGTTAAAATAATGGCAGTACATACTAATAACATAAAGATAATTAATAATCAATATAATACATAACAGTAATAATAAAACAGTAAAAAAATAATGTTAATAACAGATAACTAACAGTAATAATAATAAGTAAATAATAATAAAAATAACAATAATAATTAGTATTAATAATAATGTAATACAAAACAGTAATAATAAAATATAACAGTAATAGTAATAATAATAACAACAGTAATAACTCTAAAATACTACAGTAATAGTATATAACAACACGTAATAATAGTACATAGTAATAATAACAACGTAATAATAATAATAACAACAGTTAATAATGTAACTGTATAATAACAACAGTAGAATAATAATATAAAATCAGCATAATAAAATCGTCAAAACAGTAATGTAGTAAAATAACAGTAATAATCACAACAGTAAATAATAGTAGTATAACAATATACTAATAACAGTAACAACAAACACAATTAATAATATAGTAATAATAATATAATAATGCGAGTATATAAATAACTAATAGTATAATATTAATAATAATAATAATAATAAAAACTAATAATAAAAAAATAATAGTAATAACAGTAATAATAACAGTATAATAATAATAGTAATAATAATAAAATACAATAAATAATTATATAATCAAATAAATAATAACAGTAAATATATAAATAATACAGTATATAATAATATAACAACAGTAATAATAAAATAATATAATAATAATAATAAGATAATAACATAAATAGTAATAACAGACAGTAATAATAGTAATAGTAATAATAACAACGTATAATAAAATAATAATATAATTAACAGATAATAACAACAACAATAAAATAATAATAATAATAACAAGAATAATAAAAACAGTAATTAGTAGTAATAATAACAGTAATAATAACAACAGTAATAATAGTAGTAATAACCATAATAATAATACACATGTACACTAAGAAACATAATAATAATAATAATAAGTATAAGTAATCAGTATCTAAATAACTAATATTATAATATTAATATTAATAAGTAATAATAATATATATATAATATAATATAATAATAATAACAACTGTAATAATAAAAACAATAATAATAAAAGTAATAATAATAATGGCAGTAATATAAATAACTAATAATAATAATAGTAATAACAGTAATAACAATAATAATAATAGTAATAACAGTAATAATAATAATAATAAAAATAACATTAATCCAATAATTACTAGTACTAAATATAGTATAAAAAATAGTATAATAATAATAGTAATAATAATAATATAATAATAATAATAAAAAATAACAGTAGTAATAATAATAATAACAATAAGAATAATACTAATAATAACTAGTATCAATTACAGTAATAATAGAATAATAGTAATAAGAACAGTAAAAATAATAAATAATTATATAGTAAACAATAATAGTAACAATAATAGTAACAATAATAGTAACAGTAATAGTAACAATATATTAACAAGCACATAATAATGATAATATACAGTAATAATATAACAATAATAATAATAATAACAACAGTAATAATAACAGTAATACAATAATCATAAGTATAGCAATAATAATAACAGTAAATAATAGTAATAATAACAGTAAACATAATAATAGTAAAGTCAAAATAACAATAAAATACATAAACAATAATAATAATATAATAATAATAAAAACAGTAATATAGTAATAATAACGGTAATAATAACAGTAATAGTTAATAACATAATAACAGCAATAATAACAATAATAATAACAGTAATAATAATCAACTAATAATACAGTAATAATAACAATAATAACATAAAATAATAACAGTATAATAATAACAGTAATAATAAGATAAAAAGTAATAATACTAGTATATATATTAATATAATTACTAATAATAACAGTAATAATATAATAATAATAAAAATATAATAATAACAACAGTAATAACATAATATAATAACAACAGTAATAATAACGTAATAATAATAATAACCAGTATAAAAATAAAATAATAAAATAATAAAACAGTAATATAATAATAAAAACAGTAATAATATAATAATAATAACAGTATAATAATACAATAATAATAACTAATAACAGTAATAATAATAATAACCGTAATAATAATAATAAACACAACAGTAATAATAATAAAATAATTAATAATAACAGTAATAATAACTAACATAATAATAATAACAAATAATAATAACAATAATAATAATAATAATAAATAATGAGTAATAGTAATAATAACACTAATAATAATAATAATAATAATAGTAATACAGTATAGTAATAATAATAACACAGTAATAATAATAACAATATATATTATTATTTTTACTATTATTATTACTATTATTATTACTATTATTGGTTTTGTTATGATGTTATTATTTATTATTATAAATATAATAAATAATTATAGAATAATAATAACATATAAAAATAATAACAATACAATAATAATAATAGTAATAATAATAGTAATAATAATATATTTTATTGTTATTATTATTCTGTTGTTATTATTATTACTATTACTGTTATTATATTTTACTATTATTTTATTATTATTAGTGTTATTACTATCTTATTACTTATTTATTGTTTATTATTATTTTATTATTATTACTGTTATTATTAATGACTGTTGTTATATAGTTATATTATTCCTGTTATTCTTATTAGCTGTTATGTTATTATTAGTACTTTGTTGTTATTATTACGTTATTAATATTATGTACGTTATTATTATTACTGTTATTATTTTATTTTATTATTATTATTATTATTATTATTACTGTTGTTGTTATTATTATTACTGTTTGTTATGTTATTATTATCTGTTATTGTTTATTATTATTACTGTTATTGTTATTACTGTATTATATTACTATTATTGTTTTATATAATAAAAAATAATACATAATAAAAAATATAATATAAATACAGTAAATATATAATAATAAATAAAGACTAATAATAATAACATAGTATAATACAGTCTTAAATATAAACAGTATAAGTATAATATTACTAACAGTAAATACATACATATATTAAATAACGTATGCTTGTCTGCCGTCATCCTTCTGCTCGTCTCTCCTCCCCCGCGCCCCTCCGCCCCTCCCCTCTCCCCCCCCCCCTCCTCCCCCGGCTCCTACTTCTTCCCCCCCCACTCCCCTCCCTCCTCCTTCATCAGTTGTAGTCTTCTCCTACGGTCATGTATCTCCTGGGGCTCAGGCAGTATAAATACGTGGCTAGAGGTGGTGTAACGGAAGAATGTGTCTGGTTATATAGAGAAACTGTGGGTAGTATTTCAGCACGTGCCGCTAGGGAGGCCCGGAGCTCAGGAGATAAATGCGTGGCTAAAGAGTGTGTAAGGAAAGAAGGTTTTGGGTTTATAGAGACTGGGGTAGTAATTTTCATCCACGTGCTACGCTAGTGATGGCACGGAGCCAGGAGTAATAATGTGGGCTAGAGGGTTGTGTACAGGTAGATGGGTTTGGTTATGAGAATGGGCTGACTGTTGGCTACATGCTCTGTTGTAGAGACTGATTCACCCTCAGGGTGATGGTGCAGCTGTGGGAGAAGATGCTAGGTGGGTGGTTGAGGAGATTTTAAACTAGGAATGGGGGGGATGGGACGTTGAAACTACACAGGGTAGATAGAGGGAATAGGGATCGAGGGGGCTAGTAACCACATGGAGGAAGGGGGTGGGGAACATAGAGGATAAGGATACATGTACGACCAAGATGGAAGTAATCAATTTATAATAGAAAATTCTGTTTACAAATCGAGGAGTCTGGCTGGGAAAAACCGGGGAACTAGAAATATCTTGTTTATTTACACAGAACTATACCGGGGGTTACACAAACATACGGTTACCTATTAAATGTACAGTAGAATTCTGCCCATGTTTCTTATTTTCAGTCAACCATCGATGTCCATCCGGATTTTTTCGAGCTGTGTCGACCATAATAAACGGTTACTAACCTGATTGGTTCCTGGCACCTCATATTGAGATTTACCCGTTAACCTCACATGTAGGCTTTGTAGCTGTTTCCAATCTGTCTGATCCTGACATCGTATTTTGGCGTCAATGAACGGCTCGGTTGTTCGCTAATACGTCTGTGTAAGGGCGACGACGCTGGCAATGTTCTTGAAATCGTAGTGGTTTTCGACTTCACCTGAGAAACATTACATCAACAAGCGCTCATAATCCAACTGACCACACACCGTGTCTGGGACAAACTTCGCAACGATTATTTCCACCTACCAGTGTGGTAAAAGACCGTTAGGAGTTGTAGTAGTTAGGGTAGGTACCGTGTGTAAACGCGGTTCATCCACGGCAGTGCCTATTAGACTACTGTTCTAATACGCAGAGAACAACAGGAGACACTCGACCGCCATTGACACATGACCGTCAGTCTAGTGTTTGCAAGGAAACTCACAAACTCATACGGTCTCCCACTAAGGTCCCCGGGGAAGGAGTTCCCTGCCACCCACAGTTACCACTACACCAGGGTGCCAATAGCAGAAAACATCTGTTCAGAGACGGTTTGGGTGGGCATCTACATTCAATCTGTGCCACGAAGGGGGGAGCCCTGAACTCATTGAGGGTGGTTGGGGATGATTGGACAAAGATAGCCAGTACTAGGAACGTCATTATGGGGAACAATCCCAGGGACCTCCTTATAAATCAGAAAGCAACGGCTAAGGTCTACTGGGAAATCTAAACCAATATTCTAATAGACTGATTACTATCATTTTTGGGGCCTTCTTAGTTTTCATGTAGGACAATAGCAAAAAAGGGAAAAATGGACTGAAGATCTGTCCCAGTCACAGGGTTGTATGAAATGATCTGTACATGTGTGCAATACCAATCAAAATGATGGCGTTTTAATTCTAATCGAGTAGATTGAATTAGCAAAAAACTAACAGAGACGATGTCAACGAGTGCAATACCCTAGTGATCAATCCTGTGCAATACCCTAGTGAGAATCCTAGTGCAATTCCCTAGTGAAATACTAGTGCGATACCCCTATGATGAATCCTGTGCGATACCCTAAGTGAGATCCTAGTGCGATACCCTAGGAGAATCCTAGTGCTATACCCTAGTGAGAATCCTAGTGCTGATACCTAGTGGAGAATCCTAGTGCGATACCTAGTGAGAATCCTAGTCCGATAACCCTAGGTGAGAATCCTAGTGCGACTACCCTAGTGAGACAGTCATACCCTAGTGGAATCTATTGCAACCCAGTGAGAATCCTAGTGCGATACCCTAGTGAGAATCCTAGTGCATTCCCTGGAGACCAGTGGATATACCCTATGGAATATATACCCTAGTGAGATCCTAGTGCTATCCCTGTTGAGAATCCTAGTGCGATACCCTAGTGAGAATCCTAGGCGATAACCCTAGTGAGAACTCCTTAGTGCGATACCCTAGTGAGAGATCCCTAGTGCGATACCCTGGGAAATCTGGGATCGAAGACAACCACACTCTAACCCAACTACAGCCACTTCAACGACCCACAACACACTAACAAGACATAACAAACCGGCATAACCAATACACAAACCAACCCAACCCACCGCACACCCCAAGATAGCCAACACGAACCAACACACGCGACGGGTTAAGCCCTCTACCCAGTCGTCCCTCATATCCTTCTACCTGTGAGAATCCTAGTGCGTCAGGAGATCCACGACCTAGTGAGATCAGTGATCCAGGAATCCCTAAGTGCGATACCCTAGTGAGAATCCTAGTGCGATAACCCCTAGTGAAATCCTAGTGATACCGTAGCGAGTGTCCCCTAGTGAACCTGCATAACCCTAGTGGAATCCTAGTGCGCATCCCTGTGAGAATCCTAGTGCGATCCCTAGTGAGATCCTATGGCCGATACCTGCTTGAGAATCCTAGTCGAAACCCTATGAGAATCCTATTGCGAATCCTAGTGAGATCCTATTGCGATACAACCTAGTGAGAATCCTTGCGATACCCTAGTAGAATCCTAGTGCGATACCCTAGTGATGAATCCTAGTGCGTACCCCAGTGAGATCCGAGTGCAATACCCTGCGAATATGCAATTCCTAGTGAATCCTAGTGCGAATCCCTAGTGAAATCCTAGTGCAGGGTTCCTAGTGGAATCTAGTGCAATTCCCTAGGAGAATCCTAGTGCGATACCCTATGAGAAATCCTAGCTGTGCGAATACCCTAGTGAGAATCCTAGTTGATCATAGTCTGGCAATCCCTAGTGAGTAATCCTAGTGCAATCACCTAGTGAGAATCCTAGTGCGATAACCCTGGGAAACCTAAGTGGGGGGTCGGATACCCCTAGGTGATAATAGTGGGCGACCTTTAGGAAATCGGCTAACTCTAAGCCTAGTTGGGCGACCCTGAATTCGGCGTGTGCACTCTGGTGGGAACCGGCAGGGGAGGGGGGTAGGGGTCCGGTTCATACCGTGGAGGGACAGTAATAACCCTAGTGAGAATCCCTATTGCAACCCTGTGAGAATCCTGTGCGATACCTGGTGAGAAATCCTAGTGCGACATACCCTGTGAGAATCCTAGTAATACTGGTCCGAATAGCATACCTAGCCAGTAGAGAGAATCCTAGTGCGAAATCCCTGAGTGAGAATCCTAGTGACATTCCCTAGTGAGAATCCTAGTGCAATACCCTAGTGAGAATCCTAGTGCAATCCCTATGTCTAGAATCCTAGTGCATACCTAGTGAGGGAATCTAGTGCAATACCCTATGAGAATCCTAGTGTCAGATAACCCTGGTGAGCAAATCCTAGTGCGATACCCTGGGTTGAATCCTAGTGCAATAGCCTGTGATAATCCTACTGCAATAGCCTAGTGAGACCTGCAACTAATCCTAGTGCAATGCCCTAGTAGAATCCAGTGCATATTAACCCTAGAGAGACAGTGCAACCTATAGAGCAGTGCAATGTCCCTAGTGATAAAGCCTAGTGCAATGTGTGATCCCAATGCAACGTGAGAATCCTAGTGCTATTACCCAGTGAGAATCCCTAGAGCAATACCTAGTGAGAATCTAGTACATACCCTAGTGAGAATTCCTAGTACACTCCCCTGGTAGAGAATCCTAGGCAATCCTGGTGAGAATCCAGTGCAATTCCAGTAGACCTAAGTGCAATTGAGATCCTTCGACCATGCATAGCCTATTGGTAGAATCGAATACCTCTAGATAGCCACTAGGAATGAGGCACATAGGGCCCTAGTAGATTTGAATCTCTTCGAATCCTAGAACAAGTACCAAGTGGAATCATTCCCTACTAAGTGAGAATCCTATGGTGCATACTCTCCCTAGTTGAGAATCCTAGTGCATCCCTTAGTGAGAATCATCATATGTTAGGCCATACCCTAGGAGAATCCTATGCACTAACCTAGTGAGAATCCTAGAGCAATACCTAGTGAGAATCCTAGGCAATACGAAGAAACCTAGCTGACTGAAATCCTAGTGGCAATCACCTAGGAGAATCCTTATTGCAATTCCCTAGTGAGAATCCATTAGGGCAATTCACCTGTGAGAATCCTAGTGCAATACCTAGTGAGAATCCATAGTGGCAATACCCTAGTGTCAATCCTAGTGCAATACCCTACGTGAGATCCTCGTGCAATAACCCTTTGAGAATCTATCAATAGAGAATCCTTCGGTACCTACCTATGAGTCTGAAACGGAATCCTAGTGCAGCATACCATAGAACCGATACAAGTGTAAACCGAGCAATCCTAGTGGAGACATATACCCTAGTGAGAATCCTAGTGCAATAACCTAGTGAAAATCCTATGCAATACCTAGTTGAGGAATCCTAGTGCAATACCCGAGAGAATCTAAGTGGCAATATCCTAGTGGAAATCCTAGTGCAATACCCTAGTGGAATCCTATTGCAATACAACTAGTGGAGAATCCTAGTGCAATACCTAGGAGAATCAATACTAGTTGGAACTATCAATACCCTAGTGAGAAATCCTAGTGCAATACCCTAGTAGAGATCCTAGTGCAATACCCTAGTAGAAATCCATAGTGCAATACCTAGTGAGAATCCTAGTGCAATACCCTAGGAACATCCTGTGCAAATACCTATTAGGATCCTATTGTGCAATCCCTATGAGAATCCTGGTGCAATACCCTAGTAGAGAATCCGAGTGCAATACCCTAGTGAGATATCGCTGTGCATAGCCTAGTGAGAAATCCTAGTGATAGGCACCTACGGAATCTGGACCTAGTGAGAAATCCTAGTGCATATACCCTAGTTGAGACTCCCTAGTGGCAGATACCTAGTAGAGATATTCCTAGTGCAAACTAATCTAGTCCCCTAGTGGAATCCTATGCATTACCTAGTGAGAATCCTATGCGAATACCTCCGTGAGACTATCTCCCTAAGTGAACTATTGCGATACCCTAGTGGCGAATCTATTAGCGATCCCGAGAGAGAATCCCCTATGTGCCGATACCCAGTGAAATCCTAGTACATAGACCCTATGAGAATCCTAGTGCAATCCCTAGTGAGAGAGAACAATCCTCTATTTTCCCGTGTCCAACTACCCTAGGTGAGAATCCTTTGCAATATGTTGTTGCCAATACCGAGGAGGATCCTAAGTGCACTGAACCTTAATCCTATGCAATACCCTAGGAGAATCGTCACTCCTAGTGAAACCATGCAATAATCCCTACATGGAGAATCCTATGGCAATACCCCATTAGTAAGAATCCTAGTGCAATACCCTAGAGAGAATCCTGGGTGCAATACCCTAAGAGGAAATTAAAGTCCTCCTATGTCGTGTAACCTGAGTGCAACCAGAGATCCTAGTGCAATACCTAAAGATCCTAGTCAATCACCCTTGGGATCCACTCCTAGTGAGTAACCACATTGCCCGATTTCACCCTGAACCAGCAGACATCTACTACGCGTGCGATATCCCTAGCAACGGAGATCCTAGATGCATACCTCGAATCCTTGTGCAATCTACGAATCCTAGTGCAGAAGCACTATGAAAATGCGTCAATCCCCTAGAGAGAATCCTATGCAATACCTAAGTAGAAGAATCCTAGTGCATACCCTAAGCGATCCAGTCAACCGTGAAAGAATCCTAGTGCTGAAATACCTAGTCTGAGAAATCCATAGTGCATACCACTAGTGAGAAACCTCAGTTGTTCATCAACCCTAGTGAGAATAGTCCTACGTGTGCGTCCAGCTGATCTCTTACCTTGATCACCCTCAAGAGAATCCTAGTGCGATACCGGATCCTAGTGACGATAGCTAGTAGCCATAGCACCTAGTGAGAATCCTAGTGCAATCCCTAGGAAATCCTAGTAGGCAATACCTAGAGAGAATCCTTGGCATACCCTGTAGAGAGATCCTAGTTGCCATACCTAGTGAGTAAATCCTATGCAAATCGCACTAGTGAGAATCCAGTGCAATACCAGTGAGAATCCTAGTCAATACTAGGAGAATCCTGGCAATACCTGGAGTCCTAGTGCAATAACCTAGGTGAAATCCTAGTCAATACCTAGTGACGGATCCTAGCATTTGACCTAGATACCCTAGTGATCTAGTGTCAAGTCCTATGATCCATTAATACCTAGAGACTAGTTGAATGCCTATTGAGAATACCTAGTGAATCCTATAGAATACCCTAGGATGAATCCTAGTGGACAGTGTACACTAGTGAGAATCCTATTTGGCTGGATAGTGGATCCGGGCCTACTTCTAGTGAGAATCCTAGCATACCTAGAGGAATCCTAGTGGCAATACCCTAGTTGAGAATCCCTAGTGCAATACCTAGTGAGAATCCTAGTGCAATACTATGAGAATCCTAGTGCATACACTAGTGAGAATCCTAGTGCATACCTAGTGAGAATTCCTAGTGCATCCACCTAGTGAGAAATCCAAAAAAAAAAAATAGTGCAATACCCTAGAGAGAATCCTAAGTGCAATACCAGTGAGAATCCAGCTGCAATCCCCTAGAGAGAATCCGAGTGCACATACACTAGTTGAGAATCCTAGTGCAATACCCTAGAGAGATCCTAGTGCAATACCTAGTGATAATCTAGTGCAATACCCTAGAGATATCCTAGTGCAATCACTGTGAGAATCCAAGTGCAATACCCTAGTGAGAATCCAGTGTCAATACCCTAGAGAGAATCCTAGTGCACTACCAGGTGAGAATCCTAGTGCAATACACTAGTGAGAATCCTAGTGGCATACCTAGTGAGAATCCAGTGCAATACCCTATAGAGAATCCTAGTGCAATACCTATGAAATCCTAGTTGCAATACCCCTAGAGCGATCCTAGTGGCAATACCTGGTGAGATCCTTGCAAATCACTAGTGAGAATCCTAGTGCAAATACCTAGTGAGAATCCTATGTCAATACCCTAGAGTAGATCCTAGTGCAATACGGGTGAGAATCCTAGTGCAATACCTGGTGGAATCCAGTGCAATACAACTAGTGAGAATCCCTAGTGCAATACTAGTGAGAATCCTAGTGCAATAACCCTAGTGAGAATCCTAGTGCAATACCTAGTGAGAATCCTAGTGCAATACCTAGTGAGAATCCAGTGCCATACCCAGTGAGAATCCTAGTTGCATACCCTAGTGAAGAATCCTAGTGCAATACCTAGTGAGAATCCTAGTGCAATACTAGTGAGAATCCTAGTGGCATACACTAGGAGAATCCTATTGCAATACCTATGAGAATCCTAGTGCAATACTAGTGGAATCCGAGTGCATACCCTAGTGAGAATCCTAGTGCAATACCTAGTGAGAATCCTAGTGCACTACCTAGTGAGAATCCTAGTGCCAAATCACTAGTGAAATCCTAGTGCAATACTTGAGAATCCTCTGTGCATACCTAGTGAGAATCCTAGTGCAATCACTCAATATCCGTAATACTTTTGGAATGGCTTGTTACGTGTTCGTGTTCCTTTTTTCTTTCCGAAATAACCAAACAGAACAGACCATCACATTACCTTTCCCATTCCAAATGTGCGTGGTCCGATCTGCACCACCCAACCGGAACGATGGCCATCGCCAGCTGAAACAATAACCAAAATCTTTAAATAAGGAATAGTAATATCCCCACTGTAAATTATATAAGGGATAATACGCTACCTACAGTGTATATAGGATATTACGCCACAAAAGTTCCTGACCATATAGAAAAAGACAAGGCGGAGGAACTCCGTATCTATTCTTAGGTAGCGTATTACTTCCATATAATACATAATCCAGCACAACACTGGCTCGCCCTCCCTGTATTAGTATGTAGATAACACGAACGTTTTCTGTACATACAAATATAACTTTCATTTCCTATCTCAAACCGTGCAGTTCCAGTTCGTTACAACTGACCTGACTGAATTACCGTGCTGATAAGAGAGTCATAATGGACTCGCCACTCACTCCTTATCAGCACCGTCAGTCGTGGTACAAAACGGGCTTGTTATCTACATATACAGGGAGGTAGAGATAATGGGGAGGGGCAGTGGAAACATGAGTACTTAGTTACTCACTGCAGTGACTAATATAGATCTCCCACTGCCTCCCCATTGAAATGTCAGCGCCGTTGTATTATAAGGATATTAGGTACAAAGAACAGACGAGTGAACAAGAACTCTGGGTACCACTCATGTATTATAAGGGATAATGTAGCCCTACTGTAAATTATAAGGATATTACAGTCACATGAGAGTTCTGTGTCTAGAGAAAAGTACAAGACACCAGACTGAGTTTATCATGGAACTCTGGGTATCACTCATGTATTATAAGGATAATGTAATCCCCTACTGTAAATTATAAGGAGATTAGAAGTCACTGAGGAGTTCTGTGCCATATAAAGTACAATACACAGACTGGTTATCAGGGAACTCTGGGTACACTCATGTAGAATAGGGATATGTAATCCCCACTGTAAATAAGGATTATTAGAGGCAAAGCTGATGGAGTTCTGTGTCATATAAAGTACAAGGACACAGCTGAGTTATACAGGAACTCTGGTACCAACTCAATGTATATAAAGGGTCATGTATCCCCTACTGTAAATTATAAGGATAGTACAAGACACTGAGGATTTTCTGTGTCCATATAAGGACAAGGAACAGACTGAGTATACAGGAACTCTGGGTACCATCTGGTATTATAAGGATAAGTATCCCCACTGTAATTCTAAGGATATTAGAAGTCCACTGATGAGTTCTGTGTCTATATAAAGGGTACAATGGACAAAGACTATGTTATACGGGACTCTGGGTACCACTCATGTATTATAACAGGGAATAATGTAATCCCCTACTGTAAATTATAAGGATATTAGAAGTCACTGAGGATTCTGTGTCCATTAAAGGTACAAGACACAGACTGAGTTTATACAAGGGAACTCTGGGTACCACTCATGTATTATAAGGGATAATGTAATCCCCTACTGTAAATTATAAGGATATTACAAGTCACTGAGGAGTTCTGTGTCCATATAAAGTGTCAATGACACAGACTGAGTTATACGGGAACTCTGGGTACCATCATGTATTATAAGGGATAATGTATCCCCTACTGTAATTTATAAGGATATAGAAGCCTGAGGAGTTCTGGTCTATATAACGGTACAAGGACACAGACTGAGTTATACAGTGAAACTCTGGTACCACTCATGTATTATAAGGATATGTAATCCCCAACTGTAAATTATGGATATTAGAAGTCACTGAGGAGTTCTGTGTCTATATAAAGGTACAATGAACACAGACTGATATACAAGGGAAACTCTGGTACCACTCATGTATAAAGGGATATGTATTCCCTACTGTAAATTATAAGGATATTAGAGTCACTGAGGATTCTGTGTCTATAGAACGTAACAAGGACACAGACTAAAGTTATCATGGAACTCTGGTACCAACTCATGTATTATAAGGGATAATGTTCCCCTACTGTAAATTATAAGGATATTAGAAGTACTGAGGAGTTCTGTGTCCATATAAGGTACAAGGACACATATTGAGTTATACCGGGAACTCTTGGTACCACTCATGTAATTCAAGGGATAATGTATCCCCTACTGTAAATTTAAGGAATAGAAGTCACTGATGAGTTCTGTGTCTATATAAGGTACACGGACCATACTGAGTTATACAGGACTCTGGGTACCACTCATGTATTATAAGGATAATGTATCCCTACTGTAAATTATAAGGATATAGAAGTCCTGAGGAGTTTTCGTTTCCTATATAAAGGTACAATGCACAGACTGAGTTATACAGGGAACTCGGTAACCACGCATGTATTATACGGGATAATGTAATCCCCAACTGTAAACATAAGGATATTAGAAGTCACTGAGGAGTTCTGGTGTCCATAATAAAGGTACAGGACACAGACTGAGTTTGATACGGGAACTCTGGGTACCACTCATGTCTTTAAGGGATAATGTACCCCTACTGTAAATTATAAGGATATTAGAAGTCCTGTGAGTTCTGTGTTCTATATAAAGGTACAAGGGACCAGACTGAGTTTATACAGGGAACTCTGGGTAACACTCATGTATTATAAGGATAAATGTAATCCCCAACTGTAATTATAAGGTATAAATCCCTGAGGAGTTCTGTTCCATATAAAGGTACAAGGACCACAACTGATTTATACAGGAACTCTGGTACCACTCATGTCTTATAAGGATAATGTACCCCTACTGTAAAAAATTATAAGGATATTAGAAGTTCACTGATGATTCCTGTGTCCCTAATATAAAGGTACAAGTACCACAGACTGAGTTAACAGGGACTCTGGGTACACTCATTTATTATAAGGGATATGTATCCCCTACTGTAATTATAAGGATAGTAGTAGAGTCACTGAGGAGTTCTGTGTCCATATAAAGGTACAAGGACCCGACTGAGTTATACAGGACCTGGGTAACCACTCATGTATTATAAGGGATAATATATCCCCCCTACTGTAAATTATAAATATTGAAGTCACTGAGGAGTTCCTGTGTCTATATAAAGGACCAGGACACAGACTGAGTTATACAGGGACGCTGGGTACCACTCATGTCTTATACGGGATAATGTTCCCCTTCTGTAAATTATAAGGCTATTAAAGTCACTGAGAGTTAGTGTCTTATATAAAGGTACAAGGACACAACTGATTTTATACAGGGAACCTCTGGGTCACTCATGTATTCTAAGGGATAATATATCCCCTACTGTAAATTATAAAGGATATTCGAAGTCACTGAGGAGTTTTTATTGTCTATATAAATGTACAAGGACACCACTGAGTTATCAGGGAATCTGGTACCACTCATGTATTAAAGGATATGTATCCCCTACTGTAAATTATAACAGATATTTACAAGTCACTGAGGAGTTTTGTGTCCATTTTGTTTTACTAATGTATGAAATTGTATTTAATTTTTATTTATCTGGATAAATGCACTTATCCCTCCATTTGTATACTCTGTATTGTTATAACTTGGGTGCAGTAGTAATCAGGCCAGTTGTTTATGTAAGGGCCCTACTCTTCTTTCCAAGTTCAGGGCTGAATTAAACCAGAATTAAACTGACATCCCAGGTCCCCAACTAACTGCCTTAGTGCATCACTGCCTTCATGTGCTCCCGCTTCCTCAAACAAGCTTGGACTTAATTTTCATTTTCCCGTCATCAGAATCTGTTCCCCTCCCTAGTCTAAATTTTACTATTAACAACCCTAAAGCCCTATCCAACACAGCCCCTCCATATATCTCACCCTATCCTATAAAGCCCTATCCAACACAGCCCCTCCATATATCTCACCCTATCCTATAAAGCACTATCCAACACGGCCCTCCATATATTCTCAACCCTATCCTATCAATCACTATCCAGCACACAGCCCTCCATTATCTCACCCTATCCTAAAAGCACTATCCAACCCACCGCCCTCCATATATCTCACCCTCTCCCTATAAGAAAGGCACTATCCAACACAGCCCTCCTATATCTCACCCTATCCTATAAAGCATATCCAACACACGCCCTCCATATACTTCCCCTATCCTATAACCACTATCCAACAACAGCCCCTCCTATATCTCACCCTACTCCCTATAAAGCGCTATCCACAACAGCCATCCTATACTCACCTACTCCTTAAAGCACTACCAACACAGCCCCTCCATATATCTCAACCCTATTCCTATACAGCGCTATCCACACAGCCCCTCCATATATCTCACCTATCCTATAAAGCACTATCCAACACACAGCCCCTTCATATATCTCCCCTATCCTATAAAGCACTACCCACCAGCCCTCCATAATATCTCGACCCTCTGCGCTTAAAGCACTATCCAACACAGCCCCTCCATATAGCTCAACCTATCCTATAAAGCGCTATCCCACACAGCCCCTCATATATCCCCCTAATCCTATAAATCGCTACCCAACACACAGCCCCTCCATATACTCCTCCCCTATCCTATAAAGCCGCTATCCAACACACAAATCCCTCCATATATCTCATATCTCACCCTATCCCTATAGAAGCGCTACTCCACACGCCCCTCATATATCTCCCCTATCCTATAAGCACTATCCAACACAGCCCTTCATATACTCACCCGATCCATAAAGCACTATCCCACACACGCCCCTCCATATATCTCACCCTATCCTATAAAGCACTATCCCACACAGCCCCTCCATATATCTCACCCTATCCTATCAAGGCACTATCCACACAGCCCTCCATATATCTCACCCTATCCTATAAAGCACTATCCCAACCCAGCCCTCCAATAATATCTCCACCCTAATCCTTAAAGCACTATCCAACACAGGCCCTTCTATATATCTCACCTTCCTATAAACTCTATCAACACACCCTCCAGTATCTCACCCTATCCCAATAAAGCACTATCCACCACATTGCCCTCCTATATCTCACCCTATCCTATAAAGCACTATCCAACACAAGCCCCTCCATATATCTCACCCTATCCTATAAAGCACTATCCACACAGCCTCCATATATCTCACCCTATCCTATAAAGCACTATCCAACCCAAGCCCTCCATAATCTCACCCTATCCTATAAAGCACTATCCAACACAGCCCGCCATATATCTCCCCTATCCTATAACACTAATCCAACCCAGCCCTCCTTTCTTCTACCCTATCCTAGAAAGCCCCTATCCAACACAGCCCCTCCTATATCTCACCCTACCCTAATAAAAGCACTAATCCAACCCTCCCCTCCATATATCTCACCCTATCCTATAAAGCACTATCCAACCAGGCCCCTCCATATATCTCAACACCCTATCCTATAACGCACATCCAACACAGCCCTCCTATATCTCACCCTATCCTTAAAGCACGATCCAACACCAAGCCCCTCCATATATCTCACCCTATCCATAAAGCACTATCCAACACGACCCCTCCATATATCTCACCCGTCCATAAAGCACTACCACACAGCCCCTCTATATATCTCACCTTATCCTATAAAGCACTATCCAACACAGCCCTCCATATATCTCACCCTATCCTAAAGCCTATCCAACACGCCCCCCCTATATCTACCCTATCCTATAAGCACTATCCAACACAGCCCCTCCATATATCTCACCCTATCCTATAAAGCACTACCAACCCACGCCCTCCATATATCTCACCCTATCATATAAAGCACTATCCAATAAACACAGCCCCTCTTAATAATCTCACCTTATCCTATAAAGACTATCGCAACCCAGCCCCCTCCATATATCTCACCCTATCCTATAAAGCACTATCCAACACAGCCCTCCATATATCTCACCCGATCCTAATAAAGCACGATCCCAACACTCCCTCCATATATCCTCCACCCTATCCTATAAAGCACTATCCAACACAGCCCTCCAGATAACGCACCCTCACCCCTGTCCCATAAAAAGCGCTTCCAACAACATGCCTTCCATATATCTCAACCCTATCCTATAAAGCACTATCCAACACAGCCTTCATATATCTCACTCCGCCTATCCTATAAGCTCTATCCCAACACAAGCCCCTCCATATATCTCACCCTATCCTATAAATCGCCTATCCAACAACATCCCCTCCATATATCTCCACCTTCCTATAAATCGCTAATCCAACACATCCCTCCATATATCTCACCTATCCTATATCGCAACTCTCCAACACAGCCCCTCCATATACTCACCGTCCTATAAAGCATACGCCAACACAGCCCCTCCATAATCTCACCCTATCCTATAATCACTATCCAACACAAGCCCTCCCTATATCCTCACCCTATCCTATAAAGCCTATCCAACACAGCCCTCCATATATCTCACCCTATCCTATAAAGCCCTATCCACACGCCCCTCCAATATCTCACCCTATCCTATAAAGCGCTATCCAACACGCCCTCCATATATCTCATCCTATCCTAGAAAGCGCTATCCAACACAGCCCTCCATATATCTCACCCTATCTATAAGCACTACCACACAGCCCTCCATATATTCAATCTTCCTATAAAGCGCTATCCACACAGCCCTCCATATATCTCACCCTATCCATAAGCACTATCCAACACAGCCTGCCATATTATCTCACCCTATCCTAATAAAGCGCTATCCAACACAGTCCCCTCCATAGATCTCACCCATCCTATAAAGCACTACTAACACAGCCCTCCAATATATCTCCCCCTATCCTATAAAAGCAATATCTCCAACACAGCCCCTCCATATATCTCACCCTATCCTATAAGCCTATCCAAACACAGCCTCCATATTCTCACCTATTCCTCTAAAGCACATCCACCAGCCCTCCGTATAGCTCACCTATCCTATAAAGCACTATCAACACAACACGCCCCTCCGTATATCTCACCCTATCCTATAAAGCACTATCAACACACCCTCCATATATTCACACTATCCTATAAAGCACTATCCAACACAGCCCTCCATATTCTCACCTATCCTATAAAGCACTATCCAACACGCCCTCCATATATCTCATCCTATCCTATAAAGCCTATCCAACCATCAGTCCCTCCATAATATCTCACCCTATCCTATAAAGCACTATCCACCACAGCCCCTCATCTATCTCACACCCTATCCTATAAAGCACTATCTCCAACACAGCCCCTCCATATATCTCACCCTATCCTATAAGGCACTATCCGACATCAGCCCCTCCATATATCGCACCATATCCTTAAAGCACTATCCACACCGCCCTCCATATATCTTCACCCTCTCCTATAAAGCACATCCACACAGCCCTCCATATAGCTCATCCTATCCTATACAGCACTATCCACAGTCCCTCCGATATCTCACTCACCCTATCCTATAAAGCACTATCCGACACAGCCCTCCATATATCTCTCCGATCCTATAAAGCGCTATCCCACCACAGCCTCTCCGTATATCTCACCCTATCCTATAAAGCACTATCCGACACAGCCCTCCATATATCTCATCCTATCCTAAAAGCACGATCCAACACAGCCCCTCCATAATCTCACCCTATACTATAGCACTATCCAACACAGCCCCTCCATATTCTCTCCCATAACTATGAAGCGCTATCCAACACACGCCCCTCCATATACTCACCCTATCCTATACGAGCACTACCAACACAGGCCCCTCCATTATCTCACCCTATCCTATAAAGCACTATCCAACACAGCCCTCCCATATATCTCACCCTATCCCTATAAAAGCACTATCCAACACAGCCCTCCCAGATATCTCATCCTATACTATGAAGCGCTAATCCAACACACGCCCCTCCATATACTCACACCCTATCCTTTAAACACTATCCAACACGCCCCCCATATATCTTCACCCTATTCCTATAAAGGCACTATCCAACACAGCCTTCCATATATCTCATCCTATACTATAAAACGCTATCCAACACAGCCCCTCCATATATCTCCCCATCCTATAAATCACTATCCACACAAGTCCTCCTATATCTCACCTAATCCTATAACGCACTATCCAATCACAGCCCCTCCATATAATCTTCCCCATCCTATAAAGCACTATCCAACACAGCCCTCCATATATCCCACCCTATCCTATAAGCACTATCCAACACAGCCTCCTATATCTCACCCTTCCTAAGCACTATCCACACAGCCCCTCCATATATTCACCTATACTATGAAGCACTATCCAACACAGCCCCTCCATTATATCTCACCCTTCCTATAAAGCACTATCCAACACATAGCCTCCAATATATTTCACAACTATCCTATAAAGCAACTAATCCAACCCCAGCCCCTCCATAATCTCACCCATGCCTATACAACACTATCCAACACAGCCCCTCCATATATCTCACCCTATCCATAAAGCCACTACCCAACAACCCTCCATAATTCTCACCTATCCTATCAAGCCTATCCAACCACCCCTCCTATATCACCTATCCTATAAGCCCTATCCAACACGCAATTCCATATTCCTCACCCTATCCTATAAAGCACTATCCAACACAGCCCTCATATATCTTCACCCTATCCTTAAAGCACTATCCAACACAGCCCCTCCATATATCTCACCTATCCTATAAAGCACTATCCAACACAGCCCCTCATATATCTCGGCCTATCCAACCAGCCTCCTATATCTCACCCACCCTTCCTATAAAAGCACTATTCAAACACCGCCCCCCATATATCTCACCCTATCCTAATAACTCCTATCCAACACAGACCTCCATAATCTCACCCTATCCTATAAAGCACTATCCAACACAGCCCCTCCATAATCTCGCCCTATCCTATAAATCACTATCCACCCAGGCGCCTCCATATTCTCACCCTATCCTATAAAGCAACTTTCCAACCAGCCCTCCTATATCTCACCCTATTCCTATAAAGCCTATTCAACACATCCCTCCATAATATCCCCCTATTCCTATCATCACGATCCAACACAGCCACTCATATATCTCCCCTATCCTATAAAGCACTATCCACACAGCCCTCATTATCGTCACCCTATCCTATAAAATCACTATCCACACAGCCCTCCAGATATCTCACCCTATCCATAAGCCCTATCCACACAGCCCCATATATCTCACCCACCCTATCCTATAAAGCACTATCCAACACGCCCTCCATATATTCTCACCCTATCCCTAGAAAGCACTATCCACACAGCCCTCCTATATCTCATCCATATCCTATAAAGCACTATCCAACCCAGCCCCTCCATATAATCTCACCCTATCCTATCAATCACTATCCAAAAACAGCCCTCCATATTCTCCCCTATCCTATAAAGCATCTCATCCAACACACGAGCCCCTCCATATATCTCGCCCTATCCAAATACAGCCCTCCATATTCTCACTCCCCCTATCCTATAAAGCACTATCCAACCCAGCCCTCCTATATCTCACCTATCCGATCAGCACATCAACACACCCCCTCCATATATCTCGCACTATCCAAGACAGCCTCCCCCCCCCCATAATCTCACCCTATCCTATAAAGCACTATCCACCGCCTCCATATAGCTCAACCCTAAATCCTATAAATCACTATCCAACACACCCTCCTATACCACCCCTATCCGATAAAGGCAACTACCCAACCGCCCCTCCATATATCTCACCTTCCTATAAAGCACATCCCACACAGCCCTCCATATATCTCCCCTATCCTAAAAGCACTATCCACACCATCCCTCAATATATCTCATCTCACCCTATCCTATCAAGCACTATCCAACACGCCCTCCATATATCTCACCCTATCCCTATAGCACTATCCACTACCGCCCTCCAATATCTCACCCTATCCTATAAAGCACACCCACCCATGCCATCCATATATCTCACACTAATCCTATAAAGCACATCCAACACGCCCTCCATATATCCCACCCATCCTATAAATCACTATCCACCAGCCCATCCATATATCTCCCCTATCCTATAAAAGCACTATCCACACAGCCACTCCATATATCTCCCCCTATCCTATAAAGCACATCCAACACAGCCTCCATATATCTCACCCCCCTCTATAACAAGACTATCCAACACAGCCCCTCCAATATCTCATCACCCTATCCTATAATCACTATCAGACACAGCCCTCCATATTCTCACACCCTATCCTAGAAAGCAACTAGCGACAACAGCCTCCATATATCTACCCTATCCTATAAATCACTATCCGACACAGCCCTCCATATATCTCACCCTTCCCATAAAGCACTATCCCAAAACCCCCTCCATATAGCGCACCCTATCCTATAAAGCCTATCCAACACAGTCCCTCATATATCTCACCCTAGTCCTATAAAGCACTATCCAACACAGCCTCCATATATCTCAACCCTATCCTATAAAGCACTAATCCCAACACAGCCCTCATATATCTCCCCTATCCTATAAAGCACTAACAAACAGCCCCTCCATATAGCTCTCACCCTCTCCTATAAAGCACTATCCAATACAGCCCTCCATATATCTCACCCTATCCTATAACAACTATCCAACACAGCCCCTCCATATATCTCACCCTATCCAAAAGCACTATCCAACACAGCCCCTCCATACTCTTCCCTATCCTATAAGCACTATCCAACCACAGCCCTCCATATATCTCACCCTATCCTATAATAAGCACTATCCAACACAGCCCCTCCATATTCTCACCCTATCCTATAAAGCACTATCCAACAAGCCCCATATATCTCACCCTATCTATAAAAGCCCTATCCAGCACCCCCTCCCTATATCTCACCCATCCTATAAGCACTATCCACACAGGCCCCTCCCATAATATCTATCTCACCCTGTCCTATAAAGCAACTATCCACCACGCCACTCCATATATCGCACCCTATCCTAAAAGCACTATCCAACACATTCCCCTCCCTATATCTCACCCTATCCTATAAAAGCACTATCCCACACAACCCGAACTCCCCCTCCTATATCTCACCCTACCTATAAAGCACTATCCAACCAGCCCCTCCATATATCTCACCCTATCCTATAAAGCACTATCCACACAGCCATCCAATATATCCCCCTATCCTATAAAGCCCTATCCAACACAAGCCCCTGCCATATATCTCACACCCTATCCTATAAATCACTAGCCAACACAGCCCTCCCTGATATCTCCCCTATCTTAGAAAAGCACTATCCAACACAAGCCCCTCCATAATCTCACCCTATCCTATAAAGCAACTATCCCACACAGCCCCTCATATATCTCACCCTATCCTATAAAGCACTATCCAACACAGCCCCTCCATATATATCACCCTATCCTATAAAGCACTATCAAACACCGCCCCTCCATATATCTCGCACTATCCATACAGCCCTCCATAATATCTCACCCTATCCTAAAGCACTATCCAACACAGCCCTTCCATATAAGCTCACCCTACCTATAAAGCACTATCAACCCAGCAGCCTCCATATATCTCACCCTACCTATAATCACATCAACACATCCCTCCATATATCTCACCCTATCTTTATAAAGCACTATTCCACACAGCCCCTCCATATATCTCACCTATCCTTAAAGGGCCTATCCAACACAGCCCCTCCATAATATCTTCACCCTATCCTTAAAGCCTATCCACACACGCCCCTCCATATATCCACCCTATCCTATTAAGCACATCCAACCAGCCCCTCCATATATCTCGCATCTATCCAATAACACCTCATATATCTCACCCTATCCTATAAAGCAACTATCCCACAACAGCCCTCCTATATCTCAACACTTCAACACCCTATCCGATAAAGCACTATCCAACACAGGCCCTCTCATATATCTCACCCTATCCTATAAAGCACTACCAACACAGCCCTCCATATATCTTCACCCTTCCTAGAAAGCACTATTCAACACAGCCCTCATATAGCTCACCTATCCATAAATCACTATCCAACACTGCCCTCCATAATATCTCATCACCCTATCCGATTAAAGCACTATCAACACAGCCCCCCTCCATATATCTCACCCTATCAATAAAATCACATACCAACATCAGCCTCCTATATCTCACTCCATCCTATAAAACACTATCACACATCCCTCCATATGATCTACCCTATCATAAAGCCACTATCCCATCCAGCCCCTCCATATATCTCACCCTATCTTAACGCACTATCCAACACAGCCCCTCCATATAATCTCACCCTATCCATAAAGCACTACCAACACAGCCCAATCCATATATCTCACACTATCCTATAAAGCCCTATCCAACACAGCCCTCCATTATCCCACCTCTAATCTAGAAAGCACTATCCAAACACAGCCCCTCCATATACTCACCCTACCTATAAACACTATCCAACCCACACGGCCCCGTCCATATATCTCACGCACCCCATCCTATAAACACCAAACTATCCAACCAGCACCGCCATATCTCACCCTATCCTATAAAGCACTATCAGACACACAGCCCGCCATATATCTACACCGCTATCCTATAAAGCACTATCAACACAGCCCTCCATATATCTCACCCTAATCCTTAAAGCAATATCATACACAGCCCTCCATATATCTCACCCTCTCCTATAAAGCACTATCCAACCAGCCCCTCCATATATCTCCCCCTCCTATAAAGCACTATCCAACACCGCCCTCAGATATCTCACCCTATCCTACTAAGCCCTATCCAACACAGCCCTCCATATATTCACCCTATCCTATAAGCACTATCCAACACAGCCCTCCTATATCGCAATCTTCTCCCCTCTCCATAAAGCACTATCCAACACAGCCCTCCATATATCTCACCCTATCCTATAAAGCACTATCCATAACACAGCCCTCCATATATCCTCACCCTATCCCTATAAAGCACTATCCACATGCCCTCAATCTATCTCACACCCTATCCTATAAAGCACTATCCACACAGCCCCTCCATATAATCTCACCCTAATCCTATAAAGCAAAAAAACATATCCAACCAGCCCCTCCATATATCTCACCCTATCCTATAAAGCACCTATCCAACACAGCCCCGTCCGTATATCTCACCTATCCTATAAAGCACTATCCACCACCCTCAATATATCTCACCCATCCTATGAAAGAGCACTATCCAACACAGCCCTCCATATATCTCACCCTATCCCTATAAAGCCCTATCCAACACAGCCCCTCCATATATCTCACCCTATCCTATCAAGCCTCATCCAACACAAGCCTCAAATATCTCACCCTATCCTATAAGGCACTATCCCACACACCCCTCCATATATCTCCCCTATCCTATAAACACTATCCAACACAGCCCTCCATATTCTCACCTATCCTATAACGCACTATCTCAACACCGCCCCCTCCATATATCTCACCCTATACTATAAATAAAGCACTATCCAACACAGCCCCTCCATATTCTCATCCTATAACTATGAAGCGCTATCCACCACAGACCCCTCCATATTCCCCCTATCCTAATAAAGACACTATCCAACACAGCCCCCTCCATATTCTCACCCTAGCCTATAAAGCCTATCCAACACACGCCCTCCATATATCTCACCCTATCCTATAAAGCACTATCCAAACACAGCCCTCTCATATATCCTCATCCTATACTATGAAGCGCTTCCAACACCGCCCCTCCATATCTCTCACCCTACCTTTCAAGCACTATCCCAACACAGCCCCTCCATAGATCTCACCCTATCCTATAAAGCACTATCAACCAGCCCTCCATATATCTCATCCTATACTATAAAGCGTATCCAAACACATCCCCTCCTATATCTCCCCTATCCTATAAAGCACTATCCAACACAGTCCTCCAATAATCGCCCCCTATCCTATAAGCACTATCCAACCACAGCCCCTCCATATTCTCACCCTCTCCTATAAAGCACATCCAACACCTACACACAGCCCCTCCCTATACTCACCCTACCTATAAAGCACTATCCAACACAGCCCTCCCTATATCTCCACCCTATCCTATAAAGCCTATCCAACCCAGCCCCTCTATATCTCATCCTTACTATTAAGTCACTATCCAACACGCCCCTCCTTTATCTCACTCACCCTATCCTATAAAGCACTATCCACACAGCCCCTCCATATATCTCACCCTATCCTATAAAGCACTATCAACACAGCCCCTCCATAGATCCCCCTATCCTATAAAGCACTATCCACCACAGCCCCTCCATATATCCACCCTATCCTATAAAGCACTACCAACCAGCCAATCCATATATCTCACACTATCCTATAAAGCCTATCCAACACAAAGCCCTCCATATATCCCACCCTATCCTATAAAGCACTATCCAACACAGCCCCTCCATATCTCTCAACCCATCCTTAAGCCTATCCAACACATCAGCCTCCATATCTCTCACCCTATCCTATAAGCACTATCCAACACAGCCCCTCCTATAATCTCACCCCATCCTATAAAGCACTATCCAACACGCCCCTCCTCATATATCTCACCTCTATCCTATAAAGCCCTATCAGACACGCCCCTCCATATACTCACCCTATCCTATAAGCACTATCAGACACACCCTCCATATAGCGCACCCCATCCTATAAAGCACTATCAGCACAGCCCTCCATATATCTCAACCCTATCCTACTAAGCACTATCCAACACAGCCCCTCCATAATCTCACCTATCCTATCAAGCACTATCCAACACAGGCCCTCCTATATCTCACCCTATCCTATAACGCACTATCCAACACAGCCCCTCCCATATATCATCACCCTATCCTATAAAGCACTATCCAACACACTGGGAAGCAAAGGGGATCTGATATAAAAAAGTGTTATATTTTAGGTGGACATTTCATACCCTTTAACTGTAAAGCTATCTGGTTAAATTAACACAAGATTAAATACACGATAGGACGGCCTTGTCTGCACAAAACGTCATCTTCTGTTCTTTTGACACTGTTGGCCTTACGAGCCTTGTGGCCGAGAAGAGCTCCTGTTGTTAAAGCATGAAAAAAGGTAAAGTGGTTTTGTGAAGCAAAGGCCGTCTTCTGTTATTTAATGTGGCGGAGGGAGGAGGACGGTTGGGGAAACGGCGGCGGGCCCGGCAAGAGCAGGCAAAGAAGAAAGAAGGGATGGGACGGGCCGGCAGGAAGCTGTGCTAATGTAAAACAAGATACCTGGTATTATTCTGACTCTCTCTATATTCCGAGCCTAAATGGCAACAGTCAGATCTATCAGTTACTTGAAGAGATCAAAACTTCTAAACAAAAACCTAAAGAAACTGGGTCACTAACTGCCTTAATCACTAATGGCTTCTACCATTACACTGAGGCGCATCTTAAAGCATGATTACAGGGGTGATACAGTGATAGAAAATTAATCTATTTTACTGTATGCGGAGAGGAATACTGACAAAATATCCCAATATAACATTTGCTAATGTCCACATTCACATTTAGCAATGTGTTGTGTCCTCCATTTTACCACACCAGTTATAACTGCAATATGATTTATCCTCTTTAAGGATATAATCTGTTCCAAATGCCTCTACACTGAGTCTGGTCTTATTATATCAACTAGACTGCCTAGCTAAATTAAATTATGTGTTTAACATTAACAGGGTTATAGAACCTACCTTTATAATGAACATCATAAGGGACACAGAGTCATCTTTCATGGTTAGGCTGACTCTTGTTAACTGAGAGCTAGCCCTTCTGTTTCCAAATAGGGCTGTTGTGGCAAACTACCCTGCAGGCTGGTGGAGGAGTAAGTTATAAATTGAATTACACATTTTCTCTGAAGCAAACATAAATTTTCTGGCAACGATTACTGGGTGCACAGATGGCATTAAGTGGAAGAGAGGGTCTTATTTCACATGCACCGAGTGTCTGGAACGGTGAAACAACCCTTTTATAATGTTACCTTATTCATGTTACAGCACCTGGTCTGCTATGGTAGATGGGTTTTTTCTGATTCCACCGAGGATACTAGACTCGAGCGAATGATAGTTACCGCCCGCATGCGAAGTGAAAAAATGACACGGTTATCGTAAATGCCCCAGCGATGAAAAATGAACATTATAGCCAAGTCCAGTTGTTAACAAAACGGGACGAAAATCTCATCATTACGAGTGGATGTGTACGATCGGATATAGAGAATCACCCCTACTAAGACGTTGTAAAATAACAAATTGATGGCAGGGGTAACAAGTCTTTCGTTTAAATAGTGCATTGCCAACATAGACATACAGTAACTAACAGATGTTGGTAAATCACATTCGTAGAACTTATGAAACTGGGTGTGTTTGGACCTTTAGGATTTGAAACAACACAATTAAAGTAAGATGGGAAAGCATGTGTCAGTGTCGTACCTTCCATTTATGGATAGGTGGCTATAGCCATTACCGTAGCCATTTAATAAACTGCTTCTCGCCTTTCAATTTGTAGTTGTTATATGTGTTGTCCCTATGTACTTAGTCCACCGAATACCTAGAGATCCCTATAGTGGGTTTACTAAGGAGTAAAAATGTGCCCTTCCTCTGGATCAATAGTTAGGGGGGAGGTCGGGTGGGTAATGATGAGCAGGTTGGAGACATGGGTGGTGTCTTTATTACACTACAGTTCCCCCACTCTGTTGTAAACCACTCCCTATGAGGCCTGGGTTGTTAACGCCTACATCGAGTCTTTCTCAATGCTACTGAGGCTACGCTTATGCGGATAAATTGCACGTTACAGCTGTAACTTTTGTGCTGCATCAGCTCAATAGCCTGCCAGTGGAGTACACGCCCATCTGAAAAAAAAGAATGTGATTTAGTGTATTCTGAAAGTGGTCATTAGCGCAGGCACCCGTATTGAAATGGACGCGATTTTGCCTAGTCTCTCAGGGTAAGGATCGCAATGTGAGATTAGGGATATAAATATAGGTTCCCCTATTGCGATTTTTTTAAAAGAGACGTATACTCTCTTTTGCTCCCGATAACGAATCACCAGCCAATAGCGATCTCTTCTGCATGCGAATGGGTAACCCATTCTGAACTTAACGCAGGCACTTTTTTGAAGATTTTGTCTTTGAGGAAGAGCCGCTATGGTGCATTGGTGCGCTTACGATTCCGCACCGCTCCTTTTGCACACACACGCTACCAATAACCATATTATGTTTCTCTTTACGCCGTTTATTTTTGTGTCAACCATTGGATCTGATTGCTGCAAAGGGTTATTAAGCGATTAGGGCACGGCCAAATATGCACGATCGCCGATTGAACGAAATCCATGCGTTGGCAGCATAAAAAATAGGGGACTGCATGCTGACGCGTATCACAAAACGGATGCGCACCATTCCAGCCAACCAAATACGCTATTTTCTTCGGTGTGCATGCGCGTCTATGGGAATATACTAAATTGTGCAGGCCTACAAGGGAAATTAGCGCTTTCGTATCCTCATTTAGTGCTCTCGTATTATTATGCACTTGTAAATCGCGTACAGTTCTTACGTAAAGCGCAAGCGAATGCCAATATGTTCGCCTCAAGAGAATGAAAGAAAAAAAGATTGATTGAAGTTGAAAGAAAGGAAAGAGATATAACTATCCATTTTTCATATAAGAGTTCTCATATTTATTGATCTTCATAGACGAACATGTTCTACGTATACATGTAAATAGTGAGCAGCCTTTCAAGCAATGGGACGACATAGAAGAGTACAAAAAAAAATTTGGCATTGCAGGGGCTTGGCCATATGACTCCATAATTAGGCTGCTTCAGATTAACAGAAATTTTGGGAGAATCACAGAAAGGTTTTCATGGTGGCCACAGCCTCAATGTAGTTTAAAGGTGTGGTTGGTGGGTGTGGTGATAATAGGTTCACTTAGGGATATAAATGTGCTGACTCCACATTCAGATGTTTCTGAATGCAGTTGACCAGCAAATTAACAAACATCTGATTTTCAGCTTATGACCATAATGTTCATTATTAGTAGAATGTTCAGATCAGGCCAATTCCATTGTTAAATTGCCAACATCTATTTTCCTATGGGAAATGAGTTCCGCCACAAAAGTCGGCGCGTCAGGTGATCATTTGTGGGAGGAAAGTACTTAAGGGTAAGAGAGGGAGGCCATCTTGGAATCAAGGTTCATAGCAAATCGAATGCAGTATGGGGAAGGTAAGTGCTATGTCTGTTCCGTACTGGGATAAAGAAAGGAGACTTTGGTTTGGGGATGTAGATTAGTCATTATATTTATCTGTAACAAATGTGCAAGTCTATGGATGGTAAATGGGTATCAAATAATTGGCAAAAACTGTGGCGTGGGATATAAGAATGTGGGGTTTACTATATCATGTGTAAGTTGGGCGGTAATAGAGGCAATACTATAAATATGGAAAGTTCATTTCAATTGATCTTATTCTGACGTTTAATGGATAAGCAAATAGGTCAGATGGGGGGGATGTTATCAATAAAACGACTACTATAAAACCTGACAGGCAACTACCAGATCACTATATCCAAATTCCCCTTTAAATAGATACGCAATGGAAAAATAACCCATTGCACAGGCGTGCTGAGATCAGGTTCTTTCATATCCTCACTCTGCAGCTCATCGTACTGATGTTTGTTTATGGTATTATATAAAAAGGTAATGTTGGAGAGTACTGTTATACATTATGTAAGTCTACAGTGAAATGGAATGGAGCCTCCTACTATTTGCTTCTAATATCAAACCTGAATGGCCTTTGTTCACCACACTTAGTACATTATCGAATGAACGAATAATCCTTCCTGGGTTAACGAACGGTTCATTATCGAAAGAACGAACAATCCTTCCGGGGTTAGCAAACGATACATTATCGAATGAACGAACAATCCTTCCTGGGTTAGCAAACGATACATTATCGAATGAACATACAATCCTTCCTGGGTTAGCGAACGGTACATTCGAGGGTTAGTTTGGCTTGGACTATGTGGTTATTATATGGTTATTCTATCACTGGGTTATTATATAACTAGGTTATTATATGGTTATTATATGACTAGGTTATTATATGGTTATTATATTACTAGCTTATTATATTGTTATTATATGGTTATTATATTACTAGGTTATCATGAGGTTATTATATTACTAGGGTTATCGAATGGTACATTCGAAGGCTTGCGAAAACGAACGAACAAACGATCCTTCCTAGCTTAGCGAACGGTACATTCGAGTGTTAGCAAAAACAAAGGGTACATTCGAGGGTTAGCAAACAGCCCGTAAATTCGATATTTAACGAATTTTCGATAAAAATCTAAAACTTAAAAAATTCGGGTTTCATCAAATTCGTGAGTTCCGAAAGTTTTGTTGGGACTTCGAAACCCTCGGATTCGATTTGAAACTGGGTTCTATTCGAACCCACAGTACATCTCTACTGACCACTAGTACCCACAGCTTATTTTCATAAATTACCCAGCATCCACAGCAAAGGGAGAGGTGAGACAGCTTTTTGTATCTTTATGAATGTGTTCTTTCTATTGGGACAATGTTGTCTAAAGACTTTAGTTCCCCTTTAAATTCCATTGGCAAATTAAGCCCTTCTAGGCTGGTTTGGTAAAAATCAGTGGGCTTCACCAGATTCCAGGTAATGAATCCAAACCATACATTTTATACGATGAATGCACTAATTACTACTGCACTAAATGGATAGTTTTACAGTTTTATTTTATTTGTAACATTCCACCCTAACAAGAATTTAAAACGAACATAACACAGGTGTTATTAGAAATATGACCTATGGATGGCGCCAGTGCATAATAAACAGTTTCACTTCAGTATAATCATAGTATAGCTGTAACATCCATCTTCTTCATAGCATGATTGTTGATAGAGGGAATATTGTAGTTTATTTTAATAAGGATCATTAAACGATAGGGTAACTGCTTTGAAATAGAAACGACTAGGAGCTTTTACTGCTAACAGAGGCAGTTTTAAGCACTAAGTAAAGTGGTTTTAAGGTTTTGGGGGTGAGCAAGTTAGATATGAAATATCGTTATGGGGCGAACTTGCCCTTTAGATCTATAAAAGTCCTAGATGCATTAGTGGAATGGGGTCTTATTTTCACATGCACTCGAGTGTTTGAACTGTGAAACACCCTTTATAATGTTACCTTATTCTCAGTTACAACCCTGGTCTGCTATTGGTAGATTGGTGGTTTTTCTCTATTTCACCGCGATACTAGACTGAGCGAAATGAATTACCGCCGCAGTGAAAAATGATCCGGTTTGTAAATACAGCGATAATAACATTATTAGCCAAGTCCAGTGTTAACAAAACGGCGAAAATAGCTCATCTTACGATGGGATGTGTACGATCGGATATAGGAATCACCCCTCACCCTATAGTATTGGACATTGTTTGGGTAAATATATAACAAAAACATTTAGGGATGGTGTGTTTGACCTTTAGGATTGAACACACACATTAAAGTAAGAATGCTGGAAAGCTGGTCAGACCTTCCATTTTATGGAAGATGTAGGTCAGATGGGGCTATTACCCCAATAAAACTGAACTCCTATAAAACCTGACGGCAACTACCAGATCACTATATCCAACATTCCGCAACTACCAGATCACTATATCCAACATTCCCCTTTAAATAGATACGCAATTGAGAAATACATTGCACAGAGCTGTGCTGAGATCAGGTTCATTTCATTATCCTCCCTCTGCAGCTCTGTACTATGTTGTTTATGGTTTATCTATATAAGAGGTAATGTTGGAGACTGTTATATACACATTGTATGGCTACAGTGAAATGGATGGAGCCTACATGCTGCTTCTAATATCAACACTGAATGGCCTTGCATCACATTAACACGTTCTTTGCGGTACACACATCCACTGCAAGTAAAAGGTTTAACTGGATAGAGCAAATTTAATCCTATGTACTATTGTGTCTGGCAGTGAATTGGGCTGTTTGTATTCTCAGTTTTCAACAAAATACATAAGGGAGATTCAATAAAAGTTCTTATCGTTTAAAATGGTGCTAATTTATCCTTCCTGGGTGAGCGACGGTACATATATGAATGAGTAACGAACAATTCTCCTGGGTAGCGAACGGCCATTATCAAATGAACGAACAATCATTCTGTGTTAGCGAACGATACATTATCGAATGAACGAAACAATCCTTCCTGGGTTAGCGAACAGGTCACATTATCAAATGATACGAACAATCTTCATGTGTTAGCGAACGATTAATTTATCGAATGAACGAACCGACATATTGTCCTGGGGTTAGCGAAGGTTACAATTATCAATGAACGATAACATCTTCCTGGGGAACGAACGGTACCATTATCGATATGAACTACGAAACAATCCTTCACTGGTGTTAGCGAACGGTAACATTATCCAAAGAGACGAACAATTCCGTCCTGTGTTAGAAACGATCATTATCCGATGAATACGAACCAATCCTTCCTGGGTTAGCGAATGGTACATATCACGAACCAAATGAACGATAATCCTTCCTGGGTTTAACGAAAGGTACATATAGATGAACGAAGTTTAATCTCTCCTGGGTTAGAGAACGGTACATTACGAAAGAAACGAACAATCCTCTGGGGTTAGCAAACGATACATTATCGAATGAACGAACAATCCTTCCGGGGTAGCAAAGATTACATTATCGAATGAACAAACAAATCCTTCCTGGGTTAGCGAACGGTAACCATTCGAGGGTGTTGGCTGGACTATGTGGTTATTTATATGGTGTATTCTATCACTGGGTTATTATATAACTAGGTTATTATCTGGTTAATTATCTGGACTAGGTTATTTATATGCGTGATTATATACTAGCTTATTATATTGTTATTATATGGTTATTATATTACTAGGTTATCATGAGGTTATTATACTTACTAGGGTTATGAATGGACATTCGAAAGGCTTTGCCGAAAACGAACGAACAAACAATCCTTCCTAGCTTAGCGAACGGACATTGAGTGTTAGCAAAAAAACAAAGGTAAACATCGCGAGGGTTAGCAAACAGCCCGTGTAAATTCGATATTTAACGAATTTTCGATAAAAAATCTAAACTTAAAAAAGTCGCGGTGTTTCGTATCAAATCGTGAGTCGAAAGTTTCGTTGGGACTTGAAACCTCGGATTCGATTTGGAAACTGGTTCTATTCGAACCACAGTACATCTCACTGACCACTAGTACCCACAGCTTGATTTTCATAAATTTACCACAGCATCCCACAGCAAAGGGACCGAGGTGAGACAGCTTTTGATCTTTATGATGTGTTCTTCTATTGGGACAAATTGTTGTCTAAAGACTTTAGTTCCCCTTCAAATTCCATGGCAAATTAAACCCTTCTAGGCTGGTTTGGTAAAAATCAGTGGGCTTCACCCGAAGATTCCAGGAATGAATCCAAGACCATACATTTATACGATTAATGCACTAATTACTCATGCACTAAATGGATTAGATTTACAGGTTATTTTATTGTACATTCCACCTAACAAGAATTAAAACGACATAAACAGGTGTATTAGAAATATGACCTATGGATGGCGCCAGTGCCTATAAAAACAGTGTCACTTCAGTATAATCATAGTATAAGCTGCTAAACATCCATCTTCTTCATAGCAGATTGTTGATTGAGGGAAATTGTAGTTTATTTATTTAATAAGGATCATTAAACGATAGGGTACATGCTCTTGAAATAGAAACGACTAGGAGCTGTAACTGCCCCTAACAGAGGCAGTAGTTTAAGCCTATAGTGTAAAGTGGGTTTTAAGGTTGTGGGGGTTGACGCAAGTTAGATATGAAATATAGCGTTATGGGGCGAATTGCCCTTTAGATCTATAAAAGTCCTAGATGCCTTAGTTAGTGAATGGGGTCTTATTTCACATGCACTCGAGTGTGTTTGAACATGTGAAACACCCCTTTATAATGTTACCTTAATTCTCAGTTACAGCCCTGGTCGGCTATTGGTAGATTGCGCGATTTTCTGTATTTCACCAGCGATAGTAGACTGAGGCGAAATGAATTACGCCCGCAGTGAAAAAATGAGCCGGTTTATAAATGCAGCGATAATAACATTATAGCAAGTCCAGTGTTAACAAACCGAGCGAAAATAGCTCATCTTAGATGTGATGTGTATACGACGGATATAGGAATCACCCCTCAACCCTTATAGTATTGGGACATTGTTTGGGTTAAATATATAACAAAAACATTTAGGGATGGTCAGGGAGATTCAATAAAAGTTCTTATCGTTTAAAATAGTGCTAATTTTGCCCCAACCAATCAGATTGATTTAACATTTGTAAGCTTACATATGATTGGTTGGGGCAAAGTTAGCACCATTTTAAATGATAAGAACTTTTAGTGAAAACCCTGGGTGTGTTTGACCTTTAGGATTGAACACACACAATAAGTCAGAATAATAAAATAGCCTATATCCGTATCTAGAAACAAAGCAATAACAACCGCCATTAAGATGTCACAACCTTCTAAATACACAAGGGGGAAGATGATAAAATTGCATGGGGTAGTGTAGGATTTACCTTAGGGAGCACACCCCTTTGCTCTGATCTGCCTGGACACGCCACTGAAATCGCCCATGACAAACTCACGGACCGCCCATTTTCACCCATCTGACGCGTCCCACGTGGGACACAGCTTGGGCATCACTGATTTAAACTCATTTTGGACCTACATGATTTTCAAAACATGAAATTTTCACAGTGGACATAAGGAAATGCACTTTGTGCAGCATAAACTTTACCCAGAGCCACAATCGATAGCCTCTAGGCAATTTAATATAGTGTTTGCTCCTCTGTTTAAATAGCAAACTGATGTTTCCCTTGTATTCCCCTATTGGCGGCAGTAGAAACACACGTCAAAAAAACAGAAGCAACAGCATACCGCTATTAAGGGCAACTCCACTAATATCAACAGATTGGGGAATCTCAGTTTTAATTGAAGAACAGGGGGTAAAGGAGCCGTGTCTTACCCCGTTCTTCAATAAAACGATCAGGAGCCAGGAGAGAATGTAAAGATACTCGTAGGACCCGCTAGGACTCCATCCGGCATGTAGTCTGACAGAGATCCCAATCTATGCCAGTGATCTATGCGCATAGCAGACAGTCAGTCGGACTGTCCGACTACGCGCGGGGTGATCGAGCTAGTGGGTAAGTTCTTTACTCTTCTGGCATCCTGATCATTTTATTGAAGAACGAGGGGTAAGACACAGTTCTTTACCTCCTGTTCTTCAATAAACAAAATCGTTAATATCAGTGGGATGCCCTTTAATAGGTTGTGGCCGGTTCAGGGGTATCTTAGCGATACCAGTGGCAAGCCGGCACAGAAGGAGTTAAAGTCTTAAGCCCGCACACCTTATAGATGAACCCGAATGCCTTTTAGTGAAATCGGTGCCTCATATCGCTAACCGTGATGTAGTAATTGTTTGCACATTATTTATGCATTGGGAGCAAGGTAAGGATCCGGGTTTCAATACTCATTGCTGGTAAAATCTTTAAAAATGTCCTATTTTATTGATTGGACTTGATCATAGGTTATGTGTGTACAGGAAACTCCATAGTTAAAGTAAAATTCTGGTGTATGTCCAGTCCATATAAGGACCAGATTCTTATGGCTAATGTAATAGTCTTCTTATCTTTCCCTATGGGACTCCTGAAGCAGATCAATGCTGGAGGTGAGAAGTTCATAGGTGGAGCATCAATTCTGGGGATAACATTTACTGTGTGACCAGGATGAACCACATCCAGAGAGACGACACTTCCATGGATCAAATAAAATGGAGGGTCTTAAGTACTAACAGCTGTGGTCCTTTAGGATGCTGCGGAGTCAACAGTGCCAACCAGATCTACTATCATTATAGTGTGACCCAACAGAATGCCAGGGAAACCAGTGGAAACAGGTGGATGGAAGCCGATCATGATTGAGGTTGGTGCAGATGGATCCGTACGGGTGTAAACACAGATGGCAATGTTTCAGAGGTAATGGAATAGGATAGTCATATGGAGATAATCTGAAAGATGTCTATAGGTGAGCAGAATTTGACAGAATGGCATGGTTTCCTTATCAGTCAAGGAGACCTTTATGTCAGGTTAAAGAAACAAGCCTGAATAGAGCTGTAGTCTAGGCTAGGTCTAGACAAGATAACATGAATATATCAAAGAAGCAGAAGAAACAAAAACACCCGGCAAGTACGGCCATTTACTTTGCATTTGGACATCGCTGTTCGTTAAACTGGTCTAAATATTGTTGTCCAGTGGAACTCAAGAAGAAAACTACCTCCCTCCTAATTCTCAAAGGCCTAGGGGCAATCTCAAGTGACCTCCCTACTGGATTTGCACCTGTGGATAAATGCTGAAAGGAATATAACCCCGTCGCTATTAGCTGGCGTGTAAATCGCTGAGCGTACAATTGACAAAAACCCATTACCCGAATCCCTTGTGACAGCGTGTGGGTGTGCTTTGCAATACCCGCGCCGAAACTGAAGGTAAGGAGTTAAACAAGTAAGGAGTAATAGTAAGGCACTAAATGCATTGAATAAGTTGTGTGAGTTTAACCTATTCAAATGACACCACAGTGTCAAACAAGATCCATGTACACACGTGTTTGTCAGATAGAGATATATAATTTCACTCTTACTATGTGAATGTTTTCTGTGACTGTAATACTGATTCCTGTATTCTATTTCTATCAGGGAGGGAATCTGCCCTAAGAACCCTACAGGAACCTCATGGACACAGCTGGATCTGTGTAGCAGCGCTTTAACATGTGAGCTTGATGCTGGATACCTTAACTTCTCACCATGAAGGAGGATCATTAAATGTGCTATTCCCGAGTATAGCAGCAAGTTGTTGTAAAACCAGTCTGTCTCCTTAAAACTGTGTTTGATGTTTAATCTAAATCATAGTTTGTGTAATTGTGTCATTCGAAGGTGAGATTTGTTCACCTAATAAAAAAAAACTTTCCCCTTGTGTACTCTCTCAGAGACACCCGACCGTCCATAGGATCCTTCTGCAAAAAGAATACAACTAGGACTATTACTGAACCGCTTCAGATTGAAAATGTCACAGAGGCTCATTTAAGCTGGGTACACCGTAACGATAAGCCCCGATACCGTCGATCCGACGGTATCGGGGCGTTATCGTTATGTGTGTACGTTCGTTTCCCGAATGAGCGCACGGCCGCCAACGATCGGGTGGCCGTCGCTGTCGGGAAGGCCGAAAATATTCCATCGGCCGCGCAGACTCCTATAGGGAGTCTAGCGCGGCCGTGGAAAAACCACAGTCCGAGCGTTCCCCATAGGGAGACGCTCGGACTGTGGTGTATGACAGATTCTTTCAGAAAGCGTTAATTGTGTACCTAGCTTTAATGAGACAAACACAGGGGAACATCAGTTTAACATTGCGCTTTTGGCTCGGGTAAATCCCTTTTGCTTTTGACCTTGCGGGACTTAGCTGGTGTTCAAAAAATAAATCCAATAATATTTAATAATTACAATAAATAAGCAATAAAATATTACAAAATAATTCCCTATCACAACTAACTGCACTCATTCCACACTGTATTAATCACTTTGTGACTGGTAACACCCTATTGAGGGTCTAAAAACCCAAACTTGAAAAGATGGTAAAATGGTTGCCAAACCACCGCAAAAGTTATTGCACGGAGCAAACTAAAAAAAAAATGGAGCAGGCAATTTCTTTTGTCACTATAACTTAAGGACAACTAAGGGGGCTCCACCCCCTAAGGCCCGGGGCCAAACCAATGGGATACTGGAAAAACATTGTCAAGAAGCGCATTCCCTACTGGATAAATCCCAGACTGAGGGGTGGTACTTAAAACAGTTGTCATTTCATCCTAATGTGAAAGATTTTCTCCCAGGACTCCTATACATTGGATATTCCTCTTAAGTTGCATTTAGTATATTAACTGTAAGTATAGATTCTGTAACTATGAAGGCTTCCATGCTGTTGTCAGTACAACTCCAGGTTGGCTTCAAAGAGCCACACCCCTGACCCCAGGATTCCCTGTCTCTATGCACGTCTCTTTTTTCAGTTTCTAGCAAAAGATAAAGTTTCTAAATGTACCTGTACTCATTGTTGAGTGCTGGTGGTGCTCCATGTAAATGCTGTGTTTTTAGGAACACACAGCCCAAGAAGTCACAAGCTCAAATCACCTAGCTTACTTATGAAACATAAAGCATAGTCTACGTGTCTGAGTTTATTGCTATTTTTTGTTTGTTTTCATCGTGTATTTTAGAAGTTATAAAGTTTCTACTTTGGTCCAATATTTTTACATATAGAAGCTTTATTTTTTTATAACCTACCAGAGTGAATTGTCGACCGCCTTCTTTCGAGCAATACAAAATATGAACTTATTTTACTGATATTTACGAAATTATCTTCTATCATTTGCATCTGCGGTGGTGGTGTGCAGTTCTGGTTTTGGAAACAAACAGACCATTGGGACACAGGATCAATTCCCTAGGCTTCCTTTTTTTGTTTCTATTATGTTTCTAGCAAACTATAGATTTTACATGTGCATAGGGGCGAAAGCTTTCTTCTTTGAAAGACGCCGGAACAAGGTTGCAGGTTCGATTCCCCAGACTAAGGAGTTTTTAAAATTTTGGGGACAGGAGCATTTGTAATGCGGTTTACAACATAAGTGGCTTGTGTTCTGTGTCAGAGGGAGGGATGGATATTCTGAGCTGTAACATGATTGGCTGTTAGCTTCCAGGAAGCAAGACGCATAAACTTACTGGTGTTTGTCAGAAAAGGTAATTATGGGAGCTGTCACTAGAGATGTTTCAAAACTGTTGAGTTTCGTTCCGTTTTCGAATGTGTCGAAATTTTCGTAAAGTTCGCAAGTTCGAATTCGGACCCATTGAGTCTATGGGAGAGTGATAGTTCCAAAGTCTAAAAACATCTAGTCATCTAACTCATACTGTCTACAAATGGCTGTGAGAATCTGGAAATGGCCTGGGGAACATGTCAGTCACCAAAACATGTTTGAAAAACCCTTCCGACAGTCAGCAGGTGGCATTGTCGGGTTTGCGCAGCTACATTCGCCGTCACATTCGATATCAACAAACGAACAACTCTGACTTCCTCTCTGTGTCAAGCACAAATAATTATCGATTAGCGAACGAACATCCTTCCTGTGTTAGCGAACAGCATTATCGACGAACGGCAATCCTTCCTGGTTAGCAACGGTACATTCGAGATAATCGAACTAAACGAACAATCCTTCCTGTTCGAGCAAATGGATTATCGAAAGACAAACAATCCTTCCTGGTTAGCGAACTGTACATTATCGAATGACGAACAATCCTTCCTGGGTTAGCGAACGGTACATTATCGAATGAACGAAAATTCTTCTGGGTTAGCGACGGTACATTATCAAATGAACGAACAATCCTTCCGTGTTAGCGACGATACATTATCGAATGAACGAACAATCCTTCCTGGGTTAGCGAACGGTACATTCAAATGAACGAACATCCTTCCTGTTAGCGAACGATACATTATCGAAATGATCAGAAGACAATATTTCCTGGTGTAGCGAACGGTTACATTATCTAATAACGATAAAATCCTTCCTGGGTTAACACGGCTACATTACGAATGACGAAATCCTTCTGGTAGCGAACGGTACATTATCAAATGAACGAACATCCTTCCTGTTAGCGAACGATACATTATCGAATGAACGAACAATCCTTCCTGGGTTAGCGAACGGTACATTATCGACATGAACGATAATCCTTCCTGGGTTACGAACGGTACATTATCGAATGAACGAATAATCCTTCCTGGTTAAGAACGGTTCATTATCGAAAGAACGAACAATCCTTCCAGGGTTAGCAAACGATACATATCGAATAAACGAACAATCCTTCCTGGTAGCAAACGATACATTATCGAATGAACATACAATCTTCCTGGGTTAGCGAACGGTACATTCGAGGGTTAGTTTGGCTGGACTATGTGGTTATATATGGTTATTCTATCACTGGGTTATTAATGGTGTTATATGACTAGGTTATATGGTTAATTATATTACTAGTTTATTATATTGTTATTATATGGTTATATATATATAGGTTATCATGAGGTTATTATATTACTAGGGTTATCGAACGGTACATTCGAAGGCTTGCGAAAACGAACACACAAACGATCCTTCCTAGCTTAGCGAACGGTACATTCGAGTGTTAGCAAACAAATGGTACATTCGAGGGTTAGCAAACAGCCCGTAAATTCGATATTTAACGAATTTTCGATAAAAAATCTAAAACTTAAAAATTCGGGTTTCATCAATTCGTGAGTTCCGAAAGTGTTTGTTGGGACTATCGAACCACTCGGATGTCATTTGAAACTGGGTTCTATTCGAACCCACAGTACATCTCTACTGACACTAGTACCCAACGCTTATTTTCATAAATTACCCAGCATCCACAGCAAGCTACATTCGACGATACATTCGATTATCAAACAAACGAACAATCCTCCTGTGTTAGCGAATAGATTATCGAACGAACGAACAATCCTTCCTGTGTTAGCGAACAGATTATCGAACGAACGGGCAATCCTTCCTGTGTTAGCAAACGGTACATTCGAGGATAATCGAACAAACGAACAATCCTTCCTGTTAGCAACGGATTATCGAAAGAACAAAAATCCTTCCTGGGTTACGAACTGTACATATCGAATAAGAAACATCCTTCCTGGGTTAGCGAACGGTACATTATCGAATGAACGAACATTCTTCCTGGGTTAGCGAACGGTACACTTATCAACATGAACGAACAATCCTTCCTGTGTTAGCGAACGATACATTATCGAATGAACGAACAATCCTTCCTGGGTTAGCGAACGGTACATTATCGACATGAACGAACAATTCTTCCGGGTTAGCGAACGGTACATTATCAAATGAACGAACAATCCTTCCTGTGTTAGCGAACGATACATTATCGAGATGAACGAACAATCCTTCCTGGGTTAGCGAAGGTACATTATCAAATGAGACGAACAATCCTTCCTGTGTTAGCGAACGATACATTATCGATGAACGAACAATATTTCCTGGGTTAGCGAACGGTACATTATACTAATGAATGAATAATCCTTCCTGGGTGTAACGAACGGTACATTATCGATGAACGAACAATCCTTCCTGGGTTAGCGACATGGTACATTATCAATGAACGAACAATCCTTCCTGTGTTAGCAAACGATACATTATCGAATGAACAGAACAATCCTTCCTGGGTTAGCGAACGGTACATTATCGAATGAACGAATAATTTCCTGGGTTAACGAACGGTACATTATCGAATGAACGAATAATCCTTCCTGGGTTACGAACGGTTCATTATCGAAAGAACGAACAATCCTTCCGGGGTAGCAAAACGATACATTATACGAATAACGAACAATCCTTCCTGGGTTAGCAAACGATACTTACATTATCGAATGAACATACAATCCTTCCTGGGTTAGCGACGGTACATTCGAGGGTTAGTTGGCTTGGACTATTGGTGATATGGTATTCTATCCTGGTTATTATATAACTAGGTTATATAGTTATTATACTGAGCGGTTATTATATGGTTATTATATTACTAGGTTTATATTGTTATTTATAGGTTATATATTTACTAGGTTATTCATGAGGTTATTATATTACTAGGTTATCGAATGGTACATTCGAAGGCTTGCGAAAACGAACGAACAACGATCCTTCTAGCTTAGCGAACGGTACATTCGAGTGTTAGCAAAAACAAAGGGTACATTCGAGGGTTAGCAAACAGCCCGTAATTCGATATTAACGAATTTTCGATAAAAATCTAAAACTTAAAAAATTCGGGTTTCGTCAAATTCGTGAGTTCCGAAAGTTTCGTTGGGACTTCGAAACCCTCGGATTCGATTTGAAACTGGGTTCTATTCGAACACAGTACATCTCTACTGGACCACTAGTACCCACAGCTATTTTTATAAATTACCCAGCATCCACAGCAAGCTAAATCGACGATACATTCGATTTCAAAACAAACGAACAATCCTTCCTGTGTTAGCGAATAGATATCGAACGAACGACAATCCTTCCTGTGTTAGCGAACAGATTATCGAACGAACGGGCAATCCTTCCTGTGTTAGCAAACGGTAATTCGAGGATAATCGAACAAACGAACAATCCTTCCTGTTAGCAAACGGATTATCGAAAGAACAAACAATCCTTCCTGGGTTAGCGAACTGTACATTATCGAATGAAAGACAATCCTTCCTGGGTTAGCGAACGGTACATTATCGATATGAACGAACAATTCTTCCTGGGTTAGCGAACGGTACATTATCAAATGAACGAACAATCCTTCCTGTGTTAGCGAACGATACATTATCGAATGAACGAACAATCCTTCCTGGGTTAGCGAACGGTACATTATCAAATGAACGAACAATCCTTCCTGTGTTAGCGAACGATACATTATCGAATGAACGAACAATATTTCCTGGGTAGCGAACGGTACATTATCTAATGAACGAATAATCCTTCCTGGGTAACGAACGGTACATTATCGAATGAACGAACAACCTTTCTGGGTTAGCGAACGGTACATTATCAAATGAACGAACAATCCTTCCTGTGTTAGCAACGATACATTATCGAATGAACGAAACAACCTTCCGGGTTAGCGAACGGTACATTATCGAATGAACGAATAATCCTTCCTGGTTAACGAACGGTACATTATCGATGAACGAATAATCCTTCCTGGGTTAGCGAACGGTACATTATCGAAAAACGAACAATCCTTCCGGGTTAGCAAACGATACATTATCGAATGAACAACAATCCTTCCTGGGTAGCGAACGGTACATTCGAGGGTTAGTTTGGCTTGGACTATGTGGTTATTATATGGTTATTCTATCACTGGGTTATTATAGGTTATTATATGACTAGGTTATTATATGGTTATTAATTACTAGTTTATTATATTGTTATATTGGGTATTATATTACTAGGTTATCATGAGGTTATTATATTACTAGGGTTATCGAAGTACCTTCGAGCGTTGCGAAAACGAACGAACAAACGATCCTTCTAGCTTAGCGAACGGTACATTCGAGTGTTAGCAAAAACAAATGGTACATTCGAGGGTTAGCAAACAGCCCGTAAATTCGATATTTAACGAATTTTCGATAAAAATCTAAAACTAAAAAATTCGGGTTTCATCAAATTCGTGAGTTCCGAAAGTTTGTTGGGACTTCGAAACCCTCGGATTCGATTTGAAACTGGGTTCTATTCGAACCCACAGTACATCCTACTGACCACTAGTACCCACAGCTTTTTCATAAATTACCAGCATCCACAGCAAGCTACATTCGACGATACATTCGATATCAAACAACGAACAATCCTCCTGTGTTAGCGATAGATTATCGAACGAACGAAACAATCCTTCCTGTGTTAGCGAACAGATTATCGAACGAAGGGCAATCCTTCCTGTGTAGCAAACGGTCATCATTCGAGGATAATCGAACAAACGAACATCCTTCCTTTTAGCAAAGATTATCGAAAAGAACAACAATCCTTCCTGGGTTAGCGAACAATGTACATTACGAATGAACGAACAATCCTTCCTGGTTAGCGAACGGTACATTACGAATGAACGAACAATCTTCCTGGGTTAGCAACGGTACATTATCAAAGAACGAACAATCCTTCCTGTGTTAGCGAACGATACATTATCGAATGAACGACAATCCTTCCTGGGTTAGCGAACGGTACATTATCGAATGAACGAACAATTCTTCCGGGTTAGCGAACGGTACATATCAAATGAACGAACAATCCTTCCTGTGTTAGCGAACGATACATTATCGAATGAACGAACAATCCTTCCTGGGTTAGCGAACGGTACATTATCAAATGAACGAACAATCCTTCCTGTGTTAGCGAACGATACATTATCGAATGAACGAACAATATTTCCTGGGTTAGCGAACGGTACATTATCTAATGAAAGAATAATCCTTCCTGGGGTAACGAACGGTACATTATCGAATGAACGAACAATCCTTCCTGGGTTAGCGAATGGTACATTATCAAATAACGAACAATCCTTCCTGTGTTAGCGAACGATACATTATCGAATGAACGAACAATCCTTCCTGGGTTAGCGAACGGTACATTATCGAATGAACGAATAATCCTTCCTGGGTTAACGAACGGTACATTATCGAATGAACGAATAATCCTTCCTGGGTTAACGAACGGTTCATTATCGAAAGAACGAACAATCCTTCCGGGGTTAGCAAACGATACATTATCGAATGAACGAACAATCCTTCCTGGGTTAGCAAACGATACATTATCGAATGAACATACAATCCTTCCTGGGTTAGCGAACGGTACATTCGAGGGTTAGTTTGGCTTGGACTATGTGGTTATATTGGTTATTCTATCATGGTTATTATATAACTAGGTTATTATATGGTTATTATATGACTAGGTTATATATGGTTATTATATTATAGTTATTATATTGTTATTATATGGTTATATATTACTAGGTATCATGAGGTTATTATATACTAGGGTTACGAATGGTACATTCGAAGGCTTGCGAAAACGAAAGAACAAAACGATCCCTTCTAGCTTAGCGAACGGTACATTCGAGTGTTAGCAAAACAAAAGGTACATTCGAGGGTTAGCAAACAGCCCGTAAATTCGATATTTAACGAATTTTCGATAAAAATCTAAAACTTAAAAAATTCGGGTTTCGTCAAATTCGTGAGTTCCGAAAGTTTCGTTGGGACTTCGAAACCCTCGGATTCGATTTGAAACTGGGTTCTATTCGAACCCACAGTACATCTCTACTGACCACTAGTACCCACAGCTTATTTTCATAAATTACCCAGCATCCACAGCAAGCTACATTCGACGATACATTCGATTATCAAACAAACGAACAATCTTCCGTGTGGTTAGCGAATAGATTATCGAACGAACGAACATCCTTCCTGTGTTAGCGAACAGATTACGAAAGAACGGGCAATCCTTCCTGTGTTAGCAAAGGTACATTCGAGGTAATCGAACAAAACGAACAATCTTCCTGTTAGCAAACGGATTATCGAAAGAACAAACAATCCTTCCTGGGTTAGCGAACGGTAATTATCGAATGAACGAACAATTCCTTCCTGGGTTAGCGAACGGTACATTATCGAAGAACGAACAACTTCCTGGGTTAGCGAACGGTACATTATCAAATGAACGAAACAATCCTTCCTGTGTTAGCGAACGATACATTATCGAATGAACGAACAATCCTTCCTGGGTTAGCGAACGGTACATTATCAAATGAAGACGAACAATCCTTCCTGTGTTAGCGAACGATACATTATCGAATGAACGAACATATTTCGGGTTAGCGAACGGTAATATCTAATGAACGAATAATCCTTCCTGGGTTAACGAACGGTACATTATCGAATGAACGAACAATCCTTCCTGGGGTTAGGCGAACGGTACATTATCAAATGAACGAACAATCCTTCCTGTGTTAGCAAACGATACAATTATCGCATGAACGAACAATCCTTCCTGGGTTTAGCGAATGGTACATTATCGAATTGAACGAATAACCTTCCTGGGTTAACGAAG
>CM033475.1:218076572-218532676 GCA_019447015.1 Hymenochirus boettgeri | reverse complement strand
AATGCTGGAAAGCTGGTCAGACCTTCCATTTTATGGAAGATGTAGGCTATAGCCATACAGTAGCCATTTAATAAACTGCTTCTTAGCCTTTCAATTTGTAGTTTTATATGTGTTGTCCCTATGTACATTAGTCCACCAATCACAGAGATCCCTATAGTGGGTTTACTAAGGGAGTAAAAATGTTGCCTTCCTCTGGATCAATAGTTAAGGGGGGTATGTGGGTAATGATGAGCAGGTTGGACTACATGGGTGGTTGTCTTTATTCAACCTCATTTCCCCCCCACTTGCCTGTACCCACTCCCTATGAGGCCTGGGTTAGCCTCACATCGAGTCTTTCTCACTGCACTGAGGCTACGCTATGCCGGATAACATTGCACGTTACAGTCCCTTTGTGCTGCGATCCGCTCAATAGCTGCCAGTGGAGTACACGCCATCTGAAAAAAATGTGATTGTATGTTATCTGAAAGTGGATCATAGCGCAGGCACCCGGATTGACATGGACTGCGATGCCATTCTCTCAGGTTAACGGATCGCAAGTGAGATTAGGGCATAAAATATATGCCCTATAAAGAGACGCTATCACTCTCTTTGCTTCCGTAACGCAATTTCCCAGCCAATAGCGCTCTCTGCATTGCGAATGGGCTAACCCATTCTGAATCTTTAACGCCAGCTAAGATTTTGTCTTGAAAAGCGCTATGGGCTTGGTGCGCTACTTACGGCATGCTCTTTTTTGCACACACGCTACAAATACCATTATTACTGTCTTTAAGCCGTGTCAACCATTGGTGGATTGCTGCAAAGTGATTAAGGCAGATTTAGGGCACGGCCCACACGCATCGCTAACGGAATCGCACGTATTTGAGATACGAAATCGCATGCGTTTGCGCATAAAAATGGGGATCGCATGCGAGTACGTATCACAACGGATGCGCAATCACATCGCACCCAAAAACGCATATTTTTCGGTGTGCGTTGCCGCGATTCCTATGTTGGAATATAATGAATGCGTAAATGTGGGTGCAAGTGTGGCCTAGCCCCAAGGCGGAAATAGCGGCTTTCTGTTCATTGCTCCTTTAGTGTGCTCTCTTCATATTTATTGATACTTGAAACACACCGGGTTATTCAATAAAAGTTCTTATCGTTAAAAATGGTGCTAATTTGCGCCAACCAATCAGATGTTCGCTTTCAAATATTAAAAAAGATCTGATTGGTTGGGGCAAAGTTAACACCATTTTTAACTATAAGAACTTTTATTGAATCTCTCAGAACATGTTCTACGGTAATGTAAATAGTGAGCAGCCTTCAAGCATGGTAACGAAGTAAAAAAAATTGGGCATTCAGGGCTTGGCCATACTGGCTCCATACTTATGCCTTTCAGAAAATTTGAGAGAATTTGGGAGATCACAGAAAGGTTTCAATGTGGCCACAGCCTCAATGTAGTTAAAGGTGGTGGGGTGATAATAGGTTCCTAGGTATAATATTGCTGCTACCAGTCAGATGTTTCTAATTGCAGTTGACCAGCAAATTACCAAACATCTGATTTTCAGCTTTGACCTAAGTTCATTATTAGTAGAATGTTCAGGATCAGCCAATTCCATTTAAATTGCCAACATTCTATATTCCCATTGGAAATTAGTTCTCCGCCCAAAGTGCGGTCAGGTGATCATTGGGGAAAGTACTTAAGGGTAAGAGAGGGAGCCTCTTGGAATCAAGGTTCATAGCAAAGACTTTCAGCTTGGGAAAGGTAAGTGCTGTATGTCCCTACTGGGATAAAAAGGAAATTTGGTTTGGTGGATGTAGATAGTCATTATATTTATCTGTAACAAATGTGCAGTCTATGGAAGGTAAATGGGATCCAACAATTGCAAAAACGTTGTGGCTGGGATTATAAGAACTTGTGTTCTATTATCATGTGGAGTCTGGCTGTAATAGAGCAATACTATGAGAGATGGAAAGTCATTTCAATTATCTTATTCTGACTGTTTACATGATAATTGCAAAAAGGTCAGATGGGGCTATTACCCTATAAAACCTGACAGCAACTACCAGATCACTATATCCAACATTCCCCTTTAAATAGATACGCAATTGAGAAATACATTGCACAGAGCTGTGCTGAGATCAGGTTCTTTCATTATCCTCCCTCTGCAGCTCTGTACTATGTTGTTTATGGTGTATCTATAAAAGAGGTAATGTTGGAGGGTATGTTATATAGTGGATAATGCACCCCCAACTGTAAATTATAAGGATATTAGAAGTTCCGTGACCATATAAAAGCACGAGGCCGCAGGCAGAGTACCTTTATACAGGGCACGGAACTCCAAGGTGACTTCTAATATCCTTATTTTACAGTTGGGGTGCATATTATTATAACCTATCCCTTTGTGGCTTCTGGTTTCTTTCTCCTCCTGGAACTGTAAGATTATAAGGCTATAATCTTACAGATCCTCCCATAGAAATCCACTACAGGAGTAGGTTATATACACATTGTATGGCTACAGTGAAATGGATGGAGCCTACATGCTGCTTCTAATATCAACACTGAATGGCCTTGCATCACCATTAAAGTACATTATCGAAGAACGAATAATCCTTCCTGGGTTAGCGAACGGTACATTTATCGAGGAAGAAGAACGAACAATCCTTCGGGGTTAGCAAACGATACATTATCGAATGAGACGAACAATCCTTCCTGGGGTTAGGCAACGATACATTACTCGAATGAACATGTAAATACACATCCTGGGTGTTAGCGAACGGTAGCATTCGAGGGGTAGATTGGTGGGACTGAGGTGGTTATGATAGGTTATTCTATCAATGGGTTATTATATAACTAGGTTTATTATTGGTTATTATATGACTAGGTTATTATATGGTTATTATATTACTAGCTTATTATATTGTTATTATATGGTTATTATATTACTAGGTATCAGAGGTTATTATATTACTAGGGTTATCGAATGGTACATTCGAAGGCTTGCGAAACGAACGAAACAAACCATCCTTCCTAGCTTAGCGAACGGGACATTCGAGTGTTAGCAAAAACAATGGCCATTCGAGGGTTAGCAAACAGCCGTAAATTCGATATATTTAACGAATTTAGATAAAAATCTAAAACTTAAAAAATTCGGGTTTCGTCAATCAGTCTGAGTTCCGAAAGTTTCGTTGGGACTTCGAAACCCCGGATTCGATTTGAAACTGGGTTCTATTCGAACCCCACAGTACATCTCTACTGACCACTAGTACCCACAGCTTATTTCATTAATTACCCAGCATCCACAGCAAAGGGAGAGGTGAGACAGCTTTTTGTATCTTTATGAATGTGTCTTTTCTATTGGGACAAGTTTGTCTAAAGACTTTAGTTCCCTTTAAATTCCATTGGCAAATTAAGCCTTCTCGGCTGGTTTGGTAAAAATCAGTGGGTTCACCAGATTCCAGGTAATGAATCCAAACCATACATTTTATACGATGAATGCACTAACTTACTACTGCACTAAATGGATAGATTTACAGTTATTTTATTTGTAACATTCCACCCTAAAAAAAATTTAAAACGAACATACACAGGTGTTATTAGAAATATGACTATGGGGGCGCCAGTGCATAAAAACAGTTTCACTTCATTATAATCATAGTATAGCTGTAACATCCATCTTCTTCATAGCATGATGTGTGATAGAGGGAATTGTAGTTTATTTAATAAGGATCATTAACGATAGGGTAACTGCTTTGAAATATGAAACGACTAGGAGCTTTTACTGCTAACAGAGGCAGTTAGCACTAAGTAAAGTGGTTTTAAGGTTTTGGGGGTGAGCAAGTTAGATATGAAATATCGTTATGGGGCGAACTTGCCCTTTAGATCATATAAAGTCCTAGATGCATTAGTGGAGAATGGGTCTATTTTCACATGCACTCGAGTGTTTGAACTGTGAAACAACCTTTATAATGTTACCTTATTCTCAGTTACAGCCCTGGTCTGCTATGGTAGATTGGCGATTTTCTATTCACCGCGATACTAGACTGAGCGAAATGAATACCGCCGCAGTGAAAATGACCGGTTATAAATCAGCGATAATAACATTATTAGCCAAGTCCAGTGTTAACAAAACGGCGAAAATAGCTCATCTTACGATGGATGTGTACGATCGGATATAGGAATCACCCCTCACCCTATGTATTGGACATTGTTTGGGTAATATAAACAAAAACATTTGGGATGTCAGGATTCATAAGTTCTTATCGTTTAAAAGTGCTAATTTTGCCCAACCAATCAGATCTATTAACATTGTAGCTAACATCGATGGTTGGGCAAAGTGCACCATTTTAACGATGAACTTTTATTGATAACCCTGGGTGTGTTTGACCTTTAGGATTGAAACAACACAATAAAGTCGAATGCTGGAAAGCTGGTCAGACCTTCCATTTTATGGAAGGTGGCTATAGCCATACGTAGCCATTTAATAAACTGCTTCTTAGCCTTTCAATTTGTGTTTTATATGTGTTGTCCCTATGTACATTAGTCCACCAATCACAGAGATCCCTATAGTGGGTTTACTAAGGGAGTAAAAATGTTGCCTTCCTCTGGATCAATAGTTAAGGGGGGTATGTGGGTAATGTGAGCAGGTTGGAACATGGGTGGTTGTCTTTATTCACACCTCATTTCCCCACTTGCCTGTAACCACTCCCTATGAGGCCTGGGTTGTGCCTCACATCGAGTCTTTCTCACTGCACTGAGGCTACGCTTTGCCGGATAACATTGCACGTTACAGTCCCTTTGTGCTGCATCCGCTCAATGCCTGCCAGTGGAGTACACGCCATCTGAAAAAAAATGTGATTGTAGTATTCTGAAAGTGGATCATAGCGCAGGCACCCGCATTGACATGGACGCGATGCCATTCTCTCAGGTTAACGGATCGCAAGTGAGATTAGGGCATAAATATAGCCCTATAAAGAGACGTATCACTCTCCTTGCTTCCGTAACGCAATTACCCAGCCAATGCGTCTCTCTGCATTGCGAATGGGTTAACCCATTCTGAATCTTTAACGCCAGACTGATTTTGTCTTGAAAAGACGCTATGGGCTTGGTGCGCTACACCGCACGCTCTTTTTGCACACCGCTACAATATACTATTATGTTTTAAGCCGTGTCAACATTGGTCTGGTGCTGCATGATTAAGGCAGATTAGGGCACGGCCCTGCATCGCTAACGGAATCGCAGTATTTGAGAACGAAATCGCATGCGTTGCACTAAAATGGGATTGCATGCGATTCGTACACAAACGGATGCGCAATCCATCCACCAAAACGCATATTTTATTCGGTGTGCGTTGCGCGATTCTATGTTGAAATAATGAATGCGTAAATGTGGGTGCAAGGTGGCCTAGCCCCAAGGCGGAAATAGCGGCTTTCGTCATTGCTCCATTTAGTGTGCTCTCTCATTATTTATTGTACTTGAAACTACCAGGTTATTCATAAAAGTTCTTATCGTAAAAATGTGCTAATTTTGCGCCAACCAATCAGTTGTTCGCTCTTCAAATATTAAAAAAAAAAGATCTGATTGGTTGGGGCCAAAGGTTACACACCATTTTTCACTATAGAACTTTTATTGAATCTTCAGAAACATGTTCTACGGTAATGTAAATAGTGAGCAGCCTTCAAGCATGGTGACAAGTAAAAAAAAATTGGGCATTCAGGCTTGGCCATACTGACTCCATACTTAGCCTTTCAGATAACAGAAATTTGGAGAATCACAGAAAGGTTTCAGGTGGCCACAGCCTCAATGTAGTTAAATGGTGGTGGGGTGATAATAGGTTCTAGGATATAATATTGCTGCTACCATTCAGATGTTTCTAATTGCAGTTGACCAGCAAATTAACAAACATCTGATTTTCAGCTTGACCATAATGTTCATTATTAGTAGAATGTTCAGGATCAGCCATCCATTTAAATTGCCACATCTATATTCCCATTGGAAATGTTGTCTCCGCCCTAAGTGCGGTCAGGTGATCATTTGGGGAAAGTACTTAAGGGTAAGAGAGGGAGGGCCTCTTGGAATCAAGGTTCATAGCAAAGACTTTCAGCTTGGGAAAGGTAAGTGCTGTCATGTTCCTACTGGGATAAAGAAAGGAACTTTGGTTTGGTGGATGTAGATTAGTCATTATATTTATCTGTAACAAATGTGCAGTCTATGGAAGGTAAATGGGATCCAACTAATTGCAAAAACTTGTGGCTGGGATAATAAGAACTGGTGTTTCTATTTATCATGTGTAAGTCTGGCTGTAATAGAGCAATACTATAAGATATGGAAAGTCATTTCAATTATCTTATTCTGACTGTTTACATGATAATTGCAAATAGTCAGATGGGACTATTACCCTATAAAACCTGACAGCAACTACCAGATCACTATATCCACATTCCCCTTTAAATAGATACGCATGGAAATACATTGCACAGAGCTGTGCTGAGATCAGGTTCTTTCATTATCCTCCTCTGCCGCTCTGTAATATGTTGTTTATGGTGTATCTATAAAAGATGTAATGTTGGAGGGTATGTTATATAGTGGACAATGCACCCCCAACTGTAAATTATAAGGATATTAGATGTCACAGAGGAGTTCTGTGACCATATAAAGCACGAGCCACAGGCAGAGTACCTTTATACAGGCACGAACTCCAGGTGATTCTAAATCCTTATAATTTACAGTTTGGGGTGCATATTTATTATAACCTATCCCTTTGTGGCTTTTGGTCTTCTCCTCCTGAAACTGTAAGATTATAAGGCTATAAATCTTACAGATCCTCCATAAAGAAATCCACTACGGAGTAGGTTTTACACATTGTATGGCTACAGTGAAATGGATGGAGCCTACATGCGTGCTTTACTATTAAACACTGAATGCCTTGCATCACATTAATGTTCTTTGCGAGTACACACATCCACGCAAGAAAAGGTTAACATTGGATAGAGCAAATTTAATCCTATGGACTATTGTCTGGCAGTGAGATTGGGCTGTTTGTATTCTCGTTTTCAACAAAATACATAAGGGAGATTAATAAAATTCTTATAGTTTAAAATGGTGCTAATTTTCCCCCAACCAATCCAGATATTATTCAACATTTGAAAGCTAATCATCTGATTGGTTGGGGCTAAATTAGCACCATTTTAAACGATAAACTTTATTGAAAACCCTGCATTAGATTTATAATTCTATTGAATATCCCTCCCGTGAGACCATCCAACATCTTCTCAAATGCCAGCACTGTATTTCTGCCCCACAATACCCCTTTTTTTGTCTGCCATGTCCCTCCACCCTCTGGATGACTGCACCTATACCACAACCCCTGCCCAGAAGCCACTTTAGGTAGGTGGGAAGTCTGGATTCTATGTGAAGTACAATACATGGATCTTTATTACGCAAACATGTGGCAATGGTCTAAGCCACAATATTTCTGTTCTCCCTGTAAGCACCTGAACTAACAAGCCAACATGCTGATTACATCTACTATCCCTGCTCAACACGCAATCACTGCAGGGAAGTACCATTCTCTATACATCTACCTATCCTGCTCTACACGGCAATCACTGCAGGTAATGTACCATTCTCTATACACTACTACTATCCCTGCTCTACACGCAATACTGCAGGTAATGTACCATTCTCTATATACATCTACCTATCCCTGCTCTACACATGGCAATCACTGCAGGTAATGTACCATTTCTCTATATACATCTACCTATCCCTGCTCTACAAGGCAATCACTGCAGGTAATGACCATTCTCTCTATAACATCTACCTATCCCTGCTCTACACGGCAATCACTGCAGGTAATGTACCATTCTCTATACATCTACCGATCCCTGTCTACACGGCAATCACTGCAGGTATGTAACATTCTCTATACATACCTATCCTGCCTACACGGCAATCACTGCAGGTAATCACATTCTCTATACATCTACCTATCCCTGCTCTACACGGCAATCACTGCAGGTAAGTACCATTCTCAATCTCATGTCCACCATAGGACCCTTAACTCTCCCTCACATCATATCCCTGTTTTCTATCTGACTCTCTCAATCCTCCACTCCCATGCAGTGCTATAACTATTCCTCTTTACCTCATTTGACTATATATATATATGCACTTTTCCTCTGCCCCTCACTTCTTCCCAGTGCTGCGTAGTATAATCGAAGACGTGAGGAGTAGTACATGGATTTTCAGAACCAGTAACAAATTTTATTTTGTGTGCATCAATCAATGCGTTTCGGCCATATTGGATTTGGTTGTCGTTGGGATTACAGAATCATGCATCAGGTGAGTTAAAATACTCGATAAGGAAAGAAGACACTCGACCCACTTAACCCCTAATGCACCTGAGAAAAGCAAATTCCATAAGACAATGCCCACAGCCTGGCCCCCTTAGGGTAAAGACGCGGGACATCAAAGTGCATAGTGCTTAGTTTAATAAGGTGTCTACGTGGCTAAATAATAACTTGGCGATCTAACAGGCTTATATACTTGCAGTGCTAAATCTGAGGGCAGGTAGGGCAGCATTAGAACAAATAGTGCTTTAAAGATAAAAGATGAAGAACGTGCAAAGTAGCCTCAAGTAGGAGTAATAAGAGTGACAGAGTAATATCCGAGGGTCTACAGAGCAGGAACGTCAGTGAGATTATACAGAGGGTGGATAACAGCAGGTTACAGGGGAGTTAAAAAAGAGAAATGACTGGCCAAGTAAGAACTGACTTATAAACTAAAGATCTGGATACACCAGAATAAACACAATGTTAAAGGCTACTAAAGGGGTGTGGCTAATGTTACTAGCTCAGACCATTAACATGTGGGGACAGATGAGCCTTATTAGGTGTAGAATATCCTGCTATTGGGGATGCATTTTCATACCCATTACTTGGGGGATAAATCTATTATATAGGAATACAAAGGGAACATGAGGATGCTACACGGCTAGAAACATATGGGTGATAATAGGGGCCAAAAGAGAACATGATGGGGACAGTTGCTCATATATATAATCGTGACACGTGCAGGCAAATTTACCTAGAGCTCCAACCAAGTAATGTCTATTTGAAGAACTGTACAAATAACTTGGTGATGTGAAGCTTAAAATAACCAAATGTTTTGCCATTCCCATTACAGGAAGCCACAACTCCCCACCCCTGGTGCGCCACCTAGTGGTATATAGGGATAGCATTCAAATGTTTGGCTCGGGTGGCAAAAACCCTAGAAACACCCCTGCTCACTACACTGCATCAGTTTATATCTAACCCATCCTATTTTACACATGCTACCCCACGCACTTGGTTATATAATGAGTGGTTGTGCACATTTGGTTATAGGATGGCAAATGGGCTGACAACACTGATTAACTTGCATACAGACTGGTAAACTTCCTCTGGGGGGCTGGTACTTGTATAACGGTCAAAACCCTGGCACTCCAGATGTTTGGGAAATAACTCCCAGCATGCCCTGGCTACATAAAGCAACCAAGTAATGCTGGGTGTTGTAGTTCCAATTTGACATCATTGTTAAAGGAGAACTATAGTGTAAAGCTATCAAAAACCATTAATGAAAAGTACTTGGGTGGGGAGGTTGGATTGGTACTTTCTACCTCCCAATATGATTTGTATGCGGAGTTTCAGAGCAAACTATTTCTGCCAGCCCACCTCCCATGTCAGGTAGTTTTTATTTTAAAAATAAACTAGTGTAGTTGTCCTTTAAATATGTAGGCTCCTGCAGGCAGAACAGCCGGGATCTACCCCACAAACTAGGAGACGCCACTGAAATGAAACTGAAGCTTGGTGGAAATATCTCGTATCTCATTGTTCTCTATATTGTACAGAGACTTTCATCTCCCACCTAAAAAGCATGTCTTATTTCCCAGAACTACACGTGTACCGTGATGCCTGGGATTCTCACACAGCTGGATGCCGGTAATAGAGAAGGTACGGGGTTAATGCGGATGGAAATATCTACCGCTGGGTGCAGACGGACTGGGTGCAGGGCTGGTGCACTGATCCATGTGACTGTAGGACCAGCCGGGAGTCTGGGGAGTCAACAAACGAAATAACATCTACAAGATTCAGAACAATGATTGGGTACTAGTATCCGGTAAGGGGGCCAGTAGAGAATCTCCAGTCTTAATATTGGCAGCTGTAGCCAGTGGTGTAATTACCACCCCAACGACGGGGGGCCTGGACAGTAATAGGGCCATCCACAAGCCCAAGGTCTCTTCCGTGATATCAGCCGTTTTTAAACGTTGTATAAGAAACGTATGCACGATCAGTTTCAACGACCGGAAGTTCAGGTCCGGTCTTCTAAAACTGCTGATCGCACGTATGTTTCATTCATACATGTGACCGGCTGATTGTGGAAGATCTTGGAGAGGGATGATATAGGAACAGTGGCAACTTTCCTGGGGATGCCATTTACTGTGTGAACCAGGATGGAACCACCTCCGGAGGGACCAACCTTCCCTGGATCCAACTAGATGGGGCTCTTAAATACTACAGCTGGGGAGTCAACAGTGCCAACCAGATCTACTATCGTTATAGTGTGACCCCAACAGCTTGTCGAGGCGACCAGTGGAAACAGGTGGATGGAAGCCTGGTGATTGAGGTTGGCTCAGATGGATCCGTGTATGGTGTGAACGCAGACGGGAATGTTTACAAGAGGTAATGGGCTAGGGAGGTTATATGGAGATAATATAGGATGAGCTCAGAGGGAGAACATGCTGGTTTCACTGATGGTAATCACCAATCAATTGTACATGTATGGGTTACAAATCATTAGATTGTATGTGCAAAACGTATGTTTGTATTGTAAACAGGTTCTCATCCCCTGTTCCAGCTATCTCTAAATATTGTTACACATGTAACAAAACTAAAATTTAAACCCACACTAGCCCCACTGTAGTGTTAAAATATTTCCCTTACAACTCTGCTCTAAATGGGTCTCCTGCAGTGCTTGTCATCAACATCCATGAACCTCGAAGAGTAGGAGCGCCTTCTGTGGAAAAGGTTTCGTCTCCTTGTCCTCCGAGAGGTGTACAGGGGAGTTTGCAATCGTCCTCTGTCTGATCTAGACTTTGTTTTGGGCGGATTTGCTGCATAATGAACTTGACAGTGAGGTTTTTACATTCTGTTTTCATTGACTGCAATCAACACTCTCTTTTATATTTTCCTTATGTCTAAAATTGTGAGGAACTGTTCCAAAAATTAAAGGATGAAATCTCACCATGCAACACCACCTTTCAAACCTGGTGGAGTAGATCGCATTAAGAATGTAGGAATTAATGACAGCTACTAATCTATAGCCTGTTTGAATAGTTTTACTGTATACTTTAATATGACAAAAAATGGACGGCACACCGGGTCTTGAAGCTTATATAATTTATACCTGCAAGGTGTATATATTATTAGTAAACCTTGCATATAGAGAAACTGGTTCTGGGGAAGCATATTTGGTTGTCAATTATTATGCTCTTGTGGCATGTATTTTTATTACTCTGTACAGGAATACTTTTATATATATTTAAAAAACCCCTGTTGAGCTATTATCCAGTGGCACTTTCAGGTTTTAATCATAAAATTCTATTTAAAATGGGCTAATTTGCCCAACCATCAGATGTAGCTTTCAAATGTAAAAAAAAAAGTTAGATCTGATGGTTGGGGCAAAAATTAGCACCATTTTAAAGAAGACCTTTTATTGAATCTCCTGTTTGATTTAAGAGTGGCTGTCCGTATTAAAGGCACTCTAAATTTAGCACGTAAGTGGTTGAAGCACTTTATAATAGAGCCTTATAATAGAGCACTTTATATAGAGTCAACTTAAGCACTGTTCGCAAAGTGTGTCATTTTAATATACTATATACAGGGCAGCTTCCTTTTTTTATGTGTAGGTTAAGTCAATGACCTCCCATGAGTAGGGAGTATACTCCTATTTAAGTTTCAACATGGATGTGATAACAGGCCCCAACACCACAGGGCCGAATGTTGGCAACTTTTGTGTTGATAGAAACAAAAAAATCCCTTGAAGTTGCTCCTGGATATTGCATACATCTATTTGAAAATCCAATAGGACGCACCCGGGTCATTGTCTCAGCAAGTTATGTGTGCCACACACCACCAGTGGTGGTGTAAACACATGCCTCCAGGGTTGTTGGGCTCTCATCCCGTCATAAAAAGGGCATTTATAATCCTGGTGCTAACCAGACAAGATTATATATATAAGTATATTCATAACTCCAGTGCACACAGGGATTTAGTGACAAGTGACACTTTATTGGGCCAATATGACCACGGGTGGTCAACGTTTCTTGTTCTGCCTTTATCAAGGTAAAGTGCAGATTCTTAGGTCTGCAACAGCCATGTGTGTTAGAATCATGTGAAACATTATATATTTACCTTTATTGAATATAAATTAAGCGTTTATTTCATGCACTTGGTCACTTTAGTGATGGACTTTGGATAACATTTATACGTAACACTTTATGAGGATTGTTATTATTAACAGATGCCACGTTAATAGTATGGTTTAATGGGATTAACAGGAAATCGTTTGCACATAAATTGTGATGTTTGCATTTACGCTTGGCTGATAAAGGTGGAAACGTTGCCCAATAAAGGCACTTTTCACTAAGATCCCTGTTTGCCTGGAGTATAATATATTGTTTAAAAACATGCTGTTGCACAATTCATAATTACACAGCTTGTGGCAACCACAGAATTTTGTCCTTGTATAACCTTTTGTGGTGGCACCAGCATTTAAGACTTTAAGTGAGTGCCTGTGGAGCATATAATTTATTTAATTTCAGGGAGGGAATCTGCCCTAATGAGCCCTACAGGAACCTCATGGACACCATGGATCTGTTTAGCAGCTTTAAACATGTGAGCTATGATGTGGATACTTTGACCTTCTCACCATAAAGGATGGATCATGTAAATGGCTTCTTCCGAGTCTACAGTAACAGAGTCTATTGTTAAAGCTCATTGTTCGTCTGTACTTGTATTTCTCTTTCTTTTCATTCATTGGTTTATTATAACTTGCATATTACCTTGAATGTACTTTCAACCAATAAAAAAAGTTATACCATGTGTCCTTTACAAATTTCAAACTGCAGTTTGGTGCTGAATTTCAATATGAAAAAATGGTTCAGCCCCTTGAATAGAGGTATGTCATTCTGCTTTGAGAGCCTCCTATTGGCTATTACAGTCCTGAAAGCCCCACAGCCTCTTTGCAGAATGTACCAGGGTTTACCTAGAATAGCCTGAATTTTGTGAAACTATTTAAAGGCAACTAAAACTGATTTCACACTGCCCATTACTGGGGAACCAATTTCCCCCAACTATTACAGTACCATTCTTATTTTTGATCTTTTTTTAGATAGCCGGTCTAAAACCATGTGTTAGCTGTCAATCAAGGCCTTATCAATCAAACTTTTGCTGTGGTAACTGGAATAATGACCATTTTTGGGATGTGTGAATTGCCTGATGGGAGGAGGTGTCGTAAGATATGGAGAGTTTGGAATTACAAAGCCTGGCAAATCAAGTCTGAATTGAGCCATGCAGCACTCAGAGTACGTAGTATACTCGAGTATAAACCGACCGCAGTATAAACCGAGGTTACCCAAGTTTTCACCTAAAAATCTAATAAAAGTTTTGACTCGAGTATAAACCGAGGGAGTAACTGCATTTCAGATGTTTGGAGAAACTAACAACTCCCAGCTATATAAAGCTGCTGGGTTGTAGTTTCCAAAACCTCTTGAATGGCCACCACTCACCCCTCACCCCAGTTCAGTTGTACCTGTGGGCTCTCCTTCATCCAGGAAGCTTGGCCTCTCCCCCATCCAAAGTTTCCTGGTTGCTGGCAATGAGATAAGTGTCCTCTCCATTCGGCAGCAGCACGTCCTCACCATTCCGGCAGCAGCCGTCCCTCTCCTTCCGGCATCCGCCGCGCTCATTCCCTGTACTGGCGCGCCGCTGACGTCACTAAATTGGACGCCTGGGGCTTGGCACCAGGCAAGTGCACGTGGCCGCCGCGCGCCAGACATGGAATGATTGTGCGGCTGAAGGACTGGAGAGGGACCGCTTAACAGGTTAACCTTCACTTAGTGACTCGAGTATGAAACCGAGTCAAGTTTTCAGGCGGTTTACAGCCTGAAAAACTCGGTTTATACTCGAGTATATACGGAAGTCTCATTTACGACATCCTTATTCCTGGATCTTTTGGATTTGGAATAAGTTGTGATAATTTAGTACCATTCAATCCAAGAGCTTACCTATTGGATTTCGTGAGTTTTTGGAACTAGTACGGACTTTCGGGAGTATGGGGAATAAACATGTGGGATACACTGGCTTTTTTCTAACTTTATGGGCATTGGACACCTATCTATACGGATTGTGAAGCTCATGGACATGGAATGTTTTTTGGAATCATGTGCTAGAGCTTAGAATCTCAAGGATCATAGAATCATTTATATTACGGAACGCAAAGTGATCTTGGCTTTGATACTTACCCCTTGGAGATACTTACCCCTCCTGGAAGACATTTACTGTGTATGATTTCACATGCCACATTCTGTCCTTTTTTTGACTATAAGTTGCCTATTAGTATATGTTGCTTTTGGAGATTGAGTAAGCAGTTTAGGTGTGTACATTTTTGTATTGTATATGCTGATGTGACTCTATATGGTATAGATCTGCATTAACCTGATCTGATGGACATCGGGACTCACGTTTAAGTGATGGTTGAATTCTGGGATGTTGTTAGTTGTGGAATGCACCCATCCACCTTGTGCAAATCTGTCGATCCTTATTACGGGGGTTTAGCTGGGCACTGTAGGTAGTTGAGGAGCTCATGTGAACGTATGGCCGCCCTGGGCAAAAATGTCCAAATCCCACCATGCCCCCAGAATTTCCATCCACCCCCCAGGACATCCTACAGTATAAAAGGTCAAACGTTTTTGGTCTGGGACCGTTGTTTTGAAGCCATAACAACAAGTGCTATTAGATCAAAACTGTAAAGTGCATTTAAATAGTGATCACGGAATGTTATCTCCATTATGTGTCCTTAAAAAGTTGCTTTAGAACAAACACAAATTATTTCACACTAAACACATGTTCGGAATAATCACTGGTGGTACATAGATAACACAAAAGAACATCTTAAAGTGCTTTATCTTTAAGATCCCTCCGTATCTCTAAAGTTCGTTGTCCTGCAATCCTCACATGTTTAGGTTTGTTACCTTTTATTTTCAAATAAATTCTCTCTTTTTTCTTATTGAACAGTCCAGGCCCCTGGGGACACACCTCCCATGCTTGACCACAGCATTGGCCATTTTTAATCAGCTGATCACAGCCCACGGTGTTAGTAAAGTTACACACAAAGGATGATGTGTTCCTTGATGTCTCCACTCCCCAAAGCACTATAGTTTTGATCTGATAGGGCTACATACGGAGATGTTTATTCCACTAAAGACACGTTAACCATGTACCATTAGCTATGCACTGAGAGCCATTAAACACTGTCAGTGTGGTCCTAGAGGAATGAGGGCTTAGACAGTGTTGGGATGCCATCTGAACGTTGCCTGTTTTTTCTCTTGTGAATGGGTGAATAAACTTGTACTTCTTTCAAACAACAATACAAGGTGTATCTCAGACTTTATTTGTATTTTTTGGCTGAGGGCAGCTGCAGCTTACAGAGATGCTATCCGAGTTATTTGGTACATAATAACTCATTCCCCCATATGCCTAGAGGAGGCAATATAGAGCAATTACCAGCTCTCGGTACATAGCTGTATTGGAATGTAGATAGGGCTCTATAGAGCTGACACACATGTGGACTTAACAACATGTCATAGAGATTAGATCCAGAACTTTGTAAATACTTAACTGGATTTGTTTTGATCAATTCCTCTACATTTGTTCCCAATTAGAGCCCTTACCTCCTGAGTGCTGCATGGCTTCAATCCAGTACTTATTTGCTCGGCTATGTATTCCCCCACTACTCCCAATTGGACACACCCTTCCATCTGACCAGGTACTTTTGATGAGGGCAAGCATGCTCAGTAGTCACTATAGCCCAGGAATTTGCCATCAGACAATTCACCATACCAAATAGAATATATAAGAAGATAAGGTTCTCCAGATCGTTTTAGATTGTATTCAACATATGGGAATCCCTTCCTTTATGTGCAAAATACAAATACAATGGTTCGGTTGATGGCCACTGCGCCGAAACGTTGTGTTGTATTTGTATTTTGCACTAAAAAAAAGGATTCCCCATAGTGTAAGACAATCAAAACGCTGGAGAATCTTATCTTCTAGCTAACTATTGGACTATGGTGTTTGGCAGTGACGGTGGCCAAAAGGTTGGACATCTAGTAGGTATCTATTTTGCTTATATTGATTGTAACACATACCAAATGTCATTATTCCTAGTTACAGCAAAACGTTTATAAGGGAGCCTGACTGACAGCTAAAATGTGTTCTGATGATATCTAAGAACAGATAAAAAAAAAATAATGGCAGCGTTAAAAAGTTTGGGGGAAATATGGTTTCCAATAATGGGCAATTTAAAAAACAAAAGTCCTCATTGTTTAGATTGATTATTTTCACCACATAAAAGGAATACCCTGGATACATGCCACAAGAGGCTAGGGGGCTTTAGGACGTGCAATGCCAAATCAGGGACTCCTCAAATTCCTAATGACACTTATCTCCATTCAACGGGGTGATGACATTCATTTCATACGGAAGATTTTCAGCACCATAATGCTGTTTATTGTAAAGGAATAGTATAGGAACGATGGTTAACTTTTTATTGTTGAATAATGTACAGGTTAAATATGCAAAGTACCTTAACCAATGAATTGAACAAGAAAGGAAATACAAGTACAGACAGACATGAAGCTTACACATAGACTGTTTACTGTAACTCGGGAAAGCCCATTTAATGTGATGAAAAAAAACCCCCCAACCTTAATTTAATTATATCATCAAGTGCACTGAGGGTAGACCCAAGGAGTGCATTGGACTTTTTTTCCAGTGAATTTTATTTTATTTTTTCCGTGGAAAAATAAATAGTTCTATTTTACCAAGACTAGTTATTTTCATGTGAGGTGCGAGTGGCTCCAATTTATAACATCACTCAGCTCGATCGGGAGATCAGGTTCCGTTTTTCACTGAGGGGGGACAAATTAGAGAGCACATCCCTGTTGAGTCATAACCGAACTACTGCTGCTCTGCTCCACCATAATTAATTCACGTGAAACCAAACCGAAACCTGACAGTGAGAGCAGATTGTCGAGTGTTCGTAGAGAGTCTTCCCTGGATGGCTCAACTCCAAGTTCCTGCGGCCTTGTGTCTTCTATATGGTCAGGGAACTTCTCTTTATTATTCCTTATACTATTTTAATACAAAGTACCTATTAACATGTCTATAGAAACATTGTGCAGTAGTAGTGTCATTCATTTTCGCTACATTCTAATGCGGAATCTCCACACAGGTTTGAAGTGGGGTGCATTGTGAGCATTTCATCTACTTTTGGAACAGTTCCTCACAATTTTAGACATAAGGAAAATACAAGAGTGTTTGATGCAGTCATGAAAAGACCAGAAATGTAAAAAACCTCACGCAAGTTCATTATTGCAGCAATCCCCAAGCAAAGTCTAGATCAGAAAGGGACGATTCAAAACTCCCCTGTACACTCCCCGGGGACAAGGAGAACTGAAACCTTTTCACAGGAAGTACCGCTCCTACTCTTCAATTTGCTGGATTAACAAGGGCACCTTGCAGGAGAACCAAAAGGGAGCTGAGGGTAGGGAAAGTTTTTTTCACATTACACAGTTGGGGTAAAAACTGGGTTTAAATGTTTTAGTTTTGGGGGGTGGCATCTGTACACAAACTTTAAATGTTGGCAAATGTAGCTGAGCAGACTTTGATGGGGCTGTACTTGTTAGGCAACCCTGGGTGAGAACCATTGTTTACAAAACACAATAAAGTAGTACAACATTGCCACTGGTAGCGGTTACAAGTCTTAGATTGTCGAGCCGCCATTTATCAGTGACACAGCCAGTGTTCTCCTCTGAGCTCATCCTATTATCTCCATAAACCACAAGCCATTACCTCTTGAAACATTCCTGTCTGCGTTCAAACCCTACACGGATCCATATGAGCACAACCTCAATCATAACCAGGATTCATCAACCTGCCTTCACACTGTGCCTCGACAACTGTTGGGTTCACACTATAACGATAGTAGATACTGGTTGGCATGTTGACGTCCCCAACATCCTATGGAGCCACAGCTGTAGTATTTAAGCGCCCCATCTAGTTTAGATCCAGGGAAGTTTGGTCACCTCCGGAGGGTTAGGTTCCCATCCTGGTTTCACACAAATTAAAAAAAAATGGCATCCCCAGAGTGACTCCACTATGAAACCAATCACCTCCAGCATCGACCTGCTTGAGAAGTCATGTAGGGAAAGAATATGAACAAAACCCACACTGGACCATGTACATTTTTCACAATAAATAAACATTTACTAATGTATAACCTATGAGAGCAGTAACAACGCAACAGCTGTTACTGTTCCTTTGCAAGATTGTTTGGTTGTCCATCAAAATAGAAAACACTGAGGAATGTCTAACGTTGTATTCACTAGAATAACTTGGACTTGAAAGGTTAGCTTTGTAAATTACCTGACTGGCCTCCACTCCATTAATGTCCATCTTGCTAATGCGTCGCCCCACCACGTGCCAATAGAAGTGAATGTTCTTAATGCAGTACTGGTGGTATTGAAATGGCAGCCACAACATCGCCCACTTGGTTCCACTTCAGTTAATAATTTATATAGTCCATGATGTTGGTGCCCTACAGCTGCCAATAACAAAACAAAGTCCCTCAGCGGGAACTGGTACAGACAATTCATACAACGTCCATCTAGTTACATACAGTTTCTACAGTGTGACTGGTGCTTACAATTTTCCTACAGTGTGACTGTACATACAAGGTTGCCCACAGTGTGACTTGGTACCAAATACAAGTTGTCCCCATTGTGAACTGGTACATACAAGGTTGAACCACATATGACACCAAAGTTGCCCACAGTGGTGACGGTACAACAAGTTTTGCCACAGTTTGACTGTGTACATATAAGATGCCCACAGTGTGACTGTTACCATCAAGGTTATCACCCACAGTGTGACTGCGTTCTTTAAGGTGCCTACAGTGGAACTGGTACATATAATGTTGGTTACAGTGTGGCTGTACATATAAGTTTGCCCCAGTGTGATGTTTACCAACAAGGGTACCTCAAAGTGTGTCGGTACTTATAGGTTGCCTAAGTGGAACTGGAATCATAAGGGTTGGTTTATCAGTGTGACTGGTAACTACTGTATACGTTGCCCACAGTGTGAACTGGTACAACACAAGGTTGCCCACAGGTGATGGTACACACAAAGTTGCCCACAGTGTGACTGGTAACACAATCCCACAGTGATGGTACCTAGGTTGCCCACGTGTGACTGGTACCTCACAAGGTTGCCCCCAGTGTGACTGATGTACCTAAGGTGCCACAGGTAGTACTCGTTCAGTGATGGTACCTACAAGGTTGCCCACAGTGTGATGGTACCAGGGAATAACCAGGAATCACTGGGCCCCCTAGCAAAACTAATGATGGGGCCCCACTGACCGTGCTTCCACGACAGTGGTTTTTCTGGGAGGTAAGACTATTATCTGTCATGGAGAAAAATAAGCAGATGGGGCCTCCTTAGGCTCAGACCCCCCACGTTTGCTCCCCGACTGCCCCCTGATAGCTTTCCCGTCTGGTACATACAAGTTTGCCACAGTGTGACTGGAACAGACTCTCCTTATTTACGGGATCCAGTAACATACAAGGTTTGTCCCACAGTGTGATGGTACATATCACGGTTGCCCATAGTGTGACTGGGTACATCAGGTTGCACAGAGTGTGACTATGATAACCCTTTCAGGTATCCTCTGCAATGAGGGTAAAAAAGGGGGAGAGATGTGACAGCCACCCCTTCCAACCACTGGCACTCTTAGGACCACGTGGCTCCCAATGGGAGGTGGTCCCTGACACCAATTTCAGGCACTGGGACCAAATCAGAAATGAAGGATTGAAGTCGAGATAGCTGACCTACACCTGAAACAAGGGAAACAATGTAAATAGACCTAATGGACAGAAGGTAATTATGGATTATTTGGTTCTATCTTATCTACATAGAAATCATCGTGTATATAAATTAATAAATACAACAATGGTCTAACAGAGAACTAAACTCACAACAATAAAAAACTAATCCAATATTTATATTCCACCAATAGTCGGACAGAATCCCTTACCTACTTACATATCCAGTACCACCGAGGGCCAATCATTAGAAGATCCATATTTCATTGATATTGTCCCAGGTGGGGGTCAATATTTGAGGAATAATTTTAAAATTCAAACAGGTATTGATCCAGTGTTTGGGCACGCATGACATTTACAACTCTTCCTTAGGACCAATACCTTACAAGGGAAACTAAAGTGTCAAGATTAGAAATTGGCTAAACAATCTGTTCCCGGTCCACTCCAATTCGCCATTTAACTAGTTAGGGCTCGTTCATCTATAGTAGAAGGTTTTGGTGCTGTAACATCACACAAATGGCTGTGAAAATAAGAAATATAAATTAAAAGGAGGCTGTGGGAGCCGTCCTATGGCAACATTATTTACAACGTAGTGGAAGGGCTACTGATCTGACCAAACACATTAAAACATACGAAATATGGCACCATTCACAGCATTCATGCAGAGAGTTTTGTCGTTAACACACAGCGGTGCGCATTGACGCTAGTTGTGAATGTAGCTTTGAGGAACCTAACTGCTTCGCAAGAACACACCTCCCATACCTTTGTCCTCATGGAGAATTAGAGGATGTGGCGCCGAAAACTACAGATTTTCATTCGTTTTCGGTTCCAGGATCTCGGAAAAATCCTGAAGATCCGAAAATCCGAAAAATGGAACGAATTTCCAGATTTTCCGAATGTACGGAGTATTTTCGGAAAATATCCTGTGAACGTTCCGAAAATCCCAAAACTACGATTGGAGACCAATTTCCGAGTTTCCGATTTATTTTCGAAGATTTTTGAAGTTTTAGAAAATAGCTCCATACATTAGATTTTTCGAAAAATAACGATCTGGAAACTTTCGAAAAGTGGGTCTCTGGTCGTATTTTGAATGTTTTTGAAGCATTTTCGAAAATTACCGAAAATGCGCTCCATACTTCAAAGTCTTCGAAAAATTTTTCTGAAGTCAGAAATCCGGAGGATCTTTTGCGATTTAAGCTAGATACCGTGTCGTGTCAGACCCAATACCATATCTATGAGAATGTAAAGGTTCTTCTAGATTGAATGGTATAAATAATACAATCACATTAAAAGTTGCAGAGCATAAAAATACTAATAATATTACAGCGGGGATACAGAGGGAGGTTCAGAGCATTATACCGGAATTACTCCGGAGAGAACGTTTGTTATCTAACACGTCGTGGGGTACCTACGCAATACTGAGTACAGACTGTAAGCTCAGACAACATTACCTCAATAGAAAGAGTTCATTCACAAACATACCAAATTTGTTTCTCACCTCTCCCTTTGTGTGGGTGCTGGGTGATTTATTATTTATAAATCGCCAAAACGCATATCGTCTAGGGGGCGGCTGAATCCCTCTAAACCGAAAGAAAGATGGGTTTAGGGTATAAACGCCAAGAGTAAAGGCAGGTGCTAGGTTGTAAAAGGGATCATAATATATAGGAAGAACAAGGGAGAATCTGACTGAGCCTCGCAAACAAGTTCCCAACCTGAACGCAAGGAGTCAATCCTCCCGCAGGCAACTCATAACCATGGAAACCCCTAATTAAGCGGTTAAGCAAAGGGGGTAACGCAAAACCTCATATATTGCTACAGACCAAAGTTGGACATGAAACCAGAGTTGTGCAAATATACATAGTGATCTCTATCATAATAACTTGCATCTAAACACATCTATATATATATATATATCAGAATAAAATATCATACATTATAAATACAAAGATTGAAACTGACGTAAAAATCATACATCAAAGTTAAAGTTTGTGGAATGCGTAATTAAACTTCCAAGCGAGAAAGGGGGTGGAACGGGGGTCGTGTAAATGGTATATTTCCAGCATGGATTACAAATAGACTGATGGGGATTACGGTAACAGCTGGCGGAATAATAAATATGTAGCAGCAAAAAATAAGGAGTATCATCAAAGAATTTAAGTAATTATAGTCACATCCAAGGGCCAAATTACACAAAAAGAGAAAAGGGACTTAGGGCCTCAAGGGAGGGTCCTAATAGATTTGGTTGGTAAATATTACAGGTACACACTACTACTGATACACCCTACTACAGGTACACACACCCTACTGATACATCTTAAGACCACCAGCCCTTCTGTATTCAAGGCAAAACGTACCTTAAGATCCAAAAAGTTTACTTTATGGTCTAAAAGGCAAAAAAAACTTTACCCCTAACACCACACAGACGCAGGTACATCCACCTCCTATACTGATCACACCCTAACCATCTATCTATTTCTATGGCACATACCTAAACCATTTCAAAACTATGGGCTATGTAATGAGAGCCGTTATATCTGCATTTGTTTTCTTAAGTCCAATGTTAACTGATGTACAATTGGGTAGGCATTTGGTTGCACTACCCAAATTTTTGCAGTGGTATGCAAAAATTTGGGTAGTGCAACTAATACCCAAGCACAATACACCTCTTTAATTGGAATATTAACATCAGCAGATAGGTGGACAATGGGAAGCTGTAAGAAAAAAGGGTTGGCAGCTCTCACCCATAAGAGAAATATGGTAAATGACTCAGATAACTCCAGCACGTACAAATAAAAAACTTAGCTTTTATTGCCCCCCAAACCCCCCCCAAAAACAAAAAAACACCACCCCCCCCAAAACGCATCTACATGAAAAGAAACCACCTACGCGTTCCATAGTCACATTACTTAATATCATAGCATAATAAAGTTACTGTTGTCAACCGACATTGTTATATCCCATTATTGCTATCATTTAAAGGGCATCTATACCGAAAATAGGTTATTTTTAAATTGGACACATAACGTATAATTCGACCTCCCACCACACTGATCATTTTTTGTTGATCGCCCCTATTTATTTAAGATCCAATCTAAATACTTCCTTAGAGTTCATCTGTCAATCCAACAGCTCATTGCTTCTAGCAGGAAGACTATCTTCTGTGAGTAGGTTTTTACTGTACGCTGCAGATGGTGACAGAGTTTTGACAGTTGTGGAATGCTGTATGCTGTGTTGCTAGGGCGTGACAGTTGGGTTGTGGAAAAAGGTCAGGTGCGATGGAATGGGAGGGGAAAAATGGTTCAAAGCGAGGGAGGGGGGATACTGCCTCCTAAACAAAATTGTGTGCTGGGATTGAAGCATGCAGCAACACCGCAAATCAAGAAAGTGCCTATTACATGTATCTTCAATGATAGATTAAGAGTGAGGCAACGCATTTGTTTAGTGTCCCTTTAAAGCCTCAAATTCACATTTAAATGAATACACGTGTTAAAGACCAACAATATTACTGGGGAAAGAAATAATTCTTTTATATAATAACATGCAAATAGATATAATATATTAATTTTAATAATGTCTTATGTTTCGTGTTCTAGGATATTATACAATTATTATCATTAACAAAGTAAACCCATCTGTACTCTTCAAAATCCGTCAAAAAGTAAATAGCATAAAAATAGAATTCAACCCACTAGGAGCTCTTGTACCTAGTTCAAAAATCTAAAATGCCTCCTGTCTAATAATATAGATGCGCTGTCCACCCCCTTCTTTTAGGAGTGCATACTCTCTTCATTATCATGGACTCTCTATTGAAATGATCGCGCCACCAGACATTAAAATTATTTATTCTTAATATATTAGGTGTTCCCGCGCACACAACTGTCCGCTCCCACAGGTTGAGCAAGACATTACAGATATAGTGTTTATCAATTAATGTACATCTCTGGTCCCCTCCACAGCTATACATGCCCTTAAACCTTAGCTAGATGGTGCATTAACCACCTGACTACATAAAAAGGCTGGGTAGACAATGTTTCCGGACTATGGAGCTGACCTACCCATTTTTTTTCCATGGCAAACTACCTAATGATCCAAAAAAGTGAGGCTGTTCTTATTCATCCAGGGTCACGGTTATATCGTGTCATATTCATCCTAAGGTCATGGTTATCTGTAATATTATATATCATCACGGGTCATGCGCACGTATATCTGTACTATTCATACCGTCGCCAGAACCGCAGACCACACAGGTCATTGGTATATCTGTAATATTCATCTATCCAGGTCATACGGTAATCTGTAATATGTTCATCCATCCAGTCATGGTAATCGTGTATTCATCCCGACATTCATCGGATCACCCTAATATTCATACATCCAGGTCAATGGTATATCGATATTCATTCATCCAAGTCAGATGGTATAATTCTGATACACTTCATACCGTCCTTGGTATATCTGTACTTTCCATAACTCCACCCTCCGGTCATGTTGATATATCATCCAGGTCATATACAATACATCCATCCAGTCATGGTTATCTGTAATATTCATCCATTCAGGTCAGGTATATCTGTATATTCTATCCATCCAGGTCATGTATATCTGTATATTCATTATCCAGGTCATGGAGTATCTGTAAATCATATACTCCAGGTCATGTCTATCTGTAATATTCATACACCAGGTCATGGTCTATCTGTAAATCATTCATTCATCCGGTCATGGTAATCTGGAATATTATTCATTCATTCAGGTCATGGATATCTGTAATATTCATTCATCAAGGTCATGGTATATCTGTAATATTCATCCATCCAGGTCTGGTATATCTGTACTTTTCATTATCAGGTCTGTATATCTTTATCATTCATTAATCCAGGGTCATTGTATATCTGGTAATATTACAGTTAATCATCCAGGCATGGTATATCTGTATAGTCATTCATCCAGCCATGGTTTTCATCTGTAATATTAATTCATCCACGGTCACGGATTATCTAACATATTCCATTCCATCCAGGCCATTGTATATACGGTCCATATTCATTCATCCCGGCCATGTAGTCATCCATCTGGAGTCGTAATATTCATGCCATCCAGGTACATGGTATATCTGTAATATTCATCCATCAGGTCAGTGGTATATCTGATTACCCCTGTATACTTACATTAATTATCCAGGTCATGGTTATTATAATATTCATTCACAAAGGCCATGGCTCACTAGTCTGTAATATTCATTCCATCCAGGTCATGGATTAATCTTTAAATAATTCTCCAGGCATACGGTAATTACATCAGGTAGGAACGAATTCTTATCCTATGTATCGGTAATATTCATTCATCCACGGTCATGGTCATCTGTAATATTCATTCCAATCCAGGTCATGGTATATCTGTATATTCATTCATCAGGTCATGGTATATCTGTTAATATTCATTCATCAAGGCATGGTAACTCTGTAATACTCATCCATCCAGTCGGTATATCTGTAATATTCATCCATCCAAGGTCCATGTAATCTGTAATATTCATTCTAGGTCATGTGGTATATCTTCAATAGTTCATTCATCCAGGTCATGGTATAACTGTAATATTCATTCATCTAGATCATGGTATATCTGTACATCATGTCATTCTAGTCACTGGTATATCTGTACTAATTCCTATCATCATCCAGGTATGGTATAATCTTTATTTCATTCATCCAGGTCATGGTATTCTGTAATATTCATTCATCTAAGGTCATGGTATTCTGTAATATTCAGTCATCAGGTCATGGTATATCGTGTAAATTCACCATCAGTGTCATGGTATAATCTGATAATATTCATTCATCAGACCATGGTATATTGTAAATATTTATTGCATCCAGCGCCACTGGTATATCTGTTAATATTTCATTCTCACAGGCCATGGTATAATCGTAATATTCATCCATCCAGTATCAGGTATATCTATAGAATGACATCCCTCCACATCGTGGTATATCTGTTAATATGCATCCACCAGGTATGTAATATCGTGTATAATTCATCTTCCAGTCATGGATATCTGTAATATTTCATCCATCCAGGTTTCATGGTAAATCTGTAATATTCATACCATACCACATTGTGGTATATCTGTTAATATTCATCCTCCAGGTCATGTGTATATCTGTAATATTCACCATAGCCAGGTCATGGTATATACTGTAATATTCAGTCATCCAGGTAACGCGATATCTGTAATATTATCTGGTTCTTAATATTGGTATGACGATTCCCTGATGTTTTCATGGGTTTTATAATGACTCAGGGTTAAGCGCACGGTACTTCGAAGGTTTGCGAACCGAACGAACTTCCCCTTCCTAGGGTTAGAGAACAGTAACTTCAAGGATTATCGACGAACAAATGATCCTTCCTGGCTTAGGCGGTTACATTCGAGGTTATCATCGACCGGACACTATCCTTCCTAGTGTAGCGAATGATAACATTCAAGGCTTGCGAAACGAACGAAACTAACGAATCATTTCTCCTAGGGTTAGCTGAATGGTCTTCGGGATTAAGCACGAATGAATGATCCTTCCTACTTAGCGTAACGGTACATTCAGGTGTTATTAGCAAAAACGAATGGTTCTCGAGTACGAACGGCCCTAAATAATAGAGTCAGATTCGTCAGAAAACTGGGTTTCTATTCAACCCCAGATACATCTCTACTGACCACTAGTACCCCACACTTAGTTTTCATCATAAATTACCCACTCGCCCCACAGCAAAGGGATAGGTGATACCACTTTTTATCTTTATAGATTTGTTCTTTCTTGTGACATGTTGTCTAGAGAACTTTATTTTCCCCCTTTAAATTCCCATTGGCAAATTAAGCCCTCTAGGCTGGTTTGGGTAAAATCATGGGCGTCAACCAGATTCCAGGTAATAATCCAAACCATCCAAACTCATTTTATACGAGAATGCACTAATTTACTATTTACTCTGCACTAAATGGATAGATTTACAGTTTTATTTAATTTGTAACATTCCAACCCTAACAAGAATTTAAAAGAACATAACACAGGTGGTTTATTAGAAATGTTACCTATGGATGGCGCCAGTGCATAATAAAAACATTTCTCATTCAGGTATAATCTCGTATAACTGTAACCCATCTCTTCATACATGATTTTGATAACAGGGATATTGTAGTTTAGTTTAATAAGGATCATTAAACGATAGAGTACGCTTTTGAAACAGAAAACTACTAGGAGCCTTTTTCTGCTAACAAGAGGCAAGTTTAAGCACTGTACGTAAAGTGGTTTTAGGTTTTGGGGGTGAGCAAGTTTAGAGTATGAATACGTTTGGGGCGACTTGCCTTTAGAGCCTCTAAATCTTAGATTTGTGTAACACTCCCAGGCACGGGCCGTGGCAGCAGTTATTCCTGTTATATAGAAAATAATAAGGGACCAGTCATCTTTCTTCTGTGGTACTGTGCTTCCTTATAACTGTTTATTACAAAATGCAATTTAATATTACATATCTTGCTTCCCTTTAAGCAATTATTCACAATAGTAGTGCTATTACAAATGTGTTCTTACATTTTACAACAATCCCATGTACATTACCTTCCCCCCTTAATTCTCATTGAACATATTATATTAATAAATCATCATTTCACTAGAATAAACCATTGCAGATCCACTCATACAACTTGAGATTATTACAATAAGAATGTATCTTTATATTCTACATTTTAAGAGGGCATAGTCCACCCCCAAAACTATAATCCCCCACCACTACCTACCACTGGACTCCCACCATGTAGTTAGTTAATCCTTACCCTCACTCCCAGCTCCATTGGGCTCCCTGTAGTCCCCCGCCCCAAAGTCCAAAAACTGCACCACCAGAGGATGCAGGTCCATAATATACTCTGCCTGCTACCCTGGCCCCGTGAGAGTTTGTCATGCGTACTGCAGTCCTTCTCTCCCCCTCCCTCCCTCTGCCTCCCGTTCCCTCCCCCCTAGCGTAAATTGTTTTAATACACAGATTCCCCTGGCTCCCAGCCCCAACCTGCTAGATTTGTATCTTATATAAGCTCCCCAAACCCGGTTTATCTTACACTCGCCTCTTCCGCTCTGGAGGCTCCTGCGCGGCAGCCGCATCCCTGATTGGCTGTCCGACTCCGCCAATCCACAGACGCGGCTGCCGGTCCCGCCCCTCGCTTGCATTTTCTCACAAGCAGAGAGTGCGGGAGCGCGCGTGGAGGAAAGAGGGAGGTAAGAGAGTTTGGGGGCTCTTTCTAAAGAAAAAAACCTGCGGTTGGGCTGGGCCCGGGAATTTATATAAAAAATGTATTTTAGGGTGGACATACCTTTAACTCTTCTGGTTAATTAAACCAAGATTAAATACAGATAGGAACGGCACTTTCATAAACTTTACACTTTATCTTGCTTAAAACCGATCTCTCGCCACAATGAAACTCATTTGTTCTTTGTAACTGTTTGCCTACTGAGCCTTGTGGCCGAGAAGATGCCTCTGTTTAACACAGCAATGTAAATAAAGTTAAAGTGGTGTTTAGTGACAGAGTGCACGTCCTATCTGTATTTACTGTTGTGGAGGTATTACTGTGGACCTTCGACGTGGCACAGCAAGGATCAGCAAGAAGTGAGTGCCGGCATAATCTTTCTAAATATAACACAAGTATACCTGGTATATCTGACTATACACATAAATGGAAGCAGATCATCATTTAACTTTAAGATATCAACTTCTAACAAAACTAAAATCAACTGTATCACTCCTGTCCGGGTTAATCAACTAAATGGGCTTCTTACCATTTACCACTGGGCGCCATCTTGCAGCATGCTTACAGGGTGAGACAGATGAATGAATAATCTATTTTAGTCTGTATGCAGGAGCAGAATACTGACACATACATATCCAATATAACATTTCTAATATGTCACATCCATTATTAGGCCATGTGTGTGCCTCCCATTTTAGACCACCATGTTCTAATTGCAATGATTTAATAGTCCTCTTTAAGTGATATAATCGGTTCCAACTGCCTCTACAACCTGAGATCTGGTTATTAATACACATAGATGCTAAAAAAATATTTGTTTATTAACAGGGTTTTTTATATGCAAACCTTTATAATGTAAATAATAAGGGACACATATCATCTTTCTATGGTTACTCGCCCTTGTACTGACGAAGGCTAGCCCTTCTGTCTCACATAGTCTAGTTGTGCACTTCTGTCACCCCCCTGCAGGCTGGAGTAACTAATGATATACAATTTTCTCTACAGCTAAACATACATTTCTCTGGCACAGATTTACGGGTCCAATGCATAGTGGAATGGTGGGTCTTATTTTCACATGCACTCGAGTGTTTTGAAACGGTGAACAAACCCTTTATAATAGTTTACCTTATTCTCAGTTTACAACCTGGTCTGCTATTGTAGATGGTGTGTTTTTCTCTATTCAATCACCGCGATAACTAGACTGAGCGAAATGAATCTTACCGCCGCAGTGAAATGATCCTGTTTGTAATACCCGCGATAATACTTTATTAGCCAAGTCCGTGTTACACAATACGGCAAAAATAGCTCATCTTACGATTGGTGTGTACGATCGGATATCGGGAATCACACCCGCCACACCCTATATATTGGACATTGTTTTTGTTGGGTAAAATCATAACAAAACCTTTAGGGATGGTGTTGGTTTACCTTTAGTGATTGAACCACACCATTAAAGTAGAGGCTGAGAAGCTGGTCAGAACCTTCCCTGTTATGGAAGATGTAGGCATTAGCCATCATAGCCAGTTAATAAACTGCTTCTTACCGTTCATTTGTATTTTTATATGTGTTGTCCCTATGTACTTAGTCCACATCACAGAGATCCTATAGTGGGTTAATAGAGAGTAAAAAATGTTGCCTTCCTCGGGATCATGTTTAAAGGGGTGTATGTGTTTGATGAGCAGGTTGGACTTCATGGGTGGTTGTCTTTATTGCACCTCATTTTTCCCCCCACTTAGCCTGTACCCCATCCCTATGAATGTCCGTTGTGGTTAGCCTCCCTCGAGTCTTTCTCTCATGCATGAGCTACGCTATGCCGATAACAATGCACGTTACAGTCCTTTGGTGCTGGGATCCGCTCAATAGCCCCCAGTGGAGTACACGCCATCTGAAAAAAATGGTGATTTCAGGTTATTCTGAAGTGTGATCATAGCGTCAGGCAACAACCCGTAGTTGAACATGGATGCGAGCCATTCTCTCGGTTACGGATCGCAAGTGAGATAGGGCCATAAATATAGGATTTAGTGTGGCCGATGTACCTAACCTTATATCACTCTCTTTTGCTCCCTAACTAATGCACCGAGCATAGCAATCTTCTCTCTGCTCTTGATTGCGAATGGGGCTAACCCATCTGACTTTAAACCCCGCCATCAAAGTTTTGTCTTAGAAAGACGCAATGGGCTGGTGCCGCTACTTCCCGCACGCTCTTTTTTTGCACACATAGCACATCCGTATCTAAAATCCATGATTACTGTTTTAAGTAAAGAAGCCGTTCAACCATTGGGCATTGCGTCAAATGGATAACGGCGATTTATGGGGCACTGCCCCATGCATCGCTAAACGTAAATCACAATCGTTGCGCATAAAAATAGGGATCCATATGACTCTGCGATCACAAACGGATGCGCATCACAACTCGCAACCCAAATAACGCATGTTTTTGTTTCATTTGCCGTGGTGCTGCCCGCAATTACAAATGTAAAAAAAAAATGAACCTGCGTAAATGCGAGCGCAGTTGGCCCAATGCCCCCAGTGCAGAAATGCTCCATTTGTGCGTCTCCTTTCATTAATTTATTGGATACGTATAGAAACAACGGTTCTACTACGTAAGTAAATAGTGAGCAGCCTTCAAGCATGGTCAACGAGTAATAAAAAAATTTGGGCCTTCAGGGCTTGGCCATACTGGCTCCATACTTATGCCTTTCAGATAACAGAAAATTTGGAGATCGCAGTAAAGGTTTCCATGGGCCAACAGCCTCAGTGGAGTTAAACGGTTGTGGGGTGATAAAAGGTTCCTATGATAAATTTGCTGCTCTACCATCAAATTTTTCTAATTGCGTTAGACGCAGCAAATCAAAACATCTGATTTTTCAGCTTTGACCATAATGTCATTATTATTACATTTCGATCAGCCATTCCATTTAAAATTGGCGCAACATTCTATATTCCCATTGGAAATTAGTTTCTCACGCCAAAAGTGCGGTCAGGTATCATCTTGGGGAAAGTACTTAGGTAGAAGAGGGTGAGCCTCTTGGATCAAGGTTCATAGCAAAAACTTTCAGCTTTGGAGAACGGTATATGCTGTCATGTTCCACTGGGATAAAGAAAGGAACTTTGGTTTGTGTGGATGTAAATTAGTCTTATATTTATCTGTAACAAATGTTCAGTCTATGGCAATGTGAATGGATCCAACTAATTGCAAAACTTGGGCTGGATTATAGAACTGGTGTTTCTTTTATGCTGTGTAAAGTCTGTGGCTGTAATAGAGCAATACTATAAGATATGGAAATCCATTTCAATATCTTATTATGACTTGTTTACATGATAATTGCAAATAGGTCAGAGGTGCTATTACCCCTAAAAACTGAACTCCTAAATAAAACCAATGACCAACTACCAGATCACTATAATCCCAACACCAATTCCCCTTTAAATATATACCAATGAGAAATACATTGCACAGAGCTTGGGTTGAGAATCAAGATTTCATTTCATTATCCTCCCTCTGCAGCTCTTACTATGGTTTGTTTATGGTGTTTACTCTATATAAAGGTATTGTTGGAGACTGTTATATACACATGTATGGCTACAGTGAGGATGGAGCCTACATGCTGCTTCTAATATCAACACTGACCATGGCCTTGTGCAGTCACATTACCATGTCTTCTTTGCGTACACACATCCCTCGCAAGTAAAAGGTTTAATTGGATAAGCAAATTTTAATATCCTATGTACTAGTTGTGTCTTGCAGTGACTTGGCTGTTTTGTATTCTCAGTTTTCACAAACAAATCATAAGGGAGATTCAATAAAAAGTCTTATTAGTTTAAAATGGTGATAATTTTTGTCCCCCCAACCAATCCAGATATTATTTAACCTTGAAAGCTAAATGCTGATTGGTTGGGGCTTAAATTAGCCCATTTTAAACGATAAGCTTTTTTGAATAACCCTGATTTAGATTTTATAATCTCTATTGAATTCCTCCCGTGAGGACCGTCCAATCTTCTGTCAAATGCCAGCAACGTATTCTCTGCCCTCCACATACCCCTTTTTTTGTCTGCCATGTCCCTAAGCCCGCCTCTTGACCCTCTGTAATGACTGCCCCTATAACCGCAACCCCCTGCCCAGTAATGCCACTTGTTAGGGTGGGAAGTCCCTGGAATGCTAAATGTGAAGTACATTCTGATCTTTCATTTTACTCACAACATGTTGGGTCAATGGTCCAAGCCACTATTTCGTTCTCCCTCCTGTACAGCCTAACTAACAACCAACACATGCTGCTCTAACACTCACCTATCCTTGCTCTACACAGCAATCACACTGCAGGTAATCGTACCATTCTCTATATACCTATCTCCTACCCTGCTCTACACAGCAATCAATGCAGTAATGTACCATTTCTCTATATACATCTACCTATCCCTTGCTCTACAAAACACGCAATACTGGCAGAGTACCATGTCCTTGCTATACATCTACCATCCCTGCTACACGCGCAATCACGGCGGTAATGTCACATTTCTCTATATACACTACCTATCCCGCTCTACAACGGCATCACTCGCAGGATGTATCCATGTTCTATATAACATCTACCTATCCCTGCTCTACACGGCAATCACTGCAGTATGTACATTCTATACATCTACCTTCAACCCTGCTCTACACACACAACGGCATCACTGCAGTAATGTACCATTCTCTATATAACATCTACCTAGTCATCCCTGGCTCTAACTGGCAAATCACGGCAGGTAATGTCCCAATTCTCTATTACATCATCCCTATCCTGCTCTACATCGGCAATCACTGCCGGTACATGTACCATTCTCTATACTACCATCTCACTATCCCTGCTCGTACCTGCAATCACTGCAGGTATGTACATTCTTCTATATACATCTACCTATCCCGCTTTACATGGCATCACGCGTTAATGTCCCATTCCTATATACAATCTACCTATCCTGTTCTAACATGGCAATCACTGCAGGTAGGTTACCATTCTTATACATCTACCTATCCCTGCGCTACGGCCAATCACTGCAGTAAGTTACCATTCTATATACAATCTACCTATCCTGCTCTACCGTCAATCACTGCAGGTATATATACCATTCTCTATATACCTCTACCTATCCCTGCTCTACCACGGGCAATACTGCAGGTAATGTACCTTCTCTATAATACATCTACCTATCCCCGTTCCCTGCTTACATGGCGTCCTGCAGTAATGTAACCTTCTCTATATACATCTACCTATCCCTGCTCTACAATGCATCTATACTGCAGGTAATGTACCATTCTCATTATACATCTACCTATTCCCTGCTCTAACAAAACGCAATCCTGCAGGTAATGTAACCATTCTCTTTGTCCACCCATTTTAGGACCTGTAACTCTCCCTCACATCAGTATCCCCTGTTTTCTTCTGATGCCTCTCATCCTCCACTCCCCCTGCGTGCGAATAATCTTTTCCTATACCTGTGCTATATGTGTATGAGATAGTCTATATTCCAGAACTAGTAACAACTTTATTTTGCGTGCTTAATCAACGCTTTTCTGCCAAATGAGATATGGTCCGTCGGGATACAGAAGCAGGCATCATGTGATTTTTAAAATACTTTCGATTAGGAAAGACTTAACCCCCTAAATGCCACACCTTAGAAAGCAATTCCACAAGACATGCCCACAGCCTGCGCCCGCTTAGGGTACAGACGCGGACAAAGAATTCAAAGTGCATAGTGCTGGGAGATTCAATAAGAAGTTGGGTCTACTTGCTAATAATACTTGGCGATCTAACAAAACGCTATATACTTTGCAGTGGCTTAATCTCGATGGGCAGATAGGGCAGCATAAGACCAAATATGTGCTCTTAAAGATAAAAAGATGAAGATACGTAGCAAAGTAGCCTCCAATTAGGAGTAATAAGACGTGACGAGTAATTCTAGGGGTCCTACAGAGCAGTAAACGCAGGTGAGATTATTCAGAGGTGGTATCACACAGGTTACGTTTCAGTGGAGTTTAAAAAGAACAATGAACTTGGCCAGCTAAGAACTAGTCACTTATATATACTAAATCTGTCGGATACCCAGAAATAAACCAATGTTAAAGTGCTACTAAAGGGGTGTGGCTATGTTACTAGTCCTCGTACCATTAACATTCGGACAAAGAAAACTTGCAAAGGCCTTATAGGTGTGTAAATATCCTGCCTATTTGGGGATAGCATTGTTCATACCCATTACTTGGGGGATAAAACTCTTTATAATAGGAATACAAAGGGAACATGAGGATGCTATACAACAGCCGCTAGAAACATATGGTGATAATAGGGGCCAAAAGAGAACATATGGGACAGTTTGCTCCATATATATATTAATACTGTGACCCTTGCAGCAATTTTACCTAGACTCCAACCAGTAATTCTATTTTTGAAGAACTGTACAAATACTTGGTGTATGTGCAAAAGCTTAAAATAACCAACTGTTTTGCCAATTCCCATTACGGAAGTCCACACCTCCCCAACCTCTGGTGCGCCACCTATGGAATTAGGGATAAAGCATTCAATGGTTTGGCTTGGTGTGAAACCCTAAAAACAAACCTCCCCTCACGTACACTGCTCAGTGCCTTATATCTAAACCCATCCTCTTTTACACATGCTACCCACACCACTTGGTTATGTGATATGATGGTTGTGCCACATTTGGTTATAGGATGGCAATGGGCTACAAAACTGATTCACTTGCATACAGACTGGTAAACTTCCTCTGGGGGTGCTGGGTATCTTGGATAACGGTCCAACACCTGGCCACTCCATGTTATTTTTGGAAATAATCCCAGCCTGCCCTGGTTACATAAAGCAACCATAATGCTGGTGTTGTAGTTCCAATTTGACATCATTGTTAAAGGAGAACTAGTGTAAAGTTTTTCAAAAACCATTAATGAAAAGTACTTGGGGGGAGGTGGGATTGGTACTCTTCTACCTCCCAATATGATTTGGTATGCGGTTTCAGAACACTATTCTGCCATGCCCCCTCCATGTCAGGTAGTTTTTATTGTTAAAATAAACTTAGTGTAGTTTGTCCTTTAATATGTACTGGGCTCCTGTCAGGCAAACAGCCTGATCTACACCCACAAACTAGGAGAACGGCACTGAAATGAAACTGAAGCTTGTGTGGAAATATCCTGTATCTCATTGTTCTCTATATTGGTACAGAGACTTTCATATCTCCCCACCTAAAAAGCATGTCTTATTCCCAGAACCTACATTTACCGTGAGGCCTGGGGATTCTCACACAGCTGGAGGCCGGTAATAGAGAAGTGTACGGGGTTAATGCGGATGAAATATCTACCGTCTGGTGCAGACGGACTGGTGCATGTTCCGGGTGCACTGATCCATGTGACTGTAGGACCAGCCGGAGTCTGGGGAGTCAACAAACAGAATACTCTACAGATTCAGAACAATGATTGGGTACTAGTATCCGGTAAGGGGGCCAGTTAGGAATCTCCAGTCTAATAGGCAGTTGAACCAGTGGTGTAATTACCATCCCATGACGGGGGGGTTACGGACGGTAGTAGGGCCTACCATAGTCACAGATCTCAGTTTTTAAACAGCTGATCACACATCAAAGAACATGTGCAATCAGCTATTTAGAAACCAGAAGTTCGGGAGTGGTCTTTGAAACAACTGATTGCGCATATGTCTTATTGATGTGTGTGATCAGCTGTTTAAAAATGGCTATCACAGAAGATCTTGGCGGGGTCAGGGGCCAACTTTTTTTTTTTTTTTTTAAGCAGCAGCTTCCAACTTAACTTTATTTTATTGTACAAGTATCGGTAAAAATAAACATTTGTTATAGGATATTGTCTGGTCCAGTGGGTTTGTTTAATCATTTTTCCTACAGGACTTCTCAAGCAGATTGAGGCTGGAGGTGATCAGTTCATAGTGGGAGTCAATCGGGGGATGCCATTTACTGTGTGAACCAGATGGAACCACCTCCGGAGGACCAACCTTCCCTGGATCCAACTAGATGGGGCTCTTAATACTACAGGCTGTGGCCCCTAGGATGTTGGGGATCAACATTGCCAACCATCCTATCGTTATAGTGTGACCCCAACAGCTTGTCGAGGCACCAGTGGAAGCAGGTGGATGGAACCTGGTATGATTGATGTTGGCTCAGATGGATCCGTGTATGGTGTGAATGCAGACGGGATGTTTACAGAGGTATGGGAAAGGTGGTTATTGGAGATAATGTGTATAGGGTGAGCTCAGGGAGAAAATGCTGGTTTCACTGATGGCAATACACAATCAATTGCACATGTATGGGTTACAAGGCATTAGATTGTACTAATGTGCATTTGTTTGTATTGTAAATATAGGTTCTCATCCCCTGTTCCAGCTATCTCTAAATATTGGTGCACATGTCAACCCCCAAATGAAACCATACTAGCCCCACTGTAGTGTTAAAATCCTTCTTACATCTCGCTCCAAATGGTTCTCCTGCATTGCTTGTCCAACACCAGGAACGTAAGAGTAGGAGCTGTCCTTGTAGAAAAGTTCCCTCCTTGTCCTCGGGAGGTGCACAGAGGAGTTCTGCAATCGTCCTCTGTTCTGATCTAGACTTTGCTTTAGGGACTTGCTGCAATAATGAACTTGAATTACTTTTCTACATTTCATGACTGCAGTCGCTCTGTATTTCCCTTTTGTCTAAAAGGTTTGAACGGTTTCCCAATGAACAGTAAATGAAATGCTCAACATGCACCACCATTCAAACCTGTGTAGATCTATTAAGAACCCTAACTAATGACACTACAGCTGGCCAAATGTTCTCTAGACCTGTTTGAATGTTTATATTGTAATCTTCGTTCTCCACTTTTTAAAATGAGAAAATGTAATGCTGGGTCTTGAAGCTCAATATAATTTTATTTATAACAAGTGTTTTTTTTTTATTTCAGGGAGGGAATCTGCCCTAAGAACCCTACAGGAACCTCATGGACACAGCTGGATCTGTGTAGCAGCTTTAAACATGTGAGCTATGATGCTGGATCCTTTACCTTCTCACCATGAAAGGACGGATCATTAATGTGCTATTCCCGAGTCTACAGTAACAAGTCTATTGTAAAGCTTTATGTTCTGTCTGTACTTGTATTTCTCTTTCTATGTTCAATTCATTGGTTAAACTTTGCCATATGGAACCTTGTACATGTATTCAACCAATAAAAAAAGTTAACCATGTGTCCTCTACAGTACATCCCTTTTTACAATAACCTGCATTTACAGTGCTGAAATCTTCCATATATGAAAATGTTCATCCCTTGTAATGGAGATAATGTGTCCATTAGGGCATTTGAGGAGCCCCGATTGGCTATTACAGTCCTTAAAGCCCCACTAGCCTCTTTGCAGCAATGTATCAAGGGTTAACTAGAATAGCTTTTTTAATATAATGTGAAATATTAAATACCTAAACTGGATTTAACTGCCAATTACGGAAAACAACAATTTCCCCCAATTATATTACTAGTACGATTTTTTTTTTTTTTTCTTTAGATACCAGTCTAAACCATGTTTTAGCTGTCAATCAAGTGCTTTATCAAACTTTTGCTGTAACCGGAGTAATGACATTTCGTTATGTGTAAATTGCATTGTGGGGATTACATAGCCTGACTAAATCAAGTACTGGATGAAAGCCATGCACACCTCTGGGTAAGGGCTCTGATTAGGAACAATGTAAGAGGAATTGATCAAAATGAATCCAGTTAAATTAAAAGTTCAGACTTGCTCCAATCCCTATAAGGTTACCTGCACATTGTGCGTGTATGACGCTTTCAGTCTACATTGTAACTGTGTAATAACAGTATTGGACATTTCCATGCTCAACAACACATGTAGTTATAATGACCTGCCCATGTAATCTTACCTAACACTTGTTAAATAATGTAGTGCACAGATTATGAAAGCAGCACCCGTTGCCAAGCACTTCTGGAGAAGGGACAAATAGGGCTATGTAGCCAGAGCTGGTATCGCTCCTCTAGGCAAAGCACTGAGCGATAACTGACTCGGTGAATGGGTTTTCCCATTCCAAGTTTAATGCCAGCTATCTGCTGGTGTTAGTTTTGTCTAAAGAGCTGTTATCTGCACGGTACATACTTGCTGCTAGGGATAGGTTGTCGGCCTGGGCCCCTGAGGTTTAGTTAGGGATTTAGCAGACAAATTTGAAATTAAAGGTTCAGGACTAAGACATAGAGGGATTTAGCAGACGAGTGATGCATATTTTCTTCCGACCACCCACCTGCCAGAGTTCCCGCAATGCAAAAACCTCAATTTTGTACTTTGGGTCTCTGCCAGGTAAGTGCTAACGCCTCCTATTCAGGGCCGTAAAGTTTTACGTTGCATAGTAGTGCAAAACTTTACTATGGGCGGTATTGCATCGCAGGCACGGTTAGTGCAAACTCAGTGTAAAACCCACGCTAACCCGATAATACATCGGATACCACGAGTTTTACACTGACTTGGGTATTTTGCATCCAATATGCATTGCCCCCAAGAACTTTGAGATATTGTCTTGTAGACGGTGTTATTCTAAACAAAATGGAAAATAGGGCACTGATTAACAGGGCTGGATTATCCACAAGGCAACCAAGGCAAGTGCCTAGAGCCCGGATGCTAACGCACCACTAATGCAAAAATCTTGTCCACTATCCCAGCCATGCCCCCAGCAATTCCTATTCCCACCCAGTTACACCTATAATCCCTCCCCCAGCGAAGCACACCCTCTACCCCAGGCCCTTTTACCTTCTGGAGCCCCCCAGGTGGTAGTTACTGAGATACTCACTGTAGTTGCAAAAGAATTATTCACATGTATTCACTCATAGTGCAAGGAAAAAGGCAACATTTCGGGCAGTACTCCCCCTTTCTCAAGTTCTGCCTGAAACGTTGCCTTTTTCCTTGCACTGTGAGTGAATACATGTGAATAATTCTTTTGCAACTATCAGTGAGTATCTCAGTTATTTGATGTATTTTTTTGGCTGGGAGCCCTGCAGCCAACACTGGATACTCCAATACAAAGTCTTGTAACAGCCCATTCTGACAGGGGTGGTATTTACGCCATTGGCGACATTAATAAATAAGCAGTGAGGTGTGTACACAAATTAAAGGACAATTATCTCTCCTATTCCACAATCCACTGTTGCAAAGTACCCAGAGTTGGGGCGTTTTGGGTCCTCCCCTGGGTACTTTGCAACAGTGGAGAAAAGGGAGCGAGTGGAGGTAAATATAATTGTCCTTTAAAAATACAGGAAACTGTGTTTTAGGAACTTACTGAGGCATTGCCTTTATTAAAGGATTTGATTGGTTGATGATTTAAACATTATGAACAAAGGAGGCCCCAAACGAGTGAAAATACAATTTAATTGCATTTTTATGACAATCTTCTATATAGGTGAACAATATAATGCCGGCGTTGGTGATTAACATACGGCATTATATCCTCCGGAATATGGAGACCATTTAATTCTTCATGTACTTACCTGTCTTATCCTCTGCTATCAGTACTAATCCCACATCCCATATGATACCATACTACCTGTGAAAATGGACTTATAGTTACCTAGGACTGAATCCTCTATTCAGTTGTAGATGTGGAACGATTACCCATTATAAATCAATTTAAGATAAATGACATATTTGAAGGGCACTGTCAATATATTCATCTTTTTAACTTGATACAGTTGTCCTGTTATATATGGAGTATGTATGATCCTAACACACCATAGGAGCAATGTCCTCTTCTCCTTCTCTTAGCATAGAGACAATACCAGTCTCTTTTACATTATATTGCCCCATATCATTTTGTATTGGCATGCTTTCTCTATTTAAAACTAGTTTTTTTTCAGAGAGTGGGCGGAGCTTCGGGAGGCCTGTCCCCCTCGTTTCTGATAGGCTAAGATCCCGATTGGCCGGATAAAGAAGGGGCAGAGTCAGAGAGGCCGGTATGGCTATCTCCTGTCCTCATTGGTTGAACCAGGACCCAATAGAAACGGCTTTAGTACGGTGTAGGGTATTTTTGGAGACTGTGGGACCAGCATTCTACCTATGATTAAGCGCCCAAGTGGAACGAAACGCGTCAGGGGACTCATGTTGTGTGTTGTTTGACACTTCACCTATGGACCCAAAGCATAGGAGGATCAGCCAGTGATTCTAACTGTGTGATCTCCATGGGTCTTTCTTTTCGTCTGCTCAGCGTAGCAATGATAGCATGCGATTGCAGCCACTGAGGTGTGGTTTTTGTAGTGCCTTTTATTGCATTTTAATTCTGTTCACATCCAGCAGTTGTTTTGCTATTCCTTCTTCTTTTTATTAATAGGGGTTTGAGACTAGTTTTTACCTAACAACCAGGAGGGCACCGAGTGCCTTTACTTTGATAGAGGGAGACATATCGATTGTGCTTGTATGGCCCCATGGCTGACCAATCCCCATGTTGCGTATGGGGATCGGTCGGGTGTGTGAAGATACCAGTATGATCTGTCAGCACATTGCGATGGAAACCGCAGGTGTTGGCCACTGTCAGGAAAGTGTGTAGTGATTTGACAAAATGGGTTAACTGTTGGTATTAGTTATTTCAAAGGACCATAAAAACATTCCACCTTCCACCCTGGAAACAGTCCCCAGTGTTATATTAGGGTTAGTGAAGCATGGAACCGATCTTTTTCCAGACAATTTGGGGCCGAACTGGTGTATCTGGAATTCTCTACAGCAGGGGTCAGGTGGGTACCTTAATAGGTCACTTTAAGGACAGCCATACATGTAAATAAAAATATGTTTGTATTGGAATATGTGAGACAGAAACCATTATTATACTTGTGAATGGGAAGGTAGGCCCATTATAATGAACCCAACATGGAGCCCTTATTCCCTTGCCAAGGCGAGTTATTAATATCATGGGAAATGTATTATAACACAGGTCATGTTTGGTATTGGAGAATTGAATATTATACGGAGAGGATATTGTGGTCAATAATCCCAGTACAATGTCATATCTACATTATATGGAATCTCTGCCTAACTGGGGGGGGGGGGAATGAAGGATTGTGACAGTTCGTAAATCTGGACATTCCTGGACGCTCCCACCTCATGCATACAAGTAGGGGGATGATTCAACAATGGGCTTAAAAAACTCTGTAGCCCCTAAACTAAGTTCATACTGAGGGGACATGCTAAATGGGTATGATCATATGTTTCCTTCTTGCCCCAGACACAGGACTTCTTCTATTGAGTATTAGGGTCTGAATATTTTTATCTCCTTTTTATTTCTGTAACGTGTGTACCTATTGTTGTTCATTTTATTGTAACACCATTTTTTTTATTTTTGTATTATATGCACTGTCCACCTTTTGGAATATTAAATCTAAAATTTAATAAGTTTTGCCTTTGATGCTCTAAAGAACTCAGTTAGCCTCTGATAAGTTTATATGTAATGCTTGGCAGTGTAAATTCTAATTAACTTTGTGACTGATGCAATTAACGTTAGTTGCTGTAGTGAATGGTGTAGTATTAACCATTTAGCTGCCAGGACAGGGGGTGAATAGTCATGAGAGGTGAGAGTGATTTGGGCATCTTCAAAGCCTTAAGAATTTGAAGTGGTGCAGCAGGTTACAGATTGGTCAGATCACGTGCACTGTACTGGCCTTCATGACAGCCCACCTTTAGTCTTGTACCTTTATTTTCAAATATACATACTCTCTTTTTGTAAGTGACACTTTAACAAAACTTCAGGGCCCGGGCCAGGCCCCTGACACACCCTCGTCACGTTTGAGAATGATTGTGAGCCATCCAAACGTTGTCCATTTTTCTTTTTGCTCTTGGTGACATGGGTGATAAACTTGTACTTCTTTCAAACAACAAAACAACGAGTATCTCAGACTTTATTTGTATTTTTTGGCTGAGTGCAGTGCAGCTTAGCAGAGATGCTCAGAGTGGTTTGTAAATAACTCATTTCCCCCATATTGTCTAGGAGGCAAAATAGAGCATATCGTCTCTCGTACACAGCCCTATTTGAATGTAGATTGACGTAATACTTAACTGGATTTTTTTAATAAATTCCTCTTACATTTGTTCCCAATTAGAGCCCTTACTCTGAGGTGCTGCATGGCTTCAATTGAGTACCTTTATTTGCTCAGGCTATGTATTCCCCACTCTCCCTATCTCAGACACCTCCTTCCCTCTGAGCAGACTTTCTATGAGGGCAAGCATGCTCAGTAGTCACTATTAGATAGGAAATCCAGTTACAGCAAAACTGCACATAGCAAAAGTTTATAAGGCACTTACCTGACATGGTTCTGATTGGATATCTGAAGAACAGAAAAAAAAAGTAGTGTAAAAGTAGGGGTAAATTATGGGTAATTAAAAATCAGTTTAGATTGCCTCCATTTAATTTTACATAAAAACCACTATTCTAGTTAACCCTGGATACATTGCTGCAAAGAGGCTAGTGGGGCTTTTAGGACTGTAATAGCCAATAGGGGCTCAAATGCCCTAATGGACACATTATCTCCAGTACAAGGGGATGAACATTCATTTTCATACCTGGAAGGTTTCAGCACAATAAATGCAGTTGGGGGGGGGAGAGAAAAAAAAAAAAAAAAAAAAAAAAAAAAAAAAAGTACTGTAGAGGACACATGGTTAATTTTTTTATTGGTTGAATACATGTACAAGGTTACATATGGCAAAGTTTAACCAATGAATTGAACATAGAAAGAGAAATACAAGTACAGACAGAACATGAAGCTTTACAATAGACTTGTTACTGTAGACTCGGGAATAGCACATTTAATGATCCGTCCTTTCATGGTGAGAAGGTAAAGGTATCCAGCATCATTGCTCACATGTTTAAGGCTGCTACACAGATCCAGCTGTGTCCATGAGGTTCCTGTAGGGCTATTAGGGCCGATTCCCTCCCTGAAATGTAAAAAAAACCCCAACCTTAATTAATTTATATCATCAAGTGCACTGAGAGACCCAGGAGTGCATTGGATTTTTTCTTTTTAACTAGTGGAGAAAAGAAATTATATATATTTTACACAAGACTAGTTATTTTCAATGCAGAAGAGAATTTATATTAGTCACTCAGCTGTGTCAGAGTGACTTCCTGTCTCCCCGTATAAGTCATGTAGATATGAAGCCAGTTTCTGAATAGAAATAGTCAACTGCCATTTCTACTTCAAAGTAAGAAGGGACCGACCATTGACTCACCCTGTCCCAATCAGGTTCCGGTTTCACTGAACGAATTACGGTCATATGAGTCACAATTGACTGCTGCTTGCTCCTCCTTATCTGCACCATAATTCATTTAGTAAAACAAACCACAACCTGAGAGCCGATTGTCAGTCGATTCCTGGATGGTCAACCTCCGAGTTCCCTGCCCTGCAGCCTCGTGCTTCTATATGGTCAGGGAACTTCTCGGTGGTGCAATGTCCTTATATTATACTGTAGGTAGCGAATTATCCCTTATATATTTAATACAAAGTAACCGTTCAACAGGTCTATAGAACATTTGGCTAGATTAGTCATTAATTTTCCTACATTCTTAATGCGATCTACCACCAGGTTTGAATGGTGGTGCATGTTGAGCATTTCATCTACTGCTTTTTGGGAACAGTTTTGCAATTTTAAGGGAAATAAAAGTGTTTGATTGCAGTTATGAAAGACTGGAAATGTAAAAGCCAACTCCAGTTCATTATTGCAGCAAATCCCCAAAGCAAAGTCTAGATCAGAGGACGATTGCAGAACTCCCCTGTACACCTCCCGGAGGACAAGGAGACTGAAACCTTTTCACAGGAAGACAGCTCCTTCTATACAGTTTCCTGGAATTCACAAGGCACTACAGGACACCCATAAGGAGCAGAGGTGTAAGGGAAGGACTTTTTACACTACACAGTTGGGCAAAAACTGGGTTGAATTTTAGTTTTGGGGGTGGACATCTGTACCAATATTTAGAGATAAATGTAGCTGGAACAGACTTTGAAGGGGCTGTACTGTTAATGGACAACCTATTTGTTTACAATACAAACAAATGTACATTTCTCACGTACAATCAATTGTACATTTAGGGTACAAGGCATTAGATTGTGGATCGCCATCTATCCCTCCGAGCTCATCCTATACACATCATTAAGGGTTTTCATATAACCACACTAGCCCATTACCTCTTGTAAACAGTCCCGTCTGCGTTCACACCGTACACGGATCCATCTGAGCCAACCTCAATCATGACCAGGCTTCCATCCACCTGTTTCCACTGGTCGCCCCTGACAAGCTGCTGGGGTCACACTATAACGATAGAAGATCTGGTTGGCACTGTTGACTCCCCAACATCCTAGAGGACCACAGCTGTAGTATTTAAGAGCCCCATCTAGTTTGATCCATGGAAGATCTGTCCCTCCGGAGGTGGTTCCATCCTGGTTCACACAGTAAATGGCATCCCCAGAGTTGACTCCCACTATGAACTGATCACCTCCAGCATCAATCTGCTTTAGAAGTCCTGTAGGGAAAGAATAAATGGAACAAACTGGACCATGTACATTTCACAATAAAAATGTACTTATGTATAAACCTATGTAAGATCATTAACAAAGACAGCTGTTACTGTTCATTTGCAAGGTTTGTCCTTTAAACTAGAAACATGAGAATGTCAGTTATATCCGTTGTATTCACTTAGATCAACTGGACTTGAAGTTTAGTTTGCTAGTCATCCGACTGGCTCTCCATTCAGTGAATGTTGGTTAAATGACGTGTCCTCCCCAGAGTGAGGTGCTGCTCTTTGTTACTAGGGATATTAAAAATGAGCCACATGCCCTTGGTTTTACATATTGTTAAGACCTAATATAGTCACATGATGTTGGTGCCCTACAGCTGCCAATAATAAGACTGGAGATTCTCTCCCAGCCCCCTTACCGGATACTAGTACCCAATCATTGTTCTGAATCTTGTAGATGTTATTCTGTTTGTTGACTCCCCAGACTCCGGCTGGTCCTACAGTCACATGGATCAGTGCACCAGGAACCTGCACCCAGTCCGTCTGCACCCATCGGTAGATATTTCCATCCGCATTAACCCCGTACACTTCTCTATTACCAGCATCCAGCTGTGTGAGAATCCCAGGCATCACGGTACACGGTAGTTCTGGGAAATAAGACATGCTTTTTAGGTGGGAGATATGAAAGTCTCTGTACAATATAGAGAACAATGAGATACAGGATATTTCCACACAAGCTTCAGTTTCATTTCAGTGGCCGTCTCCTAGTTTGTGGGGTAGATCCCGGCTGTTCTGCCTGCAGGAGCCAGTACATATTTAAAGGACAACTACACTAAGTTTATTTTTAAAATAAAAACTACCTGACATGGGAGGTGGGCCTGGCAGAAATAGTTTGTTCTGAAACTCCGCATACAAATCATATTGGGAGGTAGAAAGTACCAATCCAACCTCCCCACCCAAGTACTTTTCATTAATGGTTTTTGAAAACTTTACACTATAGTTCTCCTTTAACAATGATGTCAAATTGAAACTACAACACCCAGCATGCTCTGGCTACATAAAGCAGCCAAGTAATTCTGGGTGTTGTAGTTTCCAAAATATCTGGAGTGCCAGGGTTTGACATTACCATTATACAAGGACCAGCCCCCCAGAGGAAGTTTACCAGTCTGTATGTAAATTAGATGGACTGACAACACTGATTAATTGCCAGTTTTGAGCAAATTAGGGGCAAAATAGGATGGGTTAGATATAATGCAATGATGCAGATGTAGTGAGCAGGGGTGTTTCTAGGGCTTTTACCACCCGAGCCAAAAATTTTAATGCTATCCCTATATACCACTAAGTGCACCAGAGCGAGTACTGTATGGAGGGGGGGGAATTACGTATAAGCAGAAAAAGCTCACTACATAAGTGGAAGGAATCTGGGAACAAGGGACAGTAAATAAATGCTGCATTGGGAGGACGGTAATGTGACAATATAGTTATAGGCGACTGCACTGATAGGAGACACAGCCATTTACAGAGGTGACAGATTTCACACAACTACCATGCAGCTACTGGAGGTGAAACTATCATGGCCATGGCTCTGTGTGATGTTAGGTCATGGTACGGGAAACACCCAATCACAATTTATCTACAGCCACGACATTAAAATCCCCCAGTGATTGCAGCTCTAGGTAAATCTGCCTGCAAGGGTCACAAGATATATATAAAAAAGGAATAAAAGAAGTACAGCACCAGGTATAAGAGGAAGAGATTGAACATTATTAGCACTGCACGGGGATTGAGAGTCAGGTAGGAAAAAGTGATAATGATGTGAGGGACAGTTACAGGGCCCTATATGGGTGGACAGGAGATTGCAGGTAATGTACCAGTCTGTGATTGCCGTGTAGAGCAGGGATAGGTAGATGTATATAGAATGGTACATTACCTGCAGTGATTGCCGTGTAGAGCAGGGATAGGTAGATGTATAGAGAATGGAGGGATAGGTAGATGCAGGGATAGGTAGATGTATATAGAGAATGGTACACTACCTGCAGTGATTGCCGTGTAGAGCAGGGATAGGTAGATGTATATAGAGAATGGTACATTACCTGCAGTGATTGCCGTGTAGAGCAGGGATAGGTAGATGTATATAGAGAATGGTACATTACCTGCAGTGATTGCCGTGTAGAGCAGGGATAGGTAGATGTATATAGAGAATGGTACATTACCTGCAGTGATTGCTGTGTAGAGCAGGGATAGGTAGATGTATATAGAGAATGGCACGTTACCTGCAGTGATTGCTGTGTAGAGCAGGGATAGGTAGATGTAGAGCAGCATGTTGGTTGTTAGTTCAGGCTGTACAGGGAGAACAGAAATAGTGGCTTAGACCATTGCCCAACATGTTGCTGTAAAATAAAGATCCATGTAATTATACTTCACATTAGAATTCCAGACTTCCCACCCTACCAAAGTGGCTTCTGGGCAGGGGTTGCGGTATAGGTGCAGTCATCCAGAGGGTCAAGGAGGGGTTAGGGACATGGCAGACAAAAAAAGGGGTATTGTGGGGCAGAGAATACAGTTGCTGGCATTTGCAGAAGATTTGGATGGTCTCACGGGAGTGATATTCAATAGAGATTATAAAATCTAAATCAGGGTTATTCAATAAAAGTTATCGTTTAAAATGGTGCTAATTTAACCCCAACCAATCAGATATTAGCTTTCAAATGTTAAATAATATCTGGATTGGTTGGGGGAAAATTAGCACCATTTTAAACGCATCAGGATAGAAAACAGGGATTTAATGATGCTGAGGGAGAGTTACAGGGTCCTAAATGGGGGGACAAGAGAGAAATGGTAATACACTACCTGACAGTGCATTTGCCGGTGTGGAGAGCAGGGATAGGTAGATGTATGATAGAATGGTACATTACCTGCAGTGATTGCCATGTTAGAGCAGGGATAGGTAGATGTATATAGAGAATGGTACATTACCTGCAGTGAGCCATGTAAAGCAGGGAATAGGTAGTGTATATAGAGAATGGTACCTTAACCTGCAGTGTGATTGCCGTGTAGAGCAGGGAAGGTAGATGTATATAGGTAATGGTAATAACCGCAGTGATTGCCGGTTGTAGAGCAGGGATAGGTAGTGTTATAATAGAATGGTACATTCCTTGCAGTGATTGCCGTTTGTAGGAGCAGGGATAGGTGATGATAGAGAATGGTAACATTAACTGGCAGGAGTGCCAGTGGTATAACAGGGATAGGTAGATTATAGTACGAATGGTACATTACCTGCGTGACTGCAGGTAAAGCAGGGATAGGTAGATTATATCGAAGAATGGTACATTACCTGCAGGTTGTGCCGTTTAGAGAACAGGAGCAGTAGATGTATATAGAGAATGGTACATACCGTGCAGTGCTTGCCAGTGCTAAGAACAGGATAGGTAGATGTATAGAGAGCACCAGGTATAAGAGGAAGAGATTGAACATTATTAGCACTGCACGGGGAGTGAAGGATTGAGAGTCAGGTAGGAAATAAAATATGAAATTAAAACAACTGACTGGGAAATAGAAATTTCGGTAATTCTTCATGGCAGCATTCACCAAGTGGGTAAGCTCCTCCCTCTGCCTGATAGACAGGAAACGAATCTACAAATGCCCCTCTCACCCTAGGACACATGTCTTTCAGTATCAAAGCTCAATTAAAATGGGTGGGTCTTGGTGAATGCTGCCATGAAGAATGACTGGGAAATAGAAATTTCGGTAAGTTGTTTTAATTTCATATTTTCCCCAGTCATCATGGCAGCCTATCACCAAGTGGGTAGTACCAAAGCTACAAGTAAGAAAGGGCGGGACACAGTTAGATGCTTCAACACACACAATTATTTATTGCTTTTTACAGCCTGTAAGACTTTATAACCGAAATTTGCTTCTTTAGCTGCTACTACATGCAAACGATAATGTTTTACAAATGTTTTCAGGGAAGACCATCTGGCTGAATTGCACAACAGGTTGGCAGAGGCTTTGGCTTCCACTACCCAGGAACTTGCTAGCGCTCTGGTAGAGTGGCCTTTGAGCCCAGAAGGGACCTTTTCGCCTCTTAAATTATAAGCTTTTGCTATTGCTGCTACTATCCAAGCACTAATGGTTCTTTTGGTAGGTGCTTGTCCTCTTCTTGGACCTTTTGGTATTATGAATAATCTGTCCGTCTTTCTCCATTTTTCTGTTCTTTTAATATAGAAGGATAATAATCGGACTAGGTCCAAGGTATGTAATCTTTTCTCCAAATCATCCTTTGGTTTTGGAAAGAATGTTGGTAGGGAAATTTCCAGATCTGCATGAAATTCTGACACCACTTTTGGTAAAAAGGTAAAGGTTGGTCGTAATCGTACTCTGTCATCAAAGATTACTGTATGTGGCTCTTTACAAGACAAGGCACTTAATTCACTTACTCTACAAGCTGAAGTAATCACTACTAACAGGATAACTTTTAGTGTCAACATCCAGTCTGAAATTTCTTGTAATGGTTCAAACGGTTTTTCCGTCAAAGCATTTAAAACTAAAGGTAGACTCCAGGGTGGAGAACTGGATTTAATTACAGGTTTTACTCTTACAAAAGCATTAAAAAATCTTTGTATTAAAGGTTCAGTTGCCCATTGTTTTCCAGTTAGAGCTGAAATGGCTGACACCTGCGTCCTTAGAGTATTACATTTTAAATTCATCTTGAAACCTACATACAAAAAATTTAGAATTAAATTTACTGATGGCCTACAAGGATCTTCATCTTGTTGTTCAGTGAAGTTTACAAAATGTCGCCATATCTTGTGATATTGACTCGTTGTAGAGTGTTTTCTGGATTTTAGCAGAAAATTAATTAAATCTTCATTACAACCATACTCTTTTAATCTTTTCCTTTCAACCTCCATGCCATCAACGCTGGACCTTCCCACTGGGAAAGTAAAATTGGTCCTTGGGACAACCATCCCTTCATGAGATTTATCTTGATTGGTTCTTCTTTTGCTAGGTACAGAAGAAGCGGGAACCATGGTCTTCTCGGCCAATATGGCAGAATGGCTATTACCTCTGATTTGTCTCTTTATTTTCAACAATGTTTTCCAAACAAGTGGAAGCGGGGGAAAAACATTGCAGACCTCTGTCCCATTTGTGTTGTAGAGCGTCTATTCCAACTGCTCTTGTGCAAAATGTTCTTGCAAAGAATTGTTCGCATCTTGTATTTTTTGGTGAGGCCATCAAGTCGATGGTGGGTTGTCCCCATCTTTTCGTGAGATCCTGAAAAATGGTTTTGTTCAATGACCATTCTGTTGAACTTAAAGTTTCTCTGCTTAAGAAATCTGCCTCTACATTTGACACACCTGGAATATGAATGGCTGATAGGAGTATATTGTTTTCTGCCCAGTTGAAAATTGGTTGAACTTCTTTCAGTAATTGGGTACTTCGTGTCCCTCCTTGCTTCTTTATATATTGGACCGCTGCGATATTGTCGCATTTTATTAATACATTTTTTCCTAGTATCTTCGCTCTGAAACTTTTTAAGGCCTTGTATATCGCCCGGATTTCTAAAATGTTTGATGACATACCTCTCCCTTTCCAAAGACCTTGACAAGATTTTCCTAGGGCGTACGCACCCCAACCGGTTTCTGACGCATCTGTCATAATAACTATGGACTCTTCTGGAACCAATGGAATTCCTCGTCTTAGATGTTCTGGGTTCAACCACCAGTTTATGGCTTTTTTTAACGGACCTGGAATAATTAATCTCCTGTTCATCTGCATGTGTGGTATTTTCACAGAAGATAGAAGAAACTTTTGTAGGGGTCTGAGATGCCATCTTGCCCACCTTACAAGATTGATAGTTGCTGACATTAACCCCAATATTGTCAAACAAGATGCTACCGACACCTTTTTCTGTGATTTGAATTTTCTTATTTCTGCTAACAGTTTTGTCTGTCTTTTTTCTGGAAGTTGTATGATGTTTTCCTTATAACCCTAGCCACTAAGTGGACTAGATCTATTGAAGAATCTGCAAAGAAATCTATTGCGATTTTAATATTTGCCAACATCTCTAGTAATCTGGGTCTTTTAACATTACTGTTTAGAGCTGCTTCTAATTCTTGTATCCAGACTGACTGCTCTGGATACTGATGTCAGTGCCACTGCAGGGCGACACGCTGCTCCCGCTGCAATGTAAGTCCTTTTCAAATTAAACTCAAGTTTTTTATCCATGGGGTCCCTTAATACAGATGCGTCATCTACCGGAAGGGTAGTGCGTCTAGCCAATCGAACAACTGCTGCATCTACCTTTGGAGCGTTGTCCCAACTTTTGATTATGGATTCATCCATTGGATATTTTTTTCCAATTTTCCCTGGAATTGTAACCATCTTTTCAGTTTTTTTCCATTCGAATGTCATTATATCTGAAATGGAAGTATGTACTGGGAAAGAAACATTTCTCTTTTTTGCAGAAGGAAACAGTTTATCCGCTGGACTAGCTTTAACTTGTTCAATGTGTAGAGACAATGTATTACAGCTTTAATTAAACCATCTAATAATGAAGGATCAAAGGTATAAAATGTGATGCAAGGCCGGTCAGTATTGATATTAGAAGCAGCATGTAGGCTCCATCCATTTCACTGTAGCCATACAATGTGTATATAACATACCCTCCAACATTACCCCTTTTATAGATACACCAAGAAATAACAGTGCAGAGGGAGGATTATGAATTGAACCTGATCTCAGCACAGCTCTGTGCAATGTATTTCTCAATTGTGTATCTATTTAAAGGGGAATGTTGGATATAGTGATCTGGTAGTTGCTTTTAGTTTTCATAGGTGTTCAGTTTAATTGGGGTAATAACCCCATCTGACCTATTTGCAATTTATTATGTAAAGTCAGAATAAGATATAGTGCAAATCCATCTACATGGCAATCACTGCAGGTAATGTACCATTCTCTATACATCTACCTATCCCTGCTCTACACGGCAATCACTGCAGGTAATGTACCATTCTCTATATACATCTACCTATCCCTGCTCTACACGGCAATCACTGCAGGTAATGTACCATTCTCTATATACATCTACCTTTCCCTGCTCTACACGGCAATCACTGCAGGTAATGTACCATTCTCTATACATCTACCTATCCCTGCTCTACACGGCAATCACGTAACGTACCATTCTCTCTCTTTTCCACCCATATAGGGCCCTGTAACTGTCCCTCACATTAATTTGGAGCCAGTACATATTTAAAGGACACTACACTAAGTTATTTTTAAAATAAAACTACCTGACATGGGAGGTGGGCTGGCAAAATAGTTTGTTCCGACACTCCACATATAAATCATATTAGGAGGTAGAAAGTACCAATCCAACCTCCCCACCCAAGTACTTTTCATTAATGGTTTTTGAAAACTTTACACTATAGTTCTCCTTTAACAATGATGTCAAATTGAAACTACACACCCCTCATGCTCTGGCTACATAAAGCAGCCAAGTAATTCTGGGTGTTGTATTTTCCAAAACATCTGGAGTGCCAGGGTTTGACATTACCGTTATACAAGGACCAGCCCCCCGAGGAAGTTTACCAGTCTGTATGTAAATTAGATGGACTGACCAACACTGATTAATTGCCAGTTTTGAGCAAATTAGGGGCAAAAGGATGGGTTAGATATAATGCATGATCAGATGTATTGTGAGCAGGGTGTTTCTAGGCTTTTAACCACCCGAGCCAAAAATTTTAATGCGATCCCTATATACCACTAAGTGCACCAGAGCGAGTACTGTATGGGAGGGGGGGGGGGGGGGGGGGGGGGATTACGTATAAGCAGAAAAAGCTCACTACATAAGTGGAAGGAATCTGGGAACAAGATGACACAGTAGGGGACCGTAAATAATGTTTGCATTGGGGAGGACGGTATGTGACAATATACGTTATAGCGACTGCACTGATAGAGACACTATCACACCATTTACAGGGTGACAGATTTCACACAACTACCATGCAGTCTACTAGAGGTGAAACTATCATGGCCATGGCTCTGTGTGATGTAGGTCATGGTAACGGGAAACACCCAATCACAATTTATCTACAGCCACAACATTAAAATCCCCAGTGATTGCAGCTCTAGGTAAATCTGCCTGCAAGGGTCGCAAAATATATATAAAAAAAAAGGAATAAAAGAAGTACAGCACCAGGTATAAGAGGAAGAGATTGAACATTATTAGCACTGCACGGGGAGTGAAGGATTGAGAGTCAGGTAGGAAATAAAATATGAAATTAAACAACTGACTGGGAATGAAATTTCGGTAATTCTGTCATTCTTCATCGGCAGCATTCACCAAGTGGGTAAGCTCCTCCCTCTGCCTGATAGACAGGAACGAATCTACAATGCCCCTCACCCTAGGACACATGTCTTTCAGTATCAAAGCTCAATTAAAATGGGTGGGTCTTGGTGAATGCTGCCATGAAGAAATGACTGGGAAATAGAAATTTCGGTAAGTTGTTTTAATTTCATTTTTCCCCAGTCATCATGGCAGCCTATCACCAAGTGGGTAGTACCAAAGCTACAAGTAAGAAAGGGCGGGACACAGTTAGATGCTTCAACACACACAATTATTTATTGCTTTTTACAGCCTGTAAGACTTTATAACCGAAATTTGCTTCTTTAGCTGCTACTACATGCAAACGATAATGTTTTACAAATGTTTTCAGGGAAGACCTCTGGCTGAATTGCACAACAGGTTGGCAGAGGCTTTGGCTTCCACTACCCAGGAACTTGCTAGCGCTCTGGTAGAGTGGCCTTTGAGCCCAGAAGGGACCTTTTCGCCTCTTAAATTATAAGCTTTTGCTATGCTGCTACTATCCAAGCACTAATGGTTCTTTTGGTAGTGCTTGTCCTCTTCTTGGACCTTTTGGTATTATGAATAATCGTCCGTCTTTCTCCATTTTTCTGTTCTTTTAATATAGAGGATAATAATTCGGACTAGGTCCAAGGTATGTAATCTTTTCTCCAAATCATCCTTTGGTTTTGGAAAGAATTGTGGTAGGGAAATTTCCAGATCTGCATGAAATTCTGACACCACTTTTGGTAAAAAGGTAAAGGTTTGGTCGTAATCGTACTCTGTCATCAAAGATTACTGTATGTGGCTCTTTACAAGACAAGCCCTTAATTCACTTACTCTACAAGCTGAAGTAATCACTACTAACAGGATAACTTTTAGTGTCAACATCCAGTCTGAAATTTCTTGAATGGTTCAACGGTTTTTTCCGTCAAAGCATTTAAAACTAAGGTAGACTCCAGGGTGGAGAACTGGATTTAATTACAGGTTTTACTCTTACAAAAGCATTAAAAATCTTTGATAAAGGTTCAGTTGCCCATTGTTTTCCAGTTAGAGCTGAAATGGCTGACACCTGCGTCCTTAGAGTATTACATTTTAAATTCATCTTGAAACCTACATACAAAAATTTAAAATTAAATTTACTGATGGCCTACAGGATCTTCATCTTGTTGTTCAGTGAAGTTACAAAATGTCGCCATATCTTGTGATATTGACTCGTTTTAGAGTGTTTTCTGGATTTTAAGGCAGAAATTAATTAAATCTTCATTCAACCATACCCTTTTAATCTTTTCCTTTCAACCTCCATGCCATCACGCTGGACCTTCCCACTGGGAAAGTAAAATTGGTCCTTGGGACAACCATCCCTTCATGAGATTTATCTGATTGGTTCTTCTTTTGCTGGTACAGAAGAAGCGGGAACCATGTCTTCTCGCCAATATGGCAGAATGGCTATTACCTCTGATTTGTCTCTTATTTTCAACAATGTTTTCCAAACAAGTGGAAGCGGGGGAAAAACATTGCAGACCTCTGTCCCATTTGTGTTGTAGAGCGTCTATTCCAACTGCTCTTGTGCAAAATGTTCTTGCAAAGAATTGTTTCGCATCTTGTATTTTTTGGTGAGGCCATCAAGTCGATGGTGGGTTGTCCCCATCTTTTCGTGAGATCCTGAAAAATGTTTTTTGTTCAATGACCATTCTGTTGAACTTAAAGTTTCTCTGCTTAAGAAATCTGCCTCTACATTTGACACACCTGGAATATGAATGGCTGATAGGAGTATATTGTTTTCTGCCCAGTTGAAAATTGGTTGAACTTCTTTCAGTAATTGGGTACTTCGTTCCCTCTGCTTCTTTATATATTGGACCGCTGCGATATTGTCGCATTTTATTAATACATTTTTTCCTAGTATCTTCGCTCTGAAACTTTTTTAAGGCCTTGTATTCGCCCGATTTCTAAATTGTTTGATGACATACCTCTCCCTTTCCAAAGACCTTGACAAGATTTTCCTAGGGCGTAGCCGCACCCCAACCGGTTTCTGACGCATCTGTCATAATACTATGGACTCTCTGGAACCAATGGAATTCCTCGTCTTAGATGTTCTGGGTTCAACCCCCGTTTATGGCTTTTTTTAACGGACCTGGAATAATTAATCTCCTGTTCATCTGCATGTGTGGTATTTTCACAGAATGAAGAAACTTTTGTAGGGGTCTGAGATGCCATCTTGCCCACCTTACAGATTGATAGAGTTGCTGACATTAACCCCAATATTGTCAAACAGAGCTACCGACACCTTTTTCTGTGATTTGAATTTTCTTATTTCTGCTAACAGTTTGTCTGTCTTTTTTCTGGAAGTTGTATGATGTTTTCCTTTGTTCGAATCTTGCTCCCAAAAATATCAAGTCTTGAGATGGGTGTAGTTGACTCTTTTCTTGGTTTAATATCCAGCCGAATCTAGGAGTATCTGCATAACCCTTCTTGTATGTATTACAACCGATGTCTCTGGATGGGTTACTATTAAAATGTCGTCTAAGTAATGGAAAATAGAAATACCTTCTTTCCTTATTTCTGCTATTAAAGTTACTAAACCTACTCGTGGTGATGTGGAAAGGCCAAATGGTAGGCCACTTGAACTGTAGGTGAACACCTTGAAATCAAAACGGAGATATCTTCTGGACTCTTTGTGTCTGGAATATGGAAATATGCGTCTTTTAAATCGATTGATGTGAGCCAACTTCCCTTGTAATGACTGTTTATTGAAAGTAAGATTCCATCTTGAATCTTTTGGTTTGAATGCATAGGTTTAATTTTCTTAATCTAGGACCGGTCTTAATCCTCCCGACGCCTTCTTTACCAACAAGAGACATGAGTAAAACCCTTTTCTTTCGAACATTTTTGGAACCCTTTCTACCGCTTCTGGTTCCGGAGTTGAGTAATAAATTCTTGAATTAGTCTTCTCTTTTGAGGGTCCTGATGGTGTTTGAAACATGATAAAATGATTTTCTTTTGGGCGGTAAGCAAATTCTTTTGATAGCCTTCTTGAATATATATTGCCGACCCATGAATCTTGAATTGTCTCGGTCCAACTTTTTTGAAATAAGTTAACCTTCCTCCTACTTTTAAGTTTGGACCGGCGGATTCCTATTGCGAACCGAATCTTTGTCCATATGGCGTCTGTTTTCTTGGTTGGATTTGTTTTGATGTCCTCCAAGAAGATTGTCCCATTCCATCATGTCTTTGTCCTGATTGACGAAAGGACAGAAGGTACGAAATGTGTTCTCTTCCTCTAAACATATTTTGTTGTCTAAATCTCTTTGGTCTTCTGTCCTGGGGTAGGAAAGAACTCTTCCCTCCTGAAGCTTTTTCGATCATAGAATCTAATGCTTGTCCGAAAAGTCTTTCTCCTTCAAAGGTAACATACACAAGGAATTTTTTGAGGCCACATCTGCGGACCAAGGTCTAACCACAGCGATCTTCTGGAAGCGACTGATAATGCCATAACCCTAGCCACTAAGTGGACTAGATCTATTGAAGAATCTGCAAGAATCTATTGCGATTTTAATATTTGCCAACATCTCTAGTAATCTGGGTCTTTTAACATTACTGTTTAGAGCTGCTTCTAATTCTTGTATCCAGACTGACTGCTCTGGATACTGATGTCAGTGCCACTGCAGGGCCACGCTGCTCCCCGCTGCAATGTAAGTCCTTTTCAAATTAAACTCAAGTTTTTTATCCATGGGGTCCCTTAATACAGATGCGTCATCTACCGGAAGGGTAGTGCGGTCTAGCCAATCGAACAACTGCTGCATCTACCTTTGGAGCGTTGTCCCAACTTTTGATTATGGATTCATCCATTGGATTTTTTTTCCAATTTTCCCTGGAATTGTAACCATCTTTTCAGTTTTTTTCCATTCGAATGTCATTATATCTGAAATGGAAGTATGTACTGGGAAAGAAACATTTCTCTTTTTTGCAGAAGGAAACAGTTTATCCGCTGGACTAGCTTTAACTTGTTCAATGTGTATAGACAATGTATTACAGCTTTAATTAAACCATCTAATAATGAAGGATCAAAGGTATAATCTTGATTCTTTTTCTTCCTCCTGATCTGAATCTAAATAAGATTCTTCATCTGACAAAACTGATCTTTCATATTCTGAAATTTCAGACTCTGACCTGAAGGTACATAATATTCTCGTCTGCGTTTTCTCTTAACTTCAGCCAGTTCCTTAAAATCCTTGTGACATCGTCTGTTTAATTGCGTCCACATCAAATTAAATTGTGATGATGTAGATGGTATAGAATCATCTGGGTTTATTTCAAATCCGCTGCTTTCTTACTTTCAGTGGCTTATGATTTTGTCTGAAGTTAAGAGGCTGTGGGAATAACAGAAACAAACTGTCAGGGGCCCACACTAATGTCTCCACCTCTTAGCCTATACTCACCTATGCTTACCTAGATCCCTTCTGGTGTGACCCTTTTCCAGTACTACCAGACTCCAAAGCTGGAACACTGGAAAAACAAAAGCTTTCTAAGTGTCTGAATTAGGAAATAATATAGGACTAAAAACACACAACAAAGCAAAAGAATCTTTACACTTACCTTGCAGCCAGAGGCACAGAGTCCAGTTGATGCAGCTCACAACGTCAACAGGCATCACTGATTAACTCCACCTGTTCCTATTTATAGGCTGCAAAACCAAGCCCTGCCCCCCAAGCTGCAAGAAGAAAGTGCAAATGCGAGATTTCAAACAGACATCCAAGTCCTATCCAGTCTGCAGTCTAGAGGGTACACAATTCGCTGCTCCACACCTAACAGGATAGAAGAAATAAAGGGAAATTAATTTTCCCTTAACAAAAATGGCGGCCGCGATAGGAGTCCATAGGAACTCTCGCGTCTGATGTCATGTCACGTGGTCGGCCGGAACCGGAAGTGACGCGCCACCCGGGAAATCCTGTTTGTTTCCCGCATGCAGTCTTACCCGCAGAAGAAGGGAATATGCTGCATGGTCCCGGTCACTGGGAATCTCCACACCACCATATGTAGGTTTTCGGAGCTTCAGCATACAGGAGGAGATGGAGAGAGCTGTGCTGCTGGAAAGAGGTAGCACTGCTGACTACCAGGCTTGAGACAGGAAACGAAAAAGACATGTGTCCTAGGGTGAGAGGGGCATTTTGTAGATTCGTTTCCTGTCTATCAGCGAGGAGGAGCTTACCCACTTGGTGATAGGCTGCCATGATGACTGGGGAAAGTGATGATGTGAGGGACAGTTACAGGGCCCTATATGGGTGGACAGGAGATTGCAGGTAATGTACCAGTCTGTGATTGCCGTGTAGAGCAGGGACAGGTAGATTTATATAGAATGGTACATTACCTACAGTGATTGCCGTGTAGAGCAGGGATAGGTAGATGTATATAGAGAATGGTATATTACCTGCAGTGATTGCCGTGTAGAACAGGGATAGGTAGATGTATATAGAGAATGGTACATTTCGTGCAGTGATTGCCGTGTAGACAGGGATGGTAGATGTATATAGAGAATGTACATTACCTGCAGTGATTGCCGTGTAGACAGGGATAGGTAGATGTATATAGAGAATGGTACATTACCTGCAGTGATTGCCGTGTAGAACAGGGATAGGTAGATGTATATAGAGAATGGTACATTACCTGCAGTGATTGCCGTGTAGAGCAGGGATAGGTAGATGTATATAGAGAATGGTACATTACCTGCAGTGATTGCCGTGTAGAGCAGGGATAGGTAGATGTATATAGAATGGTACATTACCTGCAGTGATTGCCGTGTAGAGCAGGGATAGGTAGATGTATATAGAGAATGGTACATTACCTGCAGTGATTGCCGTGTAGAGCAGGGATAGGTAGATGTATATAGAGAATGGTACATTACCTGCAGTGATTGCCGTGTAGAGCAGGGATAGTAGATTTATATAGAAATGGTACATTACCTGCATGTGATTGCCGTGTAGAACAGGGATAGGTAGATGTATATAGAGAATGGTACATTACCTGCAGTGATTGCCGTGTAGAACAGGGATAGGTAGATGTATATAGAGAATGGTACATTACCTGCAGTGATTGCCGTGTAGAACAGGGATAGGTAGATGTATATAGAGAATGGTACATTACCTGCAGTGATTGCCGTGTAGAACAGGATAGGTGATGTATATAGAGAATGGTACATTACCTGCAGTGATTGCCGTGTAGAACGGGATAGGTAGATGTATATAGAGAATGGTACATTACCTGCAGTGTTGCCGTGTAGACAGGGATAGGTAGATGTATAGAGAATGGTACATTACCTGCAGTGATTGCCGTGTAGAGCAGGATAGGTAGATGTATATAGAGAATGGTACATTACCTGCAGTGATTGCCGTGTAGAGCAGGGATAGGTAGATGTATATAGAGAATGGTACATTACCTGCAGTGATTGCCGTGTAGAGCAGGGATAGGTAGATGTATATAGAGATGGTACATTACCTGCAGTGATTGCCGTTGTAGAGCAGGATAGGTAGATGTATATAGAATGTACATTACCTCAGTGATTGCCGTGTGAGCAGGATGGTAGAATGTATAAGGAATGGTACATTACCTGCAGTGATTGCCGTGTAGACAGGGATAGGTAGATGTATAGAGAATGGTACATTACCTGCAGTGATTGCCGTGTAAACAGGGATAGGTATATGTTAGAGAATGGTACATTACCTGCAGTGATTGCCGTGTAGAGCAGGGATGGGTATGTATTAGAGAATGGTACATTACCTGCAGTGATTGCCGTGTAGAACAGGGATAGGTAGATGTATATAAGATATGGTACTTTCCTGCAGTGATTGCCGTGTAGAGCAGGGATAGGTAGATGTATATAGAGAATGGTACATTACCTGCAGTGATTGCCGTGTAGAGCAGGATAGGTAGTTATATAAGGTACATTACTGCAGATTGCATAGCAGGATAGTAGATGAGAGTGGTACATTACCTGCAGTGATTGCTGTGTAGAGCAGGGATAGGTAGATGTTATAGAATGGTACATTCCGCAGTGATGCTGTGTAGAACAGGATAGGTGTGTAGAGCAGCATGTTGGCTGTTAGTTCAGGCTGTAGATCCAATTCCACTGGTACAAGGAGAACAGAAATATAATGGCTTAGACCTTTGCCCAACATGGTTTGCAGTACAATATGTTATATTACATTAGAATTCCAGACTTCCACCCTGCCAAAGTGGGGTTCCAGGGCAGGGATTGGGTGTAGGGGGTGGCACAGAGGCATTGCAGATTACAAAAAAGGGGAGCCTTGTGGGGTAGAGAATATAGTTTGTTGGCATTTGCAGGAGTTTGGGGTGGTCTCACAGAGACTACCCAAGATTTCAGAGACTCCCAGCAAGGGTGGGACAACTAATTCCATAGATGGCATAAAATATAAGATCTAAGCAATCAGTTGTGAAAATGGTTATTTACATTAGCCCAACCTTCTATACTGAAAGCCTCTGTTATAAACCCCCCCAGTGTAACAACCTACATCAGACCTGGGCAAAGTAAGGTACGGGGGCCTTATACATTATAAATGTAATATATAATGAAACTGGGTTGAACCTATTGGCCCGCCCCTATCAACAGTTCCTCATGAGACCCTCTGAAAAGTTTAATTAACCCCCCCTTGATACATAGATACACGACCATTAACTAATATTCACACTATATATATTGTAACCACCACTTCATACCAAATTCAACATGTTAATGTGATGCAAGGCCGGTCAGTATTGATATTAGAAGCAGCATGTAGTCTCCATCCATTTCACTGTAGCCATACAATGTGTATTAACTTACCCTCCAACATTCCCCTTTTATAGATACACCAAGAAACAGTGCAGAGGGAGGATATAATTGAACCTGATCTCAGCACAGCTCTGTGCAATGTATTTCTCAATTGTGTATCTATTTAAAGGGGAATGTTGGATATAGTGATCTGGTAGTTGCTTGTAGTTTTCATAGGTGTTCAGTTTTATTGGGGTAATAGCCCCATCTGACCTATTTGCAATTTATTATGTAAAGTCAGAATAGATATAGTGCAAATCCAATTGAAATGGCCTAAATTCCACATCACATAGTATTCCCTATCACAGAGAGATTTATGGTGGCTATTCATATACACAAAATTACTTACCCCCTCAGCTCACACGACGTTCGAGCGATCCTGCAGGAACCCTTATATGCACAGACATGCAATCACAAAATCCCATTCATTTTGCGATTACATGTCAGTCGCTATAAGTTTCTGTATGAGCACTCGGTCGGGTAAATAATATCATGTATATGTATGGCCACCTTTACACTCATGATAAATAGAAACGCCAGTTCATATAATCCCAGCCATTAGGCAAGATTTCTTTGTAATTGGTTGGATCCCATTTACCTTCCATAGACTGCACATTTGTTACAGATAAATATATGACTAATCTACATCCCACCAAACAACTCCTTTCTTTATCCCAGTAGGAACATACAGCACTTACCCTTCCCAAGCTGAAAGTCTTTGCTATGAACCTTGATTCCAAGAGGCTCCCTCTCTTACCCTTAAGTACTTTCCCCAATTCCATTTAAATTGCCAACATTCTATATTCCCATTGGAAATTAGTTCTCCGCCCAAAGTGCGGTCAGGTGATCATTTGGGGAAAGTACTTAAGGGTAAGAGAGGGAGCCTCTTGGAATCAAGGTTCATAGCAAAGACTTTCAGCTTGGGAAAGGTAAGTGCTGTCATGTTCCTATGGATAAGATAGAAGGAACTTTGGTTTGGTGGATGTAGATTAGTCATTATATTTATCTGTAACAAATGTGCAGTCTATGGAAGGTAAATGGGATCCAACTAATTGCAAAAACTTGTGGCTGGGATTATAAGAACTGGTGTTTCTATTTATCATGTGTAAGTCTGGCTGTAATAGAGCAATACTATGAGAGATGGAATGTAGGTCATTTCAATTGGATATGTACTATATTCTATTTTGACAGTATCCATAAGTAATTTGTGGTGGAAGTGGGAATCTTTAGGCTCCCCAGCAGAACTATATGGGGCCCCTATCCCTGCTTGATCTACAGAGGTTTACAGGGAGGAGGCTGTTTTTGTTACAGGCAAAGTAAGATGGGTGGGGGCTATAATCCCTATTATATTGAACACATATGAAACCTAAATGTAACTACCAAGTCATACTATCTGACCCTCTAACATTCCATTTTAATAGAGAAATGTATTACAAAGAGCTGTGCTGAGATCCGGTCACTTAATTATCCTCCACTTACTAACCTCCAACTTCCCCTTTTAAATAGGGACACTATTGAGAAATACATTGCACAAAGCTGTGCTCAAATCAGGGTCATCATTATCCTCCCCCTGCAGCTCTGCACTGTTTCTATTGTTGTGTATCTATTGAAGGGGTATGTTATATACACACGGTATGGATGCAGCCTACATACGCTTCTACTATCAATACTGACTGGCCTTTCATCATGTTAGCATGTTGAATTTGGTATGAATGGAAGTGGTGTCTACAATTTCTATAGCTGGGGTGGCCAACCTGCTGCCCTCCAGATGTTTTGAAAACCACAAATTCCTTGGTTTCTTCGCAATGGAAGAATGCTGGGAGTTGTAGTTTTAAAACATCTGAGGGCACGTCATTATGGTTCTTCAATCCAAATAAATATCTATCCAGTTTACAGTAACCTTTACACTATATATATATAAGATATAACTGGAAGGTTCTACATTCATTTCCTGTAATGTAGAGGCAAACCTCTTGCTAGCCCTAAACTATTTCAGAAGGGCGATTCCATAAAAGGTGCAAATGTTTGCCCTGCTTTCACATCTGCCCCAATCAAATGTCCTCTTGGTGCAGTAACCCAGTAAAAGGCTAACATTGGATTACTGCAGATTTTTACTTCACCAGCTTTCTGTCCTCAACCAAATCCTAATTGCCTCCTATGGAATTCTACTGTAAAGTACATATTACATGGTAACTAGTAATTGAGGTTGAATAAAGACATCAAGTCCAACCTATCACCCTTTTTTTTTAACCCTAACAGTTGATCCAGGTGAAGGCAAAAAAAGGGGGGGGGGGAATTCCTTCCTGACTCCAAACGGCAATCGTAAAGTATCCCAGGATCAACCAGATCTACTGTATATGTATTAATACCAGTAATTCTCAATATTATATAGTATCCCTGTACCAACCAGAACTACAGTATATGTAATAATACCAGTAATTCTCAATATTATATAGTATCCCTGTACCAACCAGAACTACAGTATATGTATTAATACCAATAATTCTAATTTTTAGTTTTTGAACCTTATCCAGGCCTTTTTTTTTTTTAAAGCTATATAATGAACTTGCCATTACCACATTTGCTGGAAGGCAGTTTCACCATTCTCACTGTAAAGAAACCTTTCTCTAACCTGAAGATTAAACTTTTTTTCCAACTTTAAAGGGTGTCCACGAGTCCTCTGATGTGACCTATTAGTGAAAAATGTACCAGAGTTCATTGTATGGCCCATTAATATATTTGTATAAGGTTATCATATCCCCACGCAAACGTCTCTTCTCCAATGAAACAGCCCTAATTTGTCTAATCTGCCTGTATATTCAATCCATTCCGTTCCCCTTATTAATTTAGTTGCCCTTCTCTGAACTGCTTCCATTTCCAAGATGTCCCTTTTGTATATGGGATTCCAAAACGGCACTGGAATCCCATACCAGTGCCTTGTAAAGAGGGAGAATATTTTTCTTTCTTGAATCTATTCCCTTCTTTATACGACTATATCTTGCTAGCTCTAGCCATTGCTACATGGCATTGTTTGCTACAGCTAAGTCTGTTATCTACCAGAACCCCCAAATCTTTTTTTCATTACAGATGCACTTAACACATATCTATATTGTAATGCAAATCGTGTTGGTCTAAGCCACATTATTTCTTTCCGTTACAGTGGAAGGTGCAGGATCTGTAAAACAGGGACCAGTGACTATTGTGATTTGATCTACAGCCTGAACTAACGGCCAACATGCTGCTCTACATCTACCTATCCCTGCTCTACACGGCAATCACTGCAGGTAATGTACCATTCGCTCTATACATCTACCTATCCCTGCTCTACACTGCAATCACTGCAGGTAATGTACCATTCTCTATATACATCTACCTATCCCTGTTCTACACGGCAATCACTGCAGGTAATGCACCATTCTCTATACATCTACCTATCCCTGCTCTACATGGCAATCACTGCAGGTAATGTACCATTCTCTCTATACATCTACCTATCCCTGCTCTACATGGCAATCACTGCAGGTAATGTACCATTCTCTATATACATCTACCTATCCCTGTCTACACGGCATCACTGCAGGTAATGCACCATTCTCTATACATCTACCTATCCCTGCTCTACATGGCAATCACGCAGGTAATGTACCATTCTCTCTATACATCTACCTTCCCTGCTCTACATGGCAATCACTGCAGGTAATGTACCATTCTCTATATACATCTACCTATCCCTGTTCTCACCGGCAATCACTGCAGGTAATGCACCATTCTCTATAATCTCTACCTATCCCTGCTCTACACGGCAATCACTGCAGGTAATGTACCATTCTTTATATACATCTACCTATCCCTGCTCTACACGGCAATCACTGCGGTAATGTACCTTCTCTATACATCTACCTATCCCTGCTCTACACGGCAATCACTGCAGGTAATGTACCATTCTCTATATACATCTACCTATCCCTGCTCTACATGGCACACTGCAGGTAATGTACCATTCTATACATCTACCTATCCCTGCTCTCCACGGCAATCACTGCAGGTAATGTACCATTCTCTATATCATCTACCTATCCCTGCTCTACAGCAATCACTGCAGGTAATGTACCATCTCTATACATCTACCTTCCTGCTCTACACGGCAATCACTGCAGGTAATGTACCATTCTCTATATAACATCTACCTATCCCTGCTCTACACCGGCAATCACTGCAGGTAATGTACCATTCTCTATATACATCTACCTATCCCTGCTCTACACGGCAATCACTGCAGGTAATGTACCATTCTCTATATACATCTACCTATCCCTGCTCTACACGGCAATCACTGCAGGTAATGTACCATTCTCTATACATCTACCTATCCCTGCTCTACACGGCAATCACGTAACGTACCATTCTCTCTCTTTTCCACCCATATAGGGCCCTGTAACTGTCCCTCACATTAATTTGGCTTGAAAAAGCCAAATTCCTGTTTCTATTTCTTCCCGCATTTTTGGACCGTATCTCCTCCCACAGATTTTGAGCTAGAGACATGAAATTCGGTACAGACGTGTGGGGCATAGAAGTGTGCTATCTTCTAGCTAAGGAATCTGCGGAAGCGTTGTGCCATTATCCGCGAATTTTGGGACATTTTTTCCCATAGGCTGTAATGGTAACTCCTCAAATGTGGATATTTCAAAACGGTGTTTCATGGTCATAAAAACAAACGGTGATACCCCCAACCCCCCCCCACACGGGTACACCCACCTACTGACCTACCTTTCCATTCCCATGTAAGCCATACTTGAAGAGTAACTATAGTCAAAAAAACTAATTTTGATCAATTAATGAAAGTTTGTTACATACATAATGCCAACCTCATATGGGTACACACACCCACTGACTTACCCCTCCATTACTGTGGCAGCCCTACCTAAAAGGTAACTGAAGTAAAAACAAAACTTTTGACGATTGCTCAAAACAACAATTTATCCTCTAACCTGACACAGGTACACACCTACTGATCTACATATCCATTACTTTGGCAGCCATACTTAAATTGTAACTAAGATTAAAATTTTTTTTTGACCAATCAAGTTGGTTTTAAAACTTCCAACCTGAATCAGGTACACATGCCTGCCATGAAAATGGAAGGGTAGGTAAGTAGCCATATTTAAAGGGTAACTAAAGTAAAAAAAATTTTGACCAATCCGTTTTTTTTAAATTCCAACCTGACAGGTATATACACCAACTGATGTACCCATTCATATGGTGGCAATCATATTTAAAGGGTAAGTGAAGTAAAAACACACATTTTGACCAATAGTCAAAAGGTAGTATTTTATCCCCCAACCTGACACGAGTACACACCAACTGATCTGCCTTTAATTCATGTGGCGGCCATATTTAAATGGTAAGTAAAAACAATGTCCCTTATCATTGGCATTAGAGTTCTAAAATCTGCAGCACACACACATTCCCTTCCAAAATGTGGTCTTTTCAAGACAAATTCAAGTTTATACATAAACTTTCCATTTCTAGTTCTGCTTGTACTTTAAGGACATGTCTATCCTTCAAAAGAGCTTTAAGTAAAATTTGATTCATGGACATGCCCTTTAATGAGTTCAATTCCTTTCTGGCAAACCTGTCTCCCTCCTCCCTCTGCTCAATGAGCTTTTTTAGCTTTTGCATGTGCAGAGGAGGCACCAGGTGATAAAGCAGTCAATCATTGGAGGGTCTAGCTTACTCTGCCAGAATGGGGACAATTATTCTTGAATATCTGGTTTATAATGTAGGTAGTAGTGTAAAATATCAGTTGAGGGCAAGTAACAGACTTTCTTTTGCTTTACAGTTGAAGATTCCCTTTAATTCCCCTCTCCATATACTGTCTACACCCCATCTAACAAACTACCTTCACTTGTGTTTCTGTAGAATGTACAGTGACCCACCCTGACTGTTTTTAATTGGTTCTTTCTTGTGAGTGACCCAATAGTGTGAGTGGTTCTACTGCTCTGCAAACTGTTCTCACTGGTAGAACATCTACACTCAAACTAGGAGACTGCAACTGTACAGCTCGTGTGGAAATAGCCTGTATCTCATTGGTTTTCTCTATATTGTACCAAGACTTTTCTTCCACCTAAAAAGCATGTCTTTTATTTCCCAGAACTACCATGTACCGTGATGCCTGGGATTCTGACACAGCTGGATGCTGGTAATGGAGAAGTTTACGGGGTCAATGCGGATGGAAATATCTACCACTGGGTGCAGACAGACTTGCAGAGAGACTGGGTGCAGGTTCCTGGTGCACTGATCCATGTGACTGTAGGACCAGCCGGAGTCTGGGGAGTCAACAAACAGAATAACATCTACAAGATTCAGAACAACAGTTGGGTACAAGTATCAGGTAAGGAGACAGGGAGAGAATCCAATTCGTCTTATTGGCAGCTGTAGGACTCTAACCACTTGAAGTAAACTTTTTTTTTTTTAATTTTTAATTAAGGCGATATGTCTTATCTCCCATTCTTCAATTACTGTTACAGGAACTGGGAACATGGCTGCCCTACCATGAAGCAAACTGAAACATTTGCTTAGGGCACACACCTGCGAAACACTTAAAAGGCGGCAGTTAAAAATCCTCCTTCCTGCAATACTGTATTTCACCAATCAGTGTCAAGTCACCCCTCCAGTTCACCAGTCAGTCGGCACACCCACTTCCACAAGCCATGCCGGCTTCACATGCTGCCCCCCATCTGCCATTAGGCAGCATTTAAAAGCTGTTTGCTATAGCGATTCCTATGCCTCTGTCAGCCAGGACTGTCACAGGCTAGTGATGACATATGAACCATAGCAGTTATGGGGCCAAAGGGGGCCCCACCCAGATCCTCTGCAGGAATGTCTGGACATCTCACCCTGCTGAACTATGCTTCCGTGAAGGGGGTATGAAGTTGGAGGCATCCCAGGGACATGGTAAGGGGTGATGGCCAGGTAAGAGGCATTCCGGGGCAGAGCTTCCCAGTCCTTGTGGTCTTGCGGGAGTGTGGAAGACCACTCCGGGGTCAGGAAGACTCCTGTAGCTTGCGGATGGGGTGGTATACCTGCATGTCCATCCTCCAAGAAATTTTACCCCACAAAGTTCAGCCCAACATAACCCATTTTCGTTTTACCTAAACCTTTTCAAAGATGACCCCAGGTTTAAATAAAATAAACTGATTTTGTGGGGCTGAACTACGTAAGGTAAAATCCTTCTTGGTAAGGGGGACATGGCAAAAAACCTTGCTGCAGTTTGGCCAGGTAAGATTGAACTGCACCAAACTGATTTTTATGTGTGGAGGGGGGGGGGGGGGGGGGGCTGTGATATCTAGCTACGCCACTGTCGGCTGCTTCTGGTGGATGCTATAGTGGGCACTATAGTTTAAGCCGGAAAACAATCTGGATCTGTCAGAGGTGTCTGCAAGGGAGAGTGCTTGTGGGTAATTTTTAACATTGCGTTCCCATCTCCTGTAACAATAATTGCGGAATGGGAGGTAAGACATGGCTCCTTTACCTACAGTTCTTCAATTAATGCAAAAAGGATACGTTCACTTTTTGCATTTATCCATCAACAAATGTTTTTTATTAAAATGTTCAGGTTGTGGGTTCATTCCATTTATTCTTTCCCTACAGGACTTCTAAAGCAGATCGATGCTGGAGGTGATCAGTTCATAGTGGGAGTCAATTCTGGGGATTCCATTTACTGTGTGAACCAGGATGGAACCACATCTGGAGGGACCAACCTTCCCTGGATCCAGCTAGATGGGGCTCTTGAATACTACAGCTGTGGTCCTCTAGGATGTTGGGGAGTCAACAGTGCCAACCAGATCTACTATCGTTATAGTGTGACCCCAACAGCTTGTCGAGGCAACCAGTGGAAACAGGTGGATGGAAGCCTGGTCATGATTGAGGTTGGCTCAGATGGATCCGTGTATGGTGTGAACGCAGACGGGAATGTTTACAAGAGGTAATGGGAAAGGGTGGTTATATGGAGATAATATAGGATGAACTAAATGGGGGGGGGGGGATTTTTTTTTTCCAACATATTAACCAATCAATACTAAGGGTCAAACATTCTGCATCTAGATAACTTTTTATTACATAACAATTGCAGTTGAAAGTCTATAAGCAAACAGTGTGTGATATAAACCAGTAGGTCTTCAGCCCTGGGTTTTAATACACCATTGGGACAAGTTTGCTGGTGCAACAGCCATTTTGGTGTTGTACAATTGCAGCAACCCAGTTAAAGCATCTGATAAGATGCTGCAAACTTCTCCAACCCCTATACCCTGTATAGATACATGTATGTCAATGCAACTTACTGACCTGACCTGCAACCCATTCAAACTCAAGGCGTGGACCCAACCCAATGGAGGACTCTAAGAAGGCTTTCATTTTGGACAATTAAACTAGATTTTTGGCAGCATTGCTGCTTAGAGGGAAAAGCCAAAATGCTTATCTTGGGCACTGATTTTTCTAAGAGGGTGAAATTTTGATTCTTTCTAATAGAACTTCACCAGAATCAGGTTACCAGCTCGCCAAAACAAGCCAATAAAATTCTACCGAACTTTCCACTTCTGGAATTCTCATTTTGGATAAGAATGAAGGGTTTTCTTTGTGGCTAGAACATGTTGCATATAAAATGGATTTCCTTACATCATTGTCTGCTTAAATGGCTTCCCAATAGTCTTGTGTTTGCAGTTCTAGGGTGCTGACATTATGTAATGGACACTTGGAGGGCTCCAGATTGGACAGATTTATTTATTTTTCTTTCAGAGTTTAACCTCCCAAATACAAAATGCTATAACCACTATTTGCCTGTGTGTGGGAAACGGTTACCCATGACACAGTGGAGATTAGAGGGTAACCCCCCACCTCACTAGGTTTACCAGCCTTCGCTGCTTGCACAGAAGCAAGTGAAAGGGGCCAGACTGGCATACCCCCTTTTAATACTTGCACCACCATTCAATGGTAGCAGAAGACATTACAAATGTAGTAGAATTACTACTAGAAGTTTTACTGCAGACTTGGGTATTGACCTCCTGGTCTTAAGATTACACAATGACCCTCAATTTAGTTGGACAGCTGAACTAATTCTTTGTATTCTTTTCAGGGAGGGAATCTGCCCTAATAGCCTTACAGGAACCTCATGGACACAGCTGGATCTGTGTAGCATCATTAAACACGTGAGCTATGATGCTGGATACCTTTACCTTCTCACCATGAAAGGACACATCCTAAAATGTGCTATTCCCGAGTCTATAGCAGCAAGTCTATTGTAAAACTAACTTGTTTACATTCTCTGTACGTGTTTCTGTTCCCATCTCATTCATTGCTTGAGTAACTTGAATTATTAAGTTGTACATATCGTCCAATAAAAGAGAAAATATAAATGACCATGTTTCCTCTGCACTTAATTAAACCAACACCGTATCTACTGTCCACTTCAAGACCTTCCTGGTACAGATATCGGAGTTGGGTTGTCCTCACATTCAGGATTCTGCGTTTACTCTTTATTGCAATATTTATAGAGCCTTGCCTATACAGTGAGACATTTCTCCTGCCTACGGGCACTGCCCAAGTTATTCAGCTGCATTTGCGCATGCAATTTCTCCTTTTGAGATACAAAATCACATGCGATTGCACCTGAAAACGTGCGTTGCCGTGATTCTTATAATCAGAAAATTGCATGCACAAGAGCAGTAAAATCACACAAGTGTGGCCTAGCCCTAACTGATTTTGCACACGTCCAATGAAACTGGTGTCTCTTGCAGTCAAACCACACATCCTGTGACAGTCACACACTTCTTAGTTTCCTGGGTATCGTAAGGCTGGGTACACTTCACACATGTACCCAGCCTTAAGGAATTGCTGAAATGACAACTAATAAATATGAGGTAATGTCTGTCTAATATAAGGATATTAACTTATCAGACTGCGATCAGGTAAATCCCTTATGGTAGATAAAGGTAGTTTTATAGTGAATAGATTTCACAGCGTCATTTCCCCAAATAAGTGTAAAACCCCAATAATGCGATAATACATCAGGTAGAGGGAGGGGTTTATATTAATGTGGCCAGCAAACCATTGACCATATTTGATTTAAAACAATCAATGTTCAGGATGGGGCAATTCCATTTAAATTGCCAATATTCTATATTCCCATTGGAAATGTTGTTCTCCGCCCGATGTTTGGTAGGATCATTTGGGGAAGTACTTACTGTAAGAGGGAGACTCAATAAAAGTTCTTATGGTGCTAATTTTGCCCTAATCAGATCTTATTTAACATTTGAAAGTTAACATCTGATTAGTTGGGGCAAAATTAGCACCATTTTAAACGATAAGAACTTTTAAATAACCCTGAAGGTTTACAGTAGACACAATAGTTAGTCTGCATATACATACTGTGTATCCATATAGTATTAGTCCACTAGAGAGCAGTATCTGATGAAATAGAAATAAATCTGTTACAAAAAGCTACAATGTGTTTAAATATTAAGGATGTTACTTGGAAGCCAATATTATGCTACAGTGTGGTAAATCTACACTTAATATGTAGCATATATTAAGAATGAATTTCACATATGGGACTGGATCACCCCAAACATTTGGATGGGCAATCTTTGGAAAGGATTAACACTGCAAGAGTTTGTGTCACTCAACTATAATTGAATTTCCACTTGATGTTTTAAGGGTTAACACTTCTAGGTGGGTCACTTTCTGTTGTGTATAATAGGTTACCCATTCACACATTCAGTGTGCTAGAGAAAGGACATGTGACATCCAAAACATGTATCATACATGAGAAACCTGCATCTTTCACAGCATTAGTACTGTGGTCTGTACGTTTCACCAGCAACTATTTTTGTGAGATTGGAGCCAGTATAGTGAATACCATAGGTGAGACCTGCACAATCTCATCTGAACGCCCTAGATACCCAGACTTGCATGCGTAGGATTGAATTAGAGATATTCTAATTTTCGTTCTGGGATTTTCTTAAAAAAATCTGAAGATGTGAAAACTGATCCATAGAAATCAATGGAAGAACAGAAATCTATAAGTTCTCATTGAATTTTAAGTATAAATAGTAGAGATGTTTGAAACTGAGTTTTGAGAGTCTGAGAGACAAAAATTGAAGTTTCTGTCCATTTTGAGGGACAATAGTAATAGTAGGTTACTGTAAATGACACAGACCTGGGGAACCCGTAAATATAGCCAAAACTTATTTTAAAATCCTCACTATCGGGCTGTTTTTGAGCTTCCGCATTCTATTTTCGAGAGTTCTTGAAATTGAGCGCTACTTTCGAGGGTTACCGAAATCGTTCCTTGCTTTAAAGGACAACTAAAGCCTCAGAACAACACTGAACCAGAAGGCAGAACACCTTGATATAAAGCCAGTAATCAGTGTCTTACCTCATTTTGATATGAGTGCTGGGAAATTTACCTAAATAATATATGGTTTTTGCTTAACATCACAGCATTCTAATGTCACACAGTCTGGTCAACGACCATTATGTTCTGCCCATGCTCAGTCCTTAGCTATGGCAGAAATTGTTACAGTTGGTCACACCCATTAATTATCTCTAGCCAATCCTTTTACAGGACAGATAAAGCAAGAAAGCATGTGACTGAGGTAAGGAGGTGTGGTCTGGCACTGCACAAACACACAGATACTTCATCCAGTTCTTAACAGGCTTACATTTACTTTAATACAATTTACTGAAATGGTATTTTATAGCTATTGATGTTCTTAGGGGGGTTATTTTCAGATTCTGGAGTATAGAAAATTGGGTTTAGTTTTGGTTACAGAAATCGATCATTGGTTTGTTTCGTGGTTTTGATTTCGATAATCCTCTATTTTAGATTTTGCTGATTATCGAAATTTCAATAAATCAAATTCTGATAATCCGAGTTCTGTGAAATCCGGGAGTTCCGTAAATATCGTTGGGACTTCGAAACCCTCAGATTCTATTCGAACCCACATTACATCTAATAAATAGTAGCAAGAACAAACCATCTGAAGGTAAGGGAGCGAATCTTACCCCACATTAGAGCAGAGCTTCCCGCTCACAGCTCATTCAGCATCGGCTGTCCAGGGATTCCAAATGTTTCAATACACAGAGGCCCGTTCTATTTATATTGAAACATTTGGAGTGTTTCAATGCTCTAATTGGACAGAGACTTATTGCTGCTCGATATATTCTAATCAAACACTCTTATTATCCTCCATAATATCCTTTTTTTGTCTGTCATTATTTACTCCGTTCCATATATAACAGACCATCTGGAAAGCTTGTTACAAACTTATCAACTTCTGAAACGGACATAATAACATAAGGGAAGGAGAGAGGCAAAGGCAACTGCGACTGAACGGAGATAAGGCGCAGGATCACGCAGGCTTTCAAACCTCCATTTTAGGTACAATAGTCAGGATAGGGGAAAAGGGAACAAAGGATTTCCTTACCTGAGCCAGATAAAAGAAAGGGGGCGGAGCAAGCATTTCGGCGGGGGAAGAGTTTTGGGTTTATAAGGTGACTGTAAGAAAGAAAAAATCAGAACTAACCTTTCTTTTGTTTCCCACCCTCCCATCCCGATGTGAAAGTACAAGTCTGGAAAACTACTTCGGAGGTCACTGAAGAAAAACGGCAATAGGGTTTCTGTTACAACTAAAGGACGGAATGCGGTCTCCCTCTCCCCCAGACAGCGGTTAAGAGGTGCCATGGAAATGCAGTATGGGATCCTACCGGCAGCACTGTGATTTGCGTTCAGGTTGCAAGAAGGTGGGGAAAACCAGAAGGGGCAGCTGGGGTTGGTACGGACAAAGGGAATACCGATTGTCTAGACCACCAAAACACCAGCTGATGTGCAGCGGGACTCAGCTGGTGGGAGCGCGAATTATGCCAGCTGATGTGCAGGGGGACTCAGCTGGCAAGGGCGGCGGGCGATTGGGGCTAATCGAGCCAGGTAACACCAATCAGCCATGGGGGAGGAAGACCACATTTGGTTTAGAAGGGGACTCTGAAATTGTGTTTTTTGTGAATTATGTTGTGTTAATTTAATAAAGTGACCTCCCATAATTTTTGCCAAGAAAAAAGTGGTGCCGTGTGTGTTTATCAATTTTAAAATTGAATGTCTATCTATGTGGTAATAAAAAAGGTATATCCAAGGTTTTTTGGTTAGGGAATTTGGTTTCTTAAGGTTTAAGGCCCAGATGGGATCTCTGACCCTTAAAGGACAATTATACTCACCTTCCCTCCGCTCCACATCTTTGTGCAGTAGCTTTTACTCAGGGTGAGGACCTGAACAGCTAGGTCCTCACCCCTGGATCTGCAACAAGCGTGCCTTCCTATTGGCCTCGTCGCTGATGGGGAGGAGGGGGCGGGGCCTACCTGAGCAGCGTTGCTGTAAGACGCTGCTGTAGGTTTCGTGAATCCAGGGGTGAGGACCTAGCGGTTCAGGTCCTCACCCTAAGTAAAAGCTACTGCACAAAGATGTGGAGCGGAGGGAAGGTGAGTATAATTGTCCTTTAAGGGTCAGAGATCCCATCTGGGCCTTAAACCTTAAGAAACCAAATTCCCTAACCAAAAAACCTTGGATATACCTTTTTTATTACCACATACATAGACATTCAATTTTAAAATTGATAAACACACACGCCACCACTTTTTTCTTGGCAAAAATTATGGGAGGTCACTTTATTAAATTAACACAACATAATTCACAAAAAACACAATTTCAGAGTCCCCTTCTAAACCAAATGTGGTCTTCCTCCCCCATGGCTGATTGGTGTTACCTGGCTCGATTAGCCCCAATCGCCCGCCGCCCTTGCCAGCTGAGTCCCCCTGCACATCAGCTGGCATAATTCGCGCTCCCACCAGCTGAGTCCCGCTGCACATCAGCTGGTGTTTTGGTGGTCTAGACAATCGGTATTCCCTTTGTCCGTACCAACCCCAGCTGCCCCTTCTGGTTTTCCCCACCTTCTTGCAACCTGAACGCAAATCACAGTGCTGCCGGTAGGATCCCATACTGCATTTCCATGGCACCTCTTAACCGCTGTCTGGGGGAGAGGGAGACCGCATTCCGTCCTTTAGTTGTAACAGAAACCCTATTGCCGTTTTTCTTCAGTGACCTCCGAAGTAGTTTTCCAGACTTGTACTTTCACATCGGGATGGGAGGGTGGGAAACAAAAGAAAGGTTAGTTCTGATTTTTTCTTTCTTACAGTCACCTTATAAACCCAAAACTCTTCCCCCGCCGAAACGCTTGCTCCGCCCCCTTTCTTTTATCTGGCTCAGGTAAGGAAATCCTTTGTTCCCTTTTCCCCTATCCTGACTATTGTACCTAAAATGGAGGTTTGAAAGCCTGCGTGATCCTGCCCCTTATCTCCGTTCAGTCGCAGTTGCCTTTGCCTCTCTCCTTCCCTTATGTTATTATGTCCGTTTCAGAAGTTGATAAGTTTGTAACAAGCGTTCCAGATGGTCTGTTATATATGGAACGGAGTAAATAATGACAGACAAAAAAAGGATATTATGGAGGATAATAAGAGTGTTTGATTAGAATATATCGAGCAGCAATAAGTCTCTGTCCAATTAGAGCATTGAAACACTCCAAATGTTTCAATATAAATAGAACGGGCCTCTGTGTATTGAAACATTTGGAATCCCTGGACAGCCGATGCTGAATGAGCTGTGAGCGGGAAGCTCTGCTCTAATGTGGGGTAAGATTCGCTCCCTTACCTTCAGATGGTTTGTTCTTGCTACTATTTATTAGAGATGTAATGTGGGTTCGAATAGAATCTGAGGGTTTCGAAGTCCCAACGATATTTACGGAACTCCCGGATTTCACAGAACTCGGATTATCAGAATTTGATTTTTTATTGAAATTTCGATAATCAGCAAAATCTGAAATAGAGGATTATCGAAATCAAAACCACGAAACAAACCAATGATCGATTTCTGTAACCCTTAAAGCAAGGAACGATTTCGGTAACCCTTGAAAGTAATGAATGATTTCGGTAACCCTCGAAAGTAATGAATGATTTTCTTACAGCAACGCTGCTCAGGTAGGCCCCGCCCCCTCCTCCCCATCAGCGACGAGGCCAATAGGAAGGCACGCTTGTTGCAGATCCAGGGGTGAGGACCTAGCTGTTCAGGTCCTCACCCTGAGTAAAAGCTACTGCACAAAGATGTGGAGCGGAGGCTGGGGGCTTTTTTGATTCCTAATTTTTATTGTATTAATTAAGGGTGACTCCCAATTTTATACTGGTGACTGTTTGACATGCTGTTTATTTAGCACTATGCACTTTGTTACTACACTAGGTGAGTTACTTGGTGATGGTATTATTCTGCACAATTTAAAGGCATTTAGAATTATCTGGCCACAAGTGTGCTTTATAGGTACTAGGGACTGTCCCCATTTTGTTTGATCTATTTTAAATAATGCTAATAAGGGACATTAACAGAATCACCGATGCTATTAAATTGCTAAATGTAAATGAGTTGATGTCCTGTGAGAATTTGACAGATTTTCCTCAGGAATTTATTGAAGGGGAAGGAATTAGTAGTTAGAGGTGTTAAGGAGGCCATTTATGTGAAAATAAAGAAACCTAAATAGAGGTGGTGGGGGGGGGTTCGACACCAACTGTCTGCCATGTACAATGCTGTTTTGACGCCTTACTCTGGGCGTTCCTATAACACCCCTTAGCCACTATCCAATCACGCCCTTAACACCTGTCTGGGATATGCTAATTGGGATTTTCCAGGGTACATAATTGCCACAGATTCTTGTACAAGTCATTCTGAATTGAGAAAGCCAGTCGGATGACTAGCGAAATGTCTTCAAGAACTAAACTTCAAGTCCAGTTCATCTAATTGAATACAGCAGATAGACCATGACCTGGATGAATGAGAACCGTCACAAGCTATTGACATATAAGCAGTATTAAGGTACCCAAATCTAAACATATTAGCTGAAGTTTTATACTTATCCTTCCTTTATAGTATTGCACAGCATGATCTCTAATAAGGCAGAGTACAAGGCTTAGTAAATGATTGGGCACATCTTCACACAGATCCTAGCTGTCCACACTTAAGTTGCCATTTGTCTTCTAGGAACTTTTCATCTGACCATTATTAATAAGTTTTGTAATAAACCGACGTTCGGGTCCTGAAATCTGGGTTTTGATACTAATAGAATTCCCTGAGTTTAACCTGATGCCTCCTCCCAGAAAACCACTGTGGATGAAGCACAATGAGGGGCCCCATCATAGTTTTGCTGTGGGGGCCCCTGTGATTCCTAATTATGCCACTTCCTGGTGCAATATCTTTACAATGTTTAAAGGAACACTAAACTCATATTCAATAAAAAAATAACTAAGTGGCATCCGTTTCTATTATTCACAGGGAGGTGAGAACGCTTATTCTCACCTCCCTGATGACCGCTCCAGGTCTCCCGCCTTACCACACTCTCGCTAGGCCGCTCCTGCTCTAACTGCCCCGGCTCTGTCATGTAATGGACACTTGAGGCCTTCCAGATTGGACACTTTATATTTATTTTTCTTTCAGAGTTTACCTCCCAAATACAAAATGCTATAACCACTATTTGCCTTGTGGGGGAAACCGGTTACCCATGACACAGTGGAGATTAGAGGGTAACCCCCCCACCACGCGCACTCACAGGTTTACCAGCCTTTCGCTGCTTGCACCGAGCAAGTGAAGGGGGGCCAGACTGGCATAACCTACCCCCTTTTAATACTTGCACCACCATTCATGGTAGCGCAGACCTTACCCAATGTAGTTTCTAGACTTTACTACTAGCCGTTTTTCCTGCAGTCTTGGGGTAATTGACCCATCCGTGGTCTAAATTCACATGCCTCATTTAGATTGGCAAGCTGAACTAATTCTTTGTATTCTTTTCAGGAGGGAGTCTGCCCCTAATAGCCTTAAGGAGAACCTCATGGACACAGCTGGATCTTGTAGCATCATTAAACACGTGAGCTATGATGCTGGATACCTTTACCTCTCTCACCATGAAAGGACACATCCTAAAATGTGCTATTCCATCCCGGTCTATAGCAGCAAGTTCTATTGTAAAACATAACTTGTTTTACCATTCTCTTACGTGTTTTCTGTTCCCATCTCATTCATTGCTTGCTTGAGTAACTTGAATTATTCAAGTTGTACATATCTCCAATTAAAAGAAGAAAATATAAATGACCATGTTTCCCTCCTGCACTTAATTAAACCCCTCCCACACACCGTATCTCTTCTGTTCCACTTTCAACGACCTTCCTTTTTTGTACATTCTTTTTTCCACTCACATCAGGATTCCTGCTTCTCTTTATTATTGCAATATTTATAGATCTTGCCTATACAGTGAGACATTCTCCTGCCTACGGGCACTGCCCAGTTATTCAGCTGCATTTGCGCATGCAATTCTCTCCTTTTGAGATACAAAATCACATGCGCTTGCACCGAAAACGTGCGTTGGCCGTGATTCTTATAATCAGAAAATTGCATGCACAAGAGCATAAAATCAACAGTGTGGCCTAGCCCTACCTACTGATTTTGCACACGTCCAATGAACTTGGTGTCTCTCTGCAGTCAAAACCACACATCCTGTGACAGTCACACCACTTCTTATTTCCTGGGTATCGTAAGGCTGGGTACACTTCGCACATGTACCCAGTCTTAAGGAATTGCCTGAAATGACAACTAATAAATATGAGGTAATGTCTGTCTAATATAAGGATATTAACTTATCAGACTGCGATCAGGGTAAATCCCTTATGGTAGATAAAGGTAGTTTTATTAGTGAATAGATTTCACCAGCGTCATTTCCCCAACTAAGTACCCCAATAATGCATAATACATCAGGTGAGGGAGGGGTTTAATTAATGTGGCCAGCACAACCATTGACCCATATTTGATTTAAACTCCAATGTTCAGGAGGGGCAATTCCATTTAAAATTGCCAATATTCTATATTCCCATTGGAATGTTGTTCTCCCCGCCCGATGTTTGGTAGGATCATTTTGGCGTGGGAAGTACTTACTGTAAGAGGGAGACCTCAAAAGTTCTTATGGTGCTAATTTTGCCCTAATCAGATCTTATTTAACATTTGAAAATTAACATCTGATTAGTTGGGGCAAAATAGCACCATTTTTAAAACGATAAGAACTTTTAAATAAACCCTGAAGGTTTACATGTAGACACATAGTTAGTCTGCATATACATACTGTGTATCCATATAGTATTAGTCCACTAGGAGCAGTAAATCTGATGAATAGAAATAATCTGTTACAAAAAGCTACAATGTGTTTTAAATATTAAGGATGTTACTTTGAAGCCAATATTATGCTACAGTGTGGTAAATCTACACTTAATATGTAGCATATTATAGAATGAATGTTCACATATGGGACTGGATCACCCCAACTTTTGATGGGCAATCTTTGGAAAGGATTAACACTGCAAGAGTTTGTCTTGTCATCAACTATAATTGAATTTCCACTTGATGTTTTAAGGGTTAACACTTCTAGGTGGGTCACTTTCTGTTGTGTATAATAGTTACCCATTCACACATTCAGTGTGCTAGAGAAAGGACTGTGACATCCAAAACATGTATCATACATGAGAAACCTGCATCTTTCACATCACGCATTAGTACTGTGGTCTGTACGTTTCACCAGCAACTATTTTTGTGAGATTGGAGCCAGTAATTAAATACCATAGTGAGACCTGCACAATCTCATCTGAACGCCCTAGATACCCAAGACTTGCATGCGGTAGGATTGAATAGAGATATTCTAATTTTTCGTTCTGGGATTTTCTTAAAAAAATCTGAAGATGTGAAAAACTGATCCATAGAAATCAATGGAAAACAGAAATCTATAAGTTCTTCATTGAATTTTAAGTATAAATAGTAGAGATGTTTGAACTGAGTTTTGAGAGTCTAGAGACAAACAATTGAAGTTTCTGTCCACTTTTGGGGCAATAGTAAATAGTAGGTACTGTAAATGACACAGACCTGGGGAACCCGTAAATATAGCCAAAAACTTATTTTAAAATCCTCACTATCGGGCTGTTTTTGAGCTTCCGCATTCTATTTTCGAGAGTTTCTTGAAATTGAGCGCTACTTTTCGAGGGGTTACCGAAATCGTTCCTTGCTTTAAAGGACACTAAAGCCTCAGAACAACACTGAACCAGAAGGCAGAACACCTTGATAAAAGCCAGTAATCAGTGTCTTACCTCATTTTTGATATGAGTGCTGGGAAATTTACCTAAATAATATATGGTTTTTTGCTTAACAATCACAAAGCATTCTAATGTCACACAGTCTGGTCCACGCCCATTATGTTCTGCCCATGCTCAGGTCCTTAGCTATGGCAGAAATTGTTACAGTTGGTCCACACCCTTAATTATCTCTAGCCAATCCCTTTTACAGGACAGATAAAGCAAGAAAGCATGTGACTGAGGTAAGGGAGTGTGGTCTGCCACTGCACAAACACAACAGATACTTCTATCCAGTTCTTACCAGGCTTACATTTACTTTATACAAATTTACTGAATGGTATTTTATAGCTATTGATGTTCTTAGGGGGTTATTTTCAGATTCTGGAGTATAGAAATTTGGGTTTAGTTTTTGGTTACAGAAAATCGATCATTGTTTGTTTTCGTGGTTTTGATTTCGATAATCCTCTATTTTAGATTTTGCTGATTATCGAATTTATAAATAAATCAAATTCTGATAATCCGATTCTGTGAAATCCGGGAGTTCCGTAAATATCTTGGGACTTTCGAAACCCGTCAGATTCTATTCGAACCCACATTACATCTAATAAATGTAGCAGAACAAACCATCTGAAGGTAAGGGAGCGAATCTTACCCACATTAGAGCAGAGCTTCCCGCTCACAGGCTCATTCACATCGGCTGTCCAGGGATTCCAATGTTTTCAATACACAGAGGCCCGTTCTTTATATATTTGAAACATTTGAGTGTTCAATATGCTCTAATTGGACAGAGACTTATTGCTGCTCGTATATTCTAATCAAACACTCTTATTATCCTCCATCATATATCCTTTTTTTGTCTGTCATTATTTACTTCCGTTCCATATATAACAGACCATCTGGAAAGCTGTTACAACACTTATCAACTTCTGAACGGAATAATAACATAAGGGAAGGAGAGAGGCAAAGGCAACTGCGACTGAACGGAGATAAGGTGCAGGATCACCCAGGCTTTCAAACCTCCATTTTAGGTACAATAGTAGCGGTAAGGGAAAAGGGAACAAAGGATTTCCTTACCTGAGCCAGATAAAAGAAAGGGGGCGGAGCAAGCATTTTCGGCGGGGGAAGAGTTTTGGGTTTATAAGGTGACTGTAAGAAGAAAAAATCAGAACTAACCTTTCTTTTGTTTCCACCACCCTCCCATCCCCGATGTGAAAGTACAAAGTCTGGAAACTACTCTTTGGAGGTCACTGAAGAAAAACGGCAATAGGGTTTCTGTTACAACTAAAGGACGGAATGCGTCTCCCCTCCTCCCCCAGACAGGCGGTTAAGAGGTGGCCATGGAATGCAGTATGGGATCCTACACCGGCAGCACTGTAATTTGCGTTCAGGTTGCAAGAAGGTGGGGAAAACCAGAAGGGGCAGCTGGGGTTGGTACGACAAAGGGAATCACCGATTGTCTAGACCACCAAAAACACCACTGATGTGCAGGGGACTCAGCTGGTGGGAGCGCGAATTATTGCCAGCTGATGTGCAGGGGGACTCAGCTGGCAAGGCGGCGGGGCGATTGGGGCTAATCGAGCCAGGTACAACCAATCAGCCATGGGGGAGGAGACCACCATTTGGTTTGAGGGGACTCTGAAATTGTGTTTTTTGTGAATTTGTTGTGTTTAATTTAATAAGTGACCTCCCTTAATTTTTTTGCCAAGTGGTGGCGTTGTGTTTATCCTTTTAAATTGAATGTCTATGTAGTTGGTAATAAAAAAGGTATCCTCAGGTTTTTTGGTTAGGGTTTGGTTTCTTAATTTTAATGGCCCAGATGGGATCTCTGACCCTTAAAGGACAATTAATACTCACCTTCCTCCCTCCTGCTCCACATCTTTTGTGCAGTAGCTTTTACTTAGGTGAGGAGACCTGAACCGCTAGGTCCTCACCCCTGGATTCACAAACCTACACGCAGCGTCTTACACAACGCTGCCAGGTCTAGGTCGGCCCCGCCCCCTCCTCCGCCCATCGCGACGAGGCCAATAGGAAGGCACGCTTGTTGCAGATCCAGGGGTGAGGACCTAGCTGTTCAGGTCCTCACCCTGAGTAAAAGCTACTGCACAAAGATGTGGAGCGGAGGGAAGGTGAGTATAATTGTCCTTTAATGTTCACCTGTATGCTGGGGGCTTTTTTGATTCCTAATTTTTATTGTATTAATTAAGGGTGGCTCCCAATTTTATACTGGTGACTGTTTGACATGCTGTTTATTTAGCACTATGCACTTTGTTACTACCCTAGGTGAGTTACTTGGTGATGGTATATTCTCTGCACAATTTAAAAATTTAGCATTATTTATCTGGCCACAAGTGTGCTTATATATAGGTACTAGGGACTGTCCCCATTTTGTTTGATCTCTTTTAAATAATGCTAATAAGGGACATTAACAGAATCACCCGATGCTATTAAATTGCTAAATGTAAATGAGTTGATGTCCTGTGAGAATTTGACAGATTTTCTCAGGAATTTATTGAAGGGAAAGGAATTAGTAGTTAGAGGTGTTAAGGGAGCCATTTATGTGAAAAAAGAAACAACCAAATAGGGTGGGGGGGGGGGGGTTCGACAAACAAAAAAGTTCGACACAACACCAAACAACTAACAACCATCTGTCCTGGCCATGTACAAATGTGCTGTTTTGGGACAGACATACTTACTCTGGGCGTTTCCTCTAAGCACCCACCATCTTGATAGCCACTTGGATAGTGGCTAAGAGGTGTTATAGGAACGCCACTATCCAATCACGCCCTTAACACCTGGCTGTGATATGCTAATTGGGATTTTCCAGGGTACATAATTGCCACAGATTCTTGTACAAGTCATTCTGAATTGAGAAAGCCAGTCGGATGACTAGCGAAACGTCTTCAAGAACTACATTTCAAGTCCAGTTCATCTAATTGAATACAGCAGATATACCATGACCTGGATGAATGAGAACCTTCACAAGCTATTGACATATAAGCAGTATTAAGGTAGCCAAATCTAAACATATTAGCTGAAGTTTTATACTTATCCTTCCTTTATAGTATTGCACAGCATGATCTCTAATAAGGCAGAGTACAAGGCTTAGTAAATGATTGCACATCTTAACAACAGATCCTAGGCTGTCCACACTTAAGTTGCCATTTGTCTTCTAGGAACTTTTTCATCTGATGCCATTAATTAATAAAGTTTGTAATAAACCGTTCGTTCTGGTCCTGAAATCTGGGTTTTGATACTAATAGAATTCCCTGAGTTTAACCTGATGCCTCCTCCCAGAAAACCACTGTGGATGAAGCACAGATAGGGGCCCCATCATAGTTTTGCTGTGGGGCCCCTGTGATTCCTAATTATGCCACTTCCTGGTGCAATATCTTTACAATGTTTAATCAATCTTTTAGGGTATTTTCTTTCTCTAAATCTGCATTCCACAGCTGTGTCACATACCTAATATGGTTGATTACTTGCCTCTTGATTGTATTCAGCTGTGTGACATACCTAATCTCGCTGATTACCTGCCTCTTGATTGCATTCAGCTGTGTCCCATACCTAATCTCACTGATTACCTGTCTCTTGATTGCATTCAGCTGTGTCACATACCTAATCTCGCTGATTACCTGTCTCTTGATTGCATTCAGCTGTGTCACATACCTAATCTCGCTGATTACCTGTCTCTGATTGTATTCAGCTGTGTGACATACCTAATCTCGCTGATTACCTGTCTCTTGATGCATTCAGCGTGTCACATACCTAATTTCGCTGATTCCTGCCTCTTGATTGCATTCAGCTGTGTCACATACCTAATCTCGCTGATTACCTGTCTCTTGATTGCATTCAGCTGTGTCACATACCTAATCTCGCTGATTACCTGTCTCTTGATTGCATTCAGCTGTGTCACATACCTAATCTCGCGGATTACCTGTCTCTTGATTGCATTCAGCTGTGTCACATACCTATCTCGCGGATTACCTGTCTCTGATTGCATTCAGGTGTCACATACCTAATCGTGGATTACCTGTCTTTTGATTGCATTCAGCTGTGTACATACCTAATCTCGCGGTTACCTGTCTCTGATTGCATTCAGCTGTGCAATACCTAATCTTGCGTTACCTGTCTCTTGATTGCATTCAGCTGTGTCACATACCTAATCTCGTGGATTACCTGTCTTTTGATTGCATTCAGCTGTGTCACATACCTAATATCGTTGATTACTTGCCTCTTGGTTGTATTCAGCTGTCACCAACTAATCTCGCTGATTACCTGTCTCGATTGTATTCAGCGTGTGGACATATCTATCAGCGCTGATATCTGTCTCGTGTATTCATTCAGATGTGTCACATACCTATTCTGGCTGATTACCTGTCTCATTGCTCAGCTGTGTCACAAGTTAAAAAAAACAGCCCAGCACATAAACACTCAGAACTTTGTGCAGCCTTTCAAGCCAGACTTAATGTTTATACTTAAACTTTCTTTCTAGTTTTAATTGCTGGCTCCTGATTTGTACGTATCCCTTGTCCCCTGTTTCCTCCAGTTAAGTAATGAGATTATTCATCTTGTACTTCTTTTATTTCCCTCTCCATACAGTTCTCACTCTACAACCAATAGTGATTTTACATCTAATACTTTCTATGTAGAAAATATATTAACTCCCTCTCTTTATCTTATACTGTATCAGCGTGTGATGACCCATCTTTACACGTACTTTTTGTTGTGACACCTACTACCTCTCATGTCCATCCTATTCATAGAAACCAGTTCTAGGGTATCTGGAGCCTCCATGTAAACAATCTTCACGGACCCTTTCTAAACATGACCTGGCTATATTGTATCATAAATAGTATGTAACATTTTATTTATGAGTATACACAATATACAGATAAAAAATAAAAATGAAATAAAGTTTCATACATAGGTGAAGATTACATATATTTAATTTATAAATCAATTGATACAAGTGTGGCATGACTTGACACACTAGGAATGAGACAATCTAAAGGTTCGTACACACGTGCGATTGCGGGTCCCGACCCGCGACGCGATGTGTAGGAACGTTCCTTTCGGCCAATAATCAGCCAATACAGGCTGAAACGGATGGTCGTTTGGGGATCCGCTAAGTTGGTCGCTCGGCGATCCTCGAATGTCCGTTTCAGACGATAAAGGCCCTACACACGGGCCGATTATTGCCGAAAGGAACGTTCCTACACATCGCGTCACGGGTTGGGACCGCGACGCAGTTGTGATGAACCTTCACTGTCAATGTATGTTGTTCGATCTCCTGTTCTACAAAACTACTTTCTAAATCTTACTGATATTCCAACTCCTGCTACTTTCACCCAGACATTCTTGTTCGGTTTCTGAGCAGTTCCAGGGCTTTACCGGCAGTGGAAGGCTAAATGTAGAGTTTTACCAACAGTTCTCAGGAACCACTAGAAAACTGCTACAAAAATGCAATCCTGCCTCTGTGTGAAAGGAGCTTAAGTCGCACTGTTCAGCTGCTCTAAATCTTTTCAAAATTAAAACATTCTCTTGTTTGATACACAGAATTGCCATGTACCGTGATGCCCGGGATTCTCACACAGCTGGATGCCGTAGGAGCAGCCGGAGTCTGGGGAGTGAACCAGGGGAATGACCTCTACAAGTTTCAAGACAATGATTGGGTGAAAGTATCAGGTAAGGGGCCAGGTGTGAAGGGAAATCTAGCCCAAATCAGGCCGTATTATTGGTAACTGTTGGGTTTTATCATCATGTGACCAAATAAAGTCTTAGGGATTCCGTTTACTTGATGGCAATATAACACATGTTAATAATGAAGGATGTTCATTACTTTTAGCACAATGATATATAATAATAATAATAGCCTATATCCGTATCCTAGAAACAAAGCAATAACAACCTGCAATTAAGATGTCACACCTTCTAAATACACAAGGGGGAGATGCTATAAAATTGCATGGGGTAGTGTAGGATTTACACCTTAGGGCAGACACCCTCTTTGCTCTGATCTGCCTGGACACGCCACTGAAATCGCCCATGACAAACTCACGGACCGCCCATTTTCGCACCCATCTGACGCGTCCCACGTGGGACACAGCTTGGGCATCACTGATTTAAACTCATTTTGGACCTACATGATTTTCAAAACATGAAATTTTCACAGTGGACATAAGGAAATGCACTTAGTGCAGCATAAAACTTTACCCAGAGCCACAATCGATAGCCTCTAGGCAATTTAATATAGTGGTTGCTCCTCTGTTTAAATAGCAAACTGACGTTTCCCTTGTATTCCCTCTATTGGCTGGCAGTAGAAACCACGTAAAAAAACAGAGCAACCGCTATTAAGGGCAACTCCACTCATATCAACAGATTTGGGGAACTCAGTTTTATTGAAGAACAGGGGGTAAAGGAGCTGTGCCTTACCTTCCGTTCTTCAATAAAACGATCAGGAGCCAGGAGAGAAGGTAAAGAACTTACCCGCTAGCTCCATCCCCCGGCATGTAGTCTGACAGATCCCAATCTATGCATGATCAATGCGCATAGCAGACAGTCAGTCGGGAGCTGTCCGACTACGCGCCGGGGGATCGAGCTAGTGGGTAAGTTCTTTACCTTCTCTCCTGGCTCCTGATCATTTTATTGAAGAACGAGGGGTAAGACACAGTTCCTTTACCTCCTGTTCTTCAATAAACCAAATCGGTTAATATCAGTGGAGATGCCCTTTAAATAGGTTGTGCCGGCTTCAGGGGTATCTTTAGCGATACCCGTGCAGCCGGCACAAAGAGTTAAAGTCTTAAGCCCAGCACACCTGTATAGATGAACCCGAATGCCTTTTAAGTGAAATCCGGTGCCTCATATCTAACCGTGATGTAGTAATTGTTGCACATTAATTAATGCATTGTGGGAGCAAGGTAAGGACTCCGGGTTTCAATACTGCATTGCTGGTAAAATCTTTAAAAATGTCCTATTTTATTGATTGGACTTGATCATAGGTTATGGTGTACAGGAAACTCCCTAGTTAAATGTAAAAATTCTGGTGTATGTCCAGTCCATAATGAGGACCAGATTCTTATGGCTAATGTAATAGTCTTCTTATCTTTCCCTATGGGACTCCTGAAGCAGATCAATGCTGGAGGTGAGAAGTTCATAGGTGGAGTCAATTCTGGGGATAACATTTACTGTGTGAACCAGGATGGAACCACCTCCAGAGAGACGGACCTTCCATGGATCCAAATAAATGGAGGTCTTAAGTACTACAGCTGTGGTCCTCTAGGATGCTGCGGAGTCAACAGTGCCAACCAGATCTACTATCATTATAGTGTGACCCCAACAGAATGCCAGGGAAACCAGTGGAAACAGGTGGATGGAAGCCTGATCATGATTGAGGTTGGCTCAGATGGATCCGTGTACGGTGTAAACACAGATGGCAATGTTTACAAGAGGTAATGGACTAGGATAGTCATATGGAGATAATCTGGAAAGATGTCTATAGGCTGAGCAGAATTTGACATGAATGGCATGGTTTCCTTAGTCAGTCAAGGAGACCATTTATGTCAGGTTAAAGCCTGAATAGAGCTGTAGTCTAGGCTAGGTCTAGACAAAGATAACATGAATATATCAAAGAAGCAGAAACAAAACACCCGGCAAGTACGGCCATATTTACTTTGCATTTGGACATCGCTGTTTCCGTTAAACTTTGGTCTAAATATTGTTGTCCAGATGTTCTATGGAACTCAAGAAATCTACCTCCCTCCTAATTCTTCCAAAGGCCTAGTGTGCAATCTCAAGGTAGACCTCCCTACTGGATTTGCACCTGTGGATAAATGCTGAAAGGAATATAACCCCCGTCGCTATTAGCTGGCGTTAAATCGCTGAGCGTACAATTGCACAAATCCCATTACCGAATCCCTTGTGACAGCTGTGTGGGTGTGCTTTGCAATACCCGCGCCGACACTGAAGGTAAGGAGTTAAACAAGTAAGGAGTTAAGGCACTAAATGCTATTGAATAAGTTAGTGTGAGTTTAACCTATTCAAATGACACACATGTGTCAAACAAGATCCATGTACACACGTGTTTGTCAGAATAGAGATATATAATTTCACTCTTTACTATGTGAATGTTCTATGTGACTGTAATACTGATTCTCTATATTCTATTTCTATTCAGGGAGGGAATCGGCCCCAAGAACCCTACAGGAACCTCATGGACACAGCTGGATCTGTGTAGCAGCTTTAAACATGTGAGCTATGATGCTGGATACCTTTACCTTCTCACCATGAAAGGACGGATCATTAAATGTGCTATTCCCGAGTCTATAGCAGCAAGTCTGTTGTAAAACCAGTTCTGTTCTCCTTAAACTGTGTTTGATGTTTAATCTAAATCATAGTTTGTGTAATTGTGTAATTTTTCGAAGCTTGTAGATTTGTTCACCTAATAAGAAAAACTTTCCCCTTGTGTACTCTCTCAGAGACACCCTGACCGTCCAATAGGATCCTTCTGCAAAAAGAATAACTAGGACTATTAGCTGAACCGCCTTCAGATTAGAAAATGTCACAGAGGCTCATTTACTGAGAGCCACAACACAGGGGGAACATCAGTTTAACATTGCGCTTTTGGCTCTGGGTAAATTCCCTTTTGCTTTTTGACCTTGCGGGACTTAGCTGGTGTTCAAAAAATCAATCCAATAAATATTTAATAATTACAATAAATAAGCAATAAATATTTACAAAATAATTTCCCTATCACAACCTAACTGCACTCATTCCCACACTGTATTAATCACTTTGTGACTGTTAACACCCTATTGAGGGTCTAAAAACCCAAACTTGAAAAGATGGTAAAATGGTTGCAAAAACCACCGCAAAAAGTTATTGCACGGAGCTAATTAAAAAAATGGAGCAGGCAATTTCTTTTGTCACTAATAACTTTAAGGACAACTTAAGGGGGCTCCACCCCCTTAAGGCCCGGGGCCAAACCAATGGGAATACTGGGAAAACACATTGTTCAAGAAGCGCATTCCCTACTGGATAAATCCCAGACTGAGGGGTGGTACTTAAAACAGTTGTCATTTCATCCTAATGTGAAAGATTTTCTCCCCAGGACTCCTATACATTGTGATATTCCTCTTAAGTTGCATTTAGTATATTAACTGTAAGTAATAGATTCTGTAACTATGAAGGCTTCCATGCTGTTGTCAGTAAAACTCCAGGTTGGCTTCAAAGAGCCACAGCCCCTGACCCCAGGATTCCCTGTCTCTATGCACTGTCTCTTTTTTTCAGTTTCTAGCAAAAGATAAAGTTTCTAAATGTACCTGTACTCATTGTTGAGTTGCTGGTGGTGCTCCATGTAAATGCTGTGTTTTTAGGAACACACAGCCCAAGAAGTCACAAGCTCAAATCACCTAGCTTACTTATGAAACAATAAAGCATAGTCTACTGTCTGAGTTTATTGCTATTTTTTGTTTGTTTTCATCGTGTATTTAGAAAGTTATAAAGTTTCTACATTTGTCCAAATTTTATATATATAGAAGCTTTATTTTTTACTAACCTACCAGAGTGAATTGTCGACCGCCTTCTTCGAGCAATACAAAATAGTGAACTTATTTTACTGATATTTACTGAAATGTACTTCTATCTATTGCATCTGCGGTGGTGGTGTGCAGTTCTGGTTTTGGAAACAAACAGACCATTGGGACACAGGATCAATTCCCTAGGCTTCCTTTTTTTGTTTCTATTATGTTTCTAGCAAACTATAGATTTTACATGTGGCATAGGGGCAGAAAGCTTTCTTCTTTGAAAGACGCAGGACACAAGGTTGCAGGTTCGATTCCCCAGACTAAAGGAGTTTTAAAATTTTGGGGACAGGAGCATTTGTAATGTGATTTACACAATAAGTGTGCTCTGTGTTCTGTGTCAGAGGGAGGGATGATCTCTGAGCTGTAACATGATTGGCTGTTAGCTTCCAGGAAGCAAGACTGCATAAACTTAACTGGGTGTTGTCAGAAAAGGTGAATTATGGGAGCTGTCCACTAGAGATGTTCAAAACTGTTGAGTTTCGTTCCGTTTTCGAATGTTCGAAATTTTCGTAAAGTTCGAAAGTTCGAATTCGGACCCATTCAAGTCTATGGGAGAGTGATAGTTCGAAAAGTCTAAACTAACAATGGTAACTTACTGTAAATGGCTGTGGAACTTGGGAAATGGCCTGGGGAACATGTCACTGTCACCAAAACATGTTAAAACACTTCCTGAAGTCAGGCGGGCAGTTGTCGGGTTTTGCGCAAGCTACATTCGCCGATACATTCGATTATCAAACAAACGAACAATCCTTCCTGTGTTAGCGAATAGATTATCGAACGAACGAACAATCCTTCCTGTGTTAGCGAACAGATTATCGAACGAACGGGCAATCCTTCCTGTGTTAGCAAACGGTACATTCGAGGATAATCGAACAAACGAACAATCCTTCCTGTTAGCAAATGGATTATCGAAAGAACAAACAATCCTTCCTGGGTTAGCGAACTGTACATTATCGAATGAACGAACAATCCTTCCTGGGTTAGCGAACGGTACATTATCGAATGACCGAAAAATTCTTCCTGGGTTAGCGAACGGTACATTATCAAATGAACGAACAATCCTTCCTGTGTTAGCGAACGATACATTATCGAATGAACGAACAATCCTTCCTGGGTTAGCGAACGGTACATTATCAAATGAACGAACAATCCTTCCTGTGTTAGCGAACGATACATTATCGAATGAACGAACAATATTTCCTGGGTTAGCGAACGGTACATTATCTAATGAACGAATAATCCTTCCTGGGTTAACGAACGGTACATTATCGAATGAACGAACAATCCTTCCTGGGTTAGCGAATGGTACATTATCAAATGAACGAACAATCCTTCCTGTGTTAGCAAACGATACATTATCGAATGAACGAACAATCCTTCCTGGGTTAGCGAACGGTACATTATCGAATGAACGAATAATCCTTCCTGGGTTAACGGGGGCTCCTCAAATGCCCTAATGGACACATTATCTCCATTACAAGGGATGAACATTTTCATATATGGAAGATTTCAGCACTGTAAATGCAGGTTATTTGTAAAAAGGGATGTACTGTAGAGGACACATGGTTAACTTTTTTTTATTGGTTGAATACATGTACAAGGTTCCATATGGCAAAGTTTAACCAATGAATTGAACATAGAAAGAGAAATACTAAATGGGTGGACAAGAGAGAATGGTACATTACCTGCAGTGATTGCCGTGTAGAGCAGGGATAGGTAGATGTATATAGACCTGCAGTGATTGCCGTGTAGAGCAGGGATAGGTAGATGTATATAGAATGGTACATTACCTGCAGTGATTGCCATGTAGAGCAGGGATAGGTAGATGTTAGAGAATGGTACGTACCTGCAGTGATTGCCATGTAGAACAGGATAGGTAGATGTGTCTCTAGAGAATGTTACATTACCTGCAGTGACTGCCATGTAAAGCAGGATAGGTCGATGTATAAGAGAATGGTACATTCCTGCAGTGATTGCTGTGTAGAGCAGGATAGGCGATGTATTATAGAATGGTGTACTTACCTGCAGTGATGCCCGTGTAGAGCGGTATGGTAGATGTATAGAGAATGTACATTACCTGACATGGATTGCTGTGTAAGCGGATAGGTAGATGTAGATAGAGAATGTAATTAACCTGCAGTGATGCATGTAGAGCATGGATGGTGATGTATAGAGAATGGTCCAGGTTTACCTGCAGTGCTTGCAGTGTAGAGGCAGGGATAGTAGATGTATCATTAAGAATTGTTACATGATCCTGCAGTGATTGCCGTTAGAGCAGGATAGGTAGATGTAAGAGAATGGTTACATTACCTGCAGATGATTGCGTGTAAGAGCAGGGAATAGGTAGATGTTATAGAGAGACGGACATTACCTGCATTGATTGCCAGTGTAGAGCGGATAGGTTAGATTTATATAGAGAATAATGGTAAAACGTACCTGCAGCGATTGGCCGTGTAGAGCAGGTGATAGGTAGATGTATATAGAGAATGGTACTTACCTTCATGATTGCTGTGTATAGCAGGGATAGGTAGATGTATAGAGAGCAATGGTACCTTACTGCAGGATTGGCCGGTAGACAGGATAGGCAGAGTATTAGAGATGGTCACATTCCTGCAGTGATTGCTGTTTGAGCAGGGGATAGGTAGATGTCGAGCAGCATGTTGGTTGTTAAGTTCAGGCTGTACAGGGAGAACAGAAAAATATTGTGGCTTAACGCAATTGCCCACCCTGTTTTGCAGTAAAAATAAAGATCCTGTATTATATTCACAATTAGAATTCCAGACTTCCCACCCTCCAAAGGTCTGCTGGGCAGGGGTTGCTGTAAGGTGCAGATCATCCAGATGGTCAAGGAGGCTTAGGGACATGGCAGACAACAAGAGGTATTGGGTGGGGCATAGAATAGCAGTGGCTGCATTTTGAGAGATTTGGATGGCCCACGTGCATGATATTCAAAGAGATTATAGAATCTAATCAGTTATTCAATAAAAGTTCTTATCGTTTAAAATGGTGCTAATTTAGCCCCAACCAATCAGATGTTAGCTTTCAAATGTTAAATAATATCTGGATTGGTTGGGGGAAAATTATCACCATTTTAAACTATAAGAATTTTTATTGAATCTCCCTTATGTATTTTGTTGAAAACTGAGAATACAAACAGCCCAATTCACTGCCAGACACAATAGTACATAGGATTAAATTTGCTCTATCCAGTTAAACCTTTTACTTGCAGTGGATGTGTGTACCGCAAAGAACATGTTAATGTGATGCAAGGCCGGTCAGTATTGATATTAGAAGCAGCATGTAGGCTCCATCCATTTCACTGTAGCCATACAATGTGTATATAACAGTCTCCAACATTACCTCTTATATAGATAAACCATAAACAACATAGTACAGAGCTGCAGAGGGAGGATAATGAAATGAACCTGATCTCAACACAGCTGTGCAATGTATTTCTCAATTGTGTATCTATTTAAAGGGGAATGTTGGATATAGTGATCTGGTAGTTGCCTTTAGGTTTTATAGGAGTTCAGTTTTATTGGGGTAATAGCCCCATCTGACAGATGTACTGTGGGTTCGAATAGAACCCAGTTTCAAATCGAATCCGAACTCCTGAACTTCATAATTATCGAATTTACGGGCCCCGTTCGCTAACCCTCGAATGTACCATTCGTTTTTGCTAACACTTGAATGTACCGTACGCTAAGCTAGGACCATTCGTTTTTGCTAACACTTGAATGTACCGTACGCTAAGCTAGGAAGGATCATTCATTCGTTCGATAATCCTCGAATGTACCATTCGCTAACCCTAGGAAAGATTGTTCGTTCGTTCGTTTTCGCAAGCCTTCGAATGTATCATTCGCTAACACTAGGAAGGATCGTTCGTTCGATATTCCTCGAATGTACCGTTCGCTAAGCCAGGAAGGATCATTTGTTCGTTCGATAATCCTTGAATTTACTGTTCTCTAACCCTAGGAAGGATCGTTTGTTCGTTCGTTTTCGCAAACCTTCGAATGTACCGTTCGCTAACCCTAGTAATATAATAACCTCATGAAAACCTAGTAATCTAATAACCATATAATAACCAGATAATAACCTAGTCATATAATAACCTAGTTATATAATAACCATATAATTACCACATAGTCCAAGACGAACTAACCCTCAAATGTACCGTTCGCTAATCCAGGAAGGATTGTTCGTTCGTTCGATAATCCTCGAATGTTCCGTTCCCGCATTCTTTCCAAAACCAAAGGATGATTTGGAGAAAAGAGTAACATACCTTGGACTAGTCCGATTATTATCTTCTATATTAAAAGAACAGAAAAATGGAGAAAGACGGACAGATTATTCATAATACAAAAGGTCCAAGAAGAGGACAAGCACTACCAAAGAACCATTAGTGCTTGGATAGTAGCAGCAATAGCAAAAGCTTAATATTTAAGAGGCGGACAAAGGTCCTTCTGGGCTCAAAGGCCACTCTACCAGAGCGTAGCAAAGTTCCTGGGTAGTGGAAGCCAAAGCTCTGCCAACCTGTTGTGCAATTCAGCCAGATGGTTTCCCTGAAAACATTTGTAAACATTATTCGTTTGCATGTAGTAGCAGCTCTTAAAGAAAGCAAATTTCGGTTTATAAAGTCTTACAGGCTGTAAAAAGCAATAAATAATTTTGTGTGTGTTGAAGCATCTAAATGTGTCCCGCCCTTTCTTACTTGTAGCTTTGGTTACTACCCACTTGGTGATAGGCTGCCATGATGACTGGGGAAAATATGAAAATTAAACAACTTACCGAAATTTCTATTTCCAGTCATTCTTCATGGCCAGCATCACCAAGACCCACCATTTAAATTGAGCTTTGATTACTGAAGACATGGTGTCTAGGGTGAGAGGGGCATTGTAGATTCGTTCCTGTCTATCAGGCAGAGGGAGGAGCTTACCCACTTGGTGAATGCTTGCCATGAAGAATTACCGAAATTCTATTTCCCAGTCAGTTGTTTTAATTCCATATTTTATTTCCTACCTGAATCTCAATCCTTCCTCCCCGTGCAGTGCTAATAATGTTCAATCTCTTCTTAACCTGGTGCTGTACTTCTTTTATTCCTTTTTTTTATATATATTTGCGACCCTTGCAGGCAGATTTACTAGAGCTGCAATCACTGGGGGATTTTAATGTGTGGCTGTAGATAAATTGTGATTGGGTGTTTCCCGTACCATGACCTAACATCACACAGAGCCATGGCCATGATAGTTTCACCTCCAGTAGCTGCATGGTAGTTGTGTGAAATCTGTCACCTCTGTAAAGTGGCGTGGTGTGTCTCCTATCAGTGCAGTCGCCTATAACTATATGTCACATTACGTCCTCCCAATGCAACTTTTTATGCCCCTACTGTGTCTCTTGTTCCAGATTCCTTCCACTTATGTAGTGAGCTTTTCTGCTTATACGTAACCCCCCCCCACCCCCCTCATACAGTACTCGCTCTGGTGCACTTAGTGGTATATAGGGATACGCATTAAAATTTTTGGCTCGGGTGGTAAAAGCTAGAAACACCCTGCTCACTACATGCATCATGCATTATATCTAACCCATCCTATTTTGCCCCTAATTTGCTCAAAACTGGCAATTAATCGTGTTGTCAGTCCATCTAATTTACATACAGACTGGTAAACTTCCTCTGGGGGGCTGGTCCTTGTATAACGGTAATGTCAAACCCTGGCACTCCAGATGTTTTGGAAACTACAACACCCAGAATACTTGGCTGCTTTATGTAGCCAGAGCATGCTGGGTGTTGTAGTTCAATTGACATCATTGTTAAAGGAGAACTATAGTGTAAAGTTTCAAAAACCATTAATGAAAAGTACTTGGGTGGGGGAGGTTGGATTGGTACTTTCTACCTCCAATATGATTTATATGTTGGAGTGTCGGAACAAACTATTTCTGCCAGGCCACCTCCCATGTCAGGTAGTTTTTATTTTAAAAATAAACTTAGTGTAGTTGTCCTTTAAATATGTACTGGCTCCTGCAGGCAGAACAGCCGGGATCTACCCACAAACTAGGAGACGGCCACTGAAATGAAACTGAAGTTGTGTGGAAATATCCTGTATCTCATTGTTCTCTATATTGTACAGAGATTTCATATCTCCCACCTAAAAAGCATGTCTTATTTCCCAGAACTACCGTGATGCCTGGGATTCTCACACAGCTGGATGCCGGTAATAGAGAAGTGTACGGGGTTAATGCGGATGGAAATATCTACCGATGGGTGTCTGGGGAGTCAACAAACAGAATAACATCTACAAGATTCAGAACAATGATTGGGTACTAGTATCCGGTAAGGGGGCTGGGAGAGAATCTCCAGTCTATATTGGCAGCTGTAGGGGCACAACATCATGTGACTATATAGGTCTTAACAATATGTAAAACCAAGGGCATGTCGGCTCATTTTAATATCCTAGTAACTAAGAGAGCAGCGCCTCACTCTGGGGAGGACACGTCATTTAACCAACATTCACTGAATGGAGAGCCAGTCGGAATGACTAGCAAACTAAACTTCAAGTCCAGTGTGATCTAAGTGAATACAACGGATATAACGACATTCTCATGTTTCTAGTTTAAAGGACAAACCTTGCCAAAGAACAGTAACAGCTTGTCTTTGTTAATGATCTTACATAGGTTTATACATATACATTTTTATTGTGAAATGTACATGGTCCAGTTTGTTCCATTTATTCTTTCCCTACAGGACTTCTAAAGCAGATTGATGCTGGAGGTGATCAGTTCATAGTGGGAGTCAACTCTGGGGATGCCATTTACTGTGTGAACCAGGATGGAACCACCTCCGGAGGGACAGATCTTCCATGGATCAAACTAGATGGGGCTCTTAAATACTACAGCTGTGGTCCTCTAGGATGTTGGGGAGTCAACAGTGCCAACCAGATCTTCTATCGTTATAGTGTGACCCAGACAGTTGTCAGGTGCGACCAGTGGAAACAGGTGGATGGAAAGCTGGTCATGATTGAGGTTGGGCAGATGGATCCGTGTACGGTGTGAACGCAGACGGGACTGTTACAAGAGGTAATGGGCTATGTGTGGTTATATGAAAACCCTTAATGATGTGTATAGGATGAGCTCGGAGGGATAGATGGCGATCCAAAATTAATGCCTTGTACCCTAAATGACAATTGATTGTACGTGAGAAATGTACATTTGTTTGTATTGTAAACAAATAGGTTCTCATCCCATAGGTTGTCCATTAACAGTACAGCCCCTTCAAAGTCTGTTCCAGCTACATTTATCTCTAAATATTGGTACAGATGTCCACCCCCAAAACTAAAATTCAACCCAGTTTTTGCCCAACTGTGTAGTGTAAAAAGTCCTTCCCTTACACCTCTGCTCCTTATGGGTGTCCTGTAGTGCCTTGTGAATTCCAGGAAACTGTATAGAAGGAGCTGTCTTCCTTGAAAAGGTTTCAGTCTCCTTGTCCTCCGGAAGGTGTAAGGGGAGTTCTGCAATCGTCTCTGATCTAGACTTTGGGATTGCTGCAATAATGAAATGGAGTTGGCTTTTACTTTCCAGTCTTTCTAACTGCAATCAAACACATTTTATTTCCCTTAAAAATTGCAAAAACTGTTCCCAAAAAGCAGTAGATGAAATGCTCAACATGCACCACCATTCAAACCTGGTGGTAGATCGCATTAAGAATGTAGGAAAATTATGACTAATCTAGCCAAATGTTCTATAGACATGTTGAACGGTTACTTTGTTTAAATATATAAGGGTAATTCGCTACCTACAGTATAATAGAAGGACATTGCACCACCGAGAAGTTCCCTGACCATATAGAAGCACGAGGCTGCAGGGCAGGGAACTCGGAGGTTGACCATCCAGGAATCGACTGACAATCGGCTCTCAGGTTGTGGTTTTTTTACTAAATGAATTATGGTGCAGATAAGGAGGAGCAAGCAGAAGTCAATTATGACTCATAGGGATGTGCTCGCTCCTTATCTGCGCCGTAATTCGTTCAGTGAAACCGGAACCTGATTGGGACAGGGTGAGTCGATGGTCGGTCCCTTCTTACTTTGAAGTAGAAATGGCAGTTGACTATTTCTATTCAGAAATTGGCTTCATATCTACATGACTTATACGGGGAGACAGGAAGTCACTCTGACACAGCTGAGTGACTAATATAAATTCTCTTCTGCATTGAAAATAAATAGTCTTGTGTAAAATATATATAATTCTTTCCACTAGTTAAAAGAAAAAATAAAATCCAATGCACTCCTGGGTCTCTCAGTGCACTTGATGATATAAAGTAATTAAGGTTGGGGGTTTTTTTACATTTCAGGGAGGGAATCGGCCCTAATAGCCCTACAGGAACCTCATGGACACAGCTGGATCTGTGTAGCAGCTTTAAACATGTGAGCTATGATGCTGGATACCTTTACCTTCTCACCATGAAAGGACGGATCATTAAATGTGCTCTTCCCGAGTCTACAGTAACAAGTCTATTGTAAAGCTTTATGTTCTGTCTGTACTTGTATTTCTCTTTCTATGTTCAATTCATTGACATACAGTATGTAACCTTGTACATGTATTCAACCAATAAAAAAATTAACCATGTGTCCTCTACAGTACTTAAACCTTCCAGGTATGAAAATGAATGTTCATCCCTTGTAATGGAGATAATGTGTCCATTAGGGCATTTGAGGAGCCCCTATTGGCTATTACAGTCCTAAAAGCCCCACTAGCCTCTTTGCAGCAATGTATCCAGGGTTAACTAGAATAGTGGTTTTTATGTAAAATTAAATGGAGGCAATCTAAACTGATTTTTAATTACCCATAATTTACCCCTACTTTTACGCTACTTTTTTTTAATCTGTTCTTCAGATATCCAATCAGAACCATTTTAGCTGTCAGTCAAGCTGCCTTATAAACTTTTGCTATGTGCAGTTTTGCTGTAACTGGATTTCCTATCTAATAGTGACTACTGAGCATGCTTGCCCTCATAGAAAGTCTGCTCAGAGGGAAAGAGGTGTCTGAGATAGGGAGAGTGGGGAATACATAGCCTGAGCAAATAGTTACTCAATTGAAGCCATGCAGCACCTCAGAGTAAGGGCTCTAATTGGGAACAAATGTAAGAGGAATTTATTAAAACAAATCCAGTTAAGTATTACGTCAATCTACATTCAAATAGGGCTGTGTACCGAGAGACGATATTGCTCTATTTTGCCTCCTAGACAATATGGGAGGAAATGAGTTATTTACAAACCACTCTGAGCATCTCTGCTAAAGCTGCACTGCACTCAGCCAAAAAATACAAATAAAGTCTGAGATACTCGCTTGTTTTGTTGTTTGAAAGAAGTACAAGTTTATTCACCCATGTCACCAAGAGCAATAAAAAAAAAAGGCAACGTTTCGGATGGCTCACAACTCATTCTCAAACGTGACGAGGGTGTGTCAGGGGCCTGGCCCGGGCCTCTGAAGTTTTGTTAGTGTCACTTACAAAAAGAGAGTATGTATATTTGAAAATAAAGGTACAAGACTAAAGGTGGCTGTCATGAAGGCCAGTACGCTGGGCACGTGATCTGACCAATCTGTAACCTGCTGCCACCACTTCAAATTCTTAAGGCTTTGAAGATGCCCACAATCACTCACCTCTCACTGACTATTCACACCCCTGTCCTGGCAGCTAAATGGTTAATACTACACCATTCACTACAGCAACTAACGGTTAATTAGCATCAGTCACAAAGTTAATTAGAATTTACACTGCCAAGCATTACATATAAACTTATCAGAGGCTAACTGAGTTCTTTTAGAGCATCAAAGGCAAAACTTATTAAATTTTAGATTTAATATTCCAAAAGGTGGACAGTGCATATAATACAAAAATAAAATAAAATGGTGTTACAATAAAATGACATACAATAGGTACAACAGTTACAGAAAATAAAAAGGATAAAAATATTCAGACTCTAACTACTCACTAGAAGAAGTCCTGTGTCTCGGGGCAAGAAGGAAACATATGATTCATACCCATTTAGCATGTCCCCTCAGTATGAACTTAGTTATAGGGGCTACAGAGTTTTTTTAAGCCCATTGTTGAATCATCCCCCTACTTAGCTATGCATGAGGTGGGAGCGTCCAGGAATGTCCAGATTTACGACTTGTCACAATCCTTCATTCCCCCCCCCCCCCCCCTTCCGCAGCTCCCCTACAATAGTATATTTGTACATTGTACTGGAATATTAACCACATATTCCTCTCCTGTATTAATTATCAATTCCTCCAATACCAAACATGACCTGTGTATAATACATATTTCCCATGATATTAATAACTCGCCTTGGCAAGGGAATAAGGGCTCCATGTTGGGTATCATTATAATGGGCCTACCTTCCCATTCACAAGTATAATAATGGTTTCTGTCTCACATATTCCAATACAAACATATTTTTATTTTACATGTATGGCTGTCCTTAAAGTGACCTATTAAGGTACCCACCTGACCCCTACCTGTAGAGAATTCCAGATACACAGTTCGGCCCCAAATTGTCTGGAAAAGAAGATCTGGTTCCATGCTTCACTAACCCTAATATAACACTGGGGACTGTTTCCAGGGTGGAATGGTATTTTTATCGGTCCTTTGAAATAACTAATACCAACAGTTAACCCATTCTTGTCAAATCACTACACACTTTCCTGACAGTGGCCACACACCTGCGGTTTCCATCGCAATGTGCTGACAGATCATACTGGTATCTTCACACACCCGACCGATCCCCATACGCAACATGGGGATTGGTCAGCCATGGGGCCATACACCGCACAATCGATATTGTCTCCCTCTATCAAAGTAAAGGCACTCGGTGCCCTCCTGGTCTGTTAGGTAAAAACTAGTCTCAAACCCCTATTAATAAAAGAGAAGGAATAGCAAAACAACTGCTGGATGTGAACAGAATTAAAATGCAATAAAAGGCACTACAAAAAACACACCTCAGTGCTGCAATACGCATGCTATCATTGCTACGCTGAGCAGACGAAAAGAAAGACCCATGGAGATCACACAGTTAGAATCACTGGCTGATCCTCCTATGCTTTGGGTCCATAGGTGAAGTGTCAAACAACACACAACATGAGTCCCCCTGACGCGTTTCGTTCCACTTGGGCGCTTAATCATAGGTAGAATGCTGGTCCCACATGTCTCCAAAAATACCCTACACCGTACTAAAGCCGTTTCCTATTGGGTCCTGGTTCAACCAATGAGGACAGGAGATAGCCATACCGGCCTCTCCTGACTCTGCCCCCTTCTTTATCCGGCCAATCAGGATCTTAGCCTATCAGAAACGAGCTGGACGGACAGGCCTCCCGAAGCTCCGCCCACTCTCTGAAAAAAAACTAGATTTTAAATAGAGAAAGCATGCCCAATACAAAATGATATGGGGCAATATAATGTAAAAGAGACTGGTATTGTCTCTATGCTAAGAGAAGGAGAAGAGGACATTGCTCCTATGGTGTGTTAGGATCATACATACTCCATATATAACAGGACACTTGTATCAAGTTAAAAAGATGAATATATTGACAGGTGCCCTTCAAATATGTCATTTTATCTTAAATTGATTTATAATGGGTAATCGTTCCACATCTACAACTGAATTAGAGGATTCAGTCCTAGGTAACTATAAGTCCATTTATCACAGGTAAGTATGGTATCATATTGGGATGTGGGATTAGTACTGATAGCAGAGAATAAGACAGGTAAGTACATGAAGAATTATAATGGTCTCCATATTCCGAGGGATATTAATGCCGTATGTTAATCACCAACCGTCCGGCATTATATATTGTTCACCTATATAGAAGATTGTCATAAAAATGCATTAAATTGTATTTTCACTCGTTTTGGGGCCTCCTTTGTTCATAATGTTTAAATCATCAACCAATCAACTCCTTTAATAAAGGCAATGCCTCAGTAAGTTCTCCTGTATTTTTAAAGGACAATTATATTTACCTCCCACTCGCTCCCATTTCTCCACTGTTGCAAAGTACCCAGGGCGAGGACCCAAAACGCCCCAACTCTGGGTACTTTGCAACAGTGGATTGTGGAATAGGAGAGTATAATTGTCCTTTAATTTGTGTACACACCTCACTGCTTATTTATTAATGTCGCCAATGGCGTAACTACCACCCCTGTCAGAATTGGGCTGTTACAAGACTTTGTATTGGAGTTTTCCAGTGTTGGCTGCAGGGCTCCCAGCCAAAAAAATACATCAAATAACTGAGATACTCACTGATAGTTGCAAAAGAATTATTCACATGTATTCACTCACAGTGCAAGGAAAAAGGTAACGTTTCAGGCAGAACTTGAGAAAGGGGGAGTACTGCCCGAAATGTTGCCTTTTTCCTTGCACTATGAGTGAATACATGTGAATAATTCTTTTGCAACTATCAGTGAGTATCTCAGTAACTACCACCTGGGGGGCTCCAGAAGGTAAAAGGGCCTGGGGTTAGAGGTGTGGCTTCAGCTGGGGGAGGGATTATAGGTGTAACTGGGTGGGGAATAGGAATTCTGGGGGCATGGCTGGGATTTGGACAAGATTTTTGCTCAGACTGCAGGACCCAGGAATTTGTGCCTGCAGTCGGGACAATCCAGCACAAATTGGGACGTCTGGCCTGAATGTAAGTCACGGCTTCCCCTGCTATTTTAAGTGACAGTACATCTGAAAATTGTGCGATTTTTACATTGGGGGTCATCCGGGCTCTAGGCACGTGCCTTGGTTGCCTTGTGGATAATCCAGCCCTGTTAATCAGTGCCCTATTTTCCATTTTTGTTTAGAATAACACCGTCTACAAGACAATATCTCTAAAGTTCTTGGGGGCAATGCAATATTGGATGCAAAATACCCAAGTCAGTTTAAAACTCGTGGTATCCGATGTATTATCGGGTTAGCGTGGGTTTTACACTGAGTTTGCACTAACCGGTGCCTGCGATGCAATACCGCCCATAGTAAAGTTTTGCACTACTATGTAACGTAAAACTTTACGGCCCTGAATAGGAGGCGTTAGCACTTACCTGGCAGAGATCCCACAATGTACAAAATATGAGGTTTTTGCATTGCGGGAACTCTGGCAGGTGAGGGGTGTCTGGAGAAAATATTGCATCACCCTTGTCTGCTAAATCCCTCTATGTCTTAGTCCTGAACCTTTAATTTCAAATTTGTCTGCTAAATCCCTAACTAAACCTCAGGGGCCCAGGCCGACAACCTATCCCTAGCAGCAAGCTATGTACCATGCAGATAACAGCTCTTTAAGACAAAACTAACACCAGCAGATAGCTGGCATTAAACTTGGAATGGGAAAACCCCATTCACCAAGATCAGTTATCTGCTCAGTGCTTTGCCTAGAGGAGCGATACCAGCTCTGGCTACATAGCCCTATTTGTCCCTTCTCCAAGAAGTGCTTGGCAACGGCTTTCATAATCTGTGCACTACATTATTTAACAAGTGTTAGGTAAGATTACATGGGCAGGTCATTATAACTTACATGTGTTGTTGAGCATGGAAATGTCCAATACTGTATATTACACAGTTACAATGTAGACTGAAAGCTCATACACGCACAATGTGCAGGTAACCTTATAGGGATTGGAGCCAGGTCTGAACTGTTTAATTTAACTGGATTCATTTTGATCAATTCCTCTTACATTTGTTCCTAATCAGAGCCCTTACCCAGAGGTGCTGCATGGCTTTCATCCAGTACTTGATTTAGTCAGGCTATGTAATCCCCCACAATGCAATTTACACATAACGAAATGTCATTACTCCGGTTACAGCAAAAGTTTGATAAAGCACTTGATTGACAGCTAAACATGGTTTAGACTGGCTATCTAAAGAAAAAAAAAAAAAAATCGTACTGTAATATAATTGGGGGAAATTGTGGTTTTCCGTAATTGGCAGTTAAATCCCAGTTTAGGTATTAATATTTTCACATTATATTAAAAAAGCTATTCTAGTTAACCCTTGATACATTGCTGCAAAGAGGCTAGTGGGGCTTTAAGGACTGTAATAGCCAATCGGGGCTCCTCAAATGCCCTAATGGACACATTATCTCCATTACAAGGGATGAACATTTTCATATATGGAAGATTTCAGCACTGTAAATGCAGGTTATTTGTAAAAAGGGATGTACTGTAGAGGACACATGGTTAACTTTTTTTTATTGGTTGAATACATGTACAAGGTTCCATATGGCAAAGTTTAACCAATGAATTGAACATAGAAAGAGAAATACAAGTACAGACAGAACATAAAGCTTTACAATAGACTTGTTACTGTAGACTCGGGAAGAGCACATTTAATGATCCGTCCTTTCATGGTGAGAAGGTAAAGGTATCCAGCATCATAGCTCACATGTTTAAAGCTGCTACACAGATCCAGCTGTGTCCATGAGGTTCCTGTAGGGTTCTTAGGGCAGATTCCCTCCCTGAAAATAAAAAAAAACACTTTGTTATAAATAAAATTATATTGAGCTTCAAGACCCAGCATTACATTTTCTCATTTTAAAAAGTGGAGAACGAAGATTTACAATATAAACATTCAAACAGGTCTATAGAACATTTGGCCAGCTAGTAGTGTCATTAGTTAGGGTTCTTAATACGATCTACCAGGTTTGAATGGTGGTGCATGTTGAGCATTTCATTTACTGCTTCATTGGGAAACCGTTCAACACTTTTAGACAAAAGGGAAATACAGAGCGACTGCAGTCATGAAATGTAGAAAAGTAATTCAAGTTCATTATTGCAGCAAGTCCCTAAAGCAAAGTCTAGATCAGAACAGAGGACGATTGCAGAACTCCTCTGTGCACCTCCCAGAGGACAAGGAGCTCCTACTCTTCACGTTCCTGGTGTTGGACAAGCACTGCAGGAGAACCATTTGGAGCAGAGATGTAAGAAGGATTTTAACACTACAGTGGGGCTAGTATGGTTTCATTTGGGGGTTGACATGTGCACCAATATTTAGAGATAGCTGGAACAGGGGATGAGAACCTATATTTACAATTCAAACAAATGTACATTAGTACAATCTAATGCCTTGTAACCCATACATGTGCAATTGATTTGTGATTGCCATCAGTGAAACCAGCATTTTCTCCCTGAGCTCACCCTATACACATTATCTCCATATAACCACCCTTTCCCATTACCTCTTGTAAACATTCCCGTCTGCATTCACACCATACACGGATCCATCTGAGCCAACCTCAATCATCACCAGGCTTCCATCCACCTGCTTCCACTGGTTGCCTCGACAAGCTGTTGGGGTCACACTATAACGATAGTAGATCTGGTTGGCACTGTTGACTCCCCAACATCCTAAGGGGCCACAGCTGTAGTATTTAAGAGCCCCATCTAGTTGGATCCAGGGAAGGTTGGTCCCTCCGGAGGTGGTTCCATCCTGGTTCACACAGTAAATGGCATCCCCCGAATTGACTCCCACTATGAACTGATCACCTCCAGCATCAATCTGCTTGAGAAGTCCTGTAGGGAAAAATAGATTAAACAAAACCCACTGGACCATGTACATATCCTATAACAAATGTTTATTTTACAGCATACTTGTCACAATAAAATAAAGTTAAGTTGGAAGCTGCTGCTTAAAAAAAAAAAAAAAAAAGTTGGCCCCTGACCCCCGCCAAGATCTTCTGTGATTAGCCATTTTTAAACAGCTGATCACACACATCAATAAGACATATGCGCAATCAGTTGTTTCAAAGACCACTCCCGAACTTCTGGTCTTCTAAATAGCTGATTGCACATATGTCTTATTGATGTGTGATCAGCTGTTTAAAAACTGAGATCTGTGGCTTATGGTAGGCCCTACTACCGTCCGTAACCCCCCCCTCGTCATGGGATGGTAATTACACCACTGGTTCAACTGCCAATATTAAGACTGGAGATTCTCTACTGGCCCCCTTACCGGATACTAGTACCCAATCATTGTTCTGAATCTTGTAGATGTAATTCTGTTTGTTGACTCCCCAGATCCGGCTGGTCCTACAGTCATGGACAGTGCACCAGGAACCTGCACCCAGTCCTGCACCCAGCGGTAGATATTTCCATCCGCATTACCCCGTACACTTCTCTATTACCGGCATCCAGCTGTTGTGAGAATCCAGGATCACGGTACATGGTAGTTTGGGAAATAAGAATGCTTTTTAGGTGGGAGATATGAAAGTCTCTGTACAATATAGAGAACAATGAGATACAGGATATTTCCACACAAGCTTCAGTTTCATTTCAGTGGCCGCTCCTAGTTTGTGGGGTAGATCCGCTGTTCTGCCTGCAGGAGCCAGTACATATTAAAGGACAACTACACTAAGTTTATTTTAAAATAAAAACTACCTGACATGGGAGGTGGCCTGGCAGAAATAGTTTGTTCTGAAACTCCGCATACAAATCATATTGGGAGGTAGAAAGTACCAATCCAACCTCCCTGCCCCAAGTACTTTTCATTAATGGTTTTTGAAAACTTTACACTAGTTCTCCTTTAACAATGATGTCAAATTGGAACTACAACACCCAGCATTACTTGGTTGCTTTATGTAACCAGGGCATGCTGGGAGTTATTTCCCAAACATCTGGAGTGCCAGGGTTGGACCGTTATACAAGTACCAGCCCCCCAGAGGAAGTTTACCAGTCTGTATGCAAGTTAATCAGTGTTGTCAGCCCATTTGCCATCCTATAACCAAATGTGCACAACCACTCATTATACATAACCAAGTGTGTGGGGTAGCATGTGTAAAATAGGATGGGTTAGATATAATGCAATGATGCAGTGTAGTGAGCAGGGGTGTTTCTAGGGTTTTTGCCACCCAAGCCAAACATTTGAATGCTATCCCTATATACCACTAGGTGGCGCACCAGGGGTGGGGAGTTGTGGCTTCCTGTAATGGGAATGGCAAAACATTTGGTTATTTTAAGCTTCACATCACCAAGTATTTGTACAGTTCTTCAAATAGACATTACTTGGTTGGAGCTCTAGGTAAATTTGCCTGCACGGGTCACGATTATATATATATGAGCAACTGTCCCCATCATGTTCTCTTTTGGCCCCTATTATCACCCATATGGAGCCGTTGTAGCATCCTCATGTTCCCTTTGTTCCTATATAATAGATTTATCCCCCACGTAATGGGATGAAATGCATCCCCAATAGCAGGATATTCTACAACTAATAAGGGCTCATCTGTCCCCCATGTTAATGGTCTGAGCTAGTAACATTAGCCACACCCCTTTAGTAGCCTTTAACATTGTGTTTATTCTGGTGTATCCAGATCTTTAGTTTATAAGTCAGTTCTTACTTGGCCAGTCATTCTCTTTTTTAACTCCCCGTAACCTGCTGTTATCCACCCCTGTATAATCTCACTGACGTTCCTGCTCTGTAGACCCTCGGATATTACTCTGTCACTCTTATTACTCCTACTTGAGGCTACTTTGCACGTTCTTCATCTTTTATCTTTAAAGCACTATTTGTTCTTATGCTGCCCTAACTGCCCTCAGATTTAGCACTGCAAGTATATAAACCTATTAGATCGCCAAGTTATTATTTAGCCACGTAGACACCTTCTTATTAAACTCAGCACTATGCACTTTTGATGTCCCGCGTCTGTACCCTAAGCGGGCGCAGGCTGTGGGCATTGTCTTGTGGAATTTGCTTTTCTCAGGTGGCATTTAGGGGGTTAAGTCTTTCCTTATCGAAAGTATTTTAACTCACATGATGCATGATTCTGTAATCCCGACGACCATATCTAATATGGCCGAAACGCGTTGATTAATGCACGCAAAATAAAATTTGTTACTAGTTCTGAATATATATATCTCATACACATATAGCACCAGGTATAAGGAAAGATTATTAGCACTGCATGGGGAGTGGAGGATTGAGAGGCATCAGATAGAAAACAGGGATAATGATGTGAGGGAGAGTTACAGGGTCCTAAATGGGTGGACAAGAGAGAATGGTACATTACCTGCAGTGATTGCCTAAATGGGTGGACAAGAGAGAATGGTACATTACCTGCAGTGATTGCCATGTAGAGCAGGGATAGGTAGATGTATATAGAGAATGGTACATTACCTGCAGTGATTGCCGTGTAGAGCAGGGATAGGTAGATGTATAGGGGGAGGTACGTCTAATGGATTTCGCGAGGAATTGTCAGAAGAGGAGCCATAGTGGTCCGCACGCATGAGGTACGCCTTAAGCGCCTGTCAACGGTACTGCTTCATGCACCGAACTATCCTTTTGCTGTCAACTTAAAAGCAAGTCATAACGACGTTGTGATCAGACCTTCTATGATACTGTTGCACAGATTGATTATCAGAGAGATTCTATAAAAGTTTTATTTATTGTTAAAAGAGTGCTAATTTTTTGTCCCAACATTCAGATTGTGATTTCCTTTTGAAAGTAACATCTGATTGTTGAGGCAAAATTAGCATTAGTTTTAACCGTATTCTTACTTTATTGATCTTGCTGTATGTATATCCCTCATATTTATGCATTAGGTTACTTTTGACTTACTAGTTTGGCCTATTGTTAAAGAGATTTGAGATTTTACCCCACTGGTTTGTTGAAGCTCTTTATATTGTTAGTCACTTGCCGGACAAGGTAGGTTTTATAAACATTTTTACTTAAGTAAGCGGCATCCACTTCTGTTCTTGGGGTTTGGTGTAGGATTTAGTATGTGTTATTAATATCGTGTGGTATAGATGATACTATATTTGGACTATGTTTTTTATTACTTTATTATTCTGAATTCGGACCTTTGTCTCTCGCCTACTAGCGCTGCGGGATTAATTTTCTTTTTGGTATCTGGCTTGTGCCACAATTCGACAGTCCTCCCCTGGTCCGTCCCGGCCTGCGTGTGGTCTTTGCAATTGCGAAGACGTACACGAATCGGAAAGTGTGTTTCAAGCTTTACCGGGAGATTCACCATAGTCAGTGGTTCATTATAAGAGATTGGCCATTCGTTTTGTGTTTTCGGATCGAATTAACGTTCGTTAATCCTATACAAATTTCCAAATTGGAGGATTCCAGGACAGTGGGATAGAACATTATCTCAGAATCGGTCAAAGTCATGTTCCCAGAATTTAGCTGCTCCTTATACAGAAATACCCCTATGCCCAAGGATTTTGCGGTCTACTCACCCCCGTCCGTCCATAGCGTGAGCGTCCACTGGCAGGAGGCCTTTCAGCATGTCCTTGAATTCAATATACACTGCAAATAGGCTTCACGCTTTAGGGATTCGAAAACTTCACCTTTATTTGTAAGCAATTCTGATTGGAAGAACTTAAAATTATTTTAGAAAGAATCTGGATTCAGGCCCTTTTCTTTTTAGTATAGGTTTTTTTTCTTTTTTTTTTGGTCCCAGAGCACATTTTTCCTTTTACACTTAGCTCAAGTTACAGTATTTCTTTTCGCAAAATTTTCGAAACCATTTCCTTGGAAACTCGAAAATTCCTTGAACACTCGAAAAATTCCAAGGAAAATTTAAAATTCTCGAATAACGGGTTTTTTTCCTGCAATTCGTGATGGAAAGTTTTTTTTGTTTTTTTTTTTTTAGTTTTGGGTGATATGTACGTGTTCCCCAGACATTTCCCAGGTCACAGCAATGGTACATAGCTTACAGTTACCCATTGCTTTCTTTTTTTTTTGTTTTACCGTTATTTTATTAGGCGGACTCGTGCAGATTTTGTGGTCTCCCATCTGAACTCTTTAATGCGGTTCCTGACGCAGAATTTTCGGAATCTTTCATAATTTGTTTCCCGAAAAATCCGCGCCTACCAACCTCTAGGCGCGGACGCCAGATGTTGTGAGCCATGTCGTTCGGAGGCAATCTCAGTTATTAAATGGTTAACCGGTGGTTTTGGCAGAACGGCTTGGGATTTAGGCAGTTTGCTCGCGGTGACTTCCGGTGGCAGTAAGGGTCAAATGGAGGTCGGTCCATGATGTGGGTTGAGGACACCGGGGAAATGACTGGAAGTCGGTGATTTTTGTACGCAGGTGACAGTGTGATGAATTCCTAATAAAAAACACACCAGATTTAAGATTATTTTCCGATGTTTATATATATAACATGAATGAAACAAAATTAACTTGTGAAACATTCTGAAAGTGGTTACTTCTATTGATTAATAAATCTGTAATTTGAAACTTATTCATAACTGTAATGGTGCTTTGAAAAAAACGCGCAATATAAGCGTTCATAGGGAACCTGCCGTTCAAAAAAACAGCCCATTTTGACACATTTGAACGTCAATGGCCAATAGGGTCGTTTTGTCTTTGAAAGGCATGTACACGCCTAAACATTTCCTTTTCCCCCTCTTAGTTTGGTAGATTCGAATTCCCACCATCAACCCAATTCTTTCCATTAAAAAAAGGCCACAGAGGCTGATCTGACCTGATTTACGTTTAGTGAAACTCAGGCGGTTGCAGGGGTTGTGCGACATAGGAGAGTGGGTTTTCCGGGTCAGGTAAGTCCCTTCAGGCTCTTCAATTTCTATTAATAATACATTATAAATAAATGGTTTTTCTTTTTTTCTTTTTAGTGGCGTTGTGGTTTGCGGCCGCGGGGCGTGTTTGGGGTGTTGGTTCTTCATACTAGATACTATTAATGTTCTCTTTTCAGGCCCTCCTAAACATTGTCACTTATAAAACAGACCCATAACGCTGGTTTTTTTGGGATGATGGGCCCATTGATGGCAATGCTCTTTGGTTTATATTGTTCATCGCAACGTCGCGGTAGTTTTCCGAACCATTACAGTACAACAGTTAGAAGTGAGGACGAATAGTTTGAAAATGCTTTCGGACAATAACATGCATTAAAATTATACAATGGTATTACTATAAATGGCTGTGCATATAGGAAATGTTTTCGGGGAAACCCACTTTACACAAAATGCATTTCTATCCAACTCGATAATTTTGTCAGGTTTCCGCACTTTGCACATTTCGGGGGGTTACCGGCAATTGACGGGTACCGAACATTTTTTTTAATACTTCGAGCGTATTTTTAGGGGTTTTAAAGAATGGGATCCGATACTTGATTCAAGGTTGTTACCCGAAATTATTGGCGATACATCAAGGGTATCCGTTAAAATAGGGATTTTTTTTCTTTACTATGTGACTTGCTACATCTACATGATTCTTTCTATATTCTATTATATTCAGGGAGGGTATCTGCCTAAGACTACAGCAACCTCATGGACACAGCGGATCGTTTTTGCTTGTAGCAGATTCTAAACATTGGGCTTGATGCATGCGATAACCTTTACCCTTCTCACCATGAAGGGCGGATCATTACAACTGTTGCTATTCCCGAGTATACAGAAAGTCTTTGTTAAAGCTCATGTTCTGTTCTCCTTAAAAATGTGCTTTGATGGTTAATCTACCAATCATCCGCCCTTTGTGACTAACTTTGTGTCATCCTTTAGAATGCTGTAATTTGTTCACCATACTTTTAAAAAGAAAAACTCTTCCCCTCGTGTATCTCTCAGAGAACCCCTGACGTCCAATAGGATCTTCTGCAACAAAGAAACACTCAGGACTCTTAGCGCTGAACCGCCTTAGATTAGAAAATGTCACAGAGCAGCTCATTTACTGGATGCATTTAATCCACCCCAAGGGGAACATTCCGTTTAACACGTGGCTTTTGGCTCCTGCCGGAAATTCCCTTTTGCTTTTGACCCCTTGCGGGACTTAGTGGCGTTCAAAAAATCCAATACATAAATATTGACTTAATTACCATAAATAAGCAATAAATCTTAAATAATTTCCCTTCAACAAACCAACCCTCCCCCTCGCACGCAATTCCAAAATCCGTATTAATCAATCTGGAATGTTTTAAACACCTTACTTGAGGGCCTGTAAAAAAACCCAATCCCCACTTAAAAAAAGCACCGGTAAAAACGGTTGCAATGAGCTAAACTAAAAAAAACGGCCCCGCAGGCAAGCTCTTTTTGTCACTTAATAACGTTAAGAAAAACTTCGTGAGTCCAAACCCCACTTAAGGGCCCGGGGCCCCCCCCCCTCTCTCCCCCTCCCCCCGCTCCCCCCCCCCTTCGCGACCCATGGAAAAACACATTGTTCAAGAAGCGCATTCCCACACTGGATTAATCCTAGAATGGAGGGGTGTTAACTGAACAAAACACGTGTTGTCATCTTAATCTAAGTAACAGGAGAACTAAACTACATGTTCTTACCAAAATCCTGATACCAGTCGTGATTAAGAGTTTCCTCACCCGGACCCTCCTATCCACTAGTCTTCCTAATATTCTTTTCTTAAGTTGATTTAGTATATTTAAGAATTAGATTCACTTAACAAAGACATTGACTTCCCACTGCTTGTGCCGTCACGTACACACTCCAGGTGGCTTCACAAGAGCCAACCAGACCATACCCCAGGATTCCACACCGTCTCAGCTTCGGTTTCCCTAGCCAAAATTGATAACATTTAAAATGTACCTGTACATAATCGCCTTTGACCCGTCTGCTCCGGTGCGCTGCTCCACTGTAAGGCTGTGGTTTTTAGAAACACATCAGCCCAGAAGGCACCAAGCTCAAATCACCTAGCTTACTTACTGAAAACCATGTAAAGCTATAGTCTACTGTCTGAGTTTATTGCTATTTTTTGTTGTGTTTCATTCTGTAGTTAGAAAGGTATAAAGTTTCTACATTTGTCCAAATTAAAATAGAAGCTTATTTGTAATAACCTACCAGATCTTTTATTTTTGTGTTAATTGTAGACCGCCTTCTTAGTAGCCAATACAAAATCAGTGAAATATATTGTTACTGATAATGATCTGAAATGTCACTGTGTCTATTCATCGTGCATTATGCACCCCCCCTCCCTTTCCTCTTTTGCGTCGTTTCGGTGGGTGGCTGGCAGTTTGGTTTCGCGAAACAACCACAGACCATTGCGGACACTAGCCGATCAATTCCTTTCCAGGCTCGCCTTTTTGTGCTTTCTATTAGGTTTCTAGCATAATAATAACGATAGTATTCTTTAGAATGTGTAATTTTCACATGTATGAATCAGGGGTAACCGCGAAAGCTTCTTTCTTTGAAAGACGCAGGATACACAATTTGGTGCAGGTCGATTCCCCAGACTTAACGGCTTTTATACATTTTGGGGACAGGAGTGCATTCCTGTTACATGTTGAGTTTTACACAATAAGCTCGTGTCTGTTGGTAGCGTTTGTCAGATTGCGGAGGGATGATGTCTCTGATTATGTTTGCTACCATGATTGGCCTTGCAGCTTCCAGCTGTCCACCTAGAGATGTTTGAACAACGGTGATTGTTTCTTTCCGCCTCTTGCGACATGTTTAAAAATTTTGCGTTAAAGTTCGAAGTTCGGCACAATTCAAGTGTATGGGAGCACCGTGATAGTTCGAAAACTCTAAACTAAACATGTAACTACTGTTGTATAAATGGCCTCCCTGGTTTTTGCTCCTTCTTCTCCTTTCCCTTTCCTTCTTTGCCGGTGCAACCTGGGAAATGGCCTGGGGATTTTAACCATCGTTACTGTCATCCAAAATGTTTTATTTACAACCACTCATGAAGTCAGTTTGTGGGCAATTGTCGCGTGTTCTGTCCGCTATACGCTATACATTCGCCGATAACCATTCAATTATCATAAACAAACGAACTCAATCTTCCGTGTTAGCGATCATAGAGACCCATACGACTTCCCCCCGAATATATCCCGTTCCTGGCGTTAGCCCTTGAACGGGAAAAATTTTTAGAGGATTATCGATTACGAACAGAACACAATCCTTCTTTGGCTCGTTACGTTATGAACGGAAACATCCGGGGATTATCGAATGATTTCCCCCCTAGACGACAACCTTCCGGGGTGGTGCGTAGCGCAACGGCAACATCCGTCGAGATGTTTTAGTCTTGATTTACGACCTTTTTTTACGAAAACAAACCTTTTACCCGGCGGGAGTAAACGGAATGAATCGCGAGGTCGAGGATTTATAGATTAATTTACGACACATTACCAACCTTCTCTGGAATTAGCGAACCTGGTACATTTGAGGGTTTAGTTCGTTCTCCTGTGTACATATTTCTGTTGGCGTAATTTTATATGGTTATATATAACTAGGGGTATTATATGAAGAGGTTATTATCAGTTGCGTGATTATATGTTATTAGATTACTTAGGGTTGTTTTTCAGTGATTGGTTTATGATCATTATTAGGGTTTAGCGAACGGTACATTTGAGCAAGGTCCTTGCGAAACCAAAACGATTTACGAACAAACGATCCTTCTAGGGGTAGAGATAACACGCCCTAACCATTCAAGGTTGTGCGAATTACGAACAAAATGAGCCTTCCTGGGTCTTAGCGAGCGCGGTTTTTGTTTTTTCCCCTACATTCCCAGAGGAATTACGATTTTTTTTCTTCCTCCCCTTCACTTCTTTTTCTTTCCCTCATTTCGCAACGATCCTTTCTAGTTGTAGCCGAAAGTGCCCTCATTCGAAGGTTGCGAAAGAACGATTTTCCCGAACATCTTTCCTACCGGGTTAGCGACTGGACCCATTCGAGTGATTATCGATACGACATGAATCGATCCTTCCTAGATTTAGCGTAAGGCTACATTCAGTGTTAGCAAACTTTAACCGAATGGTACATTAGGAGGGTTAGCGAACGGGGCCCGGGAAATTCCGATAAATTATGAAGTTCAGGGAGTTCGGAATTACGATTTGAAACTGGGTTTATTCTGTAACCCCACCCGTACTATCTCTACGGCCCCACTAGTACCCACAGCTAGTTCATATAATATTATTACCAGCCTCCACAGCAAAGTCGGAATGAGGTTGAGACACAGCTTTTTTTGTATCTTTTTATGAATGTGTTTTTCATTGGCACAATGTTGTCTTAGCCGATTCTTTAGTTCCCCTTAATTCCATTGGCAAATTCAAGCCCTTAGGCTGTTTGGTCTTCATACATTTCAGGGCGCTTCACCAGATTCAGGTTAATGAACTTATTCAACCATAATTTTTCCTATGAAGCCACTAATACTACTGCATATAAAATGTCGATAGATTACCAGTTTTATTTATTTGTGAACTTCACCGAACAAGAATTTAATAACGTTAACATAACACAGGTTTGTTTTAGAAATATTGACCTATGGATGGCGCCAGCCAGGCATAATCAACAGTTTTCACTTCAGTCAATATAGTATAGCTTAAACATCCAAATATGTTATTCATAGCCCAGTATTGTGATACAAGTTGGATTTCTATTGTAGTTTTATTTTAATAAGGATCAGTAAAAGATTTAGGGTTAAACTGCTTTCGTAAACATGCAATTACCGACTAGGAGCTTTTTATCTGCAATCAGAGGTAGTTTTTGTAAGCTACTGTTAAGTAAAGTCGGTTTAAGTGGCATTTGTGTTTGGGGTTTCGTGGAGCAAGTTAGATACTGAAATCATGTTTGGGCAGAACTTGCCTTTTAGGCCTAAAAAGTCTAGATGGTGTAAAACACGCCCAGGGCAGGGGTCGCAGACAGTTTCCTATTCTGTATAATGAACCCCCTTATCATAAGGGACCTAACAGCATCTTTCTTGGTTAGATGCTCCGTGAGACTTTACTGTATACCTACAAAATTGCAATTACCTATTTTTTACTCTTGCTTGCCCTTTACCGCAATATTCACATAGTTATATGCTTATTACAAATCGTGTTCTTACATTTCACAACATATAACATGGACATTACTTCAACTTATTTTCCTCTTTCCCCCCCCCATGAACATGTATTTGATATTTATATAAATCTCATAGTTCACTAGGCCCTTTAACCATACCCAGCGGCAGGACCATTTATACAAACTGGAGATTTTACAATAGTGTAATCTTTGATTGTTAGCACCTTTTAAAGGGATTTCATGTCCACCCCAAAACTATATGCCCCCCAATACTTTTGGGCCCCTTAATATTGTAGTGTAGTTTAATATTCCTTACCTCACAATCCCAGCTCCTAGGGTTCTCTCCACATGTAGTCCCCGCCAAACCTTTCCAGTCACCAAAAAAACTGACATAACAGGAGGATGGATAGCAGAGGCCATATAGTCACTCGGCCTTCTACCTGGCCTCGGGACGCAGTTGCGCAGGCGTACTGCAAGACTGCTCCACACCTAACGTCTTAACTCTGTGTACTACCGATGCCCCTCCCCCTAGGCTTTAAAATGTTTATCATCATCCAGCTTCACCATGGTTGCTCACAGCCCCAACCGCATCTTGTATCTTTATAACAAGCTTCCCCAACTTTTAATTACTCGCCTCTTTCTCCCGGCGTTCGAATGCCCCACCCTTTTAGTGAGCTGACGGACTAGACGCACTCCCGTGATCTGGCTTGTTCCGTATCAGCCAATACCAGACACGGCGCCGGTCCCGTTTCCCTCTGCTTGCATTTCTCGAACCAAGCCAGCGGGCTGGTGTAGGCTGGCTGGAGGTACCAAGATGTTTATGGGAGGTAGTAGAGTTTTGGCGGCTGTCTAAAGAAAAAAATAACTAGCGGTTGGGGCTGGAATGCCCAGGGGGGAAATTTTTTTAATTGTGTATATTTAACCAAAAGTGTATCTCCCTAGGTAGGGTGGGATTCATACACTTTAAAGCTTCTGGTTAAATTTTAATACAATGTATTAAAGACAGATCGGACGGCCTTTATCGTGCTTCACTAAAACTACTAATTATATTCCCTTTATGTATAGTGCTGTAAAAACGAGGCTCTTCAGTTTGCATCCGAAGTGACAGAACAACTTTTGTCACTTGGTACTCTGGTTAACTGTTTGCCTTAGAGCTCTTGTGGCACGAGCCACAGAGCATCTGTTTTGTTTTTAACCAGAAAGGATTATAAAGGTTTAAAGTGGGTTGTTTTTGTTTATGTCGAAGCACAGTGCCAACGCCATCTGTATTACTGTTGTGGAGGTTTTATTACGTGGACCCTTCGACGGCGCACGGCAAGAGACAAGGAAGATGTGAGTTGCCCGGCATAATACTTCTAAAATTGTAACACAACCAGAATGTTTTATAATATACCTTGTGTATTATCTGATCTTTTTTTTTTTTTTTTTTTTTAACAGAATACTATGGAAGGATCATCATTTACGTTAAGACAAACTTCTAACAAACTAAAATAAATGGTATCATTCTCACTGTCTGAATGACACTAAGGGCTTCTAACCATTTACACTGGGTTCGCGAATGCTTTTGCAGCCTATGCATTACAGTGGTGTGATTTTACAGATGGATGAAAGCATGACTATTTTACGGGCCACTGCAGGAAGCAGAATTCTGGACCTCATACATCCAATATAACATTTCCTATATGTCTTCACTATCCAATTTTATTACGGCCCATCGTCCCCGCGGCCCCGTCTCCCTTTATCACAACAAGTTTTAAATTGTGCCAATGGATTTTTATTATTCCGTCTTTTTAAGTGATATTAATTTCTGTTCCACTGCCTCTACAACTGAGTATTGGTTATTATATCAATGATGCTAAAAAATATTTCTGTTTATATAAACCGGGTTTATATGAATCACCTTCATAATTAAGTAATAAGGGGAATCAGATGTCATCTTTCATGCGGTTAGCTCGCCACCTTGATTACTGAGGTAGCTAGCCTTCCTGTGTTCTTCAATTTCAGTGCTGTTTGTGCACTTCCAGCCCCCTGACAGGCTGGAGTACGTATATAATTATATACATTTTCTCTAAGCTAAAATCAACATTTTTTTCTGCACAGATTTTCCACGGTGTGGTCCCAGCATGCATAATGTCCCCGAAGTGGTTTCGTGTCTTATTTTCACATGCACTCGGAGTGTTGAATCTGGTTACACAAACCCTTATAAATATGTTACTTATTATTCAGTCTACCCCAAACAGCGGTATGGCTAGTGGTAGATAGGTGGCTTTTCTCTATTCACCGCGATAAGAGACTGAGCAGAAATGGAACTTACCGCCTGCAGTGAAAATGATCCGGTTTGTAAACTACAAGCGATCAATATACATTATTAGACCAAGTCCGTGTACCAAAACGGCAAAAACGCTCATCTATACCGGTGGATGTGTACTGATTCGGAGATACGGGAATCAACCCCAACCCTTATAGTATTTGGAATTGTTTGGGCTTAAACTATTAACAAAATTTACATTTTTGGGAAGGTTTCTGTTTCCCTCCCCACTTTTTGTGTTTTGACCTTTAGGATTGAACCACACCTTAAAGTAGAAGCTGGAAGCTGGTCAGATACTTACCTTTATAGGAAGATGTAGGCTATAAGCCATACAGTAGCCATTAATAAACTGCTCTTAGCCGTTTTCAATTTGTCAAGTTTTATATGTGTTGTCCCTATGTACATTAGGCACCAATCACAGAGACCTATAGTGGTGTTTAATAGAGAAGTTTTAATTAACAATGTTGCCTTACCTTCTTTGGAGCCAATAGTTCAAGGGGTGGTATTGTGTTACTGAGAGCGGTTCGGACTTTCCATGGGTGGTTGTCTTTATGCAACTACCTCTTTTTCACCCCCCACTTTGCCTGTACCCATCTCCCTATGAGTGCCTGTGGGTTAGCTCTCTACATGAGTTTATCTCCATCACTGTCACCTGATCGCTATGCGCGTATTAACAATTGCACGTTACCGTCCCTTGTGGCTGAGATCCGACCAATTAGTCCCCAGTGGGTACAGCCATCTGAAAAAAAATGGTATTGTCTATCTATTCTGAAGTTGATCATTAGCGTCAGGCTACCCGATTGAACATGACTGCGAGCCATTCTCTCAGGTTAAGGATCGAAGTGTAGTTACTAGGCTATAATATATGTGTTATGTGTGGACCGATTGTAAAAGAGACTTATCACCATCTTTTCTTTTGCTCCACCTAAAGCTAATGCAACCCGTACGCCAATAGCACTCTCTCTTCATCTCTGCATTGGCATGGGGTCTAAACCCATTCTGATCTTTAAACGACGCATCAAGATTTTGTCTTCGAAAGGTCGCTTATGGGCTGGTGCGCTATCTTACGCACGCTCTTTTTGCAACAAACACAATCCGTTCTAACAAATACCTTGATTACGTCTTTAAGAAGGCCGTGTCACCATTGGTGCATTGTGTCAAAGGATTTACGGCGGATTTAGGGCTACTGCCATTATTGCATCGCTAACGAAATCACATGCGTTTGCGCATAAAAATAGGTTCTTTCGATGCCATATGATGCGATCACAATAGTGTTTTCATGCGAAATTCACACATCGTCAAAAACCCAAATAACGATGTTTTTTTCTTCGGTCCGTGCACTTTGTCCCATTACAATTCTAAAAAAAATACCGATGCCGTAATGCGAGCGAGTTGTGCTGGCCTTAGCCCCCAGGCTGTAGAAATAGCTCACTTTAGTGTGCCTTTCCTTTATTATTATTGGATATCTTCCATAGAAACAACATGTTCTACGGTACGTAACTGTGGAGCAAGCCTTCAAGCATGACCGAACTACAGTAAAAAAAATTTGGGATTCCGGGCTTGGCCATAATCTGGTTCACATACTTATGCCTTTGCGATAACGAAAATTTGGAGGAACGCACGAAAGGTTTCAGTGCATGGCTACAGCCTCATGTTAGATTAACCGTGTGGGTGGTGATAATAAGGTTCCTAGGATTTATAATTGCGTGACTGCTACCAGTCAGATTTCTTCTAATTGCACAGTGTTGCCCAGCAAATTACAAAACATCATCATTTTTCGCTTTGACCATAATGTCCATTATTAGTAGATGTCAGGATCAGCCAATGTCCAATTTAACTATGCCAACAGTTATATGTCCATTGGAAAATTAGTTTCTCACCCCCACAAGGTGCACCCGGTCAGGTATCATTTGGGGATAAGTCTTAGGTAGAGAGGGAGCCTCTTGAATCAATTGGTTTCATAGCAAAAGACTTCAGCTTGGGAAGGTTAAGTGCTGTCATGTTCTACTGGGATTTAAAGAAAGGAATGTTGGTCCTTGATGTGATGTAGCCTTCAGTATATATTTATCTGGATAACAAATGTTCAGTTATGGAGCCCGAAAATGTGGATCCAACTAATTGCAAAAAACTTGTGTGCTGGGGAATAGAAACTGGTGTTTCTTTTAGCTGTGTAAGTCTGGCGTAATAGAAGCAATACTATGAGATATGGAAAGTCATTTACCAATGATCTTATTATGATGTTGACATGATAATTGCAAAATAGTCAGATGGGCTATTACCCCATTATATAAACTGGACTCCTCAATAAAACCTAAGCCAACTACCAGATCACTATAATCCCAACTTCCCCTTTAATAACGTATACTACGCATGAGAAATACATGACACAGAGCTGGTGAGAATCAGTCATTATCATATCCTCCCTCGTCGAGCTCTGTACATGTTGTTTATGGGTTTATCTATATAATAGGGGGTAATGTTTGGAGACTGTGATATACACATTATTGTATGGCTACATGTGAAATGGATGCGAGCCTACATGCTGCTTTCTAATATCAACACTGAATGCCGGCACCTTTGCATCATACATTACCACGTTCTTTTCTCGCGTACACACCATACACCTGCACGTAAAAGGTTTAATTGGATAATGCAAATTTAATTACTATGATACTAGTTGTGTCTGGCAGTGAATTGGGCTGTTTTTGTATTCTCAGTTTGTACAAAATAATATAGGGAGATTCAATAAAAATACTTATGTTTATAAATGGTGATAATTTTGCCCCCAACCATACCAGATATTATTAATCCTTGAAAGCTAACATCTGATTGGTGGGGCTTAAATTAGCACCATTTTCAGACGATTAACTTTTATGCAATATACCCTGATTTACGATTTTTAATCTCTATTGGAATCACTCCCGTGAGGACCATCCAAATCCTCTCTGGCAAGATGCCAGCAACCTGTTATTCCTACTGTCACCACAATACCCTTTTTTGTCTGCCATGTCCCTAAACCCCCTCTTGACCCTCGTGGATGACTGAACCCCTATTACCGCAACCCCTGCCCATAACGCCACTTTCTAGGGGTGGAAGTCTGGTAATTCCTAATGGGAAGTATCATCATGGTATCTTATTTTCAGCAACATGTTGGGCAAATTGGATCCAAGAAACCAACTATCTTCATGTTACTCCCTGTACAGTCTGAACTAACCAACCACATGCCTCTACGATCTACCTCTCACATGCTCTACACAGAATCACTGCACCTGCGTAACATTGTGACCATTCTCTATACATCTACCCCTATCCACTGCTCTACACGCAATCAATGCACGTCATTTTACCATTCTTCTTATCATTCCTATCCCTGCCTCAACACCATCACACCTGTCATTGCTACATCTCTACCCTGGACAGATATCACTGCAGGTAATGTACATTCTCTCTAGTAACAACTAAATCTATCCTCGCTCTACACGGCAATCATGCTGCAGGTCAACTGTACCATTCTCTATATACATCTGTGACCTTATCACTGCTCCACACGGCAAAACTGAGGTAATGTACCATTCTCCTATTCATCTTACCTGTCACTCCTGCTCTCACGATAGCAATCACTGCAAATGACCATTTCTTTATAAATCTACCTTCACTATGCTCTAATACGGCAATCACTGAGGTAATGCTACCATCCTCTTATACTATCATACCTATCCCTGCTCTACAACGGCATTATACACGCAGTACATTGTAACCATTCTCTCTGTACATCTAACTTCATCCCTTGCTCATATATGGCAATATGAAGCGTACTGTATACCCATTCTTGTATTTACTAACATCTGCCCTTATCACCTGCCCTCCTACTACAGGCTAAAATCTCACCTGCAAGGTAACCCTGTACCATTCCTCTATATATAATACTCCGCTATCCCTGCTTTACAGGGCAGTCACTGCCAGGTAACGCTACCCATTCCTCTCACTATACAATACCCCTATCCACTGGTTATTTCATTTGCAACACTCCGCATTCTGTTTTGTGAATTCCTTCGTACAATCTCACTCGATAAATCTAATAGATTTCCCTGCTCTCCACGGCAATCACTGCAGGTAATGTACCATTCTTATAATCTACATACTACATGCTCTTTATCACCACTGTGCAACTCACTCGCAGGCTCCAAACGCATTACCATTCTTTCCTATATACACTATATATCATGTCCTCCTTAACAAGTGCAAATCCACTGCAGCGTATCCACCTGACCACCTTCTCTCATGCTGTGTTATATGATCAGTGTATATGCTGGTACATTTGTATCTGCTGGTATATGCTGTTATATTGATGTGTATATGATGTTTATAAATGGGTATATGCTGTATATAGCTGTGTATAATGATTGTATATGATGTTATATAGGTATATGCTGTATATATGATTGTGTATATGCTGTGTATATGTTGTATATGCTGTGTTTATGCTGTGTATATGCTGTAGTATATGATGTTTATGGTGTATATATTGTGTGTTTATGCATGTGTATTTGCTGTGGATTATGGATATGTTGTATATATGTTATAGATGTGTATATGCTGTGTATATTGTGTTTTATATGCTGTGTTTCTATATGGTGTATATGCTTTGTTTTATGCTGTGTATATGATGTGTTATGATGTTGTTTATGCTGTGTATATGATGTGTTATGTGTGTTAAGTTATATGTGTTATATGATGTGTATATGATGATATGCGGTGTTATTGCTGTGTTGTTATTGCTGTGTTATATGCTGTGTATATGTGTGTTTATGCTGTGTATATGTGTGTATCTGTGTACGTATGATGTTATGCTGTGTTAGTCTGTGTATATGCGTTGTTCTGATGTGTTATGCTGTGTATAGATGTGTTTATTATTGTGGTACCGTATATGTTATGTGTAATCTGTGTTTATGCTGTGTATATGATGTGTATATGCTGTGTCAAGTGCTATGTCAAGAAGATAAGTATTGGGGGTTTTGAGGGTAATTAACTTTGTATTGGTGGTGAGATTGTCTTTAAACATTTCTTGATTTGTTCTTTTCAAGTGTTCTATTTCACCGTATCCCCTGCCTTATCACCATAAATTACATTTACATTTTTGTGTGGTTTTAAACCCAACAATTCACCCCCAAAAAATAATCATCCAAACTGTAAACTGTTTTACAAATCAGGTGAAATACATTTAAAATCCCTGCCCAATTTACTGCATTAAAACCGGTGCTAATAGCACTTTAAGAAATACAACCCCAAGTGATTGAACAATTTTAGCACTGCATGGGGACTGGAGGATTGAGAGAGTCAGTAGGAAATACAGTGATAATAAATATATGGGGGAGCAGGAATATAGAAAATGGTACACATACCTGCAGTGATTGCCGTGTAGAGCAGGGATAGGTAGATGTATATAGAGAATGGTACATTACCTGCAGTGATTGCCGTGTAGAGCAGGGATAGGTAGATGTATATAGAGAATGGTACATTACCTGCAGTGATTGCCTGTGAGCAGGGATAGGTAGATGTATATAGAGAATGGTACATTACCTGCAGTGATTGCCGTGTAGACAGGGATAGTGTAGATGTATAAAGAGAATGGTACATTACCTGCAGTGATTGCCATGTAGAGCAGGGATGAGGTATTGTATATAGGAATGGTACTTACCTGCAGTGATTGCCGTTGAGCAGGGAGGTAGATTATAGAATGGTACATTACCTGCAGTGATTGCCGTGTATGAGCAGGGATAGTAGATATATATAGAGAATGGTACATTACCTTACCTGCAGTGATTGCCGTGTAAGCAGGGATAGTGTATATAGAGAATGGTACATTACCTGCAGTGATTGCCGTGTAGAGCAGGATAGGTATGTATATAGAGAATGGTACATTACCTGCAGTGATTGCCGTGAGAGCAGGGATAGGTAGATGTATATAGAAGGGTACATTACCTGCAGTATTGCTTGTGTAAGCAGGATAGGTAGATGTATATAGAGAATGGTACATTACCTGCAGTGATTGCCGTGTAGAGCAGGGATAGGTAGATGTATATAGAGAATGGTACATTACCTGCATGATTGCCGTGTAGAGCAGGGATAGTAGATGTATAGAGAAGAATGTACATTACCTGCATGTGATTGCTGTGTAGATCAGGGATAAGGATGTATAGAATGGTACATTACCTGCAGTGATTGCCGTGTAGAGCAGGGATAGTATGTATATAGAGTGGTACATTACCTGCAGTGATTGCCGTGTAGAGCAGGGATATAGATGTATATAGAGATGGTACATTCCTGCAGTGATTGCTGTTAGAGCAGGGATAGGTAGATGTATAGAGAATTGGTACATTACCTGCAGTGATTGCTGTGTAGGCAGGGGATAGGTAGATGTATAGAGAAGGTACATTACCTGCAGTGATTCCGTGTAGGAGCAGGGATAGGTAGAGTATAGAGAGAGAATGTACATTACCTGCAGTGATTGCCTGTGAGCAGGGATAGGTAGATGTTGAGAATGGTACATTCCTGCAGTGATTGCCGTGTAAGCAGGGATAGGTAGATGTAATAGAGAATGGTACATTCCTTCAGTGATTGCCGTGTAGAGCAGGGATAGGTAGATGTATAGATAGAATGGTACATTACCTGCAGTGATTGCCGTGTAGAGCAGGGATAGGTAGATGTTATATAGAGATGGTACATTACCTGCAGTGATTGCCGTGTAGAGCAGGGATAGGTAGATGTATAGAGAATGGTACATTACCTGCAGTGATTGCCGTGTAAGCAGGGATAGGTAGATGTATAGAGAATGGTACATAACCTGCAGTGATTGCCTGTAGAGCAGGGATAGGTAGATGTATATAGAGAATGGTACATTACCTGCAGTGATTGCCGTGTAGACAGGATAGGTAGATGTATAAGAAAATGGTACATTACCTGCAGTGATTGCCGTGTAGAGCAGGGATAGGTAGATGTATATAGAAATGGTACATACCTGCAGTGATTGCCGTGTAGACAGGGATAGTAGATGTATATAGAAATGGTACATTACCTGCAGTGATTGCCGTGTAGAGGCAGGATAGGTAGATGTATAGAGAAATGGTACATTACCTGCATGATTGCCGTTTAGAGCGGAAGGTAGATGTATAGAGATATGTACATTACCTGCAGTGATTGCCGTGTAGAGCAGGGATAGGTAATGTTATAGAGAATGGTACATTACCTGCATGATTGCGTGTAGAGCAGGGATAGGTTAGATGTATAGAGAATGGTACATTACCTGCAGTGATGCCGTGTAGAGCAGGGATAGGTAGATGTATATAGAGAATGGTACTTACCTGCTTGATTGCCGTGTAGAGCAGGATAGGTAGATGTATATAGAATGGTACATTACCTGCAGTGATTGCCGTGTAGAGCAGGGATAGGTAGATGTTTATAGAGAATGGTACATTACCTGCAGTGATTGCCGTGTAGAGCAGGATAGGTAGATGTATATAGAGATGGTACATTACTGCAGTGATTGCCGTGTAGAGCAGGGATAGGTAGTGTATATAGAGAATGGTACATTACCTGCAGTGATTGCCGTGTAGAGGCAGGATAGGTAGATGTATATAGAGAATGGTACATTACCTGCAGTGATTGCCGTGTAGAGAGGATAGGTGATGTATATAGAGAATGGTACATTACCTCAGTGATTGCCGTGTTAAGCAGGATAGGTAGATGTATATAGAGAATGGTAATATACCTCAGTGATTGCCGTGTAGAGCAGGGATAGGTAGATGTATAGAGAATGGTACATTACCTGCAGTGATTGCCTGTAGAGGCAGGGATAGGTAGATGTATAAGAGAATGGTACATTACCTGCAGTGATTGCCATGTAGAGCAGGGATAGGTAGATGTATATGAAATGGTACATTACCGCAGTGATTGCCGTGTAGAGCAGGATAGGTAGATGTATATAGAATGGTACATTACCTGCAGTGATTGCCGTTAGAGCAGGGATAGGTAGATGTAATAGAAGAATGGTCCATTACCTGCAGTGATTGCCGTGTAGAGCAGGGATAGGTAGATGTATATAGAGAATGGACATTACCTGCAGTGATTGCCATGTAGAGCAGGGATAGGTAGATATATAGAGAATGGTCTTACCTGCAGTGATTGCCATGTAGAGCAGGGATAGGTGATGTATATGAGAAGGTACATTACCTGCAGTGATTGCCATGTAGCAGCGCCGCTCCTACCATGAAGACCTTGAAACAGTTGCTCACGCGGCACTCCAGACCCAAAATAATAAATAAATAATAGGCGGCATTTTCCCCCTTGTTAAGCGCAGCATTTTTTACCTCCAATTATTGCCAATGACTTCCGGAACTTCCGTGGATCTCGGACCCAGAACCCATCACTGCGGCTGCCAATGTTGAAGACGGGAACCCGGAAGTTCGGATCCAATAGGATCGCTTGAAATTGGTTTTTTTTTAAATTTTGCCTCTACTTTCTGATTGGCCAGAAAGGTCTTCCGCGCGGCGCGCGCTTTGCGAAGTGACGTACGTACGTCTGACGTCACCTGACTACTTGCGCGCCAGGAGTCCCAGGACCAGCCCGACCAGGCCTCCACCCAGTGAACTATGTCCACCAGAAACCATGCTCCCCCTGAACTATGTCCAGCCCAGACACCCCCTCGACAGAGTCGTTGCCCCCCGGGCCAGATGCGGTCAACAATGAACCCAAAAAGAGAAGCACAAGGGGGGAACCTTCTCCGTGCGCTGAGCTGGCTACAGGGACGAAGAAAAAGAAACCGGAGGCAAGACCAGGAGGGTAAAGGTGAGAGCGGAGGGCTGGGTCTGTGTGGAGGACTGGCAGAGAGAGCGCGTGTGTGAGAGTTCAAGTTCAACTACATCGGCAGAACAGGTTTCACGTGGGGTACTATTGTATGTAGTGGGATTGGCAGTTAGTCACAGTCTCGCAGAGAGAGAGAGATAGCAGAGAGAGATAGATAGCAGAGATAGATAGATAGATAGATAGATAGATAGCTGAGATAGATAGATAGCTGAGATAGTATAGATAGATAGATAGATAGATGATAGCTAGATAATAGCAGAGATAGATAGATAGATAGATGATAGCTAGATAGATAGCAGAGATAGAAAGCAGAGATAGATAGATAGATAGCAGAGATAGATAGATAGATAGCAGAGATAGATAGATAGATAGCAGAGATAGATAGATAGATAGATAAAGCAGATTAGATAGAGAGATAGCAAGATGATAGATAAGATAGATAGATAGATAATAGATAGCATAGATAGATAGCAGAGATAGATAGATAGATGATAGAGAGAGAGATAGATGATAGAGAGAGAGATAGATGATAGAGAGAGAGTAGATGATAGAGAGAGAGAGATAGATGATAGAGAGATAGATGATAGAAGATAGATAGAGAGAGAGAGAGTAGATAGAAGAGATATATAGATAGAGAGAGATAGAGATAGATAGAGAGAGAGAGATAGATAGATAGAGAGAGAGATAGATAGATAGAGAGAGATAGATAGATAGAGAGAGAGATAGATAGATAGATAGATAGAGAGAGAGAGAGCAGAGATAGATAGATAGCAGAGATAGATAATAGCAGAGATAAATAGATAGATGCAGAGATAGATAGCAGAGATAGATAGATAGCAGAGATAGCAGAGTTAGATAGATAGATAGATAGCAGAGATAGATAGATAGCAGAGATAGATATAGATGAATAGCAGATAGATAATAGCGAGATAATTAGATAGATAGATATAATCCTAGATCGATAGATAGATAAGAGTAGTAGATAAATAGATAGTATAGCAGAGATAGATAGATAGATAGTCAAGATAGATAGATAGATAGATAATGATAGATAGCAGAGATAGATAGATCGATAGATAGAGAAGATAGATAGTATAGCAGAGATAGATAGATAGCAGAGATAGATAATAGATAGATAGATAGAATAGATAGTATAGATAGATAGATAGATAGATGATAGATAGATCAGATAATAGATAGATCAAATAGATAGATAGATAGCAGAGATAGTAGATAGCAGAGATATATAGATGAGAATAGATAGATGATAGATAGATAGATAATAGATAGATAGATATATATAGATAGATGATAGTAGATAGATAGATAGATAGATAGATAGATATAGTATAGATATAGATAGATAGATAGATAGTAGTAGATAGTATAGGATAGATAGATAGATAGATAGATAGATACGATATAGATAGATAGCAGATAGTAGATCGAAAGAGATAGATAGATAGATAGCAGAGATAGATAGATAGCAGATGATAGATAGCAGAGATAGATAGATAGATAGTAGATAGATAGCAGAGATAGTATAGATAGATAGCCTAGATATATAGATAGATAGATAAGATAGTAGAGATAGATAGATAGCAGAGATAGATAGATAGCAGAGATAGATAGATAGATAGATAGATGATAGATAGATAGATAGATAGATATATAATAGCAGAGATAGATAGATAGATATAGATAGATAGCAGAGATAGATAGAAGCAGAATATAGATAGCAGAGATAGATAGATAGATAGATAATATAGATAGATAGATGATAGATAAATAGCAAGATAGATAGATAATAGATGATAGATAACTAAGAGATAGATAGAATAAGATAGAAAATAGCGAGATAGATAGATGACAGATACAGGGATAGATAGATAAGACAGATAGCAGATAGACGATAGAGAAGACAGATAGCAGAGATGAAGATAGCATAGTAGACAGATAGCAGAGATAGACATAGCAAGATAGATAGCGAGAGATAGATAGATAGCGAGATAGATAGATAGACAATAGCAGATAGATAGATAGACAGATAGCAGAGATAGCAGATAGCAGAGATAGATATAGACAGATGCAAAGATAGATAGATAGACAGATAGCAGAGATAGACGATAGCAGAGATAGACAGATAGCAGAGATAGATAGATAGATAATAGATAGATAGATAAGATAGATAGATAGATAGACAGATAGCAAGATAGATAGATACAGTCTGCTGCTATCATCTCTGCTATCTTCTATCTATCTATCTATCTATTATCTCTGCTATCTACCAATCTTACTATCTCTGCTATCTATCTATCTCTGCTATCTATCTATCTATCTATCTCTGCTATCTATCTATCTATCTATCTCTGCTATCTATCTATCTATCTCTGCTATCTATCTATCTCTGCTATCTATCTATCTATCTCTGCTATCTATCTATCTATCTCTGCTATCTATCTCTCTCTTCTGTCTATCATAGACGAAAGAGAGATAGATAGCAGAGATAGATAGATAGATAGCAGAGATAGATAGATAGCAGAGATAATATAGATAGGTATATAGCAGAGATAGATAGCAGAGATAGAGAGATAGATAGCAGAGATAAGAGATAGATAGATAGATAGAAATAGCAGAGATAGAGAGATAGATAGCAGAGATAGATAGATGGATAGCAGAGATAGAGAGATGGATAGCAGAGATAGAGAGATGGATAGCAGAGATAGATGGATAGCAGAGATAGATAGATACAGGATAGATGGGTAGCAGTAGATAGATGTTTAGCAGAGATAGATGGGTAGCAGAGATAGATGGGTAGCAGAGATAGATGGGTAGCAGAAATGGGAGCATAGACAGATGGTAGCAGAGATAGATGGGTAGCAGAGATAGATGGGTAGCAGAGACAGATGGATAGCAGAGACAGATGGGTAGCAGAGACAGATGGGTAGCATAGATAGATGGGTAGCAGAGATAGATGGGTAGCAGAGATAGATGGTAGCAGAGATAGATGGGTAGCAGAGATAGATGTAGCAGAGATAGATGGGTAGCAGAGATAGATGGGTAGCCGAGATAGATGGGTAGCAGAGATAGATGGGTAGCAGACAGATGGATGCAAGATAGATGGGTAGCAGAGATGATGGGTAGCAGAGATAGGGGTAGCATAGATAGATGGGTAGCAAGATAGATGGGTAGCAGATAGATAGGTAGCAGATAGATTATCTATCTATCTCTGCTATCTACACTCTATCTCTGCTATCTATCACTCTATCTCTGCTATCTATCACTCTATCTCTGCTATCTATCTATCTCTGCTATCTATCTATCTATCTCTGCTATCTATCACTCTATCTCTGCTATCTATCACTCTATCTCTGCTATCTATCACCTCTATCTCTGCTATCTATCTATCTCTGCTATCTATCTATCTATCTCTGCTTATCTATCACTCTATCTCTGCTATCTATCACTCTATCTCTGCTATCTATCACTCTATCTCTGCATCTTCACTCTCTGCTATCTATCACTCTTCTCTGCTATCTATCACTCTATCTCTGCTATCTATCACTCTATCTCTCTATCTATCACTCTATCTCTGCTATCTATCACTCTATCTCTGCTATCTATCTATCTCTGCTATCTATCTATCTCTGCTATCTATCTATCTCTGCTATCTATCTATCTATCTCTGCTACCTATCTATGATATCTAGTACCAGAGATAGATAATACCAGAGGATAGATAGATCAGATGTATAGATAGATAGCAGAGATAAGATAGATAGCGAGATATAGTAGTAGCAGAGATAGATAATAGCAGAGATAGATAGATAGCAGAGATAGATAGATAGCAGAGATTGATAGATTAGATAATAGCAGAGATAGATAGATAGCATAGATATGATAGATAGATAATATAGATAGTATACAAGATAGATAAATAACTTATAATTATATATAATCTATTATAAATATATAATCTAGATAATAGTTAAGGCCCTGTTAAAGAGTCTACCTTGACGTTGCAGCAGGGCTTACAATCTTTTGGCCAACATCTTTATTCTACAGTATATGGTAGGGCTTCTAATGTAATGACCAGTTGCACCAACATGTTTTTTAGTGTTTTCTAAAATAGAGAAGCGTATAATAACCATTTCAAAAACACAATTATGAATTTTACCACGCCCACGCGATAAGCCACACACCCACATACCAAGCCACGCCCACACACTAACCCCGCCACTTCCGAGGGCGCATCAAAGTTGTTTCAGGTGCCAAACCCTAGGGACACCCCTGCCGGTAGAGCAGGATAGGTAATGTATATAGAATGGTACATTACCTGCAGTGATTGCCGTGTAGAGCAGGGATAGGTAGATGTATATAGAGAATGGTAACTAACCTGCAGTGATTGCCATGTAGACAGGATAGGTAGATGTATAGAGAATGGTACATGCCTGCAGTGATTGCCGTGTAGAGCAGGGATTAGGTAGATGTTATAGAATGGTACATTTCCTGCAGTGATTGCCGTGTAGAGCAGGGATAGGTAGATGTATATAGAGAATGGTACATTTCCTGCAGTGATTGCCGTGTAGAGCAGGGATAGGTAGATGTATATATAGAATGGTACATTACCTGCAGTGATTGCCGTGTAGAGCAGGGATAGGTGATGTATATAGAGAATGGTACTTTCCTGCAGTGATTGCCGTGTAGAGCAGGGATAGGTAGATGTATATAGAGAATGGTACATTTCCTGCAGTGATTGCCGTGTAGAGCAGGGATAGGTAGATGTATAGAGAGATGGTACATTTCCTGCAGTGATTGCCGTGTAGAGCAGGGATAGGTAGAGGTATAGAGAGATGGTACATACTGTGCAGTGATTGCCGTGTAGAGCAGGGATAGGTAGATGTATAGAGAATGGTACATTACCACTGCGTGATTGCTGTGTAGAGCAGGGACAGTAGATTATAGAGAATGGTACTTACCGGCAGTGATTGCCGTGTAGAGCAGGGATAGGTAGATGTTAGAGAATGTACATTACTGCAGTGATTGCCGTGTAGAGCAGGGATGTAGATGTATATGAGAATGGTACATTACCTGTAGTGATGCCGTGTAGAGCAGGGATGGTAGATGTATATTAGAAATGGTCATTACCTGCGTGATTGCCGTGTAGAGCAGGATAGGTAGATGTATAGGGAATGGTACATTACCTGCAGTGATTGCCGTGTAGAGCAGGGATAGGTAGATGTATAGAGAATGGTACATTACCTGCAGTGATTGCTGTGTAGAGCAGGATAGGTAGATGTATATAGAGAATGGTAATTACCTGCAGTGATTGCCGTGTAGAGCAGGGATAGGTAGATGTATAATAGAATGGTACATAACCTGCAGTGATTGCCGTGTAGAGCAGGGATAGGTAGATGTATAGAGAATGGTACATTCTGCAGTGATGCCGTGTAGAGCAGGGATAGGTAATGTATATAGAGAATGGTACATTACCTGCAGTGATTGCCATTGTAGAGCAGGATAGGTAGATGTATAGAGAATGGTATTTACCTGCAGTTGATTGCCGTGTAGGCAGGGTAGGTAGATGTATAGGGAATGGTACATTACCTGCAGTGATTGCCGGTAGAGCGGGATGGTAGATGTATATAGAGAATGGTACATTACCTGCAGTGATTGCCATGTAGAGCAGGGATAGGTAGATGTATAGAGAATGGTACATTACCTGCAATGACTGCTGTGTAGAACAGGGATAGACAGATGTAGAGCAGCATGTTGGCTGTTAGTTCAGTCTGTAGATCTAATGATCAGTGATGTACCTGCCTCCCTATTTATACAGCACCTAACCCTGCACCTTCCATTGTAAGAAGGGTGAAGATGATTAAGATATGGGTGGGAATGTCAAAGTCTTGACCGTGACAAGGAACAAACACACACAACTTACTTGGATTATCACCCAACACAGTTTGCAGTGTGGTATATAAAATATTCTATTGGAATTCTAACATGGAACTAGAGAGAAAGTTGGAATATGAACTTTGAATTTGGCTTAAAAGGGTATCTCTTCTGCTGAAAAAAAGTTTTGGTATTTAGTTTTATTGAAGAACGGGAATCTAACCCCTTCCCGCTTTCTGGTCATCATCTTTTCACTTTTCAGGCTCAACACCCTCTTCTTCCTCCTGTCCCTCCCTCTTGTGTGTCTGTCCGTAATACTAGATCCATAGATCTCTCTTCCCTCTTGCCCACCGATGACCCTGACTCTCTTGCTAATTCCTATAATTCTATCCTGACTAACTCAATAGACTCTTTTCCCCCTTGCAGTCCCGCAGCCCAAGAACCTTTAATCCTCATCCGTGGCTCAGCCCCACTTCCCGTTTTATACACAGGTGTATGCGTGCTGCTGAACGTGCGTGGAGAAAGTCCCATACAAAGGCTGACTTTCTCCATTACAAGTTCATGCTGCAATGTCTCGGCTCTGGGCTCCTGCTGGCAAAACAGAACTATTACCGGAAACAAATCGAACCCACATTGCCTGTTCTCCATCTTCAACTCCATTCTACGCCCCTCTCCCGCTGACCCTCTCCTTTCTCTGCACTCTCCCCAGGACTTTGCACATTACTTTCAGCATAAAGTGGAGTCCATCTGTGTGCAGATATCTGGTCCTAGGGATGACTCTCAGATTATGTTTCCCTCTCCTCCCTCAGTTATTCTTGGATCTTTTGCTCCTGTGACCCATTCAGAAGTCTCTCGCCTGCTTCTGTCATGTCCGCTCACGACCTGTCCTCTTGATCCCATGCCCTCTGTATTACTGAAGCACTGTAACCATGTGCTTACCCCTATACTCGCCCACATATTCAACGCCTCCCTGACATCTGGAATTTTCCCTTCCGTCTTTAAGCATGCCCATGTTAAGCCCATACTAAAAAAGCCCTCCCTGGACCCCTCTTGTTTAGCCAATTACCGCCCGGTCTCTCTCTTACCAATAGCCTCTAAACTGCTAGAATGATCAGTCTTCTCCCGTATCGCTAACGACCTTTATGCTCATAACCTATTGGATCCTTTGCAATCTGGATTCCCTCCAGCGCATTCCATTGAGACGGCCCTGTATAAGGTTGCGAATGATCTGCAGGTTGCAAAGGCCAATGGTCCCTTTTCTATTCTTATCCTCCTTGACCTCTCCTATGCTTTTGGCACAGTCGATCATTCCCTCCATATGCAGATACTTCACTCTTTGGGCATTCGGAATGAAGTGGCATCCTGGTTTCTATCCTATCTCTCTGACAGAACTTACTCTTATGTATCTTGTGCTAGCAATTCCTTTTCTCCAGTTCCCCTTGGTGTGGGGGTCCCGCAGGGTCTGTTCTTGGACCCTTTTTGTTCTCCCTCTACACTATTATCTTGGGAGTTGTTATTAGCTCTTTTGGCTTCAAATATCATTTATATGCAGACGATACACAAATCTACTTGTCCACCCCTACGCTAACTGCTGACATCCAATCACGTGTCTTAGCCTCCTTGCCATCTCCTCCTGGATGTCTCAGCGCTACCTCAAATTAAATCTTTCCGAACTGATCGTTTTTCCACCTAAACCTGGTCCTGTCCCATCTTTCTCCGTCTCTGTTGACAATACCCCCATTTCCCCTATCCAATCGGCACGCTGCCTAGGGGTAATTATTGACTCCTCTCTCTCCTTTTCTAACCAAATTAACTATGTTGCGAAAACCTGCTGCTTCTTCCTTCGCAATATAGCCAAAATCCGCAGGTTCCTTTCTCTCCCGACCACCGCTATGCTTATGCATGCTCTCATCCTATCACACCTGGACTATTGCAACCTACTACTTTCTGGTCTTCCTGCTTGCCACCTCTCTCCCCTTCAGTCTATACCTAACTCTGCCCCAAGTATTGTTTTGCTCTCTAATAAACCGGATCACAAATCTCCTCTATACCGGACAACAACCTGGCTCCCCGTTAAACAGCGCATTAAATACAAAATCCTTCTCCTAACATTTAAATCCCTTCGCTCTGCTGCTCCTCCTTATATTTCCTTCTCCCCATATGTTCCTGCCCGTACCCTCCGCTCATCGCAGAACCAGCTCCTGTATAGACCTCCCACTCGTACTGCTTCCTCTCGCCTTAAACCTTTCTCTCTTGTAGCTCCCATCCTCTGGAATTCTATTTCCCTCTCTCTACGTCAAGAAACCTCAATTAGCAGGTTTAAATCTAGCCTTACATCCTACCTATCTGGTAACCAGCACAGTATATGGTATCTATATATCTATATATGATAAATCTACCCTTACATCCTACCTATCAGGTAACCAGCACAGTATATGGTATCTATATATCTATATATGATAAATCTACCCTTACATCCTACCTATCAGGTAACCAGCACAGTATATGGTATCTAAATATATCTATATATGATAAATCTACCCTTACATCCTACCTATCCGGTAACCAGCACAGTATATGGTATCTATATATCATATATATAAATCTACCCTTACATCCTACCTATCCGGTAACCAGCACAGTATATGGTATCTATAATACTATATAAACTCTACCCTTACATCCTACCTATCGAGTAACCAGCACAGTATATGGTATCTATATATCTATATATGATAAATCTACCCTTACATCCTACCTATCCAGGTACCAGCACAGTATATGGTATCTATATATCTATATATGATAAATCTACCCTTACATCCTACCTACCGGTAACCAGCACAGTATATGGTATCTATATATCATATATGATAAATCTACCCTACACCTACCTATCCGGTAACCAGCACATTATATGGTATCTATATATCAATATGATAATCTACCCTAACATCCTACCTATCCGGTAACCGCACAGTAATGGTATCTATATATCTATATATGATAAAATCTACCCTTACATCCTACCTACCGGTAACCAGCACAGTATATGGTATCTATATTCTATATGTAAATCTACCCTTACATCCTACCTATCCGGTAACCAGCACAGTATATGGTATCTATATATCTATATATGATAATCTACCTTACAATCCTACCTATCCGAACCAGCACAGTATATGGTATCTATATATCTATAATGAATAAATCTACCCTTACATCCTACCTATCCGGTAACCAGCACGTAATATGGTATCTATATATCTATATATGATAAATCTACCTTACATCCTCTACCTATCCGGTAACCAGCACAGTATATGGTATCTATATATCTATATATGATAAATCTACGCCTAACATCCTACCTATCGGTAACCAGCACAGTATATGGTATCTATATATCTATATATGAAAATCTACCCTAAACATCCTACCTATCCGGTAACCAGCACAGTATATGGTACTATATATCTATATATGATAAATCTACCTACATCTACCTAGCTATCCGTAACCAGCACTATAATGGTATCTATATATCTATATATGATAATAAATCTAGCCTTACCTCCTACCTATCCGGTAACCAGCAGTATATGGTATCTATATTCTATATATGATAAATCTAGCCTTACATACAAATCCACCTATCGCGGTAACCAGCACAGTATATGATATCTATATATGATACATCTACCCTTACATCCTACCTATCCGGTAACCAGCACAGTATATGGTATCTATATATCTATATATGATAAATCTACCCTAACATCCTACCTATCTGGTAACCAGCACAGTATATGGTATCTATATATCTATATATGATAAATCTACCCTTACATCCTACCTGTCCGGTAACAAGCACAGTATATGATATCTATATATCTATATATGATACATCTACCCTTACATCCTACCTTGTTCCGTTCGCTAACCCAGGAAGGATTGTTCGTTCGTTCGATAATCTATTCGCTAACACAGGAAGGATTGTTCGTTTGTTTTATAATTGAATGTATCGGCGAATGTAGCTTGCGCAAAACCCGACAATTGCCCACCTGACTTCAGGAAGTGTTTTAACATGTTTTGATGACAGTGACATGTTCCCCAGGCCATTTCCCAGGTGCCACCGCCATTTACAGTAAGTTAACATTGTTAGTTTAGAGTTTTCGAACTATCACTCTCCCATAAACTTGAATGGGTCCGAATTCGAACTTTACGAAAATTTTGAACATTCGAAAACGGAAAGAAACTCACAGTTTCAAACATCTCTAGTGGACAGCTGGAAGCTAACAGACAATCATGTTACAGCTCAGAGATCATCCCTCCCTCTGACACAGAACAATAGGGTGAGGGTGATGTCCGTATACCCGATCGTACACATTCCCATCGAATAAGATGAGTCTATTTTTCGCCGTTTTGTAACACTGGACTTGGCAATAATGTTATTATCTCTGTATTCTCAAAACCACCGGATCATTTTTTACTGCGGCGGTATTTCATTTCGCTCAGTCTAGTATCGCGGTGAAATAGAGAAAAACCACCAATCTACCAATAGCAGCACCATGTTGTCACTGAGAATAAGGGAACATTATAAAGGGTGTTTCACAGTTCAAACCTCGAGTGCATGTGAAAATAAGACCCCATTCCACTAATGCATCTGTGACCCCAGTAAATCTGTTGCCAGAAATGTATGTTTAGCTTAGAGAAAATTGTATATCAGTTAACTATCTCCCAGCCTGCAGGGGAGTGCCAGAACAGCACTATAGCTATTTGAGACACAGAAGGGCTGGCTCTCAGTTAACAGGAGCAGCTAACCATGAAAGATGACTCTGTGTCCCTTATTATTTCATTATAAGGTATGTTCTATAAAACCCTGTTAATAAACAAATATTTTTATAGCATCTATGATATATAACCAACTCAGTGTAGAGGCAGTTGGAACAGATTATATCACTTAAAGAGGATTAAATCATTGCAAGTTATAACATGGTGGTAAAATGGAGGACACCACATGGCCTAATAATGGATGTGAACATATAGAAATGTTATATTGGATATGTGTGTCAGTATTCTGCTCCTGCATACAGTAAAATAGATTATTTCATTCATCTGTATCACCCTGTAATGCATGCTGCAAGATGCGCCCAGTGTAATGGTAGAAGCCTTATGATTAAGACGTGATGATCACCAGTTTATTTTAGGTTTTGTTAAAGTTTGATATCTTAAGTTAAATGATGATCTGCTTCCATTTATGCTGTATAGTCAGATATACCAGGTATCTTGTGTTAATTTAGAAAGATTATGCCGGCACTCACTTCTTGCCTGATCCTTGCCGTGCACGTCCGAAGGTTCCACAGTAATACCTCCACAACAGTAAATACAGATAGGACGGCACTTGCTTCACTAAAACCACTTTAACTTTATTTCATTGCTGTTAAAACAGAGGCTCTTCTCGGCCACAAGGCTCGTAAGGCAAACAGTGTACAAAGAACAGAAGTGACGTTTTAGTGAAGCAAGTGCCGTCCTATCTGTATTTAATCTTGTATTAATTTAACCAGATAGCTTTAAAGGGTATGTCCACCCTAAAATACACTTTTTTATATAACATTCCCCCTGGGCTTCCAGCCCCAACCGCTAGGTTTTTTTTCTTTAGAAAGCCCCCCAAACTCTACTTACCTCCCCTCTTTCCTCCGCCGCGCTCCCAGCCCTCTGCTTGTGAGAAAATGCAAGCAGAGGGGCGGACCGGCAGCCGTGTCTGTGATTGGTTGAGCGGCAGCCAATCACGGATGCGGCTGCCGCAGCTCACTCTCGCCGAGAAAAGGCGAGGTAAGTAAAGTTTGGGGAGCTTTATAGATACAATATAGAGTTGGGGCTGGGACCCAGGGGGAATCTTGTGGATTAAACATTTTACCTAGGGGGAGGAATCGGGAGGCAGAGGGGGGAGGGGGAGAGGGCTGCAGTACGCATGCCAACTTCTCCCGGAGGCCAGGTAGGAGGCAGAGTACTATAATGGACTCTGCTATCCTCCTGGTGGTCAGTTTTTGGGACTTTGGCGGGGACTACAGAAACCATATGGAGCTGGGATGTGAGGTAAGGATTAAACTACACTACTGGTGGGGCCAGTAGTTGGGGGATTATAGTTTTGGGGGTGGACATGCCCTTTAAATGCTAATAATAAGTAACACTATTGTAAGTAAATCTCCAGTTTGTAGGTGGATCCTGCACTGGTATTCTAGTGAAATGATGATTTATTATAATAATATGTTCATGAGAATTAAGGGAAGGTAATGTACATGTGATATGTTGTGAAATGTAAGAACCATTTGTATAGCATATATTGTGAATAATTGCTAAGGGCAAGCAAAGATGTAATATTAATTTGCATTTTGTATAAACAGTTATCAGAGCAGCTAACCAAGAAAGATGACTGTGTGTCCCTTATTATTTCATTATACAGAATAACTGTCCGCACGCCCGTGCCCTGGGCGTGTTACACGTCTAAGACTTTTATAGGCCTAAAGGGCAAGTTCGCCCCATAACGATATTTCATATCTAACTTGCTCACCCCCAAAACCTTAAAACCACTTTACTTACAGTGCTTAAAACTGCCTCTGTTAGCAGTAAAAGCCCTAGTCGTTTCTGTTTCAAACAGTTACCCTATCGTTAATGATCCTTATTAAAATAAATACCAATATCCCTGTATCAACAATCATGCTATAAAGAAGATGGATGTTCACAGCTATACTATGATTATACTGAAGTGAAACTGTTTTTATTATGCACTGGCGCCATCCATAGGTCATATTTCTAATAACACCTGTGTTATGTTCATTTTAAATTCTTGTTAGGGTGGAATGTTACAAATAAAATAAAACGTAAATCTATCCCATTTAGTGCAGTAGTAATTAGTGCATTCATCGTATAAAATGTAGGTTTGGATTCATTACCTGGAATCTGTGAAGCCCACTGATTTTACCAAACCATCCAGAAGGGCTTAATTTGCCAATGGAATTTAAAGGGGAACTAAAGTCTCTAACAACATTGTCCCAATAGAAAGAACACTTCATAAAGATACAAAAAGCTGTGTCTCACCTCTCCCTTTGCTGTGGATGCTGGGTAATTTATGAATAAGCTGTGGGTACTAGTGGTCAGTAGAGATGTACTGTGGGTTCGAATAGAACCGTTTTCAATCGATCCGAACTCCTGAACTCATAATTATCGAATTCTACGGCCCCGTTCGCTAACCCTAGAATGTACCATTCGTTTTTGCTAACACTTGATGTTTACCGTACGTACGCTAAGCTAGGAAGGATATTCATTCGTTCGTAATCCTCGAATGTACCATTCGCTAACCCTAGGAAAGATTGTTCGTTCGTTCGTTTTCGCAAGCCTTCGAATGTATATTCGCTAACACTAGGAAGGATCGTTCGTGTTCGATATTCCGTCTCCGAATGTACCTTCGCTAAGCCAGGAAGGATCATTTGTTGTTCGTTCGATAATCTTGAATTTACTGTTCTCTACCCTAGGAAGATCGTTGTTTGTTCGTTCGTTCGCAAACCTTCGAATGTACCGTTCGCTAACCCTAGTAATAAATAACCCTCATGAAAACCTAGTAATCTAATAACCATATAATAACCAGATAATACCTAGTCATATAATAACCTAGTTATATATAACCATATAATTACCACATAGTCCAAGACGAACTAACCCTCAAATGTACCGTTCGCTAATCAGAAGGATTGTTCGTTTCGTTCGATAATCCTGAATGTTCTGTTCGCTAACCCAGAAGGATTGTTCGTTTCGTTTCGTTCGATAATCGATTCGCTAACACAGGAAGCGATTGTTCGTTTTTTTTATAATCGAATGTTCGGCGAATGTCAGCTTGCGCAAAACCCGACAATTGCCCACCTGACTTCCGGAAGTGTTTTAACATGTTTTGATGACAGTGCATGTTCCCCAGGCCATTTCCCAGGTGCCACCGCCATTTACAGTAAGTTAACATGTTTAGTTTAGAGTTTTCGAACTATCACTCTCCCATAAACTTGAATGGGTCCGAATTCGAACTTTACGAAAATTTTGAACATTCAAAAACGGAACGAAACTCAACAGTTTCGAACATCTCTAGTGGACAGCTGGAAGCTAACAGACAATCATGTTACAGCTCAGAGATCATCCCTCCCTCTGACACAGAACACAGAGCACACTTATTGTGTAAATCACATTACAAATGCTCCTGTCCCCAAAATTTTAAAAATCCTTTAGTCTGGGGATCGAACCTGCAACCTTGTGTCCTGCGTCTTTCAAAAAAAAGCTTTCTGCCCCTATGCCACATGAAAATCTATAGTTGCTAGAACCATAATAGAAACAAAAAGGGAAGCCTGGGGAATTGATCCTGTGTCCCAATGGTCGTTTTGTTTCCAAAACAACATGCACACCACCACCACCGCAGATAAATAATAGAAGTACATTTCAGTAAATATCAGTAAATAAGTTCACTATTTTGTATTGCTCGAAGAAGGCGGCGACAATTCACTCTGGTAGGTTAGTAAAAATAAAGCTTCTATATGTAAAACTTTATACTTTCTTAAATACATATGAAAACAAACAAAAAAATAGCAATAACTCGCAGCAGTAGACTATGCTTTATGTTTCATAGTAAGCTAGGTGATTTTGAGCTTGTGACTTCTTGGGCTGTGTGTTTCTAAAACACAGCATTTACATGGAGCACCACCACAACTCACAATGATTACAGGTACATTTAGAAATGTTATCTTTTGCTAGACCGAAGCTAGAGACAGTGCATAGAGACAGGGAATCCTGGGTCAGGGTCTGTGGCTCTTTGAAGCCAACCTGGAGTTTACTGACCACACATGGAAGCCTTCTTTGTTAAGAATCTATTACTTAATATACTAAATGCAACTTAAGAAGAATATTAGAATGTATAGGAGTCCTGGGGAGAAAATCTTTCACGTTAGGATTTTAAAAATGTAAGTTTAGTTCTCCTTTAATTAGGATGAAATGACAACTGTTTTAAGTACCACCCCTCAGTCTGGAATTTATCCAGTGTGGGAATGCGCTTCTTGAACAATGTGTTTTTCCATTGGTCGGGCCCCGGGCCTTAAGGGGGTGGAGCAAGAAGTTGTCCTTAAAGTTATTAGTGACAAAAGAAATTGCCTGCGCCGTTTTTTTTATTTAGCTCAGTGCAACCGTTTTACCGTCTTTTTAAGTTTGGGTTTTTAGACCCTCAATAGGGTGTTAACAGTCACAAAGTGATTAATACAGTGTGGGAATGCGTGCAGTTAGGTTGTGATAGGGAAATTATTTTGTAAATATTTATTGCTTTTTATTGTAATGATTCATATTTATTGGATTGATTTTTGAACACAGCTAATCCCGCAAGGTCAAAGAAAGGGAATTTACCCAGAGCCAAAGCGAAGTTTAAACTGATGTTCCCCCTGTGTTGTGGCTCTCAGTAAATGAGCCTCTGTGACATTTTCTAATCTGAAGGCGGTTCAGCTAATAGTCCTAGTTTATTCTTTTGCAGAAGGATCCTATTGCGGTCAGGGTGTCTTGAGAGAGTACCAAGGGGAAAGTTTTTCTTATTAGGTGAACAAATCTACAAGCTTCGAAAATGACACAATTACACAAACTATGATTTAGATTAAACATCAAACACAGTTTAAGGAGAACAGAACTGGTTTTACAACAGCCTTGCTGCTATAGACTCGGGAATAGCACATTTTAATGATCCGTCCTTTCATGGTGAGAAGGGTAAAGGTATCCAGCATCATAGCTTCAATGTTGGTTCTATCTTCATTTACCCCTGGATTTAACAAGATTAGAAATAAATATAGATTTTTGATTGGAAATGCAGTAACAATCTAAGACAATTGAATAGTGTGTGGTAGAATGCAAGAGTTGGGCTCAAATGAGTTCCAGATGTTGGTATGTTTGAAAAAAGAAAAGAAAAAAAAAAAGAGTTTTTTGTCAGCGCCAGCAAAGCAGCTGATCTGCTTCTTTAATTAAACACCCTTGGTTCTACAAGTGAATATAAAATCATAAAAATAATTTTATAATGGGACGTTAATGGTTTTAGATGGAATCTGTGTTGTTAATGTAGGAGTTGGAAAATGAAAATGAAAAGTTTACAGAAAGTAATGTGTATCTAATTTACATAGAAGGAGGAACATTGAAAAGAAAGAGTTATAATTAAAAGGAAAGTAGAGGATTTGTGTGGTGATGAATTATGTGTTTTTTTTAACGTTGGAAAACTGACATGTTACATTTTATCTTCCCTTACAGGGAGTAGAAAGTACATTCTAGGTTTGGTCTGTGGTTAGACTGTGATGGACTTATAGAATAAAGCAGAATATGAAATGTAAAACTACCCGACTCAACTAAACCTTTCCAATTGTTTTGAGCTGTTTTAGGAAATACAGGGAACATTCTTTGCCAGGAGACCCCATCTGGGTGATGAGTGGTGGCATATGAGAACTACACCTGGATCCAGTTATTCAAGGAGCTCTCACTTGTGTTAAAGTGGTAGCGGCAGCAGCTCTCCTCACTGAGAAGGTAGCAGTTATTCGCATAGGGTAACCACTAACTGTATATACTTCACATGCAGCAGCAGGAATCATTCAATGTGTGCAGACACGGCACATCTCCTCAGCACGCCTAGGCAAGTATGAGTCTATCCTATTAGAGTCTGGGGAAGTAGAGGTTAAACGCTGCACAGTCCTCAATCCAGCCACTTTCCTCCTGCCAGAGGACGGTGATGCCAAGACGGTGTTAGAGGACCATGATTGTCTACAACTGATGGAGCAAGAGACTAGCCAATTGTCTCCGGTAAGTGAGGAGCCGCTGCAAGCCCCTGACCTTACTTTATTTGTAGATGGTTCCAGGTTATATGTAGTTGGAGCTCCACGCACCTCCTATGCCATCATATTGTCAACAGCCGAAGGTTTCACTACATAGATGCTGGCCGATTGCCACCTTCCTACTCAGCACAGCAGGCGGAATTGGTCACATTGGGTAAGACATGTGTACACGCTTCAGGTAAGACTGCTAACATTTACACTGACAGCATGTATGCATATGGGATTGCACATGATTTTGGACCCATCTGGAAAAACAGAGGATTCAAAACCATGTAAGGTACATCAATCAAAACCTGGGTAGAAGAAAAACTTATTCAAGAGGGTCTCCTTGCCTATAAAGGTGGCCATCTCGAAAGTTAAATGCACAAGACTCAGTCCCTATGAGATCTTATTGGCTATAAGCCATAGACAGGGTTATACTATCCTCATCAGATAGAGGTAATGCACTATGATCTGTGTTCTTATGTTATTACATTATAGAAGGAGCTTACTACAGTGTATCTTCATGTACATGACAGTTTACCAGATGTAGAGAACCAACAGCATCCTATAAAGCCAGGAGACTGGGTGATGGTCAGAGTGTTCCAAAAGCGTTCCCTTGGTCCACGATTCGAAGGGTCCATACCAAGTGCTACTTACAACTACAGTGAAACTAGAGGGAAAGCCAACATGGCTCCATGTCAGCCACTGCAAACAGCGTCTTCAATACAATACCCAAGATCCTGTGTACAACCTACCGTTATAATGCTAAGTCTATGCTTTTTATCATTTATCTTGTTTGCCTGTCAAGTTAGTCATGTGCAGGGTGGTGAATCCGACCGGTACATCACTGACATATCTGTATCCATCACTGTCAGAAGCTTCTGTCCTTCCACAAATAATAGATCATGAAACTAACACTATAAAGGAAGATTCATGTCTCTAATATCACCATGCTAACTGTACAGTACAGACTTTACACAGCCACTTACTACAAGGGGAAGTTATGAAATAGAAGATCCAGTTTTCCCATTATCATGAGAACAGGATCTTCTAGGGGGGGAGAATACATACAGGCAGAATACATACAGGGAGAATACATACAGGGAGAATACATACAGGGAGAATACATACAGGAACATGGGAGAATACATACAGGGAGAATACATACAGGGAGAATACATACAGGGACATGGGAGAATACATACAGGGAGAATACATACAGGGAGAATACATACAGGGAGAATACATACATGGAGAATACATACAGGGACATGGGAGAATACATACAGGGAGAATACATACAGGTGCTACACAGATCCAGCTGTGTCCATGAGGTTCCTGTAGGGCTATTAGGGCCAATTCCCTCCCTGAATAGAAATAGAATATAGAGAATCAGTATTACAGTCACATAGTAAAGAGGCCTATTTCGGTAACCCTTGAATGTATCGGCCTATTTCGGTAACCCTTGAATGTAGCGGTCAATTTCGGTAACCCTCGAATGTATTGTTCGGTAACCCTCAAATTGCCCGTAACCCCCGAATGTAGCGTGCGGAAACCTGACAATTATCGATTGGTGGAAATGCATTTTGGTGTATGTATTCCCCAGACCATTTCCTAGGTGCCACAGCCATTTATAGTAAGTTACCATTGTTATTTTATCTGTTATTTGTCCGAACTTTTCAAACTATTCTCTCAATTCCGAACTTTTACTTAAGTTCGGAAACTAACCGAACTTCATAACAATATAACACACATTGACATCAATGGGCCAATATCCAGCGTTATTGGTCTTTTTAAAGGGCATGTTAAGCCTGAAATAAACTTTTTATAGTCTAGTAGAAGACCCCCCCCCCCCCCCACTCCATTTTTGTATTATTTAGAAATCTGAAAGATGCCCCTGAAGGGACTTACCTGACCCGGCCCCTCGCCTACTGGGCGTCACCCCCTGCACCTGTTTCAAGCTAAATCAGGAGCAGAGAGCCTCTGTGCCATTTTTTTAATGGAAAGAATTGGGTTTGGGGGATCGTCTACCAAACTAAGAGAAAAGATTTTTAGGCTGGACATGCCCTTTAAAAAGACAAATAACGCCGACTATTGGCCCATTGACGTCAATGTTCAGGCTGTTTGTGACGGCAGGTTCCCTATGCACGCTATTATCCTTTTTTTCAAAAACTTCATTATGAATAAAAGTATTAAAATTCAGATTTATTAGCAGAATAAAACTTTCAGAATGTTTCACAAGTTAATTTGTTCATTACATGTTATTAGTAAACATCGGAAAATAATCTTAATCTTGTGTTTTAGGAAATTCATCACTGTCACCTGCTACATCACCACTTCCACCATTTCCCGTGTCCTCACCAACATCATACCACCTCCAATGTGACCCTTACTGCCACCGAAGTCACCGCCAGCAGCCTAAATACCACCTTCGGCACAACCACCTTTACCATTTAATAACTAGAGATCGCCGAAACTGCTAAAATCCGTCCCGCCTGTGGATTCGCGGATTTTCGGAAAAATTTGAAAATTCGAAAATCTGCGTAAAAACCCATTAAAGTCAATGGGAGAAAAAAATCTGCACAGATCCGCCTAAATATAAGGTAAAACAGCAATGGTAACTTACTGTACATGGCTGTGGGACCTGGGAAATGGTCTGGGGAACACGTACATATACCCAGAACTAAAAAAAAAACAAAAAAAACTTTCCTCACGATTGCACCTTTTTTCGAGAATTTTTAAATTTTCTTGGAATTTTCGAGTTTTCAAGGAATTTTCGAGTTTCCAAGGAAATTTTCGAAAATTTTGCAAAAGATACTGTAACTTACTGTAAATGGCTCTGGGACCTCCTAGTATACCAATCCAGATTCTTTCTAAAATAATTTTAAGGTATCCAATCAGAATTGCTTACAAATAAAGGTGAAGTTTTAAATCCCTAAAGCGTGAAGCCTATTTGCAGTGTATATGTTTTCAAGGACATGCTGAAAGGCCGCTGCCGTGGAGCTCCGCTAACGGAGGGGGTAGGTGACCGCTCCTCTATTTTCTGTATAGGAGCGCTAAAGTCTGGGAACATGAATTTGAACGTTCGATAATTATCTATACCACTGTCCTGGTCCTCCAGATTTGGTTTGTTAATTAACGAACGTTAATTCGGATCCGCAAACTGGCCATCTCTATTAATAACCATGATATTGAATCTCCCTGTAAAGCTTGGTACACACTTTCCTATTCTTCCTGCAGACCAACCGGACGGCCAGGAGGAAGGACTGTCGGTTGTGGCAAAAGCAGCAATACCAAAAAAGAAAAGTGATCCTGCGCTGTGCTAGATACAAGGTCCTAATTCAGAATAATAAGTAATAAACATATCAGTATATAATCTCTATACCCTTATTAATAACACATACTAAATACCATACCCCCCATAACAGAATTCCCTTTAATTATAATAAAATGTTATAAACCTACACTTGCCGGCAAGTGAATAACTATAGAGCTCAACAAACACAGTAAATCTAAAATACCCTCTTTAAAAATAGGCAAAAAAAATGAGTCAGTAACCCTAATGAATAAATAGATACATACAGCAAGATTCAATAAAAGTTAAGAATCGTTAAAAATAGTGCTAATTTTGCCTCAACCAATCAGATGTTAGCTTTCAAATGGAAGCTAACATCTGATTGGTTGGGACAAAATTAGCACCATTTTTAACAATAATAACTTTTATTGAATCTCTCTGATAATCTCTGTGCAATAGTATCTATATGACAACTCGATTAGACTTGCAGTTGAAGTGAGCAAAAAATGTTAGGTGCATGAACAGTAGCCGTGCAGGCTCTTACGTACTCAGCGTGCGTACCACTATGGCTCCTCTCTGACATTCCTCGCATCCAGTAACTACCGTCCCCCTCCACCCCCCTGGACCGTAGGGGGCCCTGGCATTAGTAGGGCCACCACAAGTCCAAGATGCCCCCCGTGATCAGCCGTTTTAAACAACCGGAAGTTCGGGCTCGGTCTTTTATACAGCTGATCGCACGTATGTTTCATTCACACGCACGATCAGCTGTCTAAAACGGCTGATTGCGGGAGGCATCTTGGAGGGAGGAGGGGGTCAGGGGCCTGGCCTCCATTCTTGCGGGGGGGCCCAGGCCCCTGCAGGTATGCCCCTGTTGGCTCCATATGGGAAGAACATTAAAGGGTCACTATACACTATAGCCCCCATAACCTATAATTCTCTAAGAGGTAGAAGCAAGTATTCCTACCTCTCTATCTGCTTTAGATTAGAGGTTTGGTCAGTACTTTCAGAGTTGAACATTGTTACAAATATTGTTAAGTGTCAGGTAAGTCATTTCCCTGCCTGTTTTATGTCGATTAACAATAATTGTAACAATGTTTTTCTCTGAACTGAGAATTTCTGAAGCTATTTACTGATAAACAAAATTAAAAAGAGAGAGAGGAACACTGGTGTCAGGAAGCTCTTATCCAAATGAAAATTTTAATTTCTAAAATGGGTCTATGGCTCTGTACAATACACAATCAGGGTTATTAAATAAAAGTCCTTCAGGGAGATTCAATAAAAGTTCTTATTGTTTAAAATGGTGCTAATTTTGCTCCAACCAATCAGATATTAGCTTTCAAATGTTAAATAAGATCTGATTGGTTGGGGCATAATTAGCACCATTTTACATGATAAGAACTTTTATTGAATCTCCCTGATTGTATCCATTTCCCACTGAGGATATACAGTACACATGGTCAACATGTATATATATTTTAATTAGATATGTTCAATCGTTGAAAAGTCACAGAACAGATTAAACAAACATTGAACAAAATCATCAAACACGTTAAAAATGGCTTTTGTTCTTTTTGTTGGTTTTACAATAAACTTGCTGCTATAGACTCGGGAATGGCACATTTAATGATCCGTCCTTTCATGGTGAGAAGGTAAAGGTATCCAGCATCATAGCTCACATGTTTAAAGCTGCTACACAGATCCAGCTGTGTCCATGAGGTTCCTGTAGGGTTCTTAGGGCAGATTCCCTCCCTGAAATGAAATAGAATACAGAGAATCAGTATTACAGTTACATAAAAACAGGATCCATGGACAAACCCCTAAAGTGGGCGAACATTTATAATAGGTTACAACTGATTTAATCCAACAAATGTCAAGCGTGTGATGGAAATTTAGCTCATAGGTTATTGGCAAGACCACAGGTTCTAGATCCCAGTTTCAGCTCAGCAATGCCCAACTGCAAACTGCAACAGCATGGACATCAACTCCCATTTTTGAATTGTGGTGCATGCTGGGAGTTTTATTTCTACTATTACAAAATATTCAGCTATATATACACATACAAGCATTGTAAAGAGAGTTAGTGTTTTTTTTAAATACTGTCATTTCAAAATAAAAATGTATTTCCATATTATTCAGTATTGACCATAGAAGATGACATTTGTGATTTTAATATTTTAGAATTCCTGAATGTATGAACGGACATTTCAAGTTCATCAGTTGTAAGTTAATAATATTTACATTGTGCATTAAATTGCTTTTATAACAAATTTTCACATTCCAATAGTTTTTTGGGTGTGTGTTGGTTTCTGATTGGCTACAAAGCTACCCACAACCACTTCGAAGTTAACTCTCGAACCACAAGATTGCATTGTCCTGAAACAAACTAGTGGCAGAGTACAATTAGATCCGACATGCTAGCAGCACTTGTGATTGGACTGGACCATAACTAAATGATGAATGTGTGGTTCTTCAGCCCTAAAGTTTTGTTTAATTTGTTGAACTTAAGGCCACATGCTAATCCTACAGCCTTTACCTCTTGTAAACATTGCCATCTGCGTTCACACCGTACACGGATCCATCTGAGCCAACCTCAATCATAACCAGGCTTCCATCCACCTGTTTCCACTGGCTGCCCTGACAAGCTGTTGGGCTCACACTATAACGATAGTAGATCTGGTTGGCACTGTTGACTCCCCAGCATCCCAGAGGACCACAGCTGTAGTATTTAAGAGCCCCATCTATTTGGATCCATGGAAGATCTGTCCCTCTGGATGTGGTTCCATCCTGGTTCACACAGTAAATGGCATCCCCAGAATTGACTCCACCTATGAACTTCTCACCTCCAGCATCGATCTGCTTCAAGAGTCCTGTAGGGAAAGAAGAAATGGCCAAATACGAATTTTAAGTGCATGTAACATGAAAGTGTTCAGAAGTAGCACAAATCAAATAAAGGAATTACATTTTTAGAACCCTTAGAATCTGGTCCTTATTATGGACTGACCTAACACCGGCATTGTTACATTCATCTAGGGAGTTTCCTGTACACCATAACCTATGATCACGTCACCTATATAAAATATCTCATTGTTAAAGATCTTACAGGCAATGTAATATCACAGCCCGGAGCTCCTTACCTTACCAAGCTCCAGTGCTGCATTAACCAATGTGCATACAAGAAGCACAGTCAGGTAAGGAGCACCTGCAATATTTATTAGAAATGAAAATGTTCTCCATCAGGTGCGATATACAATTTCCAAAAAGATTTGAAAAAAGGCGTGTAAATCCTACACTGTTCATATAAGGTCTGACAAGTACAGGCCATTATTCCTCTGTTCATAGAGTATAATTATATATCATACCGATTAAAACACTCTCCTTTATTAACATATATTATTTCCTTCCCATTAAAAGTAAATAGTGTCTTATAAATGCTTTATATGGTCACATGATGATAGAACCGTACTGCTACCAGTAATAAGTCCTGATTTGGACTAGATTTCCCTACTCACCCGGCCCCTTACCTGATACTTGTACCCAATCATTGTCCTGAATCTTGTAGATGTAATTCTGTTTGTTGACTCCCCAGACTCCGGCTGGTCCTACAGTCACATGTGTCAGTGCACCAGGAATCTGCACCCAGTCTTTCTGCACCCAGTGGTAGATATTTCCATCCGCATTAACCCCGTACACTTCTCTATTACCGGCATCCAGCTGTGTGAGAATCCCAGGCATCACGGTACATGGTAGTTCTGGGAAACAAACAAGAGACTGGTTTGGTTTAGGTGTGAGTAATGATATCATCAGAAACTGTTGGAGAGAAAGTAGATTTATTTAAAAATCACAACAGGAGACAGAATATCAGTGAGATCCATTTGGTAGAACAGGAGACAATGTCAGTGAAATCCATTTGGTAGAACAGGAGACAGAATGTCAGTGAGATCCATTTGGTTTAGAACAGGATATAAATTCAGTGAGATCCATTGGTAGAAACAGGATATGAATGCTCGTGAGATCCAATTGGTAGAAAGCGGAAGAACTAATACAAATTGTAGAGAAGAAGAACGGGACATTTATAAATAGGCCAACCAGCCCCAAACCATCCTATTTATAGACACAATGGAGCCAGGTCATGTATAAAAAATGGTCCTTGAAGATTATTTACATGGAGGTTTTAATGAATAAGGTGACAAGAAGACAGAACAAGATACAGTATAGATCCCTCTAATTTCCCAGGCCTGGGACCTGAAGTTACACTACACTAAGTGATTGCAGGTATCCCACCCCTCCCGGGAGTCGCGGGAGTGTCCCTGATTTTGGGCTGGTCTCCGCAAGACCACCCCAAATTACCGTGACCCGAACCTACCTGAGAGTCCGTCTCCGGAACGCCTTCTTTCTTCTGGCCACGCCTCGTATGTGATGTAAATTACATCACACGGGCCAGTTACGCCCCTAGCCATGCCTCTATTGTGACGTAATTTACGTCACGTTATAGGCGGGGCTAGGGGCGTAACTGGCCCCTCCCCTTACTCCACCCCTTTAGTGATGTCACGTCACTCGGCCACGCCGCCTTCTCTCCACCCTGCCCGGAAGCCAGGTTCGGCAGGGTGGGATGTCTGTGATTGCCAGCATTCTAATGTCCCAGCTGTTAAGATTCTCACCTAGGTATGTTTATTGGTAGGGGGTGGGGGAAATTGGAAGATTGCCTGAGATTATTCTGCTTAAACTTCTTCAAATATCACTCTCCATATTTACTCACTCTATACCCATGAGTGCATTTTTATCTGACCCTTCCTAATACTACAAATACTATAAGGATACATTACCTGCAATGACTGCTGTGTAGATCAGGGATAGACAGATGTAGAGCAGCATGTTGGCTGTTAGTTAGGCTGTAGATCTAATGATCAGGGATGTACCTGCCTCCCTATTTATACAGCTCCTAACCCTGCACCTCCCATTACAAGAAGGGTGAAGATCATTAAGATGCGGGTGGGGACACCAATGGAGCAAATACAAGTGTTTACAAATATTTAGGAAACTTGGGCCATCGCCCAACACATATTTACTCTAAATATTTACATATTTGAATATTTAGATACTTGTAATGTTGTATATTGACAGGTGGTCACCCAGGGTCCCTAATATAGTTGATAATAATGTATAATTATGCCCTAATCAGATAGATCTAATTAATGGCCAAAGAGTTAAAATGGTTAGGACTACAGGGCTCTGGAGGTATTGGACTATAAGGCTCTAGAGGTGTAGGACTACCAGGCTCTAAAGCTATTGTTTAGAACCAAAGTTTAAACAGAGGAAATCTGGATTCAAGGTATAGAATGGAGAAGAATTTGAGGCTGGAGTGAAGGGGTTTAAGTTATAGGTTTCACGTCTCCTTAATGGAAAACACATATAGTATTAGGAGGGGACACAATACCTCTTTTCTGATTGGTCTTTTTGTTACCATGAATATACGCCCAACATATGTTTTGGATTATGATATGTTTTGGATTATGTAAACATTCCACAGTGTGATGTCATTTTGCCTATCTAACCCAGTGAGCAAACCTCTGTAATTTAGACTTGCTACACACTCAGAGTAGTGCGTGGCCTGTCTCTGCACGTGCAATAAAGGACCTCCTTCTTTCATCAATTTGGTCTCTAGATGTGACATCAATCAATGCCAGGGTGACAAATAGGTACCCTGTGTGGACTGACTTTCAATATATAACAATGCAATGGTACTTGATGGCCTCCAATGGAATTCCAATCTAAAATAATATAAATGGTTTTAGATGGAATCTGTGTTGTTAATGTAGAAGTTGTGAAAATGGATATGAAAATGAAAAGTTTACAGAAAGTAATGTGTATCTAATTTACATAGAAGGAGGAACCTTGAAAAGAGAGTTATAATTAAAGTATGTTGAACATGGAAAGTAGAGGATTTGTGTGGTGATGAATTATATGTTTTTTTTTAACGTTGGAAAACTGATATGTTACATTTTATCTTCCCTTACAGGGAGTAGAAAGTACATTTTAGGTTTGGTCTATGGTTAGACTGTGATGGACTTATAGAATAAAGCAGAATATGCAATGTAAAACTACCTGACTCAACTAAACCTTTCCAATTGTTTTGAGCTGTTTTAGGAAATACAGGGAACGGCGTTCTTTGCCAGGAGACCCCATCTGGGTGACGAGTGGTGGCATATGAGAACTACACCTGGATCCAGTTATTCAAGGAGCTCTCACTTGTGTTAAAGTAGTAGCGGCAGCAGCTCTCCTCTCTGAAAAGGTAGCAGTTATTCGCATAGGGTAACCACTAACTGTATATGCTTCACATGCAGCAGCAGCAGGAATCATTCAATGTGCGCAGACACAGCATATCTCCTCAGCACGCCTAGGCAAGTATGAGTCTATCCTAGTAGAGTCTGGGGAAGTAGAGGTTAAACGCTGCACAGTCCTCAAACCAGCCACCTTCCTCCTGCCAGAGGACGGTGATGCCAAGACGGTGTTAGAGGACCATGATTGTCTACAACTGATGGAGCAAGAGACTAGCCAATTGTCTCCGGTAAGTGAGGAGCCGCTGCAAGCCCCTGACCTTACTTTATTTGTAGATGGTTCCAGGTTATATGTAGATGGAGCTCCACGCACCTCCTATGCCATCATATCGTCAACAGCCGAAGGTTTCACTACATAGATGCTGGCTGATTGCCACCTTCCTACTCAGCACAGCAGGCGGAATTGGTCACATTGGGTAAGACATGTGTACACGCTTCAGGTAAGACTGCTAACATTTACACTGACAGCATGTATGCATATGGAATTGCACATGATTTTGGACCCATCTGGAAAAACAGAGGGTTCAAAACCATGTAAGATACATCAATTAAAACCTGGGTAGAAGAAAAACTTATTCAAGAGGGTCTCATTGCCAATAAAGGTGGCCATCTCGAAAATCAAAGGCACAAGACTCAGTCCCTATGAGATCTTATTGGCTATAAGCCATAGACAGGGTTATACTATCCTCATCAGATAGAGGTAATGCACTATGATCTGTGTTCTTATGTTATTACGTTATAGAAGGAGCTTACTACAGTGTATCTTCATGTACATGACAGTTTACCAGATCCAGATGTAGAGAACCAACAACATCCTGTAAAGCCAGGAGACTGGGTGATGGTCAGAGTGTTCCCAAAGCGTTCCCTTGGTCCACGATTCGAAGGTCCATACCAAGTGCTACTTACAACTACAGTGAAACTAGAGGGAAAGCCAACATGGCTCCATGTCAGCCACTACACTGCAAACAGCGTCTTCAATACAATACCCAAGATCCTGTGTACAACCTACCGTTATAATGCTAAGTTTATGCTTTTCATCATTTATCTTGTTTGCCTGTCAAGTTAGTCATGTGCAGGGTGGTGAATCCGACCTGTACATCACTAACATATATCTGTATCCATCACTGTCAGAAGCTTCTGTCCTTCCACAAATAATAGACTACGAAACTAACACTATAAAGGAGGAATACATGTCTCTAATATCACCATGCTAACTGTACAGTACAGACTTTACACAGCCACTTACTATAATGGGAAGTTATGAAATAGAAGATCCAGTTTTCCCATTAACATGGGAACAGGATCTTCTAGGGGGGGGAATAAATACACGGAGTATACATACATGGAGAATACATACAGGGACATGGAAGTTTACAATAGATTATGTACGTATCTCCACAGTTAAATGAGACAAACGTTCCATAAGGAAACTAATTTCTACAGAAGGGACATCTTTACAGATAGCAGGATAGGCGTATGAACTATCAGTGTGTTTAAAATTCTCTCATGATAACAGTCAACCCACACCAGGATATAATACAATACAGTACATACACTTCCACAGAAGGGTTAAATCATACAAATAAGCATGACATAGTGAAGGGAGCTTTCAGTGATACAGATAAAGCATGGATGTGATTTCTACCATGGACAGGCTGGGGGATAGAATTTGCTTACAGATTAAATAAATAAGCTGAAATAATGGATGGGATTGTTAATGAAACTACCAGTGCTATACGTGTTATTAATGATGAACTTTTACAGGTCAGAAAAGTAGCCTTACAGAACAGAATGGCATTGGACTACATCTTAGCAGCCCAAGGAGGTGTGTGTGTCCTTATTGGTGTGGAATGTTGCACTTGGATTGAGGATTCCTATGACCCAGTACTACCCCCCTTGCTAAAGTGGACAGTTTATAACAAAAATTAAGAGACATTTCTAAAGACTGATGGAATCCTTTCAAGTGGCTCGGCAACATTGGATCTTGGCTCCACAATGTTTTTGGCAATTTTGTGACTTTCTTACTGACCATTGTTATTGTGATTATTTTGATTGTCATAATGGCTAAAATACTTGTCAAATGTTGTATGAATATGGAGTCAAAAATGATCAAAACACACACCTACTATACACATTCTAACTGACAGTTTAAATCTAATAATGGAGAATATCTTTTAACCATAATAATTTCTTGAGAGATAGATATACATAAAAATTAACACATTCTGTGCCTAAATATAAAGGCAAATAAATAAAATGTTACATATTATGGGTGAATTAAACACCCTTGGTTCTACAAGTGAATATAAAATAATTTTTAAATGGTTTTAGATGGACTCTGTGTTGTTAATGTAGAAGTTGGGAAATGAAAATGAAAAGTTTACAGAAAGTAATGTGTATCTAATTTACATAGAAGGAGGAACATTGAAAAGAAAGAGTTATAATTAAAGTATGTTGAACATGAAAAGTATAGGATTTGTGTGGTGATGAATTATGGGTTTGTTTGTTTTTTTAACGTTGGAAAACTGATATGTTACATTTTATCTTCCCTTACAGGGAGTAGAAAGTACATTCTAGGTTTGGTCTATGGTTAGACTGTGATGGACTTATAGAATAAAACAGAATATGTAATGTAAAACTACCTGACTCAACTAAACCTTTCCAATTGTTTTGAGCTGTTTTAGGAAATACAGGGAACGTTCTTTGCCAGGAGACCCCATCTGGGTGACGAGTGGTGGCATATGAGAACTACACCTGGATCCAGTTATTCAAGGAGCTCTCACTTGTATTAAAGTGGTAGCGGCAGCAGCTCTCCTCACTGAAAAGGTAGCAGTTATTCGCATAGGGTAACCACTAACTGTATATGCTTCACATGCAGCAGCAGCAGGAATCATTCAATGTGCGCAGACACAGCATATCTCCTCAGCACGCCTAGGCAAGTATGAGTCTATCCTATTAGAGTCTGGGGAAGTAGAGGGTAAACGCTGCACAGTCCTCAACCCAGCCACTTTCCTCCTGCCAGAGGACGGTGATGCCAACACGGTGTTAGAGGACCATGATTGTCTACAACTGATGGAGCAAGAGACTAGCCAATTGGTCTCCGGTAAGTGAGGAGCCGCTGCAAGCCCCTGACCTTACTTTATTTGTAGATGGTTCCAGGTTATATGTAGATGGAGCTCCACGCACCTCCTATGCCATCATATCGTTACCAGCTGAAGGTTTCACTACATTAGATGCTGGCCGATTGCCACCTTCCTACTCAGCACAGCAGGCGGAATTGGTCACATTGGGTAAGACATGTGTACACGCTTCAGGTAAGACTGCTAACATTTACACTGACAGCATGTATGCATATGGAATTGCACATGATTTTGGATCCATCTGGAAAAACAGAGGGTTCAAAACCATGTAGGGTACATCAATCAAAACCTGGGTAGAAGAAAAACTTATTCAAGAAGGTCTCCTTGCCAATAAAGGTGGCCATCTCGAAAATCAAAGGCACAAGACTCAGTCCCTATGAGATCTTATTGGCTACAAGCCATAGACAGGGTTACACTATCCTCATCAGATAGAGGCAATGCACTATGATCTGTGTTCTTATGTTATTACGTTATAGAAGGAGCTTACTACAGTGTATCTTCATGTACATGACAGTTTACCAGATGTAGAGAACCAACAACATCCTGTAAAGCCAGGAGACTGGGTGATGGTCAGAGTGTTCCAAAAGTGTTCCCTTGGCCCACGATTCGAAGGTCCATACCAAGTGCTACTTACAACTGCAGTGAAACTAGAGGGAAAGCCAACATGGCTCCATGTCAGCCACTGCAAACAGCGTCTTCAATACAATACCCAAGATCCTGTGTACAACCTACCGTTATAATGCTAAGTTTATGCTTTTTCTCATTTATCTTGTTTGCCTGTCAAGTTAGTCATCTGCAGGGTGGTGAATCTGACCGGTACATCACTAATATATCTGTATACATCACTAATATATCTGTATACATCACTAATATATCTGTATACATCACTAATATATATCTGTATACATCACTGTCAGAAGCTTCTGTCCTTCCACAAATAATAGATAACGAAACTAACACTATAAAGGAGGAATACATGTCTCTAATATCACCATGCTAACTGTACAGTACAGACTTTACACAGCCACTTACTATAAGGGGAAGCTATGAAATAGAAGATCCAGTTTTCCCATTATCATGGGAACAGGATCTTCTAGGGGGGGGAATAAATACACGGAGTATACATACATGGAGAATACATACAGGGACATGGAAGTTTACAATAGATTATGTACGTATCTCCACAGTCAAATGAGACAAACATTTCATAAGGAAACTAAGTTCTACAGAAGGGACATCTTTACAGATAGCAGGATAGGCGTAAGAACTATCAGTGTGTTTAAAATTCTCTCATGATAACAGTCAACCCACACCAGGATATAATACAATACAGTACTTACACTTCCACAGAAGGGTTAAATCATACAAATCAGCATGACATAGTGAAGGGAGCTTTCAGTGATACAGATAAAGCATGGATGTGATTTCCACCATGGACAGGCTGGGGATAGAATTTGCTTACAGATTAAATAAATAAGCTGAAATAATGGATGGGATTGTTAATGAAACAACCAGTGCTATACGTGTTATTAATGATGAACTTTCACAGGTCAGAAAAGTATCCTTACAGAACAGAATGGGATTGGACTACATCTCAGCATCTCAAGGAGGTGTGTGTGTCCTTATTGGTGTGGAATGTTGCACTTGGATTGAGGATTCCCATGACCCAGTACTACCTCACCTTGCTAAAGTGGACAGTTTACAACAAAAATTAAGAGACATTTCAAAAGAACTGATGGAATCCTTTCAAGTGGCTCGGCAACATCGGATCTTGGCTCCACAATGTTTTTGGCAATTTTGTGACTTTCTTACTGACCATTGTTATTGTGATTATTTTGATTGTCATAATGGCTAAAATACTTGTTAAATGTTGTATGAATATGGAGTCAAAAATGATCAAAACACACACCTACTATACACATTCTAACTGACAGTTTAAATCTAATAATGGAGTATATCTTTTAACCATGATAATTTCTTGACAGATAGATATACATAAAAATTAACACATTCTATGCCTAAATGTAAAGGCAAATAAATAAAATGTTACATATTATGGGTGGTACAGGGATACCATTAGGGACCCAATGTTCAATAGGAAGTGTTTACTATTTACTATGGTTACCTTGTACATAAAAGGTAACATCTCACCTCTTATAATCATTAATTAAGATAGGGACAGGACAGATGAATGTGAGGCAGGGAATGGAAGGTGATTTCCCAATCCAGTTCCTTCCTGTCACATGTGCACCACAAGGGTGGCACATGTTACAAAGTACCTGCCAGGGGATCACAGTCATCTGAATAGGTAGGGTGATGGTTTGTGATCGTAAATCACGATCAAGAGGGGGGAGTGACAGGTGGTCACCCAGGGTCCCTAATATAGTTGATAATAATGTATAATTATGCCCTAATCAGATATATCTAATTAATGGCCAAAGAGTTAAAATGGTTAGGACTACAAGGCTCTAGAGGTATTGGACTATAAGGCTCTAGAGGTGTAGGACTACCAGGCTCTAAAGCTATTGTTTAGAACCAAAGTTTAAACAGAGGAAATCTGGATTCAAGGTATAGAATGGAGAAGAATTTGAGGCTGGAGTGAAGGGGTTTAAGTTATAGGTTTCACGTCTCCTTAATGGAAAACACATATAGTATTGGGAGGGGAAACAATACCTCTTCTGATAGGTCTCTTTGTTTCCATGAATGTACGCTTAACATGTGTTATGGATTAGGTAACATTCCACAGTGTGATGTCATTTTGCCTATATAACCCAGTGAGCAAACCTTTGTAATTTAGACTTGCTACACACTCAGAGTAGTGCGTGGCCTGTCTCTGCACGTGCAATAAAGGACCTCCTTCTTTCATCAATTTGGTCTCTAGATGTGACATCAATCAATGCCAGGGTGAGAAATAGGCACCCTGTGTGGGACGGCCATTTCAATATATAACAATGCAATGGTACTTGATGGCCTCCAATGGAATTCCAATCTAAAATAATATATAAACATGTAGCTGATTGAGGATCATTTGAGTTTATATGTATAGTTGTCACTCATCATGTTAATGTCCTGATGCCCTATTAAAGGCCATGTCCACCCCCAAAACTATAATCCCCCCCACTACTGGCCCCATTGTGTAGTGTAGTTTAATACTTACCTCACATCCCAGCTCCATATGGTTCTCCTGTAGTCCTCCCCCAAAAACTGCCCACCAGGAGGATAGCAGAGTCTATATAGGACTCTGCCTCCTGTTTCGCCTCCGGGAGAAGTTTGGCATGCGTACTGCTGCCCTTCTCCCCCTCCCTCTCCCTCCCGATTAGCATTCCCTCCCCATAGTGTAAATCCCTTTATATGTAACATTCTCCCTGTCCCCCCAGCCCTAACGGCTCTATTTATTTAATCAGAAAATGCCCCAAACTTTACTTACCTCCCCTCTTTCCTCCGCCGCACTGAATGACCGGCAGCCGTGTCCATGATTGGCTGCAGCTCAGCCAATTACAAACGCGACTGCCGGTCCTGCCCCTCTGCTTGCATTTTCTCACAAGCAGAGGGCCGGCAGCGCGGCGGAGGAAAGAGGGGAGGTAAGTAAAGTTTGGGGCATTTTCTGATAAAATAAATAGATCGGTTGGGGCTGGGGGGACAGGGGGAGTAACATATAAAAAATTATTTTTAAGGGTGGACATACCCTTTAAAATCTCTAGAATAAGGGGTGAGTTCTGGGAGGCTTACAGGATGTTGTACTGAGATTCACACCACGGAATGAGCCCCACTATCCTGCCTGTACCCACCAGTAATGTGGCTTTGAGATGTTTTCTTATGGTTGAAATGATATTGGAACATTTGCAAATAGTGTAATAACAATGGGGTTGTAATTGGCTTTTTTAACTCTAGGAAACTAGTCTAATCAGTTCAATAATTGCAATAGAGAATGTCCAAATCTGAATTTGTGAAAAACTTTAATCCATCTGCATTACAACAAACAACGCACACACTTTTACCTTTCTCAAGGGCCAGCACAGAGGATTGTCCTAATAGGAGAGGGGGGTTCGATTGGTATGTCCCATTATTTTTGTGCAAACTAGTCAACGTCATATACACCAGCTAATGAAAGGACAGAATAGGGAGGTAACGTGAGGGGTGTCTTGGCGTTTGAGGTGGGAAGATGAGATCAGCGACTTTGACCTGACTGGGGACAAACAAAACCAAGTGGCCCTTTCACTGCCTATTCTGTATACGAACATATCAATTTTAAGATATGCCACAATGTATTGAAGAATAGAAATAATATTTTGTAAAATACTTTTTACTGTAAACAACATTAATATATCGGCTAGGGACAGCACAGATACGGTATGTTCTGGAACATGCACTTCACATTTTAAAGTAAAATAAAAGCTAAAGCAAAACTACCTGTCCTGGAAATGTTTCCCAATATTCTCTCCCAATCTCCCAATATTTGAACTGTAGCCCAAGGTTTCACATTTTAATTTTTCTGAAAGGATAAGACGAATTTCACACTTTAGTTTTAAAAGCAAAAGAACCTTTAGAAGCTGCATGTACAATAGTCAGGACTGTTGGTGAAATTCTTGGAAACATGAGACTGGTGAGATGGCTGGAATAATGAGGCAAGTAAAATTACAGTATTATTACAATACAGTATATTAAAGATATAGAAGAAACACAGCCAATTTAAGATGCCTACAATGATGCCCTATTTAGTGCAGAGAAAGTAAGTAAATCTACATAGATATGTCCTGACCTAAACCATATGTAGCAAAGCTACTAGTACAGAAACCAATAAATAAACATACAGTTTATAATATATGGTAAAGCAGTATGGGTTAAAGCAGGGGTGTTAAACACAATCACATAAGAAGGCCAAAATAAAAGGCCAGGCTAAGTGGTGGGACAATTTTTTTTATATTAAAGGGACACTATACTGAAAAAATGACTTTGCCTCATCTTATCCCTCTCCCTCTTTTAACCACTCCCACTTCCATCCGACCTGACTTTTTCCCCACAAACCAACTCTCAAGCCTGCACACAGCACACAGCATTCCAACTGTCAGAACTCTGTCACCATTCCAGCTACAGTAAAACTACTCACAGAAGAAGTTTTTGAGAGCAAGGAACTTGATTGACAGCTGAAATATAAGAAGTTTTAGATTGGATATCTAAAGAAATAGGGGGCAGATCAACAAAAAATGATACAGTGGTGGTTGGGAAGAATTATAGTTTCCAGTTATGGTCAATTTAAAATAACATTTTTCAGTATAGATGCCCTTTAAGATATTTAAGGTGACCATACATATGTCCGGTTTTACTTACCCGACCGAGAGCTCCTGCGACATTAGACTGAATTAGACTGCCGGAACTGCCTTACCTGTTCTTCTATGCGACCCCCATGTGATTGCAAATCCCATTCATTTTGCGATCGCATGTCGGTCGCATAGAAGAACGGGAAAGGCGGTTCCAGCCGGATCGGTCTAATGTCGCGGGAGTGCTTGGTCGGGTAAGTAAAATCACATAGAAGAACAGGAAAGGCGGTTACGGCAGGATCGGTCTAATGGTGCAGGAGTGCTCGGTCAGGTAAGTAAAATAGTATATATGTATGGCCACCTTTAGCAGGTGCAGAATTTGTGACTGTCGCGTTTGTGCCTAGTGCTGGGTGTCGGCAGGGAAATGTGCTAACATGGAACACCCACCTTACTCTTCTGGTACAGTAATGGAACAGCCAATTGTAATTTAATGCCCATTTTCACAACTCCCTCCCCAACACCGGGCTAGATACATGATCAGCTGTTGCAGTGGTGGCTGCATCCAAGCCTTGCTACGCTGCTATCCATTTATGTACAGTATGTCACATTTGTTCAGTCCCAAGCATTGACGTAACTCTATATCTGCCTGCTGGATAGTGTGATCAGCTGTTTTTATACAGCAGATCTATAGTTACGCCAATACTTGGGACTGCGCAAATGGACAGCAGTGCAGTAAAGCTAGGTACACACAGTACAGATTTCTGAAAGATGACAGACAGGATCTGCAAGATCCTCTCTGCCATCTTCCAAAGATCTGCATACACACAGTCCCGAGCGTTCTCCCTATGAACATCTTACATCATATGAACATCATAGGGAGAACGCTCGGGACTGTGTGTTTCCATTGGCCGCACTAGACTCCTCTATAGGGAGCGGCCGATGGAAATTTTAGGTCTTTCCCGAACGAGCTGATGGCTTGATAAAGGGTTTTACCCGAAACGTCGCTATGTATGTATCAGAACAAGCCTAATAAACTATTTATATTGTTCAGCAATGGAACATGTGTGTGAATCTATGATGCTGCTGTATTGTTATAGATTCTAGATTATTTTGTACAGCTGTGCATCTATGTTTGATCGAGAATGCTGCGAATCTGGTGAGATTGTGTGTGTGTGTGTGTGTGTGTGTGTGTGTGTATATATATATATATATTTATAGGATTTTTTGTAAAATATGAAATTTAATACTCTCACTTCATATTATTTAACATATAAAGTGGGTGTGACCAGGGGGCGTGGAAAGGGACGTGACCTAAAAAAATTGCAACCCGCTACGCACATCACTACTATTTCCCGAGCTTTCCCTGTTCAAAACGTCATCCTCCGCCCCTGCAGGAAACAGATACTGGTTATTGGCTGGGGAAAAAAGATTGTTGAATGCCCCGTTTTTTGGAGCAGAAGTATTAACTTGACCTTAAGATTGTCTTTATAGAATCAGAGATGGTGACATGTATAGAAAGCCCTGCTCAGGTAGCAGTTTCTTATAAGAAGATTCTTGCCATCACCATCTACATCCATGGAAATACCATATAGGCATTTTCTCAAGGAGAGGGGATATCATGACTGGGCTATAAATTTAGGAGGATACGCCTTGTTTAGGCAGGATAGAGAAAATACAAAAGGGGGAGGAGTATGTGTTTATGTTAAAAAAGAATTGAAGCCAAATTTAAAAGAAGAGATAACTGGTGATATGGATGATAAAGTGGAGGCAATATGGGTGGAATCAGGCAACAGGAAAGGGGACAATGTCATTGTTGGTGTCTGCTATAAGCCACCAAATGCTAGCAGAGAGGAGGTGAGTCAACTTCATATGCAGTTGGCAAGGGCTGCAAGTTTGGGGAGTGTGCTCATTATGGGGGACTTTATTTACCCTGACATTGATTGGTGTAGTGGAACTGGCGATGAGTTCCTGAATTTTCTGCAGGATAATTTTCTCTCACAGGAGGTTGAAGTTCCTACTAGAAAAGGAGCTCTGTTGGATCTGGTAATATCTAACATCGTGGAGCACATTATAGATATAAAGGTAACTGGAGGCTTAGGGAATAGTGACCATGAAATAGTGTCGTTTGGAGTATGTTATCGAAAGGAAAAGTGCGCTGGGTTAACACAGACTTAATTTCGGGAAAGCAAATTTTCCGAGGTTAAAAATAGCTCAGAAGTGGACTGTTTTTAATGTGAATTTAAACCATTTCACATCTAAATTTATACTCTTCAGAAATAAATGGGAAAAAAATTAGTCTGCACCCATGTGGCTTAATTCTGATGTAAATGGGGAAATGGAAGAAAAAGGCATTTAAAGCCTTTTAGGAATTATAAAAACTGTAATAAGTAGTGATGGATGAAACTCACCAGTTTCGTTCCATTTTCGGATTCACGTTTATCAGGAAAATCCCAAATATCCGAAAAATAGGAAAACGGAACAAAGATTACTGTCGAGTTTCCTATCCTATTTCCAGGGGTTATCGAACATTCAAGGCTATTTTTGATAATCTTCAAACATTAATTATAGAAAATAGGCTTCCGGGGTCCTGAAATCCAGACAATCTGTCCGGATCATTTGGATTTCGGAACTGAGGGGTTCCGTGTCAGATCGCACCTGGATCCCATCTCTAGTAATAAGGATTGTAAGAAAGCAAATAAGCTATGGTAATGATATCGTAATGAAGTCACGATAGCTGAACAAAGCATCACTAACTTTTTTAGGTATATTGATAGTAAGAAGATGAGGACTGAAAATGTGGGGCCATTATTAATGGGGATAAGTTCCGGAGGATGGCGATAAAGCAAATGCCTTGAACAATCCCCCCCTCTGTATGCATCCAAGCACATATAGCATAGATTAAAGTATCAATAATGGTATAAACGTTGCAATTGCAGTATTAGCCAGGCTGTTGTTTCCTTATTTTTGCAGATTCCCTAATGTCCAGAAGTGTGCCTCTTGATTGGAAAAAAGCTGATGTAATTCCAATATTCAAAAAGGGTCTCTCCAAATGCACCTCCCACTGGGAGATTCACAGGAAAATACTACATAGAACATACATCACACCAAAATTAGTAGCTGGAGAAACTGTAAAATGGAAGCAAATCTACTACATGTATGGTGGAATTGCATCAAAATCAGGAAATTATGGTATAGAGTAGAATACGTTATATACAATATAACTTAAGAAAGAATTATACTAACACCTCAATTAGCACTTTTAAACATAGGTATTCAAAATATACCATTTCATGCAAGAACGATGGTATTCCACATACTTACCATAGTCAAAACTCTCATAGCAAGAGCATGGAAATCCCCAAAGATACCTACAATAAAGGAAATCAAAAATCTATTAAACCGAAATACGCACTATGAAAAAATGTACTATACAGCATTAAACAAAGTCCCATCGATCTACAAACAATGGGAATGGTGGTATATAGATATATGTAATCCAACTCTTGAAAGGTAAAAAGAAAAAAAACAAATTTAAACTGTCTGCCAATTTATTTTAATTTTTTCTGTTATTATTGAAATGCTTATAAACAACAAGCTTATGCTTATATATTATAATGTTATTCTCCCTCTTTACAAAGCATTGGTAAGGCCTCATTTGGAATATGCAGTGCAACTTTGGAATCTTGTGTACAAAAAGGACATCTTTGAAATGGAAAGGGTTCAGAGAAGGGCAACTAAATTAATAAGGGGATTGGGGGAGCTTGACTATGAAGAGAGACTGGAAAAGTTACAATTATGTACGCTGGAGAAAAGGCGCTTGCGTGGGGGTATGATTACTGTGTATAAATACATTAACGGGCCATACAATAAACTATCTGGGGCATTGTTCACCAATAGAACATGTCAAAGGACACGAGGACATCCCTTAAAGGGTATGTCTATTCACCAAAATCAAAAAAAATTTTTTTTCATTATAAGGTAGTACCCATCCCCAGAAGCCTTTTCCTGCCTTTCTTTTGAAAAAATTCCATTCCCTACCTTTGCAGCAGTCTCTAGAAGTTCTATTCGTTTTTGGGGGTGTGGCCTTAGCTGTGCTGGATAAGGAAGTGAGCTGATTACTAAATGAGGCTATTACCATGCGTTTTGGTCCCGCCCACTTGACCCTGTGCTGTGTTATGTAAATAGATCCTCTCCTGCATTGTCAGAACTGTAGTAATCTAAATATCTAAATATCCAATCCAGACGTGAGAGAGAGAGAGGAAGAGAGGAGAGGAGAGCGAGATAGGGGACGAGGAGGGAGAGAGAACGAGGGAGAGGGGAGAGGGAGAGAGAGAGGAGGAGAGAGCGAGGATGAGGAGAGAGAGAGAGATAGGGAGGAGAGGAGGAGGAAGAGGAGAGAGAGAGAAGGGGGAGGAGGAGAGAGCGAGAGAGAGGGAGAGGGAGAGAGAGAGAGAGAGAGAGGAGAGCGAGAGGAGGAGAGAGGAGTGACGAAGGGAGAGGGAGAGGGAGAGAGAGGGCGAGAGAGGGAGAGCGAGAGGAGAGAGAAGAGACGATGAGAGAGAGAGAGAGAGGAAAGAGAGAGAGGAGAGAGGAGAGAGAGAGGAGGAGGAGAGGAGAGAGGGGATGAGAGAGAGAGAGAGAGAGAGAGAGTGTTGGTGTGTGTGTGTTGTGTGTGTGTCTGTGTGTGTGTGTGTGTCGAGACCTACAAATCCATTCCGGAACGGGATGTTCCGTTTTTAATCCTCAGCTGGGCGGGCAGGGTCGACGAGTCGACGCAGCATGGGTGGATGTGCGGTGATGGCGCGCATGTCGGACTGCCTGCTATTGGGAAGGCAGCAACATGAATAATTCATGTGCCAAGCGGATCTTAACAGCACATACATCAGACAAAACTAGGGACACAGACAAATCCAAAAGGTATCATGCAGAATTTAAATGGGCTCTTACTTACAATGTTAATTTTTCAGGTTAATACCGTTAGACTTAAGAAAAAAAGGTTTTAGGCTTAAGTCGAAAGGGTTTTTCACTGTGAGAACGGTAAAGCTATGGAACTGTCTTCCAGTGGACGTTGTTATGGCAGGTTCATTGTTAATAAAAAGCTGGATGAGTTTTACAAACAAGGAATGTTACAAGTTACTGGTATTGTACATAAAGTAGAGTTGGGAAGGGAAGGGTTTGTCATGTGAGAACGGTAATAAAGCTATGGACGTCTTTCCAGTGGACGTTGTTATGGCAGGTTCATTGGTCAGTTAATAAAAGCTGGATGAGTTTCTGCAAACAAGGAATGAGTACAAGTATATGGTTATTTGATTACATAAAGTAGAGTTGGGAAAGGGTTTGTCACTGTGAGAACGGTAAATAAAGTGGAAACCTGTCTTCCAGTGGGCATTATGGCAGGTTCATTGTCAGTTTAATAAAAAGTGGATGGAGTTTCTGCAAAAACAAGGAATGTTACAAGTACGGATTGATACATAAAGTAGAGTGGGAAAGGGTTTGTCACTGTGAGGAACAGGTAAGCTATGGAACTGTCTTCCAGTGGACGTGTTATGGCAGGTTCATTGGTAGTTTAATAAAAAAGCTGGATGAGTTTTGCAAACAAGGAATGTTACAAGTTACTGGGATTGATACATAAAGTAGAGTTGGGAAAGGGTTTGTCCTGTGAGAACGGTAATTAAAGCTATGGAACTCGTCTTCCAGTGGCGTTGTTATGGGCAGGTTCATTGGTTAGTGCTAAAAGCTGGATGGTTTCTACAAACAAGGAATGTTACACGTTACTGAGTATGATACATAAAGTATGAGTTGGGAAAGGGTTTGTCACTGTGAGGAATGGTAAAGCTATGGAACTTGGTTCCAGTGGACGTTGTTTTTTTATGCAGGCTTCATTGATAGCTTTAATAAAAGCTGAGGATGAGTTCTGCAAACAAGGAATGTTACAAGTTACTGGTTTAAATTGAGAAATAAAGTAGAGTGGGCAACGGGTGTTGTCCACTGTGAGACAGAGTAAAGCTATGGAACTGTCTTCCAGTGGACGTTGTTATGGCAGGTTCATTGGTCAGTTTAATAAAAAGCTGGATGAGTTTCTGCAAACAAGGAATGTTACAAGTTACTGGTATTGATACATAAAGTAGAGTTGATCCAGAGAGAATGACCTTCATTTTGAAGATAAATGTTATAAATGTTTAGTTCTTGATGACTGTCAGGAACTAAACTTGAAGTCCAGTTTATTCAACTGAATTTGAGATCCATCTATACTGAAAAATAAATATCTTTTTTTTAAATTGCTCATTACTGGAAACTATAATTCTTCCCGACTATCACTGATCTGTTTGCTTATTTAGAGATTAAGATCAGATATTTTTCATTATGGTTGCCCTTTAATTGTAGTTCAAAGTGTATTTAATTACCTGCTTCATCCAATATGTAGGTTGTATGTCAAGGACTAATAAAATTTAAAAAGAACTATTACTGGTAATTGGCTGGAAAATAGACTAGTGAATTGGTAGGAAAACTGATATTGTAATGGTCTAGAAAGCAGACTGCCATATGTACAGTATCATGCCATTGACGTGTGTGTCTGTGCAGAGTGACATCACAGTGTAAACTCCACAGTGCATTTGTTACTAATAGATGCTATTCATATTTCTCCATTTTTATGCTCAGTGAAGGGCTTTTTGCTCCTTTTGGCCCCTCTCTCCCTAAGCTTTCTAGCTGTCTTTTTTACTAATAGATCAAAGCTACATAAAGACTGCCTCGGGGCATGTGTCCCTCGTTGTTGTTTTATTTCCATTACAGCACTGTATAAACTACACTAGCTCTAGGGGGATCTACACTTCTAGGGTTAGTAGGATGACATTAAAATGTTTGTACAAGGGGTTGTACAGTATTTTGTTGAATCAACCCCAGAATGTGGACATAGGAAAATCGGCGTCACTTTGTATTTATTGTCTGCAGACCTTTTGGGGGACATTAGAAGACGTTTAAAGGATAACTATACTCTTAAAAATTACCCATTTAAAAATGGAAAGTACCTTGGGCAGGAAGGTTGGATTGGTTATCCCTACCTCACACAGTTTTAATTTGCCAGGTTAGTCCTGGACTAGTCCTGTATTAAAGATAGTGCTGAAGCCAGGAGGACTGCCAGGAGGACTGGCAGAATCAGTTTTCTTTGGGCTGGTGCTCCTCACAGAAACAATTTTAGGAGGTAGGTAATACCCATCCTGTATCCCTGTCCCAAGTACTTCATTTTAACTGAATTTTAAAAAAACTTTATACACACGATAGTTATCCTTTAACTACTTACAAAATTGCAAAATATCAAATAGTTTTCATGACCAAGAAGAATGTGAGATTAACTAAGCTAAAATCTGTGTTTAATTCACTAAATAAATTCTTATTAAAGGAAATCTTACTACAGCCATAATCCCAGAGAGAAAGAGAACAAAGATTTAATTTAAACAACGCTCCCCAAAACTAACATACATTTAACCCCATACTGGCCCCACTCTGTAGTTTAAAATAAACCTTACATCTCTGCTCCTTATGGTTCTCCTGCTATGTCTTATCAAAGTCCAGGAAACTGAAGAGTCCAAGCTGTCTGTGAGGCATCCGGTCCTTGCTGCTTTCTCGTCATCAACAAGGGCTGTGACATGTGCAGTCCCCCCCCCACCATCCGGATCCATCCTCAGCTATCCTTAGGTAACCCCTGCCCACCCCTAACCGCTGCATTATTTCTTTAAGAAAATCCCCAGATCTGTACTTACAGAGCCTTCTCTCCCATGGCGTTTCCAGTGACGTCTGTGATTGGCTGCTTCTCAGCTGATGGTCCGCCTCCTGCTTGCAACTTCCTGTTGCAGCCAGATCGGATCACTGTGGGAGAGAAGGCTCTGTAGGTAGAAATTTGGGGATTTTTTTAAAGAAATATTGCAGCGGTTGGGAGTGGGTAGGGGTTACCTACCTTACCCCCAAAGTTTGTTTTGGGGTGGACATGCCCTTTAAGGTTCGTACACACGTGCAATCGTGGGTGCCGACGCGCAACACACAATGCGTATTAGTCGTTTTGGCTAATAATCATGCAATGTATGGGCTATTTATCGGCTGAAACGGCCGGTCGGGCGGGGATCGTTGCCCCACCGTCCGGGGGGTTTCATCGAACAAGAAGCCATTTCGGCCGATACAGTTCCCATACACGGCACGATTATCTTCAGAAACGGCCGCTTATACATATTGTGCATTGCAAGTACGAACTTTTGTACCATATCTTTTTAAGAAGATACACAGAGCAAAGGGCAATTTGCTAGAAATAGAGCTGGAAAATTTGCACTGATTACTGACTGAGAATTGGATACTTGCATTTAACTGGAAAATAAATTGAGAGAAAGTCTGCCAAACTGATACTTGTGATTGGCTGGCACCCACTGACAACATTTTTCTGCTTATTGGCTGGAAAACAGTCAGGTGAAATGGATGGAAAACTGATACAATTCATTCATTTGAAAACAGACTGAGGAATTGGCTAGCAAACTGATACTGGTGAATTGTCTTGAAGACTGGTGAATTGCAAACTAATAGTGGTACTTAATTGGTTAATTGTCAGAAATACAAAGACTGGAGCATTATATTGCTTGCTAACTGATACTGGGACGGTCTTTTTAATTGGCTGGAATATAATACTGATAATTGGTTGGAAAACAAACTGGTAGATTGGCTGAAAAGCAAACTGGTGAATTGGACAGCAAACTGATACTAATAATTGGCTGGAAAACTGATACTGGTAACGGGATGGAAAAGGCAGGTGAATTGCCATTGCTCCGTGTATCTGGGCAGTGTGACGTCACAGTATGTACCCCACATTGCACATTCGTTACTAATAGATCACATTAAAGCTACATTAAGGCCTGGTAGGGGCATTTGTCCCCTGCCCATCAGGTCAGTCTGTCCCTGTTGGGCTCACATACGCTTTCCTTTAAGAATGTGGAGGTGCAATGATATTTTGCCTGTGGATTGGATCAGACGAACAGGATCCGTTTGACATAACATATTGCATAGTATTTACTGTTGAATAAAGACATATATGCCTGATTCACCTTAAAGTAGAATTTCTACCCTCGCCTTGCCCCGCTCCTCTTCTTCCTGTTACTAGTACCTAGGGTGAGGACCTAACCCACAAGGTTCTTGCCCCTGGGCTCTTTTTACAAACATTCCTTCTCGGCACTGGTCTAGAAAGACTTTCTCATAGCCCATGTTGTCACCAATGGATTAGTAGTTTAAGTCCTCACCCTGGGTATAATTTAGGATTAAAATTGGGAGTGGGGTAAAGTAGTTTACAAGGTGGTTTATAGTTTTAATGTAGAGATGGATCCTTCTTTCCGTAACTACACCTCTTATCTGAAAACCCTTCGTGCCAGAACAGCCTGAAGTTGGATTAAAGGGCATGTCCACCCCCAAAACTAAAATTTAACCCCTTACTGGCCACATCAAGTAGTTTAAACCGATAAAACACTCTCCTTTATTAACATATATTATTTCCTTCCCATCAAAAGTAAATAGTGTCTTATAAATGCTTTATATGGTCACATGATGATAGAACCGTACTGCTACCAGTAATAAGTCCTGATTTGGACTAGATTTCCCTTCTCACCCGGCCCCTTACCTGATACTTGTACCCAATCATTGTCCTGAATCTTGTAGATGTTATTCTGTTTGTTGACTCCCCAGACTCCGGCTGGTCCTACAGTCACATGTGTCAGTGCACCAGGAATCTGCACCCAGTCTTTCTGCACCCAGTGGTAGATATTTCCATCCGCATTAACCCCGTAAACTTCTCTATTACCGGCATCCAGCTGTGTGAGAATCCCAGGCATCACGGTACATGGTAGTTCTGGGAAACAAACAAGAGACTGTTTTAGGTGTGAGTAATGATATCATCAGAAACTGTTGGAGAGAAAGTAGATTTATTTAAAAATCACAACAGGAGACAGAATGTCAGTGAGATCCATTTGGTAGAACAGGAGACAATGTCAGTGAGATCCATTTGGTAGAACAGGAGACAGAATGTCAGTGAGATCCATTTGGTAGAACAGGATATAGAATGTCAGATGTCAGTGAGATCATTGTAGAAAGGATTTATATAAGAATGTCAGTGAGCTCCATTTTGGTAGGAACAGGAATAGAATGTCAGTGAGATCCATTTGGTTTTTAGAACAGGATTATAGAATGTCAGTGAGCCATCATTTGCGTAGAAACTTTAGAACAGGATCTTTATAGAATGTCCCCGAGTGAGATCCATTTGGTTAGAACAGGGGAGGATAGAAAGTCAGTGGAGATCCATTTGGGTAGAGAACAGGATATAGAAATGTTCAGTGAGATCCCATTTGGTTAGAACAGGGGATTTATAGAATGTCAGTGCGATCGCACTTCTCCCCGGTGTAGAACAGCGATATAGATATGTCAGTTGAGATCCATTTGGTTTTATAGAACACCCGACTATTTCGACCACCCCGCCCCCCAATGTCATGAGATCATTCTTGGTAGAACAGGATATCTATAGAAATTTGGTCAGTTGAGAGATTCCAATAGGTGGTAGGAAATATAGGGGATATAGAATGTCCATGAGATCCAATTGGTTTTTAGAACGGAGAGAGAATGGTCAGTGAGATCCATTTGGTTTAGAAACAGGGATCTATAGAATGTCAGTGAGATCCATGTGGGTAGTAGTAGAACAGGATATTAGAATGTCAGGAGATCCAATTTGGTTAGTCCCTTCCGCTATTTAGAACAGGATATAGAATGCAGCAGAGTGAGATCAGTTGGTCTTAGAACAGATATATAGAATGTACAGTGAGATCAAATTTGGTAGAACAGGATATTTTATATAGATGCAGTGAGATCCATTTGGTAGACAACAGTAGAAGATAAGAATTGTCAGTTGAGATCCAATTGGTTTTAGAACAGGATATAGAATGTTCAGTGACGATCCATTGTGGTAGTAAACAGGATTTATAGAATTGTCAGTGAGCATCCATTTGTTTAGTTCTTAGATACAGGATGATAGAATGTACAGTGAGATCCATTGGAGAACAGGAAACTAATACAAAATTGTTGAGAGAAGAAGAACTGAAATCCCATAGAAATGGCCAACAGCCCCAAACCTCCTTTATTAGCCAACAATGGAGCCAGGTCATATTTAAACATAAATGGTCTTGAAAAGGATTAATTTACATGGAGGTTTTAATGAGAAATAAACGGATTGACAAGAGACAGAACAAGATACAGTTATAGACCATCTAATTCTCCAGCCTGGACCTTATGAATGCCAGATGTACACTACACTAAGAGTGATTGCAGGTTATCACCACCCTCCCGGGAGTCAGCGGAGAGTCACCCCGGTATTTTGGGCTGGTCTCCCGATCCCACAAGACACCCCAAACCTTCAGCTGACCCGAAACTACCGGAGAGTCCTACCCCGGGAACGCCTTCTTTCTTCGGCACACCTCGATGTGGACTGTAAATTATCAGCACTGGACCAGTAGCCCAGCAATGCCATCGTGACATATTTCATTGGGAGCCTGGTGTAGGCGAACTTACCTCCCTCGCACCTCCGAGCCCCTTAGTGGCGTCAGTAGTCACGTCCACTCGGGCACGATCATTCTCCCACCCTGCCTGAGGGAAGGCAAGGTCGGCAAGTGGGTGGGATTGTCTGTGATGCCAGCCATTCTAATGTCCCAGCGTTTAAGATCTCACCCTGGTAGTGTTTATTGGGTAGGGGGTGGGGAGAGGGAAATTGGAAAGATTGCCGATGAGATTATTCGCTGTAAATTCTTCAAATATACTCTCCATATTCACGTTACACTCGATAACCATGAGTGAATTTTTATGACACATTCCTAATACGACAAATACTATAAGGAACATTACCTTGCAAGAGGCTGTGTAGAAATCAGGGATAGACAGATGTAGGTGGAGCAGCCCATGTTGGCTGGAGTTAGGCTCGTAGTTATCTAATGATCAGGATGACCTGCCTCCATTATACAGCGCCTAACCCATGCACCTTCCATTGGACAAGAAGGGGTGAAGTATTATTAAGATCGGGGGGGTGGGACAACCAATGGAAGCAAATACAATGGTGTTACAAATATTTAGGAACTTGGGCCATGCGCCAACACATATTTACTCTAAATATTTACATATTTGAAGATTTGTATGATACTTGTAATGTTTGTATATAACAATGCAATGGTTACTTGAGGCCCTCCAATGGAATCTCAATCTAAAAAATATAAAACAGTGTGGTTGATTGAGGAGCATTTGCAGTTTATATGTATAGTGAGTTGTGTCTTTCACCATGAGTAATTCATGATCCCTATCAAAAGCCACCAAAATTAAGGGTGTGAGTTCTAGGAAGGATTACAGGATCATTACTGAGATATATACCACAGAGAATGAGCCCCACTATCCTGCCTGCTGTACCCACCATAATGTGGCTTTGAGACATTTTTTGATGTGGAATTTGAAATGATTTTATTGGAACATTTGCAAATAATGTTGTAAGAACAATGGGTTTGTAATGGCTTTTTTAACTCTAGGAATAGTCTAATCCAGTGCAATAATTGCAATAGAGAATGTCCAAACTTGAATTTGTTGAAAGAAAACAAAGAATGCCCACACAGATATGGGGGTAATTAATAGATGCCCAAACAGACTGGTAAATATAAGATGCAAACCACAACGAAGCGAGGATGCGCCACACGCACCCCCACAAAACTGATAAATAAAAACACAAAAGCAGACTCTTGAAATACTAGAGTTGGCCCATAATAAAAATAGGATGCAACCATGAAACAGACCGTGGTGATAATTAAGATGCCCACCACAGACTGGGATGATATATAGCGGATGCCCACCACAGAATGCAGGTGGGATAATAAGATGCCCACACTATGGATGTGCCCCACACAAAACTGGTAATTAATAGGATGCCCAAAACAGACTGGTAATAATAAAGATGGCCACAAGACTGGTATAATAATAGGGCTATTCCCAAAACAGACTGTAACTACTAGAGAGGCCCCACACAGATCTGGTGATAAATATAAGATGTCCTCCCAAACCGGAAGCAAGACCCGACAAACGAGCAAAATAACGTAATAAGGAGAGAACTGTACTACCTCCACACCTGGCATTTCACACCCCCATCATACTCGCAATGATAGCACCAGCCAATCCACTCCACCGTCTAGCGTGAGGTGTCGAGGAAAAGTATAAAAGGAAGGATTGAGAAAGAAGTCGCGCGAGCCGAAAAAAGGCGTGCAGGAAAAATTCAGTTTAGGTCAGAAGGATATCTGATATGTTAATACAGAAGATGTTCACAAATAAAAAGCGCACGCAATGGGATATAGCATAATGCAAAACAACACTACTAGCCTTTCTTTAATAAAAATGCTGATAAATATAACACCTTGCGTGTAATTAAGTAGTGTCGCATGGCCTGATGGAGTTCTTTCACATTGGTTACACACCCGACCTTAACCTTCCACTACGGGTGTGCTGTGATAGCAATGGAGAGAATATTGTGTGGGCAGAAGACATTGGATATTAGCTGATTTGCTATCTCGTTGTATAGTTGATCAGTGTGTCACAGAGGAGTTAACGGATCCACACGCTATAGACATATAAGCCGTGCGCCGCCCTCCTTGACCACGAGTATGTGAAGAGATCTTCCCCATAATATGATGTGAATATGTGATGGTTACCACGTGAATTGGGACCTCCGGACTACCATTGAGACATGTGTTTGGTTAGTGAGAGGACCAGGCAACTGGTGTAACTTGGAGGTGTAAGACTACCGGCTCAGAATATTTGCCTCGGCTCAGCAGAGACTGGGACATCTTGGGCACGTATTTTAACGGGTTGAGTCGATTTGGGGAGTGGGTGAAGCTTGCGAGAGGCGGAGGGACGCTAGTTGGAGCTTGATTGAAATACTTACGTGCTCCGTTGTTGTTGCACGAGGAGAGGGAGTTCCCGTCCTCGAGGTGGAAATTGACAACACGACTTGCATTTAGGAGGCGCGCGGCTAAGAAGTAGGAGGTGTTTGGTGTTTAGGTCATTTGTCGGTGCTTTGGATCACCACAATGGCACTTCGGAGCGGAAGACAGGTAGAATACAGAGGTTTACTCGAGGTCTAGAGTATTGAGCATGGTTGTGACTTGATAGATTTATGTACGTCTAGAGTTAGTGTGTGTATCGGGAAAGTTTCGTTGTTATCTAAACTAAGTTAGACTAGATGTGACTACAATAAATCTTTGCATTTGGCTGCTATTTATTGACTGTCCTGCTGACTTTGATTAGGGAAGAGAGTGTTTGTAATTATCGAGTTTTGTCGACTGCATCTTCTGTTGTTGATGGACTGTGTTATGGGACCCACAGCAGTTTTAATAGCAGGTTGTTTTTATAGTCCCTCCCTTGTTCCTGTTATTGTGTACTGATAATAATGAAGATACCACGCCACAGACAGGTAAATATATGATGCCCACAGAACAGACTGAGTAATAATAGGAATGCACAAACAGACTGGCGGGAAATAAATAAGATGCCCACAAAGACTGGTAACATAAGATGCCCATACAAAATGGTAATAATTATAAAAGCCCAAACACAGATGATAATCATAAGATGCCAACACAGATGGTTTAATCTTAATAAAAGAAGTTATCGCTCGCCCCAAAAGACAGAGACTGGAACTACCAAAATTGCAAGAGAATGGCCCCACAAACGAGCTACGAGTAAGTGTAGCAAAGAGATGCTGGAAGGAGGTAATGGACAAACCAGAATGATTAATTAATAAGGATGCGATGCAGAGCACACACAGAATGGAAAAAATAATAAAAGATGCCCAAACGACTTGGTGATAAGAAGAGATAGTTATCAGAAAGCACCCAAACACAGACTCGGTAGATAAGATAAAGATTCCCCCAAACAAGGAGATAGAGGCAAGAAGAGTTGTGATAAAAAGAGGCGGCTAAGTATCATGTACCCCAACAGACCGGGTAATAATAAACTGTCCCAACCAACAGGATGGTTAATAATAAGATTTGGTACCCAAACAGATGGTAATAAGAAGATTACCAAATAGACTGGTGTTAAATATAAGATGCCCACCACAGACTGGAATAATAAGATATCCAAAAAGACTGGGTAATAATATAAGTATCAAAAAAGACTGGTAATTAATAAGATGCCCACACAAACGAATATAATAAAATGCCCAACAGACGGGGTTTAATATAAAGATGACACACACAGGACTGGTAATAAATAGAATGTCCCAACAAACTGGTAATAATAAGATGCCCCACACAGAGGTATTTGATGCTCGCTTTCTAGGTATTAATGACATTTCACTCGCTTATTCAATGCTCGCGTGCTAGGTAAATAGACATTGTAATCGTGGATTTCGATGCTCGCCGTATTGGTATAAGACCATTTTAACTCGCAGATTATTGCCGCGTCTAGGTATAATGGACATACTCACGGATTTGATGCCTAGCGTATTGGTATCATAGACATTTTACTCGCGGATCGACACACTCGCGTGTATAGAGATAATGTACATGTATCGTGCGCGATAGGTTAGGATAGACAGGTTCCCTCGCATACTCTTTCAACGTTCAAACATCGATAATTATATGAAGTCTGGAAACATATGAAAAATCCGGGGTCCGGGATTGTTGAGAAGTCCGGGAGTCCGTTTTTGAATCGAATAGTTTGGCTCGAAACTCGAGTTGAGTTCTAGCCATCCGTAGTAATAATAAGATGCCCAAACAGATGGTAATAATAAGATGCCCACACAGACTGGTAACCTATATGATGCTTATCCACACAGGACTTGCGCATCTGTCCAGTACACCCCTCCCATTTTTGTAAATATGTTTATTATCGCTTTTCATGAGGGACAATACTAAGATTAACACAGTTTTGATTACAATGTATCAGTGTATACAGTTTAAATGGCACACGTCCAATCCGTTCAGGTCGTCTTATTCTCACAAAACACTGCTGATTTTCCCCCAGACCGCCAACCGACTGATACAGCAAAAATCAACTTCCTGAGAGACCTTACTTCTGAGTTTGTGGTCACTTGTTTTTATGGATTATTGGATTAGTAGGTGTATTACAGCTAGGGTAAGGAAGGCCACTTATTTTACGACCTAGGAGGTAAGTTATACATTGGCTCGCACACACCCAAAACACATCAGACTTTATTTTGTAGAGTTTCTATTAAGTTTTGTTTTATGTCAATCATTGGGATTCGCCCTTCTTGTTCCCGGGACCCCGCCCTTTTGGTAGGGTTTCTCTTCATTCGTGGAAAATGGTTAAACATTTTAAAGGGCATGGTTCCACCCCAAAACTAATTTTTATCCACAACTGGCCCACTATGTAGTGATTAAAAATCCTTACCTTACCTCCCTGCCCAAATGGTTCTCTGGTACTGGTTCTAAGTCCAGGAAGAAAAAGTGTATTAGTAAGTGTAGTGTAGCGAAGTGTGTAGGAGCCTGGTCAGTGAGTCATCCGGTCCCTCTATTTTGCCCTACCCTACAAACAGAATATGGGGACATGCACAGGGAGGGAGTCCTTCCCCCCCTTCCCCCTTCCTCCTGCCGAGTATTTTTTTTTAAAAACAGTTGCCCTAGCTTTTACAATTTTGCTGTGGTAGGTCCCACTATCCCACCGCAACCGCCAAGTTTAGACTGCCCATAAAAAGATGCCGAACGGTACTTGAACATTGGGGGGAACCAAAAGGATTTTAACAAAAGCTGGCAGGCCACGGTCCATGATTGGGCTCCTTCAGGCAATCACAGAAGCGGCTGCCGGTCCTCCGGCCCCCTGCTTGCAGTACAGCAAGCAGAGGGCCATGATGCGTTGCGAACTGAGGTTTTTTGGCACAATCAAGGCCGGCAGTTGAGGGGGATAGGGGAGCCCAACTACTAAAAAAAATTTTGAGGGTGATGATACCCTTTTAAAGAAAAACTGGATACTTGTAATGGTTTGCAAACAGGACCGGGTGAATTGGAAGGCAAACTAGTAACTGTCGAGAAAACAACTCTAATCGGCTGAAAAACTGATATAACGGTGCTGCCAGCTGATACAGTATTTTAAGTGGAAAAATATCTTGGTAAAATGGCTAACAAAATGATGCTATAATTGGCAGAATGTTCTGTAATTGTTCGGTAAAGACTGAAAAATATGCTGGGAGGGAGGGGAACTGACAATTGGATTGGCAGAAAAAAAGACTGTATTCAATAGAATTATACTGATTAGTTGATTAGTAAGATGAGAGAACTTACTGAAGTTTGGTTAGTTTCCCGAATTTCCAAACTCAGGTAAGTAACGTTTGGAAAGTTTGGAAGTTAGGAACACAGACCAAATTAAAGTGAAGGGAAAAATAGTTGAAAACCAGCTTAAATGAACAATGGGCAGATATACTGTAAATGGGCCCTGTGGGTACTGGGAGGAAAATGTATGGGGGGGCAACATGTCACTGTCACCAAAACTTGTCACCAACACCTTTCTTCATGATCGGGCAATTGTTGACCGCACGCAACATGTCGAGGGTACCGCCCAATTTGAGGGTTGCGAACGATACTTTTAAGAGTAGTTACAAAAAATAATATATTGACGAGTACAGGCGAAAATCAACCGAGGTACATTCAAAATGACCATTACATTCAAGGGTTACCGGAACGATACATTCGAGGGTTACGGAAAGTCCGAAAGCATACCATTACATACTAGGAGTAGCCGAACGAAGGCGCCATATGATTCGAGGGTTACCTAAAAGATAATTTGATGGTCGTGAATCGGCCCTGTAATTCTATAATTATCGCCTTCGATAAACTATAGAAGAAAATACATCCATAGCGAAAAACCCCGAACATTACAGTAGTAATTGGATATATCGTTGGATTCAATTAGATCACAACTGGACTTTGAAGTTTAGTTATTGAAGACGTTTCGCTATAGTCATTCCGACTGGCTTTTCTAAAATTCAGAAACATATTCCATTGACCTGGGATAAATGAGAACCTTCACAAGAGTAATTTGGATAGTTTGAGTTGTTCATAACTCAATAAATTTTATCCCAAGCTCTTATTGGGCCATACTATGGATTAGAGGAGAATTTTAAGTTGTGCTGGAAAAATAATGCTGGGTAATTAATTGGCAAAATACTTTTACATTGGCTGGGAAAACAGATTGTGAATTGGCTAGCAAAATAATACTGGTATCTGGCTTGAAAAACAGATTGCAGATTGGCTCTAAAAACAAACAAACGAGTGGAATGGATGGAATGGAAACGTTCTGGGGTAATTGACTTGAAGGGAATTTGCTGGAAATCTAATAATGAATTGTCTAATGATTGTCTTGGCAAATCATACAGAAAATGGACTGGAAAATAATGGGTGAAGTTGAATTGGCTGAAAAACTGATTACTAATTTCGGATAGGAAAAACTATCTCGTAAAGTGCCTGAAAAAAAAGGGGAACGGTGAATTGGCTGACAATGGAGTGTGATTTGATTATCTGGAAATAGAATGTTCATTTGGCGGGAAACAGATGAAATAAATTGGCCTGAAAAGTTTTTACTGCCTGGAAAATGATACAGTATTTAAATAGTCCACAATCATATCAATATCCCATCAAGGCCTTGACTGATGGCTGCAATGTGAAAGTGGTGTTGTTTTTTGGGGGTGAGGTTTGATTAGGCAAAATTGTGTGGGGAATTATAAATTGCCCTTTAAAAAGGAATGGTAATGGTTCGCTAATAGACAGATAAAATAGCTGTCAAAACTGATCCTGAGTTATAAAACAGAAAACAGACTTGGGATCTTTTGACAAACTGATATTAGTAACTTTGTCTGAAAAAACAAATGGGGGATTAACTGCAAAAGCTAAGTAATGGTTATGGCTGAACCTGATGGGGCAATTGGCTGGAAAGGGAAAAATCGTACTGGGTAATTGGCAGATAAATAGACTGGTTAAAAATTTGGCAAAAATGATTTGGAAAATTGGCTTGGAAAAGTATACTGTAAAATGGATGGAGAACAGATGTGTGTGTGAATTGTAGACTCCAAAACAGACTAAAAACATATCCCAGGCCTCCAATCCTGTGCATAACAGCCCCCTCTAATGTATGAAAAGCCTACTGGTACACAGCTCCCTGGGATAAACAAACATCATGGGCAATTCCCCCTGCCAACAAAACCTGCACACATCCACCAAAGGACAAATAGATATACAATTGTGACCAAATTACTCAAATTAAAGGATCATTCTCCCGTGGTTCCGCCAATGTGGGGTATCTAATAATGTGCATGAAGAGTGCCATCCCCTACCACGGGTTTCTATGTGGGCGAAGAAGAAGAGAAACAGGACAAACACTGCGGAAAGGAATCGGAGAGAACCAAAAGCGTGTAGATTCTGATAACATGCCATACGATTCCAACAATTATGCATGAGATGTAATGGATTGCCCCTGTGGCTGACGCACTTTTGTTAGAAGAGGGTCACAGTATGAAAGACGTCAGGATCCCATTCAGTCTACATGGGAAATGTCTCACAATCAAAAAAACCGTTAGAGGGGAATTGGGGAAACAAATCATTAGAATAGGGTCATTCCCTGAATGATGACCTATAGGGACATGAGGTAATGGCCAAATTAAACTTATTCCAACACCCCACCCAGACTTACTAACCCCACTCACCAGGACACTGTCTTGTACTGTTTGAACATTTCAAAAACACTATCCTCACATTATACAGTTATCTACTTGTGACCATTTAACACCACCTACTGCTTTGCCCACATACCCTCCCCCCAGTCTGTATCTGTACCGTTCAGTTGTTCAATTTGTTTGATGTTTACTGTCCCGATTTTGTATATAAGTTTGTTGATCTAAGTTTCTTTTGTAACATACCGGATTGAAGGGGGCTCTTAGACTCCCAAAAGCTTTGCTTTTTAAAGTGAACTGTGGTCCAAAAATGACTTTAGGTAAAAGTGATAGGAATTGCTGCTCTGGGAATTTTTGCAATTTATTCCATGGATTTATTTTCATAGTTTTGAAGATAATTTATATTTTTGTGGTGATATGGCAGCAGCATACCCAGGGTCCGCCTGCACATCCTGGCTTCCGCCTCTAAATGTCAGTCAAGCTGTCCTGTGTCTTCATCCCCTTTTTAGCCCCCCCGGTTCCCGCCCCATCATGGACCCCATGGTCCCTCAGTTGCATGCCCCCCATGGCCCCCAGTATCGTACAGCCCCATGGGACCCCGCCCACCCCACGGTGTTGTATAAGCCCCACCCACTCACAGTTGTCTAAGCCACGGCCCACTCACGGGATGCAGCAGTGCAGTGGATTCAACTCAGACACACATTACTTCTCCAATGTCAGGACTTCCCTCAGCAGAGAGGAGGAGGGAAACTTCCTGTCTCCCTCACACATGAGGGAGTCTGAGGCTGTGCTGCTGGCAGCACTGTGCAGAGAAGCCCTTAGGACGAAGTACATGTCAGCCTCCCACCATTAACTTTCTGGTCAGTCAGGTTATCTTGCGTGGAGCACAGTAGAGAGGTGTTGGTGGGGGTCGTTTTTTATTTAAGGTAGGAAACTGGTATCATTTTTTAAACTTAACCTGTTGGAGACACCCAGTTCCCCGTAATAATATTAATTTAATTCGCTACCAATAAAAGGCTAGCAAAATACACTGATCATTGGCTGGAAGGAAACAGATTAGAAAATCTTGGAAACTGATACTGGTAATTGGCCACAAGGAAAATTTGGAAAATAGTAATGGACACAAAAAAAGCTACACTTTTATAAGCTGGAAAACCAGTAAAATAGAAGAAAGTAAACTATGCAGGTATTGGCTGGAAAAAATGGATACAAGTGAGATCCATTTGGTAGAACAGGATATAGAATGTCAGTGAGATCCATTTGGTAGAACAGGAGAACTAAATACAAATTGTAGAGAAGAAGAACTGACATTTATAAATATGGCCAACCAGCCCCAAACCATCCTATTTATAGACACAATGGAGCCATGGCCAACCAGCCCCAAACCATCCTATTTATAGACACAATGGAGCCAGGTCATGTATAAAAAATGGTCCTTGAAGATTATTTACATGGAGGTTTTAATGAATAAGGTGACAAGGAGACAGAACAAGATACAGTATAGATCCCTCTAATTTCCCAGGCCTGGGACCTGAAGTTACACTACACTAAGTGATTGCAGGTATCTCACCCCTCCCGGGAGTCGCGGGAGTGTCCCTGATTTTGGGCTGGTCTCCGCAAGACCACCCCAAATTACCGTGACCCGAACCTACCTGAGAGTCCGTCTCCGGAACGCCTTCTTTCTTCTGGCCACGCCTCGTATGTGATGTAAATTACATCACACTGGCCAGTTACGCCCCTAGCCATGCCTCTATTGTGACGTAATTTACTTACTCCACCCCTTTAGTGATGTCACGTCACTCGGCCACGCCTCCTTCTCCCCACCCTGGCCGGAAGCCAGGTTCGGCAGGGTGGGATGTCTGTGATTGCCAGCATTCTAATGTCCCAGCTGTTAAGATTCTCACCTAGGTATGTTTATTGGTAGGGGGTGGGGGAAATTGGAAGATTGCCTGAGATTATTCTGCTTAAACTTCTTCAAATATCACTCTCCATATTCACTCACTCTATACCCATGAGTGCATTTTTATCTGACCCTTCCTAATAATAGTTTAATAAAAAGCTGGATGAGTTTCTGCAAACAAGGAATGTTACAAGTTACTGGTATTGATACATAAAGTAGAGTTGGGAAAGGGTTTGTCACCGTGAGAACGGTAAAGCTATGGAACTGTCTTCCAGTGGATGTTGTTATGGCAGGTTTATTGGTCAGTTTAATAAAAAGCTGGATGAGTTTCTACAAACAAGGAATGTTACAAGTTACTGGTGGGCAGGTAAGTAAGAATCGGGGGACTTTCTAACAATTATATTAATGAGGTTGGGGCTGGGGGAGCATGCCCTACCACATATCAAAAGTTAAATTTCGGGGTGGACATGCCCTTTAATCTTACATAGGGGATCTAAAAGGACAGCCAAGCAGTGCTGCTCATTCTTGTTAATGGCCTAAAATGTGAAATCCTTGGGCGGCAATTTTAGCATTAATGGGCTCATTAGGCTCATAAAGCACCATATTGTCTTTCTCATAAAGCTGGAGTTGCTTTGTTGCCAATGCCAAGGATATTTCACAGGGAATCAGGGCAGGTAAGCAGTGACCATGCATGATTGCCTGACGTTTCAGAAACCCTACTAGCCAGCCACAGAACATCCTGTAGACAAGGGTACTTCCTGAGGATACACTGGATGATCAGGTAGAGAACGTGTACCAGGCAAGGAGTGTGTGATTTTAGTGGCATTGTCATAAACATCCTTGCTTATGGTAAGGTGGAAGGGGTCAGCAGCCACCCATCCAGCCCTTGCAGTGCTGCCAGCAGCTCTGACCCATTGTGGCTTCTATCAGTGTGTTTGACCCTTGGCTCTGTCCCCTGACTACATCTGTACTCTATCACTCTGTACTATGCTTTTGGCCTTTGCTCCCCAGCTTTCTAGCGATTTAGTGCCAAGTGTGCCAGTTTTGCTTTGGTCTTCTTGAGTCCTGCTCGCTATAGGTGAAGAGACCAGTGGAGATTATAATAATACAGTCCAGAGCACCTCTATCACACTGCTGCTGGCCTTGGCCGTAGTATTCTGTTGGTGCAATCCTCCACATACCCTACCCAGAGGGTCAATCCAGTAGCTATAAAAGCAAGAGAAGTACTTATGAACTTCACAATTTATTCAGTGCAAAAACATCAGAACATCAATGTTTTGGAGAGCTTACGACCTGAGGAAGGGCTAAGTAAGCTCCCCAAAGTGTTGTTGTTCTGATGTTTTTGCACTGAATAAATTGTGACGTTTACAGGGTTCAGAGTGCTCTTCTTGCTTTCTACAGTGTTACATTATAACATGCCCTACTACTCTTTCATGAAAGAGATACATGAGCAGCTCTGCTTGTTGACTGAAGTTGTTATTAATTTGCTCAAGAGAATCATCAGCCAGTTGAGCCTCCTTACTCAGCTTTTCCTGCCGTGGAACCCAAGGTACCATTGCCGGAGATGTTTTCAGGAGACCGTCTCAAGTTGAAAACTTTATGAACTTCTGCAAGCTGTATTTCCAGCTCTGACCAACCTCATCTGGTCCCAAAGGGTAGGTCTGATTATTTCTCTCCTCCAAGGTGATTCTCAGACTTGGGCTTTTGGTCTAGCATGAAAAACACAGCCTTGAATTCCATGGAGGAGTTTTTCTAGCCCATGGCCATTTTATGCTCCAATCCAGATCACTTTTTACTGATGAGGACTCTGCCAGGGCAGATGGTTTGCAAAGGCAAGTTTGAGGAGTGCGCCTCTGAATTTCACCATTGGGATCAAAACCAAAGATGTTCTAGTGAATCATCCGACTCCTAGGTCCCTCGAGAAGTCGTGATGGTCACCAGGATGGGCCGGAGGTTACGGGAGTATCGCCATTAAAAAGTTCAACTTCTGTTCCAAGTTCTTTGCCACCTGCCCGGCTCCCAGGTTCCCAAATTCCTGATGAAGAGTTAATACAGTTTGGAGCCTATAAGTTAACACCTACCAAAAAGGTCAGAAGGTGTTCATAGAGTCTCTGTGTCAGGACTCCGCACTTACCTCCCTCACGTTCCCGCGGCGGGTCAGCTCACTCGTGTCTGGGATCTCCGGCGGCCGGCGCGTCCATGTCCGATGACCTCATCCCGCGGCATCGGCCTTCGTGCACCCGCGTGCCTCGCTATCCTCAGTCTTCTGGTGCCATGCAGACGCGCACGGACACCTCCTCTTATCTCCTCTGCTCCTGTAGTTTCCATGGGGAGCGGTGGAGACCCAATTAAGTTCAAATGGGCCAATCAGTTTCTGGACCAGCTTGTCCTTATTCTCCATTGGTTCCCCTGTTGTATTTAACCCTGCCTTTCTCATACTCGCATTGCCTGTTATAGTTTTGGTATCAGCCAAGCTAGTGGTCCCAGTTATTATTCTTAGTAGCCAAAGTCTGGCTCTAGTATCCTAGTCTTGTTCTTGCTCTTTTCATTATTCTTATCATTGTTCATTGTTATCCTTGTTTTTTTATTCTCTTGTCTTCCAGTTCCTGTTCAGCTCCATTGGTGTTCCGGTTTTCCAGAGTATACCCGGCCTCAGCGTCTATACCTTGCGCTCATCATTTCCAACTGAGGCCTCACTATGGATCCAATTCCATCTAAACGCAGCACTCTAACTCTTTATATCTCCATTCCCATTGCCATAAAAAGCTTTGTTAAAGTACAGGCACTCACACTATAGGTGAGGTGATCCTGGTACAAAGCTGCCCTTTGGATTCTGAAAAGGTGTTGGCAGTTCTTAAATGGGTACCTAATACTAGTCCTAAATCTCTTCAAAGGTTCTTGGGCTTTGCACTGAGAGAGCACTGAGCATTCTTTTACCATCTTAATTGATCATAAAGTATAAGAGTATATTGAGGGGGATTAGAGGTTGAATTCTAGACAGGGGTGTTCTGAAATGTCACCAGTACCTAGTATACCAACAGACTGTGTTCTTGGGGCTCTTGGTACCACCCAGCCCCACACCTAAGGACTAGGTACCACTAGGCTATTTAGTATGATCGGTGGTTTCCGATTTTACTAAGATCGCTTTTTTACCTTTGCTTGAAGCCATTTTCTCTTTTCGCCGAGATACCGGACTTAAAGCAGTGAATAAGACAATGTTGCCGTTGCACATCGCCAATACTAGTGCCATACATTGACCGCGGGGATAATTCCACAGCTCAAATGATTGGCTTTATAAATATGCCAGAAATAACAATCCAAGCGATAGTGAAATGGTGAAAATAGCGATCGCTTATAAATATGCTCCTCTGTCTTATATAAATGACTGTACCACCTTTGCTCTTATGCCATATTCAATCCCAGAGATCCAGATCAACAGTTGTTTGGTGGGTGGTGGACAGGCTCAGTAAAATGGCTCATTTCATTCCTCTTACTAAACTCCCGTCTCCTAAACGGTCTTTAGCAGTTTTTCACCTCCATGGTATCAATCAGAATAAAGTGTCTGACGGGGTGCAGTTTATTTCTCAATTTTGGTGAGCCTTTTGTTCTTATCTTGGCATTTCCTTGTCTTTTTCTTCAGGTTTTCATCACGAATCCAATGGTCAGACCAAAAGCACCAATCAGTCACTAAAGAACACCTCTCATTAAGGCGTGCAATCTACACATTATGCACAGACGTCAGCGGAAGTTGTTGGGGAGGTTCCAGGTAATGCAGACCGCCTTTCAGATTCAGAGAATGTGGTCTGATCTGAATAGACAGTGGCCCAATATTGTGTTGGGCATTAAAAAAACGCAGTCCAAGGCAAGTATCACTGTTTTAGGCATTTTTTTCAAAACCATGATTCCAGGCTGATTCAAGTTTATTGATTGATAATGTCAGTATTCGCCATTCCTTACCTCTCCTCCGATTTAGCTGTGTTACATCTTCGTCCTCTTTGTGCGGTAATTTCATCTCTTCCCCTCTATCCGTCCATGTCGATCATTTGTTTGTTTCTTCATTAAATCCGGAAACGTTGGAAAATCTGATGGAAAATAAGTGCTGCGGTATGTAGCGCACACAATTTCATTTTATATGCGCACAGTAAATTTGTATCTGTGCACAAATACAATTTTCAATTAGAGGGAACATTGCCTTAATAGCTTGTGGCTTTTTCTATAAATGTTATTTTATGTAAAGAAATCAAGATATTTACTGGATATCCCCTTATATCGTTTACCAAACATTATATTATTAATCAAATAGAATTTGTCATTTTCCTATTTTGTAATATTTCTTGAATATATAAATGAACATCTCAAGTTCCTTATTTGTAAGTTAATAACCTTAAATTGCTTTGATAAATGTTGGTTATTGTGGGTAGGTTTGTTTAATAGTCAGAAACCAACCCACAATAACCAACATTTATCAAAGCAATTTAAGGTTATTAACTTTAGAACAGGATATAGAATGTCAGTGAGATCCATTTGGTAGAACAGGAGAACTAAATACAAATTGTAGAGAAGAAGAACTGACATTTATAAACATGGCCAACCAGCCCCAAACCATCCTATTTATAGACACAATGGAGCCTTGGTAGAACAGGAGAACTAAATACAAATTGTAGAGAAGAAGAACTGACATTTATAAACATGGCCAACCAGCCCCAAACCATCCTATTTATAGACACAATGGAGCCAGGTATAAAAAATGGTCCTTGAAGATTATTTACATGGAGGTTTTAATGAATAAGGTGACAAGGAGACAGAACAAGATACAGTATAGATCCCTCTAATTTTCCAGACCTGGGACCTGAATTTAATGAATCAGCCCAGGGATTGTACACTACACTAAGTGATTGCAGGTATCCCACCCCTCCCAGGAGTCACGGGAGTCACCCTAATTTTGGGCTGGTCTCCCGCAAGACCACCCCAAACTCCTGCGACCCGAACTTACCTGAGAGTCCACCTCCGGAACGCCTTCTTTCTTCTGGCCACACCTCCTATGGGACGTAAATTACGTCGCATGGGCCAGTTATGCCCCTAGCCATGCCTCTATCGTGACATAATTTATGTCATGTTAGAGGCGTGGCTAGGGGCGTAACTGGCCCCTCCCCTGACTCCACCCCTACTCGGCCCCTTTAGTGGCGTCAGTGACGTCACGTCACTCAGCCACATCTCCTTCTCCCCACCCTGCCCGGAAGCCAGGTTCGGCAGGGTGGGATGTCTGTGATTGCCAACATTCTAATGTCCCAGCTGTTAAGATTCTCACCTAGGTATGTTTATTGGTAGGGGGTGGGGGAAATTGGAAGATTGCCTGAGATTATTCTGCTTAAACTTCTTCAAATATCACTCTCCATATTCACTCACTCTATACCCATGAGTGCATTTTTATCTGACCCTTCCTAATACTACAAATACTATAAGGATACATTACCTGCAATGACTGCTGTGTAGATCAGGGATAGACAGATGTAGAGCAGCATGTTGGCTGTTAGTTAGGCTGTAGATCTAATGATCAGGGATGTACCTGCCTCCCTATTTATACAGCTCCTAACCCTGCACCTTCCATTACAAGAAGGGTGAAGATCATTAAGATGCGGGTGGGGACACCAATGGAGCAAATACAAGTGTTTACAAATATTTAGGAAACTTGGGCCATCGCCCAACACATATTTACTCTAAATATTTACATATTTGAATATTTAGATACTTGTAATGTTGTATATATAACAATGCAATGGTACTTGATGGCCTCCAATGGAATTCCAATCTAAAATAATATAAACATGTGGTTGATTGAGGATCCTTTCAGTTTCTGAAAGTTGTCTCTCACCATGTTAATGTCCTGATGCCCTATCAAAAGCACCAAAATAAGGGGTGAGTTCTAGGAGGCTTACAGGATCATTTACTGAGATTCATACCACAGAATGAGCCCCACTATCCTGCCTGTACCCACCATTAATGTGGCTTTGAGACATTTTTTGATGGTTGAAATGATATTGGAACATTTGCAAATAATGTAATAACAATGGGGTTGTAATTGGCTTTTTTAACTCTAGGAAACTAGTCTAATCAGTTCAATAATTGCAATAGAGAATGTCCAAATCTGAATTTGTGAAAAACAAGATGCCCACACAGACTGGTAATAATAAGATGCCCATACAGACTGGTAAATATAAGATGCCCACACAAACTGATAATAATAAAATGCCCAAACAGACTGGTAATCAGAAGATGCCCACACAGACTGGTAATAATAAGATGCACAAACAGACTTGAAATAATAAGTTGCCCACACAGACTGGTAATAATAAGATGCCCAAACAGACTGGTGATAATAAGATGCCCACACAGACTGGTGATAATAAGATGCCCACACAGACTGGTAATAATAAGATGCCCACACAAACTGGTAATAATAGGATGCCCAAACAGACTGGTAATAATAAGATGCCCACACAGACTGGTAATAATAAGATTCCCAAACAGACTGGTAAATATAAGATGCCCACACAGACTGGTGATAATAAGATGTCCAAACAGACTGATAATAATAAGATACAAACAATACAATCAAATAGCAGGAAATAAAAGCCAAATGCAAAATTTATTGTAGAAATCTATAGTAATACAGGAATGTTCCCAATAAAAATAGCACAGCAAGGATATAGATAATCAACAAACACTACATCCTTTCTTATAAAAATGGATATACACCTTTGCCTGGTTAGGATTTAAGTGTTTCACCCTCAAGTATCAACATTGGTTTGTCCCAAGGATTTAAATAAGCCTGTTAATTAGTGTTTTCTCATGCCTGATGAAGTTTTTCCTTAAAGAAACGCATGCTTTGGTCAGGGTTAATACCCTGTTTGTAACACTGTTACCTTACTGGTTCTATTTTGCAACATTTGATATTTGTATTTGCTACTTTTTGTATTTAATTTATGTTTGTGTTTTGTATTATTAGTTTTTTCCTGTCCATAGCTTACGATCCCAGCGCTAGACATCCGGCCTCCTCCCTGCACGAGTGTGAAGAGATCTTTCCCCCATCTGATTTGAGTTACCACGTGATTGGACCTCCGGACCCATTGGACTGTGTTGGTAGTGAGAGGACCGGACTGTGTTTGGAGGTGCTCCGGTGCAGTGACATCTTGGCCGTTGTGAGTCCGTTTGGGGGGTGTGAGCTGCCGAGGCGAGGTACGCTAGTTAGAGCTTGAAACTTACGTGATCCGTTTGTTTGTGCGAAGAGGAGTCCCGTCCTTTGGATTAACCCTTGCATTTGTGCGGGGCTGTGGAGGTTTTGGTGTTCTTGTCTGTGCTGATGATCACAAGCCTTCAGGACAGGTAGATATATACCGGTATCTACTGTTGTGGACTTGATATATTTTATGTACTAATGAGTAGTGTTTGTTGATTATCTATATCCTTGCTGTGCTATTTTTATCAGGAACATTCCTGTATTACTATAGATTTCTACAATAAATTTTGCATTTGGCTTTTATTTCCTGCTATTTGATTATATTGTTTGTATTTATCGGTTGACTTTGATCTTCTGTTGTTTGGACTGTGTATGGGACCCACACAGTTTTAATAGCAGGTGTTTTTATTATTCCCTCCCTTTTTCCTGTTATTGTGTACGTGATAATAATAAGATACCCACACAGACAGGTAAATATATGATGCCCACACAGACTGGTAATAATAGGATGCCCAAACAGACTGGAAATAATAAGATGCCCACAAAGACTGGTAAACATAAGATGCCCATACAAACTGGTAATAATAAAATGCCCAAACAGACTGATAATCATAAGATGCCAACACAGACTGGTAATAATAAGATGCCCAAACAGACTGATAATCATAAGATGCCCACACAGACTGGTAATAATAAGATGCCCAAACAGACTGATAATAATAAGATGCCCACACAGACTGGAAATAATAAGATGCCCAAACAGACTGGTGATAATAAGATGTCCCAACAGACTGGTAATAATAAGATGTCCCAACAGACTGGTAATAAAAAGATGTCCCAACAGACTGGTAATAATAAGATGTCCCAACAGACTGGTAATAATAAGATGTCCCAACAGACTGGTAATAATAAGATTACCAAATAGACTGGTAAATATAAGATGCCCACACAGACTGGTAATAATAAGATATCCAAAAAGACTGGTAATAATAAGATATCCAAAAAGACTGGTAATAATAAGATGCCCACACAAACTGATAATAAAATGCCCAAACAGACTGGTAAATATAAGATGCCCACACAGACTGGTAATAATAGAATGTCCAAACAAACTGGTAATAATAAGATGCCCACACAGACTGGGATTTGATGCTCGCTTCTGAGGTATAATAGACTTTCCCTTCATTCAGCAATTTCACTCGCTTATTCAATGCTCGCGTCTAGGTATAATAGACATTTTACTCGTGGATTCGATGCTCGCGTATTGGTATATAGACATTTTACTCGCAGATTTGATGCTCGCGTCTAGGTATAATGGACATACTCACGGATTTGATGCTAGCGTATTGGTATAATAGACATTTTACTCGCGGATTCGACACTCGCGTCTAGATATAATGTACATTTTACTTGCGGATAGGTATGATAGACATTTCCCTCGCATATTCTCTTTCAACGTTCAAACATTCGATAATTATCTTAAGTCTGGAAAATATTGAAAATCCGGGTCCGGGATTGTTTGAGAAGTCCGAGTCCGTTTGAACTCGAATAGTTTGGCTCGAACTCGAGTTTGAGTTCTAGTCCATCTCTAGTAATAATAAGATGCCCAAACAGACTGGTAATAATAAGATGCCCACACAGACTGGTAAATATATGATGCCCACACAGACTGCGCATCTGTCAGTACACCCCTCCCATTTTTGTAAATATGTTATTATCTCTTTTCATGAGACAATACTGAAGATTTAACATTTTGATACAATGTATCAGTGTACAGTTTAATGGCACGTCCAATCGTCAGGTCGTCTAATTCTCAAAAACACTGCTGATTTTTCAGACCAACCGACTGATACACAAAAATCAACTTCCTGAGAGACTTACTTCTGAGTTTGTGGTCACTTGTTTTATGGATTATTGGATTAGTATGTTGTATTATGTATGTGTAAGGAGGCACTTATTTAAGACCTATGAGTAAGTATACATTGCTGCACCAACACATCAACTTATTTTGTAGAGTTTCTAATAAGTTTGTTTTATGTTCAATTCATTTGATCGCCTCTTTCCAGGGACCCCCCCGCCTTTTGGTACGTGTTTCTCTTCATTCGTGGAAAAACTGGTAAACATTAAAGGGCATGTCCACCCCCAAAACTAAATTTTATCCACACAGCCCCCACTATGTAGTGATTAAAAATCCTTACCTTACATCCCTGCCTCCAAATGGTTCTCTTGTAATGGTTCTAAGTCCAGGAAAGTGTAGTGTAGGAGCCTGTCAGTGAGTCATCCGGTCCCTTCTATTTCCCTACCTCAACAAGGTATGGCACATGCACAGAGGAGCCCCCCCCCCCTCCCCCTTCCTCCTGCCCGAGCTATTTTTTTAAAACAGTGCCCTAGCTTTTAACAATTTTGCTGTAGTGTAGGTCCCCCTATCCCACCCCAACCGCCAAGTGACTGCCCATAAAAGATCCGAACGGTACTTGAACATTGGGGAACAAAGGATTTTAACAAAGCTGCAGCCACGTCCATGATTGGCTGCCTCTCAGGCAATCACAGACGCGGCTGCCGGTCCGGCCCCTGCTTGCAGTTCCAGCAAAAGGGCCATGATCTCGCTTGCTGGAACTGAGCTTTTTTGGCACAATCAAGCCTGCAGTTGAGGTGGGATAGGGGGCCCTACACTACAGCAAAAAATTTTGTAGGGTGGAGATACCCTTTAAAGAAAACGGATACTTGTATTGGTTTGCAAACAGACTGGTGAATTGGAGCAAACTAGTAATGTCGAGAAAACAACTTAATCGGCGGACAACTGATAATAACTGTGTGCCAAGCTGATACAAGTTTTAAGTGGAAAAATTCTTGGTAGAATGGCTAACAAAATGATGCTTATATTGGCTAGAATGCTCTTGTAATTTGTTCAGGTAAAGACTGACAATATGCGGGGAACTGACAATGGTAATTGGCAGAAAAAAAGACGGTATTATATTAATTATACTGATTATTGATTAGTAAGATGGACGAACTTACTGAAGTTTGGTTAGTTTCCGAATTCCAACTTCGGTAAAAGTTGGAAGTTTGATTTAGGAAACAGACCAATTAAAGTTAATGGGAAATATAGTTTGAAAACAGATAAAAACAATGGTAACTTACTGTAAATGGCTGTGGTACCTGGGAAATGGTCTGGGGAACTGTGTCACTGTCACCAAAACTTGTCACCAACACCTTTCTTCATGATCGGGCAATTGTTGACCGCACGCTACATTCGAGGTTACCGCCAATTTGAGGGTTGCCGAACGCTACTTTAAGAGTTACAAAATAATATATTTGGAGTTACAGAAATCAAACGATCACTTCAAATGACCACTCATTCAAGTTACCGAACGATACATTCGAGGGTTACGGAAGTCGAAACATTACATACTAGGATTACCGAAAACGAATGCTATATTCGAGGGTTACCTAAGATACATTTGATGGTCAGTGAACGCCTGTAAATTCTATTTATCGACCTTCGATAACTATAGAATACATCCGCGAAAACCGAACTACAGTAATTTGGATTACTGTTGTATTCAATTAGATCAACTGGACTTGAAGTTTAGTTCTTGAAGACGTTTCGCTAGTCATCCGACTGGCTTTCTCAATTCAGAACAGATATACCATGACCTGGATAAATGAGAACCTTCACAAGAGTATTTGGATAGTTTGAGTTTGTCAAACTCATAAAGTTTATCCCAAGCTCTTATTTGGGTCCATTACTATTGATTAGAGAGACTTTTAAATTGGCTGGCAAAATAATGCTGGTAATTAATTGGCAAACATACTTTTACATTGGCTGGAAACAGACTTGTGAATTGGCTAGCAAAATAATACTGGTATCTGGCTGAAAAACGATTGCAGATTGGCTAAAAACAAACAAACGATGTGAATTGGATGGAACCTGATTCTGGTAATTGACTTGACTGGAATTTGCTGGAAATCTAATACTGAATTGTCTAATGAATTGTCTGGCAAAATCATACGACAAATGGCTGGAAATAATGGGTGAATTGGTGAAAAACTGATCTAATTATCGATAGAAAACTATCTCGTATAGCCTGAAAAAAGGGACTGGTGAATTGCTGACAATGTGATTTGTATTATCTGGAAATAGACTGTTCATTGCTGGAAAACAGATGAATAAATTGGCTGAAAATTTTTACTGCCTGGAAAACTGATACTAGTATTTTAACTAGTCCACACATCATATCAATATCCCATCAAGGCCTTGACTGATGCTGCAATGTGAAAGTGGTTTTGGGGTGTGATTAGCAAAGTTTGTGTGGGAATATAATGCCCTTTAAACAGACTGGTAATTGGTTCGCTAATAGACGATAATTTAGCTGTCAAACTGATCCTGGTAAAAACGAAAACAGACTTGGGATTATTTTTTGACAAACTGATTTAGTATTTGCTGAAAACCACAATGGGGGATTAACTGCAAAGCTAGTATGGTTATTGGCTGGAAAACTGACTGGGGAATTGGCTGGAAAATCGGTACTGGTAATTGGCAGATATAGACTGGTAATTTGGCAAACTTTTTTGGGAAAATTGGCTGGAAAAGTAATACTGGTAAAATGGATGAGAACAGATTTGTGAATTGTATGACTAAACAGACTAAAACAATATTCCCAGTGCCTCCACTCCTGCATAACGGCCCCTAATGTGAAACGCCTACTGGTACACACGCTCCCTGGGCTAAACACACACATGGCACTTCCCCCTGCCAACAACCCTGCACACATCCACACAACAACCAAATATATACCACATTGTGACCAAATTCATCAAATTAAGGATCATTCTCCGTGGTTCCGCCAATGTGGTGTATCTAATAATGTGCATGAAGTGCCTCCCCACGGGTTTCTATGTGGGAGAAACAGACCACTGCGGAAACGGATAACTCCCATAGATCCACAATCATGCATGATTAATGGATGCCGTGGCTGAGCACTTTTGTAAAAGAGGTCACAGGATGAAGACGTCAGGATCCCCATTCTAATGGGAAATTCTCACATTCAAAAACGCGTAAGGAATGGGAATACAAATTCATTCAGAAATGTCATTCCCTGAATGATGGACCTAATAGAACATGAGTTTAATGGCCAAATAAACTTATTCCACACCCCCCAGACTAAACCCCACTCACCAGGACACTGTCTTGTACTGTTGGATACATTTCAAAAGACACTATCCTCACATTATTACAGTTATCTACTTGTGCCCATTTCACACCACTACTGTTTTTCCCACATCCCTCCCCCCCAGTCTGTATCTGTACCTGTTCATCTGTTCAATTTGTTGATGTTTACTGTCCCTTGTGTATATAAGTTTGTGATTCTAAGTTTTTCTTTGTAACTCCTGATGAAGGGGCTTAGGACTCCCAAAAGCTTGCTTAAAGGGGAACTGTGGTCCAAAAATGACTTTAGGTAAATTGATAGGAATTGCTGCTCTTGGGATTTTTGCAATTTATTTCCATTGTTTATTTTTGCATAGTTTTGAAGATATTTATATTTTTGTGTGTGATTGGCAGCAGCATTACCAGGTCCCCTGCACATCCTGCTTCCTGCTCTGAAATTGTCAGTCAATCTTCTCTGTTGTCTCCTCTCCCCTTTTTAGCCCCCCTGGTCCCTCCCACTCATGGACCCCATGGTCCCTTCAGTTGCATGCCCCCCATGGCCCATTATCTTACAGCCCCATGTGACCCCCCGCCCACCCGGGTGTCTAAGCCCCACCCCTCACAGTTGTCTAAGCCAACGCCCACTCACGGTGGCAGTGGATTACTCAGACCCCCTTCCCTTCTCTGTCGACTTCCTCAGAGAGAGAGGAGGGACCTTCCTGTCTCCCTCACACATGAGGGAGTCTGAGGCTGTGCTCGCTGGCAGCACTGTGCAAGAGAAGCCTTAGGAATGTCACATTCACCTCCCACCCATTAACTTTCTGGTCGTCATTTCTGTGGCTGGGGAGCACATAGGAGGTGTGTTGGTGGCTCGTTTTAAAGGTAGGAAACTGGCCTATCATTTAACTTACCTGTTTGGAGACCACAGTTCCCCTTAAATATTTTTAATAGCCCAATAAAGGCTAGCAAATACACTGATCTTGGCTGGAAAACAGATTAGAATCTTGGATAACTGATACTGGTAATTGGCACAAGGAAAATAGTAAATTGACAAAGCTGACACTTCTTATTAAGCTGGAAAACGAAATATGAAAGTAAACACTGCAGGTAATGTGCTGGAAAACTGATAAACTGGCTGGAAAACTAATGCTGGTTATTGGCTGGAAAATAGACTGGTGAACTGGCTGGAAAACTGATACTGTAATGGGCTGAAAAAACAGACCGAAAATTGCCTGTATATCAATGCGTTTGTGCAGTTTTCGATGTCCCAGCATACACCCCCACAATGCACATTGCTACTAATTTAAGATACATAAGTCTGACCCTGCCTGGGGCATTTGTCCTCTGCCCCCTATGCATATGATTCTGGTTCTGATGAAGGCTCAGGTGACAGTTCAGGGCTGTGTAAATGTTGACTATCCAGTCAATTAGAATAAAATGTAATTTTAGCCTTTCATATCCATAACAGCACTGTATAAACTACACACTTCTTTTAGCTCTAGGGAAACTACACTCACAGTTAGGGTGACATTAAATGTTTGTACAAGGGGCTGTACATATTTTTGTGAATTAACCCAGGAATGTGACAACAGAAAATCGGTGTCACTTCGTATTTATTGTCTACAGACCTATTTGTGGACTTTAGAAAACATTTAACACACTCACACAAGGGCAAACATCTTACATGGCCCAAGAATGTTAGCTATAAGGATTGTTAAGAACTTATACTATGATTGAGGGTAGGGTGGGTCTGAGACACTATGGGGCATATTTATAAAGCACCGAAAATAACGGCAAAAAATTACCCCACCGCCGCCATCGCGGCCGCGAAAATAGCGCTATCGCCGTATTTATAACGGCGAGCACCATTCCCACGATGTATCGCGGCCGCGATGTGCTGCGGTAATTTTAAGCCCCTTCTTAAAGGGACTTAAAATCCTTCTCCCGACGCCTCTCCTAAGGGGCGGGGCTACCCCAACCCCGCCCACACCCCCCGTGGCGGCGACCACCCGCCGCTGCTTCCCAGCAGCCCCTCCCAACCCGTTCCCCCGCTCGCGGCAATCTCGAACGGGAGGCTAGGAGGGCTGCCGGAAGGGGCCGCAGCAGTGTGTCGCGACCACCCCGCGCACCCCTCCCCGGCAACCCCTCCAAGCCCCCCCCCCGCTGCTCCCGGGGAGGGAAGGGAGCCGCGGAGGGTGTGGACTCCCTCCAGCGGGCCCTGAGAAGGCCTTTTGGGGCTTAGGGGGTCCGCAGCTCGAACCGGACCGACCCCCCCTCCCGGCCCTTGTAAGGGCCTTTGCGGCACTTACAAGTGCCCTTGCGGCTCTGACAAGAGCCTTTTGGGGCTTAGGGGGTCCCGAAGCTCGAACCGGACCCCCCTCCCCACCCTTGTAAGGGCGTTGCGCACTTACAAGTGCCCTTGCGGCTCTGACAAGAGCCCTTGGGGCTTAAGGGGTCCGCCTCCGAACCGGGACCCCCCTCCCCGGCCCTATAAGGGCCCTTGCGGCACTGACAAGTGCCTTTGGCGGGGGTCCCGCAGCTCGAACCGGGACCCCCCCCCCCCGGCCCTTATAAGGGCCTTGCGGCACTAACAAGTGCCTTTGGTGGGGTCCGCAGCTCGAACCGGGACCCCCCTCCCCGGCCCTTTAAGGGCCCTTGCGGCGTCTTCTTTCTTCCAGTCCGCGACACCAGCTCCGCCGGGCCGTCGACCCCCCGAGAGGTACCCCCGGCGGGCGCCGGCGACCTCAACGAGGCGATGTTGCCGTCGTCTGATCATGCGACGTCTTCATGCTGGCGACAACCAACCCCACTCAGGTCGCCGATGCCAGGCAGGCTCACTGCGGTGGCCCGCTATAGAAGTCAGTGAATCCATTGGTAAACAGGATATAGAATGTCAGTAGATCACATTTGGTAGAACAGGATATAGAATGTCAGTGAGACCATTTGGTAGAAATAGAACGGATATAGAATGTCAGTGAGATCCATTTGGTAGAAAGGATAGACAGGATATAGATGTCAGTGAGATCCATTTGGTAGAACAGGATATAGAATGTCAGTGAGATCCATTTGGTAGAACAGGATATAGAAGTCAGTGAGATCCATTTGGTAGAACAGGTATATAGAATGTCAGTGAGATCCATTTGGTAGAACAGGATATAGAATGTCAGTGAGATCCATTTGGTAGAAAAGCGCAGAATGTCGTGAGATCCATTTGGTGTAGAACAGGATATAGAATGTCAGTGAGAGCATTGTAGAACAGGAGAACTAAATAACAAATTGTAGAGAAGAGAAACTGACATTTATAACATGGCCAACCAGCCCCAAACCATCCTATTTATAGAACAATGGAGCCAGGTATAAAAAATGGTCCTTGAAGATTATTTACATGGAGGTTTTAATGAATAAGGTGACAGGAGACAGAACAAGATACAGTATAGATCCCTCTAATTTTCCAGACCTGGGACCTGAATTTAAGAATCAGCCCAGGGATTGTACACTACACTAAGTGATTGCAGGTATCCCACCCCTCCCAGGAGTCACGGGAGTCACCCTAATTTGGGCTGGTCTCCCGCACTCCCACAAGACCACCCCAAACTCCTGGACCCGAACTTACCGCGAGAGTCCACCTCCGGAACGCCTTCTTTCTTCTGGCCACACCTCCTATGGGACGTAAATTACGTCGCATGGGCCATTATGCCCCTAGCCATGCCTCTATCGTGACATAATTTATGTCATGTTAGAGGCGTGGCTAGGGGCGTAACTGGTCCCTCCCCTGACTCCACCCCTACTCGGCCTTTAGTGGCGTCAGTGACGTCACGTCACGCCGGCCACATCTCCTTCTCCCCACCCTGCCCGGAAGCCAGGTTCGGCAGGTGGGATGTCTGTGATTGCCAGCATTCTAATGTCCCAGCTGTTAAGATTCTCACCTAGGTATGTTTATTGGTAGGGGGTGGGGGAAATTGGAAGATTGCCTGAGATTATTCTGCTTAAACTTCTTCAATATCACTCTCCATATTCACTCATCTATACCCATGAGTGCATTTTTATCTGACCCTTCCTAATACTACAAATACTATAAGGATACATTACCTGCAATGACTGCTGTGTAGATCAGGGATAGACAGATGTAGAGAGCATGTTGGCTGTTAGTTAGGCTGTAGATCTAATGATCAGGGATGTACCTGCCTCCCTATTTATACAGCTCCTAACCCTGCACCTCCCATTACAAGAAGGGTGAAGATCATTAAGATGCGGGTGGGGACACCAATGGAGCAAATACAAGTGTTTACAAATATTAGGAAACTTGGGCCATCGCCCAACACATATTTACTCTAAATATTACATATTTGAATATTTAGATACTTGTAATGTTGTATATATACACATGCATGGTACTTGATGGCCTCCAATGGAATTCCAATCTAAAATAATATAAACATGTGGTTGATTGAGGATCCTTTCAGTTATATTGATATAGTTGTCTTTCACCATGTTAATGTCCGATTCCCTATCAAAAGCACCAAATAAAGGGGTGAGTTCTAGGAGGCTTACAGGATCATTTACTGAGATTTATACCACAGAATGAGCCCCACTATCCTGCCTGTACCCACCATTAATGTGGCTTTGAGACATTTTTTGATGGTTGAAATGATATTGGAACATTTGCAAATAATGTAATAACAATGGGTTGTAATTGGCTTTTTTTAACTCTAGGAAACTAGTCTAATCAGTTCAATAATTGCAATAGAGAATGTCCAATCTGAATTTGTGAAAACAAGATGCCCACACAGACTGGTAATAATAAGATGCCCATACAGACTGGTAAATATAAGATGCCCACACAAACTGATAATAATAAATGCCAAACAGACTGGTAATCAGAAGATGCCCACACAGACTGGTAATAATAAGATGCACAAACAGACTTGAAATAATAAGTTGCCCACACAGACTGGTAATAATAAGATGCCCAAACAGACTGTGATAATAAGATGCCCACACAGACTGGTGATAATAAGATGCCCACACAGACTGTGATAATAAGATGCCCACACAGACTGGTAATAATAGGATGCCCACACAAACTGGTAATAATAGGATGCCCAAACAGACTGGTAATAATAAGATGCCACACAGACTGGTAATAATAAGATTCCCAAACAGACTGGTAAATATAAGATGCCCACACAGACTGGTGATAATAAGATGTCCAAACAGACTGATAATAATAAGATACAAACAATACAATCAATAGCAGGAATAAAAGCCAAATGCAAAATTTATTGTAGAAATCTTAGTAATACAGGAATGTTCCCAATAAAAAAAGCACAGCAAGGATATAGATAATCAACAAACACTACATCCTTTCTTATAAAAATGGATAACACCTTTGCCTGGTTAGGATTTAAGTGTTTCACCCTCAACATTGGTTTGTCCCAAGGATTTAAATAAGCCTGTTAATTAGTGTTTTCTCATGCTGATGAAGTTTTTCCTTAAAGAAACGCATGCTTGGTCAGGGTTAATACCCTGTTGTAACACTGTTACCTTACTGTTCTATTTTGCAACATTTGATATTTGTATTTGCTACTTTTGTATTTAATTTATGTTTGTGTTTTGTATTATTAGTTTTTTCTGTCCATAGCTTACGATCCCAGCGCTAGACATCCGGCCTCCTCCCTGCACGAGTGTGAAGAGATTTCCCCATACTGATTTGAGTTACCACGTGATTGGACCTCGGACCCATTGGACTGTGTTGGTAGTGAGAGGACCGGACGTGTTTGGAGGTGCTCCGTGTGCAGTGACATCTTGGCCGTTGTGAGTCCGTTTGGGGGGGGGGGTGAGCTGCCGAGGCGAGGTACGCTAGTTAGAGCTTGAAACTTACGTGATCCGTTTGTTTGTGCGAAGAGGAGTCCCGTCCTTTGGATTAACCCTTGCATTTGTGCGGGGCTGTGGAGGTTTTGGTGTTCTTGTCTGTGCTGATGATCACAAGCCTTCAGGACAGGTAGATATATACCGGTATCTACTGTTGTGGACTTGATATATTTTATGTACTAATGAGTAGTGGTTTGTTGATTATCTATATCCTTGCTGTGCTATTTTTATCGGAACATTCTGTATTACTATAGATTTCTACAATAAATTTTGCATTTGGCTTTTATTTCCTGCTATTTGATTATATTGTTTGTTTTATCGGTTGACTTTGATCTTCTGTTGTTTGGACTGTGTATGGGACCCACACAGTTTTAATAGCAGGTGTTTTTATTATTCCCTCCCTTTTTCCTGTTATTGTGTACGTGATAATAATAAGATACCCACACAGAAGTAATTATGATGCCACACAGATGGTAATAATAGGATGCCCAAACAGACTGGAAATAATAAGATGCCCACAAAGACTGGTTAAACATAAGATGCCCATACAAACTGGTAATAATAAAATGCCCAAACAGACTGATAATCATAAGATGCAACACAGACTGGTAATAATAAGATGCCCAAACAGACTGATAATCATAAGATGCCCACACAGCTGGTATAATAAGATGCCCAAACAGACTGATAATAATAAGATGCCCACACAGACTGGAAATAATAAGATGCCCAAACAGACGGTGATAATAAGATGTCCCAACAGACTGGTAATAATAAGAATGTCCCAACAGACTGGTAATAAAAAGATGTCCCAACAGACTGGTAATAATAAAGATGTCCCAACAGACTGGTATAATAAGATGTCCAACAGATGTAATAATAAGTTACCAAATAGACTGGTAAATATAGATGCCCACACAGACTGGTAATAATAAGATATCAAAAAGACTGGTAATAATAAGATATCCAAAAGACTGGTAATAATAAGATGCCCACAAACTGATAATAAAATGCCCAAACAGACTGGTAATATAAGATGCCCACACAGACTGGTAATAATAGAATGTCCAACCAAAAAAACTGGTAATAATAAGATGCCCACACAGACTGGTATTTGATGCTCGCTTCTAGGTATAATAGACATTTCAACTCGCTTATTCAATGCTCGCGTCTAGGTTAATAGACATTTTACTCGTGGATTCGATGCTCGGTATTGGTATAAGACATTTTAACTCGCAGATTTGATGCTCGCGTCTAGGTATAATGGACTACTCACGGATTTGATGCTAGCGTATTGGTATAATAGACATTTTACTCGCGATCGACACTCGGTCTAGATATAAGTACATTTTACTTGCGGATAGGTATGATAGACATTTCCCTCGCATATTCTCTTTCAACGTTCAAACATTCGATAATTATCTTAAGTCTGGAAAAATATTGAAAATCCGGGTCCGGGATTGTTGAGAAGTCCGAGTCCGTTTGAACTCGAATAGTTTGGCTCGAACTCGAGTTTGAGTTTAGTCCATCTCTAGTATAATAAGATGCCCAAACAGACTGGTATAATAAGATGCCCACACAGACTGGTAAATATATGATGCCCACACAGACTGCGCATCTGTCAGTACCACCCCTCCCATTTTTGTAATATGTTATTATCTCTTTTCATGAGACAATACTGAGATTTAACATTTGATACACATGTATAGTGTTCAGTTTAATGGCACGTCCAATCGTCAGGTCGTCTAATTCTCAAAAACACTGCTGATTTTCAGACCAACCGATCTGGCATACACAAAAATCAACTTCCTGAGGGACTTACTTCTGAGTTTGTGGTCACTTGTTTTATAGATTATTGGATTAGTATGTGATGTATTATTATGTATGTGTATATGTATTGCTGCACCAAACACATCAGACTTATTTTGTAGAGTTTCTAATAAAGTTTGTTTTATGTCAATTCATTTGGATCGCCTCTTTCCAGGGACCCCGCCCTTTTGGTACGTGTTTCTCTTCATTCGTGGAAAAACTGGTAAACATTAAAGGGCATGTCCACCCCCAAAACTAAATTTTTATCCACAACTGGCCCCACTATGTAGTGATTAAAAATCCTTACCTTACATCCCTGCTCCAAATGGTTCTCTTGTAATGGTTCTAAGTCCAGGAAAGTGTAGTGTAGGAGCCTGTCAGTGAGTCATCCGGTCCCTTCTATTTCCCTACCTCAACAAGGTATGGCACATGCACAGAGGAGCCCTCCCCCCCTCCCCCTTCCTCCTGCCCGAGCTATTTTTTTAAAACAGTGCCCTAGCTTTTAACAATTTTGCTGTAGTGTAGGTCCCCCTATCCCACCCCCAACCGCCAAGTTAGACTGCCCATAAAAAGATCCGAACGGTACTTGAACATTGGGGGAACAAAGGATTTTAACAAAGCTGGCAGCCACGTCCATGATTGGCTGCCTCTCAGGCAATCACAGACGCGGCTGCCGGTCCGGCCCCCTGCTTGCAGTTCCAGCAAGCAGAGGGCCATGATCTGCTTGCTGGAACTGAGCTTTTTTGGCACAATCAAGCCTGGCAGTTGAGGTGGGATAGGGGGCCCTACACTACAGCAAAAAAATTTTGTAGGGTGGAGATACCCTTTAAAGAAAACTGATACTTGTAATTGGTTTGCAAACAGACTGGTGAATTGGAAGGCAAACTAGTAACTGTCGAGAAAACAACTTAATCGGCTGACAAACTGATAATAACTGTGTGCCAAGCTGATACAAGTATTTAAGTGGAAAAATATCTTGGTAGAATGGCTAACAAAATGATGCTTATAATTGGCTAGAATGCTCTTGTAATTTGTTCAGGTAAAGACTGACAAATATGCTGGGAAACTGACAATGGTAATTGGCAGAAAAAAAGACTGTATTATATATAATTATACTGATTATTGATTAGTAGAGATGGACGAACTTACTGAAGTTTGGTTAGTTTCCGAATTTCCAAACTTCGGTAAAAGTTTGGAAGTTTGAAGTTAGGAAACAGACCAATTAAAGTTAATGGGAGATAATAGTTTGAAAACAGATAAAATAACAATGGTAACTTACTGTAAATGGCTGTGGTACCTGGGAAATGGTCTGGGGAACATGTCACTGTCACCAAAACTTGTCACCAACACCTTTCTTCATGATCGGGCAATTGTTGGCCGCACGCTACATTCGAGGGTTACCGCCAATTTGAGGGTTGCCGAACGCTACTTTTAAGAGTTACAAAATAATATATTTGAGAGTTACAGAAATCAAACTATACATTCAAGGGTTACTAAAAATGACCACTACATTCAAGGGTTACCGAACGATACATTCGAGGGTTACGGAAAGTCGAACATTACATACTAGGATTACCGAAAACGAATGCTATATTCGAGGGTTACCTAAGATACATTTGATGGTCAGTGAACGGCCCTGTAAATTCTATAATTATCGACCTTCGATAACTATAGAAAATACATCCGCGAAAAACCGAACTACAGTAATTTGGATATATCTGTTGTATTCAATTAGATCAACTGGACTTGAAGTTTAGTTCTTGAAGACGTTTCGCTAGTCATCCGACTGGCTTTCTCAATTCAGAACAGATATACCATGACCTGGATAAATGAGAACCTTCACAAGAGTAATTTGGATAGTTTGAGTTTGTCCTAACTCATAAAGTTTATCCCAAGCTCTTATTTGGGTCCATTACTATTGATTAGAGGAGACTTTTAAATTGGCTGGCAAAATAATGCTGGTAATTAATTGGCAAACATACTTTTACATTGGCTGGAAAACAGACTTGTGAATTGGCTAGCAAAATAATACTGGTATCTGGCTGAAAAACAGATTGCAGATTGGCTAAAAACAAACAAACGAGTGAATTGGATGGAAACTGATTCTGGTAATTGACTTGACTGGGAATTTGCTGGAAATCTAATACTGAATTGTCTAATGAATTGTCTGGCAAAATCATACAGACAAATGGCTGGAAAATAAATGGGTGAATTGGCTGAAAAACTGATACTAATTATCGGCTAGAAAAAACTATTCTCGTAATAGCCTGAAAAAAGGGACTGGTGAATTGGCTGACAATGTGATTTGTTATTATCTGGAAAATAGACTGTTCATTGGCTGGAAAACAGATGAATAAATTGGCTGAAAATTTTTACTGCCTGGAAAACTGATACTAGTATTTAACTAGTCCACACATCATATCAATATCCCATCAAGGCCTTGACTGATGGCTGCAATGTGAAAGTGGTTTTGGGGGTGATTAGCAAAAGTTTGTGTGGGAATATAAATGCCCTTTAAACAGACTGGTAATTGGTTCGCTAATAGACAGATAAATTAGCTGTCAAACTGATCCTGGTAAAAACAGAAAACAGACTTGGGATTATTTTTGACAAACTGATATTAGTAATTTGCTGAAAAACACAATGGGGGATTAACTGCAAAGCTAGTAATGGTTATTGGCTGGAAAACTGACTGGGGAATTGGCTGGAAAATCGGTACTGGTAATTGGCAGATAAATAGACTGGTAAATTTGGCAAACTGATTTTGGAAAATTGGCTGGAAAAGTAATACTGGTAAAATGGATGGAGAACAGATTTGTGAATTGTATGACTAAACAGACTAAAAACATATTCCCAGTGCCTCCACTCCTGGCATAACAGCCCCCTAATGTGAAACGCCTACTGGTACACAGCTCCCTGGGCTAAACAACAATCAATGGCACTTCCCCCTGCCAACAACCCTGCACACATCCACACAACAGACCAAATATATATACCACATTGTGACCAAATTCATCAAATTAAAGGATCATTCTCCCGTGGTTCCGCCAATGTGGTGTATCTAATAATGTGCATGAAGTGCCCTACCACGGGTTTCTATGTGGGAGAAACAGGACAAACACTGCGGAAACGGATGAACTCCCATAGATCCAACATCATGCATGGATTAATGGATGCCCCTGTGGCTGAGCACTTTTGTAAAAGAGGTCACAGTATGAAAGACGTCAGGATCCCCATTCTAATGGGAAATTCTCACAATCAAAAACAGCGTAAGGAATGGGAATACAAATTCATTCAGAAATGTCATTCCCTGAATGATGGACCTAATAGGGACATGAGTTTAATGGCCAAATATAAACTTATTCCACACCCCCACCCAGACTAAACCCACTCACCAGGACACTGTCTTGTACTGTTTGATACATTTCAAAAGACACTATCCTCACATTATTACAGTTATCTACTTGTGCCCATTTCACACCACTACTGTTTTTCCCACATCCCTCCCCCCCAGTCTGTATCTGTACCTGTTCATCTGTTCAATTTGTTTGATGTTTACTGTCCCTATGTGTATATAAGTTTGTGATTTCTAAGTTTCTTTTGTAACATCCTGATGAAGGGGGCTTAGGACTCCCAAAAGCTTGCTTAAAGGGGAACTGTGGTCCAAAAATGACTTTAGGTAAATTGATAGGAATTGCTGCTCTGGGAATTTTTGCAATTTATTTCCACTGTTTATTTTGCAGTTATATATATAGTTTTGAAGATATTTATATTTTTGTGTGTGATATGGCAGCAGCATTACCAGGTCCCCTGCACATCCTGCTTCCTGCTCTGAAATTGTCAGTCAATCTGTCCTGTGTCTCCTCCTCCCCTTTTTAGCCCCCCTGGTCCCTCCCACTCATGGACCCCATGGTCCCTTCAGTTGCATGCCCCCCATGGCCCATTATCTTACAGCCCCATGTGACCCCGCCCACCCACGGGTGTCTAAGCCCCACCCACTCACAGTTGTCTAAGCCACGCCCACTCACGGGTGCAGTGGATTACTCAGACCCCCTTACCTTCTCTGTCAGGACTTCCCTCAGCAGAGAGGAGGAGGGACTTCCTGTCTCCCTCACACACTGAGGGAGTCTGAGGCTGTGCTCGCTGGCAGCACTGTGCAAGAGAAGCCTTAGGAATGTCACATGTCAGCCTCCCACCCATTAACTTTCTGGTCAGTCATTTCTTGGGCTGTGGAGCACATAGAGAGGTGGTTGGTGGCTCGTTTTAAAGGTAGGAAACTGGCCTATCATTTAAACTTAACCTGTTTGGAGACCACAGTTCCCCTTAAATATTTTTAATTAGCTAGCCAATAAAAGGCTAGCAAATACACTGATCATTGGCTGGAAAACAAGATTAGAAATCTTGGATAACTGATACTGGTAATTGGCACAAGGAAAATAGTAAATTGGACAAAAAGCTGACACTTCTTATAAGCTGGAAAACAGAAAATTAGAAAGTAAACTACTGCAGGTAATTGGCTGGAAAACTGATAAACTGGCTGGAAAACTAATGCTGGTTATTGGCTGGAAAATAGACTGGTGAACTGGCTGGAAAACTGATACTGTAATGGGCTGAAAAACAGACCGAAGAATTGCCTTGTATATCATGCGTTTGTGCAGTTTCGATGTCCCAGCATACACCCCACAATGCACATTGCTACTAATTTAAGATACATAAAGTCTGACCCTGCCTGGGGCATTTGTCACTCTGCCCACTATGCCAGTATGATTCTGGTTCTGATGAAGGCTCAGGTGACAGTTCAGGGCTGGTAAAATGTTGACTATCCAGTCAATTAGAATAAAATGTAATTTTAGCCTATTCATATCCATAACAGCACTGTATAAACTACACTAACTTATCTTTAGCTCTAGGGAAACTACACTTCACAGTTAGGGTGACATTAAAATGTTTGTACAAGGGGCTGTACAGTATTTTGTTGAATTAACCCAGGAATGTGGACACAAGAAAATCGGTGTCACTTCGTATTTATTGTCTACAGACCTATTTGTGGACTTTAGAAAACATTTAACAACTCACACAAGGGCAAACATCTTACATGGCCACAAAGAATGTTAGCTATAAGGATTGTTAAGAACGTTATATACTATGATGAGGGTATTGGTGGGTCTGAGACACTATGGGGCATATTTATAAAGCACCGAAAATAACGGCAAAAAAATTACCGCCGCACATCGCGGCCGCGAAAATAGCGCTATCGCCGTATTTATAACGGCGAGCACCATTCCCACGATGTATCGCGGCCGCGATGTGCTGCGGTAATTTTAAGCCCCTTCTTAAAGGGACTTAAAATCCCTTCCCGACGCCTCTCCTAAGGGGGCGGGGCATACCCCAAACCCCGCCACACCCCCGTGGCGGCGACCACCCGCCGCTGCTTCCCAGCAGCCCCTCCCAACCCGTTCCCGCTCGCGGCAATCTCGGAACGGGAGGCAGGAGGGGCTGCCGGAAGGGGCCGCAGAGGTGGTCGCGACCACCCGCCGCGCACCCCTCCCCGGCAACCCCCCTCCAGCCCCCCGCCCCGCTGCTCTGCTCCGGGAGGGGAAGGGAGCCGTGAGGGGTGGAGGCTCCCTCCAGGGGGCGAGAAGGGCCTTTTGGGGCTTAGGGGGTCCCGCAGCTCGAACCGGGACCCCCCTCCCCGGCCCTTGTAAGGGCCTTTGCGGCACTTACCAGTGCCCTTGCGGCTCTGACAAGAGCCTTTTGGGGCTTAGGGGGTCCCGAAGCTCGAACCGGGACCCCCCTCCCCGCCCTTGTAAGGGGCTTTGCGCACTTACAAGTGCCCTGCGGCGTCTGACAAGAGCCCTTTGGGGCTTAAGGGGTCCGCAGCTCGAACCGGGACCCCCTCCCCGGCCTTATAAGGGCCCTTGCGGCACTGACAAGTGGCTTTGGCGGGGGTCCCGCAGCTCGAACCGGGACCCCCCCTCCCCGGCCCTTATAAGGGCCCTTGCGGCACTAACAAGTGCCTTTGGGGGTCCCGCAGCTCGAACCGGGACCCCCCTCCCGGCCCTTATAAGGGCCCTTGCGGCGTCTTCTTTCTTCCAGTCCCGGCGACACCCAGCTCCGCCGAGGCCGTCGACCCCGAGAGGTACCCCGCAGGTCCCCCGGCGGGCGCGGCGACCTCAACGAGGCCGATGTTGCCGGCTCTTGATCCGATGCGACGTCTTGTGTGGCGACACCAACCCCACTCAGGTCGCCGATGCCAGGCAGGCTCACTGCGGCCGCCGTGAGCCCGCTGGCACCGCCGGCCTCAGCGGAGCCGATGTTGCCAGCTGCTTCTTTCTTCAGCCACTACTGCGATGGCATCTGAGTTCGCGGCGGAAAGCTCCCTTTATATAGGTTTGCAGAAATCCATAATCTGTTTCTGATTGGTCAATTTTTTAATACTGCTTTAACATTAACCAATCAGATTTCAGAACTTTCCAGAAATCTGAGTGTAATGTAAAGCAAGTATTAAAAAATGACCAATCAGAAACGGATTATGGATTTCTGCAACCTATATAAAGAGGAGCTTTCCGCCGCGGAACTCAGATGCCATCGCAGTTGATGGTGAAGAAAGAAGCGCTGGCAACTCGGCTCCCTGAGGCCGCGGTGCCAGCGGGTCACTGTCGACCGCAGTGAGTGGTCTGCCTGGCATCGGCGACCTGAGTGGGGTTGGTGTCGCCAGCCCGAAGACGTCGCCAAGGCTCTTTTAAGAGCCGACACTGGGGGTCCCGGTTCGAGCTGCGGGACCCCCGCCAAAGGCACTTGTCAGTGCCGCAAGGGCACTTGTAAGTGCCGCAAGGGCCCTTACAAGGGCCGGGGAGGGGGTCGGTTCGAGCTGCGGGACCCCTAAGCCCAAAGGGCTCTTGTTAGAGCCGCAAGGGCACTGTAAGTGCCGCAAAGGCCCTGATAGGGCAGGGGAGGGGGTCCCGGTTCGAGCTGGGGACCCTTAAGCCCCAAAAGGTCTTGTCAGATCCGCAAGGCACTTGTAAGTGCCGCAAAGGCCCTTACAAGGGGAGGGGGGTCCCGGTTCGAGCTGCGGGACCCCCAAGCCCCAAAAGGCCCTTCTCAGGGCCCCGCTGGAGGGAGCCTCCACCCCTCCCAGCGGCTCCCTCCTTCCCCTCCCCGGGAGCGGCCGGGGGGGGGGCTTGGAGGGGTTGTCGCGACCACCTGCTGCGACCCCTTCCGGCAGCCCCTCCTAGCCTCCCGTCCGAGATTGCCGCGAGCGGGGAACGGGTTGGGAGGGGCTGCTGGAAGCGGCGGCGGGTGGTCGCCGCCGGGGGGTGTGGGGGGGTGGGCGTGTCTCCCGGGGCGGTGCGACCACCCGCGGGGTTGCCTGCCATCTCCGCCGCGGGGAGGCTAGTATCGGCTGACTTCGCCACCTTCAAGGTGGCGAAGTAAACAGCCGATACTAGCCGAGCGAAACCAGTACCGCCGCTTTAAAATAGAAGCGGCAGTAACAGGTAAGTATGCCGCGAAGGGTTAACGCTTGTTAACTTTTCGCGGCCGTTTTCGGACTTTTATAAATCGCGTTAAACGCGATTTATGCGTTAATGTCCGCGAAAACGGCCGCGAAAAGTTAAACGAACCTTATAAAATATGCCCCTATGTCCGATCCTCTATCTCTTCTCGGTCATGGTGACGTCACAGCCCATGTCTGACAGCCATTTCCGAATGTGTGTGTGTAAGGGGGACTTCCAGCAAGGATGATTTGTAAGTTCTTATAACTTAGCGTGGAAGTGTCGGGGGAAATGTAAGATTAAAACACAAGTGGGGATTTGGGGGGTAATAATGCTATGTTTACTTTCAATTCATATACTTTTTTAAAGGAAATCTTTATCATACAACAGCATTAACCCCAGAGAGAGAGTAGAATTTTTTTTTTTCACAACACCTTTCTACCTTATCTGGTTCAGAAGATACAAATAGGAAAAAATAAACTCTATTCAGTAGTTGAAAGAATGAATGCTTTCCAAGATTGAGTGCTTTACCTTCTATTCTGAACTGTGTAAAAATGTTGGGAAGTCAGAAGCACTACTCTTTTTAAATCGGCACATGCCACCCACTGCTCCACTTCCTTCCACTAATTGGACTTCAAAATTCTGGGGGCTCTGGTTTGGCAGAGACGAAGCAGTCCTCAAACCTCAACATTAACTAGAAAGGAAAAGTATAAAGTATAAACTTTGAATTTGGCTTGAAAGACCGCATTTTCGAAGGGAAATTGTGTGCTTGTGCTGCAGATTTTAAAACTCAATAATGTCAATGATGAGGACATTGTTGTTTTTACTTACCATTTAAGTATGTCACTCATATCAGGTTGGGGGATAAAATACTAACTTTTTGATTTGTCAAAATGTGTTGGAAGTGTGGGTCAGTAGGTGTGTATACCTGGATCAGGTTGGAAGTGAAAAAAAAACAACTTTTGATTATTGATCAAAATTAGTTTTTTTGACTTTAGTTACCCTTTTACGTATGGCTGCCATAGCAATGGATAAGTAGATCAGTAGGTGTGTGTACCTGTGTTGAGTTGGGGGCTAAATAAACTTTTTTGATTATTGATCAAAAGTTTTTTTTTTTTTTACTTTAGTTACCCTTTAGGTATGGCTGCAACAGTAATGGAGGGGTAGGTCAGTAGGTGTGTTTACCTGTATCACGTTGGGGTTAAAAAAAACAAACTTTTGATTATTGATCAAAATTTGCTTTTTTGACTTTAGTTACTCTTTAAGTATGGCTGCCACAGTAATGGATAAGTATGCTCAGGGCTTTCTTAGTTTGCCACTGCAACTACAGATGGCTCTGTGGGCAACTCTATGTCTAACGTCTTCCTATCCCCCCTAGAGAGGGCTCAGATCTGTTACAGCTGGATAATCCTGGGCCTCACCTTCATACCACTAAATGTGTGAGGGAACACTAACTGGAAGTATATAAACTGGACTTGTGGAAGTCAAAAACTATTCAAAAACTCATCCGTGCTAGGAAAGCCTGGAGTCTATTTACCAGGACAGTATGGGACAATATTGCCAGCAGTAGGCGCACCAACAAACATAGCTTTGGTAGGATGGGTGTTCTGTGCCGGTAAGCTCTTATCCCAATATACACTCTGTGTTAATGTCACTGGGGAGATACAGGGAGAGTACCTGTGGTGAATAGATGCTTTTTTATTAGGTGAGAAAATGTACAAACTTTGAAAAGTCACAAACAACAAATAAGATCAAATACAAGTTAGAAAATGAGTGTACAATAAAGTTGGTTTTACAACAAACTTGCTACTGTAGACTCGGGAATGGCACATTTTAGGATGTGTCCTTTCATGGTGAGAAGGTAAAGGTATCCAGCATCATAGCTCACATGTTTAAAGCTGCTACACAGATCCAGCTGTGTCCATGAGGTTCCTATAGGGTTCTTAGGGCAGATTCCCTCCCTGAAATGAAATAGAATCGATCAGTTCAACAGTTCCATAGAGCATTCATTTTCTTTTTTGATGGCTATGTGGTGGCCCACAGTCCCATTAAACTGAACCCTGGACCTTTGGAGGTGCCTGGGAGGAGGATGCCTTCCCCCAAGATCAGGCTAGCGGCTGCCTGTACGGACCAGCGCTACACAGACATTCACAGGTTTAAAGTGGGGAAAGGGGGGGGGGGAATTCTATTAAAGGATAACTGTATTGCCTCAATGCATTTTTTTTTTTTAAACTGCTTTAATAAGAGTAATGGTATGCAGCCCTCCCCATACGTTTTTTTTCCTGATTTTGAGCTTCTCTCTGCCTTCAATTAGCCATGCTGTGAAGGGGGCGTAACAATTCTATCTGCCTGTAACTGTCACTCAAAACTAGCATGTGAGAAAACACTCCTCCACCCATCCTTGATCAGCTTGATTATGTAGGCTGTATCCTAGCAACCGTTGTTGGATCTGGTGATATCTAATAACCCAGAGCTCATTTTGGAGATGAAGGTAATGGGAAGCTTAGGGAATAGTGACCATGATATAGTGTCATTTAATATAGGTTGCAGAAAACTAAAGTGCACTGGCTTAACAAAAACTTTTAACTTTAGGAAAGCTAATTTTATGCTTTTAAAGGAATCGCTCCTGCTCATAGACTGGGGGGAACTGTTTCTAGGTAAAGATACTGAGCAGATGTGGACCACTTTTAAAGGGATATTAAACTATAACATTTCCAAATCGGTACCTTTAGGAAACAAGTGTAAAAAAATTAGGTCCACTCCTGCATGGCTTAATGCTCAGGTAAAAAGGGAAATGGAAAAAAAGAAAAGGGCTTTTAAAATTTTGAAAGCAGAAGGCACAGAACAGGCTTACAGGGACTTCAAAAGTTGTAATAAAGAGTGCAAGAAAGCAATTAAACTAGCTAAAATAGAAAATGAAATACGGATTGCCGAACAAAGCAAGTCCAACCCCAAGATGTTTTTTAAGTATATAAATGGTAAAAAAATGAGGACTGAGAATGTGGGACCATTAAATAATGGAGCTGAGGTGGTTGTAGAGGATGCCGAAAAGGCTAATCTGCTAAACCGTTTTTTTACATCGGTTTTTACTGTTGAGAATCCTTACAGTAGGGATTGTAACAATGTGCAGGGAGGAAATGAAGAGTTTTCACATTGGATAACAGAGGATATGGTACGGAATCAATTAGACAAAGTTAATATCAATAAAGCGCCAGGACCAGATGGATTGCATCCTAGGATTTTAAAAGAGCTTAGTTCAGTTCTAGCAAGACCACTGTGTCTCATCTTTTCAGATTCGCTTTTTTGTGGGGATGTGCCGCTGGATTGGAAAAAAGCCAATGTACTAATATTCAATAAAGGTAGTCATTCACAGCCTGGTAACTATAGACCTGTAAGCCTAACATCAGTGGTAGGGAAGGTGATGGAAACTTTGTTAAGGGATCATATCCTTGACTTTGTCTCCAGAGATCATCTTATTAGTAGTAGTCAGCATGGATTTATGAGAAATAGATCATGCCAGACAAATTTAATTGGTTTTTATGAAGAAGTGAGTAAGAAGTTAGATTCAGGCACAGCTGTGGATGTGGTATATTTGGATTTTGCAAAAGCCTTTGATACTGTGCCACATAGGCGACTAATGTATAAACTGAGGACTGTTGGCCTTGAAGAAAACATTTGTTCATGGATAGAGAACTGGTTATTGGACCGCAAACAGAGAGTGGTGGTTAATGGAGCTACATCTATGTGGGCTAAAGTTCTAAGCGGAGTTCCTCAGGGTTCTGTACTGGGGCCGCTTCTGTTTAATCTGTTTATAAATGACTTAGAAGGGGGCATTGAGAGCAAGGTCTCTGTGTTTGCTGATGACACTAAATTATGCAGAGCTTTGGAAACTTCCAATGATGTGCAAGTGCTGCAAGCAGACCTAGATAGATTATCAAAATGGGCACAGAAGGGATGAGATTCAATGTTGATAAATGTAAGGTGATGCATTTGGATTTAATAATCCCTGTGCCACCTACACCATAAATAACTCGTGTTAGGTGCATCTGAAATGGAAAGAGATTTGGGGGTTCTGGTAGATAACGACTTAGCTGTAGCAAACAATGCCAGGTAGCAACAGTAGAGCTAGCAAGATATTGTCTTGTATAAAGAGGGGAATAAATTCAAGAGAGAAAAATTTATTCTCCCTCTTACAAGGCACTGGTAAGGCCATTTGGAATATGCGGGTGCAGTTTTGGAATCCCTATTACAAAAGGGACATCTTGGAAATGGAAGCAGTCCAGAGAAGGGCAACTAAATTAATAAGGGGAATGGAGGGGCTTGAATATGCAGGCAGATTAGACAGTTAGGGGTGTTTACATTGGAGAAGGGCGTGCGGTTGGTGGGGACATGATAACCTTATACAATATATTAATGGCCCATACAGTGAACTCTCTGGTGCATTGTTCACTAATAGGTCATATCAGAGGACTCGTGGACATCCTTTAAGGTGGAAGAAAAGAAGTTTCATCTTCAAGTTAGGAGAGGTTCTTTACAGTGAGAACGGTGAACTGTGAACTGTTTCCAGCAGAGGTGGTAATGGCAAGTTCATTGAATAACTTTAAAAAAAGGCTGGATAAGTTTCTAAAACTAAAAATATTGAGAATTACTGGTATTAATGCATATATAGATCTGGTTGATCCAGGGATACTTTCCGATTGCCGTTTGGAGTCAGGAAGGAATTTTTTCCCCCCTTTTTAGCTGGGGTTTTTTGCCTTCCTCTGGACAACTGTTAGGTAGGGTTAAAAAAAAAAAAAAAAAAAAAGTGAATAGGTTGGACTTGATGGACGAATGTCTTATTCAACCTTAATTACTATGTTACTATGTAACCGAACAGTTCGGAGGAGGAGAGAGGTTGTAACAGACTTTCTTATCAGCCAGTGACAAGTGATATGTTAATCATGGCCCTGGACCATCTAGGAGGCGGGCTCTTAGCACTCATCTTTGCTGTGTGATATCTAAGGGAAGACAGCACGGTTGTAAATGAGAGTAAGAAATTTTAACTGCTGGAACTGTGGACATGTAATGGGGGAGATGTTGTTTTTTTGGGTATTGTTGTCTTTTAACTGTGAGTCCCAGTGTATGAGTGAACCTTGATTATATTCTTATTCTGCAATCTTATAACACAATAATTCTTCCTGCTTTTCTGATTTAAAAAATAATAATAAAATTGCCTTTGACTGAATGAATGAATGACAAATAATAGCTGGATGATTTTTTTTACCATATAAATTGATTGAAATAGGCTAATAGGACAGCTATACTCACCGTACTGACTATCCACAGATGGTTAGTACCCAGGTGAGGACACTTCCTCTTCCGTCTTCTCCAATACTTACTTAAAGTTTGCTTCATTGCTTCGTCCTCCATTCAGTCGGCGACTCATTATATTCTAATTGGCCGGGATCGTGAATGTGGGGTCGGAGCCATGTAAGTATCGCAGAAGATAGAAGGCAAACCCAGCGGTGAGGACCTGGCAGTTTACGTCCTGACTGTACCCTGAGTACTACTGACTGCCGGGTCTGGTTATATTAGGTTTGATTTATTTGAAAATGATAAATTAATCTGTTGAACTACACTACTAGTGTGACTAGTGTGAAGCCAACATCTCATATTACTGGTCTGGTTATTCTGATGTGTTTTTTCCATTAGGCTTTTAATGCTTTTATCTGTTTTATCTATTTCCATTCTACTCTCAACTTTACTTTTTTCCAATTCTCCTCTTCATCTTTTCCATTCTGCTCTCCCCTTTCCTCATTCTATTCTCCTCTTTTTTTCCTTTCTACTCTCCCCATTTTTCCTTTCTACTGTTATTTTTCCCATTTTATTCCCCCCCTTTTCACCATTCTACTCTCCCCTTATTTCCATTCTACTGTTCTCTTTTTCTCATTCCATTTTCCCATTTTTTCCATTCTTTTCTCCTTTTTTTCCCATTCTACTCTTCTATTTTTTCCTTTCTACTCTCCCCCTTTCTATTGTTCTTTTTCCCACTTTATTCTCCCCTTTTCCCATTCTATTGTCCCCTTAATTCCATTCTACTATTCTCTTTTCCCATTCTCTTCTCCCCTTAATTCCATGAAACTGTTCTATTTTTTCCATTCTACTTCTACTTCTATTTTTTAAGGTTTTCCTGCTCAGCCATCATTTTATATTATCTCCATATAACCTCCCTAGCCCATTACCTCTTGTAAACATTCCCGTCTGCGTTCACACCGTACACTGATCCATCTGAGCCAACCTCAATCATAACCAGGCTTCCATCCACCTGTTTCCACTGGCTGCCTTTGCAAGCTGTTGGGGTCACACTATAACGATAGTAGATCTGGTTGGCACTGTTGACTCCCCAACATCCTAGAGGACCACAGCTGTAGTATTTAAGAGCCCCATCTAGTTGGATCCAGGGAAGAGCTGTCCCTCTGGATGTGGTTCCATCCTGGTTTACACAGTAAATGGCATCCCCAGAATTGACTCCACCTATGAACTGATCACCTCCAGCATCGATTTGCTTCAAGAGTCCTGTTGGGAATAAATACATTTCCAATGAGAGGCTGATTTAGAGGTCTGGTCCAGTCTAACAGACGCATGTTCATATTTATCTAAGGAGGTTCCTTTACGCTCCATAACCTTTGACTATGAACCCGCTTGTTAAAGATCGTATGAATAACACATTTTGCAATATAAAGTACAGGCTGTTATTGATTTCTCTGTAGGATACGACTATATGTGAGACAGATAAAAGTTATTTACATAAGATATAATTATATCTTCCCATTTAAACTAAATATCATCTCTAAAGGCTTTATATGGTCACATGATGACAGAACTCTACTATTGCCACATGCGCACATAGTACCTGATACTTGTACCCAATTGTTGTCCTGAATCTTGTAGATGAAATTCTGTTTGTTGACTCCCCAGACTCCGGCTGGTCCTACAGTCACATGGATCAGTGCACCAGGAATCTGCACCCAGTCTTTCTGCACCCAGCGGTAGATATTTCCATCAGAATTAACCCCATAAACTTCCCCGTTACCAGCATCCAGCTGTGTCAGAATCCCAGGCATCACGGTACATGGTAGATCTAGGAGATAAAGGACATGCTTTTTAGGTGGGACAAGTGATTAAGAGAAGCAGAACAATGAGATACAGAAGCTTCAGAATTGCAATTTGATAGCAGTTTCCTAGAGGCTACTGGGTGTCCACCCTTTGCAACGTGCTACATGTAGTCTTTATCAGCCATTTAACATCTGGAACCTCTTGGAAACAGCTACAAAAATTAAAGTAGCTCTATGGAAAAGAGCTAAAAATAGTTTGGTAGAATGGGAGATCTAACATAACAGTGGGAATTATTATTTGTCTGGTATTCATGTACAGTACAATATTATATTAATATTATTTACAATCCAAATAGAATTGGTTTCTAAGAATCATAGGAGACAGGGTGGGGGTCACAAATAAACAAGGGAATATAAAGACCAGTCAGGGTGGGGCAGGGTATATATTGGGTTCTAATACCCACTAACATTTCTATGGTGATTAAAGGGGGCATTTCATTTTCAAACTGTATTTGAATTATTGTGATTTTATAATTTGAGGACATTTATTGTAAAATTGTATGTGTGTGTCAGAGTGACACATGGGGGCATATTTATAAGCCTGCCCTATTGGAGAAGTCAGATACCATGGGTTTATATTGTCTGCTAATGACACAGCAGAACTGTATCGATCAATATTGGTACTTTAGGGCCACCTTGTTGTTTTATAGCAATCACAAATTTAGAACCGTGGACATAAAATAAACCCAGGGCTGTTAAGCGACGCTATTCTATGGCCAATACAAGTAGCGAAATATGCACTGTGTTGGTACATTGCCCTGTGTCGGTTTATTTACAAGCATGATACAAAGTATGTTCATGCAAAGTGAATGGGAAAAAACATCCACAATCACATCCATACTGAGTTTCGGATCTCTAGCTGGAGGTACAGTCGAAATTAAGAAGAAGAGAAGAAGGAGACGTTGAAAGAACATTACCTGCAGTGATTGCCGTGTAGAGCAGGGATAGGTAGATGTATAGAGAATGGTACATTACCTGCAGTGATTGCCGTGTAGAGCAGGGATAGGTAGATTTTTAGAGATGGTACTTACCTGCAGTGATTGCCGTGTAGAGCAGGGATAGGTAGATGTATAGAGAATGGTACATTACCTGCAGTGATTGCTGTGTAGAGCAGGGATAGGTAGATGTATATAGAGAATGGTACATTACCTGCAGTGATTGCTGTGTAGAGCAGGGATAGGTAGATGTATAGAGAATGGTACATTACCTGCAGTGATTGCTGTGTAGAGCAGGGATAGGTAGATGTATAGAGAGAATGGTACATACGCGTGCAGTGATTGCCGTGTAGAGCAGGGATAGGTAGATGTATATAGAGAATGGTACATTACCTGCAGTGATTGCCGTGTAGAGCAGGGATAGGTAGATGTATAGAGAATGGTACATTACCTGCAGTGATTGCTGTGTAGAGCAGGGATAGGTAGATGTATATAGAGAATGGTACATTACCTGCAGTGATTGCTGTGTAGAGCAGGGATAGGTAGATGTATAGAGAATGGTACATTACCTGCAGGATTGCCGTTGTAAGCAGGGATAGGTAGATGTATAGAGAATGGTACATTACCTGCAGTGATTGCTGTGTAGAGCAGGGATAGGTAGATGTATAGAGAGAATGGTACATTACCTGCAGTGATTGCCGTGTAGAGCAGGGATAGGTAGATGTATAGAGAATGGTATATTACCTGCAGTGATTGCTGTGTAGAACAGGGATAGACAGATGTAGAGCAGCATGTTGGCAGTTAGTTCAGGCTGTAGATCCAATAATCAGTGATGTACCTGCTCCATATTTATACAGCTTTAACACTGCACCCTCCATTGTAAGAAGGGTAAAGAAGCTTAAAATGAGGGTGGGGACACCAAAGTCTTGACAGTGACAAGGAGCAAATAAAAGTGTGGACAAATATTGTGTCTTGGACCTTCGCCCAAGCTTGCAATGTAACATAAAACCATGGGTAAGGCCAGTTCCCTACACATGCAATGATACTTTATGGCCTCCTATGGAATTTCAATGTAAAATAATATAATGCTTATACAGAAATGCAACTAGTTGATAAAGGATCCTTAAAGGGCATGCTCACCCTTAAATGGTAACTGTGGTCTCCATACATTAAAAAGAGCACATTCCTACCTTTAAAACAGCTGTATAAATGGTGTGTTTCCAGCTATCACTGTGAGCTGTGACATCACCAGCACCATTGCTCTTACCCCCCTGCCGCAGGCACTGAGCATGCCCCGTGGTATCCTACTGCTGTAATGGTCTTTAAAAAGATTCAGGAAAGATCAATGAGGCTTCTTACACAGCACCTCATGTGACTGTCATATACTTCCTTGTTCACCCTGACTGTCTGAATGGAGCTGTAAAAGCCTTTAAGAACCAGATAACATAGAATCACAATTCTTGGCTTGTTTGAAAGGTATAAGAATAGAGCACAATTGTATGGAAACTAGTAACCCTTTCAAACAAAAAAGTGGTGACTTGTCAGTTATCTGCCAAAATCCACAACAGCTATATGTAACCAGATATTTAATGATACTTTCTATTCCTTTCTGTCAAAGGCATCTGCCTCCTCCCTCTGCTCAATGAGTGTTTTATAAGTTTGAGCATGTGCAGCAGGTCAAACAGCTGTCAATCACTGGCTGTGATCAATCCTGCCTGCTCCTGCTGTTAGTGTGTGTTTGTCTCAAACCCACCCTAATAGCAGGTGCAGGCAGTTCGTCTCGGGTTTGGTGGCCAGTTGTATTGGAACGTTTGCAAAGAATGTACGGAAGTAAAGTTGGAATTACAATATTTTGTTTGGCTTTTTAAAGGAATAGTTCACTCAGAATTATAACTATTCCTATACTGCATCAATTGAAGAATGGCAGGTAAGGGATCTATGCCTTACCTCCCATTCTTAAAGGGCATGTCCACCCCCAAAACTATAATCCCCCACACTACTGGCCCCATCATGTAGTGTAGTTTAATCCTTACCTCACATCCTGTAGTCCCCCCCAAAGTCCCAAAAACTGCCCACCAGGAGGATAGCAGAGTCCATATAGGACTCTGCCTCCTACCTGGCCTCCGGGAGAAGTTTGGCATGCGTACTGCAGCCCTTCTCTCCCTCCCTCTCCCTCCCTCTAAGGATTCCCTTTAGCTATCCCTTTAGTCCCTTTAGCTATATGCTTGCCCCTGTCCCCCCAACCCCAACCGCTATATTTATATGCTTAGAAAGCTCCCCAAACATTTGTTACCTTCCCTCTTTCCCCCGCCGAAATGAACACCCGGCAGCCGCGTCCGTGATTGGCTGCCGCTCAACCAATCTCAGACGCGACTGCCTGTCCCGCCCCTCTGCTTGCATTTTCTCGCAAGCAGAGGGCCGGCAGTGCGGCGGAGGAAAGAGGGAAGGTAAGTAAAGTTTGGGGAGCTTTCTAAAAATATAAATATAGGGGTTGGGGCTGGGGGGACAGGGGCAATCATATAGCAAAATTTTGTTTTTAGGGTGGACATACGCTTTAAATTAATTTAGAAGGAGCCAGGAACAAAGGTAAGGAAATTGACCTTGCTCACGATCCACCACCAGCTCCAATGACAGGTCCAGACTACTTTCAGTTTAGCTATAGCGCGCATGCACGATAATGCACGCTATACCTTACACATAATATCTACCTACCTAGAAGTTACTCAGGGTGAAAATAATGAATCCCCGTAGTACAGTCCATTACATTTTGTTAAATGAGATCCTAGAAAACACCAGGGGTTATGTACCAAAACCCTAACCGCAAATTATAGCCTTAAAGTCAGACTACACTCTTTTGCGGCAATGTACCGAAAGGAGGTGGGGCTTTAAGACTATAATATACAGTGAACCGTGATCATATATGGAAAGGAGAGTGATTGTGGTCGACTCTTAGTGTAAAGTCAGTAAATCCATTTATGCAGTGTTTTCGCAGTGTATTAACGGCCGAAAGTGGTTATTACATCGCAGGAATGAGTGCAAGAAGGTTTGGGCTTGTGAAAATTTATTGCATCTCCCTCTAGGTGTGCTGCCTTGCGCTGCAATCCATTTACCGGAGCGCATGCAATCACCAATTTTTTGCGCAATCGCATGTGCTCCGATAAGGCAAGATTAGCTCTATTGTGACAGAAATGCGCACGCAATCCCACGTGCACGATTCTGGTGTGATGCAGTGTGTCCTTACCCTCAAAGTACTGCAATAGGGTTTCAATAGCCACTACAGAGCGGTAGTTAAATATGGAGTGGTATGTATCATGGGCGGTAATTTAAGGCCCATTTGTAATATACTGTGCCAAATGGGTATTTTAGGACCATGGTAAAAGTGCGACATGTGTTGTTTCTACCTGTTTTCTGCTACAGTCCTTACTGGCTGTAATAGTCAGAATAGCACATAATGATATTAATATATATATGTACAAAATTCTGCTGTGTCTTGCTCACTTGCTAAACCAGAAAATTGCCCCGGTGCTTTTGAGCAAAGGAATCAATATATCATACATATGAATCAGAGCACTGGTGGGTCTTTTTTCCTAGCAAATATTTATTGTGATAATATCTACGCGTTTCGGCTACTAACTCTAGCTGTCCTCACATCCTGTTCTGGGGGTGGCTAGAGTTAGTAACCGAAACGCGTAGATATTATCACAATAAATACTTGCAAAAAAGACCCACTAGAGCTCTGAATATGTATAATGTATATGTGTATGTATTTGTCATTGTCTATTGCAGGCATTTTTATTTTATGTAAGTTTGATTATTTCTATAACAAAATATCACTACACGCAAACATGTGGTAGTTTCCTACAGATCATTTCCTACACAATAAGCAAAAGTGGTCTGCTGGGTGGAGGTGGTAACAGAGTAATGAATGGGTTATCACAGTTTTGACACGTAAAGCTCTCGGCACACAATGTAATCCACAGTAAATATTCATTTCATTGCTCTGCGTTTGACATGTTTTTATCTAGATAAATGGAACCGTTTATTTTAGTGGTGGAAGAAAAACTAGTCTGTGCAGAAATATCGTTACTCATGCTGCCTGCCTGATAATAAACCACCAGCATTTGTCATTCTATTCCTTTACAAGTCAAAAACACATGTTCTCCACACAACATGCCTGTTCCTTTAAGAAGGTTTGTAATAGCTGGAAAACGGTATATTGTTAGCGGTAAGGCTGTGGTCACACTAGGGCATGATCGCAGTGGTGTGTGATTGTGTGCGCCTATGTGCGATGCAATTCCGATATTGAACCCTATTGGAGCGCATGCAATACGCACAAAAATTGGTGATCGTGTGCGTTCCAAAAATGGATGGGAGCGCAGGGCATGTAGTGAGGTCCAATCCATAGGGTTGCATAGGTCTGGGCAATTGATAGTACGATTCAAATCGCTCTACTGTGGCCTAGACTTAAATACACTGCCATCTAGATCTGTAGCTTTCCTCTAATATAGAACAGATCTGCACAATATAAGATCGAGGCCACACTACATCGTGTAGCAGCGGACCGGAAAGGGGTGTGCTGCGATCGTGCAAAAAAGAATGCAGATTGCCTGAACTCTGATCTGCGGATCAGCGCACCTAGTGCAGCTACACCAATTGGCCAACACTAGTGTGAACTTGTTTAAGCGCGATCCATCCATAATGTACAAGGGTAAGATCAAGGACAAGGCCAGCTCTCTGTCCTCCTGCTTATGTGTCGGCCCCTACACCAGTGCTGTGTGACATGTACAGTAGCTGTGGGTTACAAGGGAAGCCCCTGGTAGATGTACCTAGTGGGAACGCTGATCGTAGCTGATAAATAGACAAATGCTTAATATACCAATAAAACCAGATTTTTATGACCACACAGAGCGAAAAACATTTGGACCAAATCTGTAACTTTATTTAGATATCATGGAATTTCCTAGGATTGAGGGATCTGGGGAGTCAGTCATGGAATTTTCCCTAATGATGATCTGGGGAGTCAGTTATGGAATTTCCTAGGATTGAGGGATCTGGGGAGTCAGTTAGGAATTTCCTAGATTGAGGGATCTGGGGAGTCAGTTATGGAATTTCCTAGGATTGAGGGATCTGGGGAGTCAGTCATGGATTTTCCTAGGATTGAGGGATCTGGGAGTCAGTCGGAATTTCCTAGGATTGAGGATCTGGGGAGTCAGTCATGGAATTTCCTAGGATTGAGGGATCTGGGGAGTCAGTTATGGAATTTCCTAGGATTGAGGGATCTGGGAGTCAGTTATGGATTTTCCTAGGATTGAGGGATCTGGGGAGTCAGTCCTGGAATTTCCTAGGATTGAGGGATCTGGGGAGTCAGTCATGGAATTTCCTAGGATTGAGGGATCTGGGGAGTCAGTGAAATTCCATGACTACTCCCCAGATCCCTCAATCCTAGGAAATTCCATACTGACTCCCAGATCCCTCAATCCTAGGAAATTCCATGACTGACTCCCCATCCCTCAATCCTAGGAAATTCCATGACTGACTCCCCAGATCCCTCAATCCTAGAAATCCATACTGACCCCAGATCCCTCAATCCTAGGAAATTCCATACTGACTCCCCAGATCCCTCAATCCTAGAAATCCATACTGACTCCCAGATCCCTCAATCCTAGGAAATTCCATGACTGACTCCCCAGATCCCTCAATCCTAGGAAATCCATACTGACTCCCCAGATCCCTCAATCCTAGGAAATTCCATGACTGACTCCCCAGATCCCTCAATCCTAGGAAATTCCATAACTGACTCCCCAGATCCCTCAATCCTAGGAAATTCCATAACTGACTCCCCAGATCCCTCAATCCTAGGAAATTCCATAACTGACTCCCCAGATCCCTCAATCCTAGGAAATTCCATGACGACTCCCCAGATCCCTCAATCCTAGGAAATTCCATGACTGACTCCCCAGATCCCTCAATCCTAGGAAATTCCATGATATCTAAATAAAGTTACAGATTGGTCCAATGTTTTTCGCTCTGTGTGGTCTAAAAATCTGGTTTTATTGGTATATAAGCATTTTCTATTTATCAGCTACGATCAGCGTTCCCACTAGGTACATCTACCAGGGGCTTCCCTTGTAACCCACAGCTACGGTACATGTCCCAGCACTGGTGTAGGGGCCGACACAATAAGCAGGAGGACAGAGACTGGCCTTGTCCTTGATCTTACCCTTGTACTTATGGATGGATCGCGCTTAAACAAGTTCACACTAGTGTTGGCCAATTGGTGTAGCTGCACTAGGTGCGCTGATCCGCAGATCAGAGTTCAGGCAATCTGCATTCTTTTTTGCAACATCGCACACACCCCTTTCCGGTCCGCGGCTACACGATGTAGTGTGGCCTCGATCTATATTGTGCAGATCTGTTCTATATTAGAGGAAGCTACAGATCTAGATGGCAGTGTATTTAAGTCTAGGCCACAGTAGAGCGATTTGAATCGTACTATCAATTCCCGACCTATGCAACCCTATGGATTGGACCTCACTACATGCCTGCGCTCCCATCCATTTTTACCGCACACGATCACCAATTTTTGTGCGTATTGCATGCGCTCCAATAGGTTCAATATCGGAATTGCATCGAACATAGGCGCACACAATCACACACCACTGCGATCATGCCCTAGTGTGACCACAGCCTACCGCTAACAATATACCGTTTTCCAGCTATTACAAACCTTCTTAAAAACAGGCATGTTGTGTGGAACATGTGTTTTTTGACTTGTAAAGGAATAGAATGACAAATGCTGGTGGTTTATTATCAGGCAGGCGCATGAGTAACGATATTTCTGCACAGACTAGTTTTTCTTCCACCACTAAAATAAACGGTTCCATTTATCTAGATAAAAACATGTCAAACGCAGAGCAATGAAATGAATATTTACTGTGGATTACATTGTGTGCCGAAGCTTTACGTGTCAAACTGTGATAACCCATTCATTACTCTGTTACCACCTCCACCCAGCAGACCACTTTTGCTTATTGTGTAGGAAATGATCTGTAGGAAACTACCACATGTTTGCGTGTAGTGATATTTTGTTATAGAAATAATCAAATTACATAAATAAAATGCCTGCATAACAATGACAAATACATACCATATACATTATACTATTCAGAGCTCTAGTGGGTCTTTTTTGCAAGTATTATTGTGATAATATCTACGCGTTTCGGTTACTAACTCTAGCCACCCCCAGAACAGGATGTGAGGACAGCTAGAGTTAGTAGCCGAAACGCGTAGATATATCACAATAAATATTTGCTAGGAAAAAAGACCACCAGTGCCTGATTCATATGTATGATATATTGATTCCTTTGCTCAAAAGCACCGGGGCAATTTTCTGGTTTAGCAAGTGAGCAAGACAACGCAGAATTTTGTAAATATATATTAATATCATTATTTGCTATTCTGACTATTACACGCACAGTGGACTGTAGCAGAAAAACAGGTAGAAAAACAACACATGTCGCACTTTTACCAGGTCCTAAAATACCCATTTGGCACAGTATATTACAAATGGGCCTTAAATTAACCGCCCATGATACATACCACTCCATATTTAACTACCGCTCTGTAGTGGCTATTGAAACCCTATTGCAGTACTTTGAGGGTAAGGACACACTGCATCACACCAGAATCGTGCACGTGGGATGCGTGCGCATTCTGTCACAATAGAGCTAATCTTGCCTTATCGGAGCACATGCGATTGCGCAAAAAATTGGTGATTGCATCGCTCCGGTAAATGGATTGCAGCGCAAGGCAGCACACCTAGAGGGAGATGCAATAAATTTTACAAGCCCAAACCTTCTTGCACTCATTCCTGCGATGTAATAACCACTTTCGGCCGCTTATACACTGCGAAAACACTGCATAAATGGATTTACTGACTTTACACTAAGAGTCGACCACAATCACTCTCCTTTCCATATATGATCACCGGTTCACTGTATATTAGTTCTTAAAGCCCCACCTCCTTTCGGTACATTGCCGCAAAAGAGTGTAGTCTGACTTTAAGCTATATTTGCGGTTAGGGTTTTGGTACATAACCCCTGGTGTTTTCTAGGATCTCTTTAACAAAATGTAATGGACTGTACTACGGGGATTCATTATTTTCACCCGGAGTACTTCTAGGTAGGTAGATATTATGTGTAAGGTTAGCGTGCATTATCGTGCATGCGCGCTATAGCTAAACTGAAAGTAGTCTGGACCTGTCATTGGAGCTGGTGGTGGATCGTGAGCAAGTCAATTTCCTTACCTTTGTTCCTGCCTCCTTCTAAATTAATTTAAAGCGTATGTCCACCTAAAAACAAAATTTTGCTATATGATTGCCCCTGTCCCCCCCAGCCCCAACCCCTATATTTATATTTTTAGAAAGCTCCCCAACTTTACTTACCTTCCTCTTTCCTCCTTCCTCCGCCGCACTGCCGGCCCTCTGCTTGCGAGAAAATGCAAGCAGAGGGCGGGACAGGCATCGGTCGGCTGAGATTGGTTGAGCGGCAGCCAATCACGGACGCGGCTGCCGGGTGTTCATTTCGGCGGGGGAAGAGGGAAGGTCAAATGTTTGGGGAGCTTTCTAAGCATATAAATATAGCGGTTGGGGTTGGGGGACAGGGCAAGCATATAGCTAAGGACTAAAGGGATAGCTAAGGGAATCCTTAGAGGGAGGGAGAGGGGGGAGAAAGGGCTGCAGTACGCATGCCAAACTTCTCCCGGAGGCCAGGTAGGAGGCAGAGTCCTATATGACTCTGCTATCCTCCTGGTGGGCAGTTTTTGGGACTTTGGGGGGGACTACAGGATTTGAGGTAAGGATTAAACTACACTACATGATGGGGCCAGTAGTGTGGGGGATTATAGTTTTGGGGGTGGACATGCCCTTTAAGAATGGGAGGTAAGGCATAGATCCCTTACCTGCCATTCTTCAATGGATGCAGTATAGGAATAGTTATAATTCTGAGTGAACTATTCCTTTAAAAACCAAACAAAATATTGTAATTCCAACTTTACTTACTCCGTACATTCTTTGCAAACGTCCAATACAACTGGCCACCAAACCCGAGACGAACTGCCTGCACCTGCTATTAGGGTGGGTTTGAGACAACACACACTAACAGCAGGAGCAGGCAGGATTGATCACAGCCGTGATTGACAGCTGTTTGACCTGCTGCACATGCTCAAACTTATAAAACACTCATTGAGCAGAGGGAGGAGGCAGATGCCTTTGACCAGAAAGGATAGAAAGTATCATTAAATATCTGGTTACATATAGCTGTTGTGGATTTTGGCAGATAACTGACAAGTCACCACTTTTTTGTTTGAAAGGGTTACTAGTTTCCATACAATTGTGCTCTATTCTTATACCTTTCAAACAGCCAAGAATTGTGATTCTATGTTATCTGGTTCTTAAAGGCTTTTACAGCTCCATTCAGACAGTCAGGGTGAACAAGGAAGTATATGACAGTCACATGGTGGCTGGTAAGAAGCCTCATTGATCTTTCCTGAATCTTTTTAAAGACCATTACAGCAGTAGGATACCACGGGGCATGCTCAGTGCCTGCGGCAGGGGGGTAAGAGCAATGGTGCTGGTGATGTCACAGCTCACAGTGATAGCTGGAAACACACCATTTATACAGCTGTTTTAAAGGTAGGAATGTGCTCTTTTTAATGTATGGAGACCACAGTTACCATTTAAGGGTGAGCATGCCCTTTAAGGATCCTTTATCAACTAGTTCATTTCTGTATAAGCATTATATTATTTTACATTGAAATTCCATAGGAGGCCATAATAATCATGGCATGTGTGGGAACTGGCCTTACCCATGGTTTTATGTTACATTGCAAGCTTGGGCGAAGGTCCAAGACACATTTGTCCACACTTTATTTGCTCCTTGTCACTGTCAAGACTTTGGTGTCCCCACCCTCATTTTAAGCTTCTTTACCCTTCTTACAATGGAGGGTGCAGTGTTAAGCTGTATAAATGGGCAGGTACCACTGATTATTGGATCTACAGCCTGAACTAATGCGCCACTGCTCTCTACATCTGTCTATCCCTGTTCTACACGCATCACTGCAGGTAATATACCATTCTCTATACATCTACCTATCCCTCTACACACGGCATCACTGCAGGTAATGTACCATTCTCTCTATCATCTACCTATCCCTGCTCTACACACAATCACTGCAGGTAATGTACCATTCTCTATACATCTACCTATCCCTGCTCTACACGGCAATCACTGCAGGTAATGTACCATTCTCTATATCATCTACCTATCCCCTCTACACGGCAATCACTGCAGGTAATGTACCATTCTCTATTACATCTACCTATCCCTGCTCTACACAGCAATCACTGCAGGTAATGTACCATTCTCTATACATCTACCTATCCCTGCTACACAGCAATCACTGCAGGTAATGTACCATTCTCTATATACAATCTACCTATCCCTGCTCTACACAGCAATCACTGCAGGTAATGTACCATTCTCTATACATCTACCTATCCCTGCTCTACAACGGCAATCACTGCAGGTAATGTACCATTCTCTATTACTCTACCTATCCCTGCTCACACGGCAATCACTGCAGGTAATGTACCATTCTCTATACATCTACCTATCCCGCCTACACGGCAATCACTGCAGGTAATGTACCATTCTCTATAAACATCTACCTATCCCTGCTCTACACGGCAATCACTGCAGGTAATGTACCTTCTCTCTATACATCTACCTCCCTGCTCTACACGGCAATCACTGCAGGTAATGTTCTTTCAACGTCTCCTTCTTCTCTTCTTCTTAATTTCGACTGTACCTCCAGCTAGAGATCCGAAACTCAGTATGGATGTGATTGTGGATGTTTTTTCCCATTCCCTTTGCATGAACATACTTTGTATCATGCTTGTAAATAAACCGACACAGGGCAATGTACCAACACAGTGCATATTTCGCTACTTGTATTGGCCATAGAATAGCGTCGCTTAACAGCCCTGGGTTTATTTATGTCCACGGTTTCTAAATTTGTGATTGCTATAAAACAACAAGGCGGCCCTAAAGTACCAATATTGATCGATACAGTTCTGCGTGTCATTAGCAGACAATATAACCCAGGGTATCTGACTTCTCCAATAGGGCAGGCTTATAAATATGCCCCCATGTGTCACTCTGACCACACATACATTTTTTACAATAAATGTCCTCAAATTATAAAATCACAATAATTCAAATACAGTTTGAAAATGAAATCCCCCCTTTAATCACCATAGAAATGTTAGTGGGTATTAGAACCCAATATATACCCTGCCCCACCCTGACTGGTCTTTATTTCCCTTGTTTATTTGTGACCCCCCACCCTGTCTCCTATGATTCTTAGAAACCAATTCTATTTGGATTGTAAATAATATTAATATAATATTGTACTGTACATGAATACCAGACAAATAATAATTCCCACTTGTATGTTAGATCTCCCATCCTACCAAACTTTTTAGCTCTTTTCCATAGAGCTACTTTAATTTTTGTAGCTGTTTCCAAGAGGTTCCAGATGTTAAATGGCTGATAAGACTCATGTAGCACGTTGCAAAGGGTGGACACCCAGTACCTCTAGGAAACTGCTATCAAATTGCAATTCTGAAGCTTCTGTATCTCATTGTTCTGCTTCTCTTAATCACTTGTCCCACCTAAAAGCATGTCCTTTATCTCCTAGATCTACCATGTACCGTGATCCTGGGATTCTGACACAGCTGGATGCTGGTAACGGGGAAGTTTATGGGTTAATTCTGATGGAAATATTATCTACCACTGGGTGCAGAAACTGGGTGCAGATTCCTGGTGCACTGATCCATGTGACTGTAGGACCAGCCGGAGTCTGGGGAGTCAACAACAGAATAACTCTACAAGATTCAGGCAACACATTGGGTACAGTTCAGGTACTAGTGTCGCATGTGGCAATAGTAGAGTTCTGTCATCATGTGACCATATAAAGCCTTTAGAGATGATATTTAGTTTAAATGGGAAGATATAATTATATCTTATGTAAATAACTTTATCTGTCTCACATATAGTCGTATCCTACAGAGAAATCAATAACACAGCCTGTACTTTATATTGCAAAATGTGTTTATTCATACGATCTTTAACAAGCGGGTTCATAGTCAAAGGTTATGGAGCGTAAAGGAACCTCCTTAGATAAATATGAACATGCGTCTGTTAGACTGGACCAGACCTCTAAATCAGCCTCTCATTGGAAATGTATTTATTCCCAACAGGACTCTTGAAGCAGATGATGCTGGAGGTTGATCAGTTCAGGTGGAGTCAATTCTGGGTGATGGCCATTTACTGTGTAAACCAGGATGAACCACATCCAGAGTGACAGCTCTTCCCTGGATCCAAAATAGAGGGGGTCTTAAATATTACAGCTGTGGCCCCTTAGGATGTTGGGGAGTCAACAGTGCCAACCAGATCTCTACTCATCGTTATAGTGTGACCCCAACAGCTTGTCAGGCAAGCCAGTGGAAACAGGTGGATGGAAGCCGGGTTATGATTGAGGTTGGCTCAATGGATCATGTAGTACGGTGTGAACGCAGACGGGAATGTTTACAAGAGGTAATGGTAGGGTGGTTATATGGAGATAATATAAATGATGCTGAGCAGGAAAACCTTAAAAAATAGAAGTAGAAGTAGAATGGAAAAAATAGAACCTTTTCATGGAATTAAGGGGACAATAGAATGGGAAAAGGGGAGAATAAAGTGGAAAAGAACATAGAAAGGGGGAGATAGAAAGGAAAAAATAAGGTAAAGAATGGGAAAAAAAGGAGAAAGAATGGAAAAAATGGGAAATGAATGAGAAAAAGAGAACAGTAAATGGAAAATGGGGAGTAGTAAGAAAGAAAAACAGAGGAGCATATAATGAGAAAGGGAGAGCGAAATGAAAGAAGAAGAGGAGAATTGGAAAAAATAAGTTGAGAGTAGAATGGAAATAGATAAAACAGATAAAAGCATTAAAAGCCTAATGGAAAAAACCACTCAAATAACCAACCAGTATATGAGATGTTGGCTTCACACTAGTCACACTAGTGTGTAGTTCAACAGATTAATTTCATTTTCAAATAAATCAAACCTAATATAACCAGACCCGGCAGTCAGTAGTACTCAGGGTACAGTCAGGACGTAACTGCCAGGTCCTCACCCGCTGGGTTTGCCTTCTATCTTCTCGCGATACTTACATGGCTCCGACCCCACATTCACGATCGCCCGAGCAATTAGAATATAATGAGTCGCCGACTGAATGGAGGACGAAGCAATGAAGCAAACTTTAAGAAGTATTGGAGAAGACGGAAGAGGAAGTGTCCTCACCTGGGTACTAACCATCTGTGGATAGTCAGTACGTGAGTATACGTGATGAGTATATGCTTCTATTTAGCCTATTTCAATATCATTTAATGGTAAAAAAAATCATCCAGCTATTTTTGTCATTCATTCATTCTTCAGTCAGTCAAAGGCAATTTTTATATTATTTTTTAAATCAGAAAAGCAGGAAGAATAGTGGTATAAGATAAATATTGCAGATAATATAATCAAGGTTCACTCATACATCACACACTGGGACTCCATTAAAAGACAACAATAAACCAATACCAACCTCAACCACCACCCACCCCACACCCCAAACAAAAAACAGGAAAACATCTCCACATCTCTCCATCTAATCTCATCGTATCTTCTCAAAATCCTCCGCAAAAAACAACATCTTTATCCTCCCCCAGCTCCCAACAAACATCTCCCCTCCCAACATCTCCCCTCATCTATCTCCCCCATTACCTTTCCCAGTTCCCCCAAGCCAAGCAGTTAAATTCTTATTCTACTCCTTACTCTCATTTACAAAATTACATACAAACAAAAACCGGCTGTCTTCCCCTTAGATAATCACACACAGTCAACTATGATTGCTAAGACTAAGCTAAGAGCCCCCGCCTCCTATATGGTCCCAGGGCCCTGAGTACATATCACTTGTCCTGGCTATAAGAAAAAGATCTGTTACAAGAACAAAACAACGACACAACTAGGATTGAGGGATCTGGGGAGTCAGTTATGGAATTTCCTAGGATTAAGGGATCTGGGGAGTCAGTTACTTTTACCAATGCTATTTTTACTTAACTAGGGGAATAGTGATGACCCGGATCCGCGGCGGATTTCCCTCATTCACGAACGGCAGATATCGCAGATTTTCCGGATTTCCGCCTTCCGAACTTTTCTGAACCGTGTTTTCGAAAATTTTCGAAATTATGAGGATTTCTCGTATTTTCAAAAATACACGGAAAAACGTATTTTCGAAAATTTTCTAAATTATGAGGATTTCTTGTATTTTCAAAGAATTTTTCATTTTAATGGGTCCGCTCGCGGATTTTCAAATCTTCTCGAAAATTCGCAGATCCTCGAGCGGACCGGATTTTGCAAAGTTCGGACATCTCTATAGGGGAATGGAAATGGAAGCAATACATAGAACCACACATGGCGTATACGGGTTAAATAATCATTTATATTACCAGGGAGGGGGGATGGGCAGAACCAATTGGTTTTCTTCCCACGTCAATTGTTCAAAACGTTGTCAAATTTTGTAAAACTGACATTTTTTATTATGAAACATATTAAAGTCAATTGGTGACAAAATGATAGAATTATAAAGCTTTATTATAATAGCCATAATAGTGTGCAAGTTGTATAGGAAGCTGTATAAGGAGCATACAGTATTTATAAAGGTGAATTATCGTAAAATACCTTACTGTGTCTTTAATGTAATCATAAAATAGCCATATTGTGCAGTATGTTAGGGCTGCATTAGTATTTAATAACTGTGGAGTAAAATAATAACACCATGTGGCATCACATGACACCACATGGCATAGCATGGCATCACATGGCTCAATATGGCATCACATGACACCACATGGCATCACAGGGCACTACATGGCATCAATGGATACCACATGGCATAGCATGGCGTCACATGACACCACGTGGTATAGCATGGCATCACATGACACCACGTGGCATTTCAGGGCACTACATGGCATCACTTGACATCACATGGCATAATATGGCATCACATGACTCCACATGGCATAACATGGCATCACATGGCATAACATGGCATCACATGACTCCACATGGCATAACATGGCATCACATAACATTACATGGCAATTCTCATTTGATTCAGATTTCAGTATTTTGGCACTGCAGGCGTAATATATAGGGATGGCCAGTTCGCGAATCCGCCGCGGATTTATCCCGTTCGTGAATTTGCCTTCCAAACTTCCGAACCGCGTATTTTTGAAAATGTGTGAAAATACGTATTTTCTAAAATTTTAGAAATTACGAGGATTTCTCGTATTTTTCATTTTAATGGGTCCACTTGTGGATTTTCGAATTTTCGAATTTTTCCGAAAATTTGCGGACCCTCGAGCGGACCGGATTTTGCGAAGTTCGGACATTTCAAGTAATATACCACTAGCAGCCCATATAGCGTTGTGTTCTCTTATGGTACAGGCTCACGGTATTGGTAAATTACCTATAATATGCATTTGTAAATAGGCCTCTAAGGGGGATATTAATATAGTGGTGAAGTTGGATTTTCGGCAGTGGGAAACGGTTTAAAATGCATTGACGTCATTTTCGCCACAAATCACAAATACACTTTTCATTTGCGTTAAACATTTGCAAAAACAAAAGCGGTATTTATAAAATATCAAAACAATGGTGGTGGTTGTCGAACATGAATCCATTTTTAGGGGATTTTTCTGTCTGGAAATTTTTTTTTTCCCTTTAAAATTCCCAATGGGACATTTTTTCTATTAACATAATTCCAAAAAAAAGTGTCCTGGGAGTTTTAAAATATTGAGTTTAGCGAGAATTCCAAAAAAAGCTGCTAGAATCAGTTTCTCTGTTTAGCAAAAATTTTAAGCTAACACTAGAATTTCGCCATGTCGAAAATTAACACTGCTGAAATTCACTGCTTTACAAATATACCAAAAAATTCTAAAATTGTTGTAGCAATTTCTGGCGTTTAAGAAAAAAAAAAGAAAGAAAAGAGCACTTAAAAAAAAAATATGGCCCTAAATCTCTCTCTAAAAAAAAAGAAAAGAAATGCACATTCCTAGGCCCCATACAATAACATATGATCTATACACTGGCATAAATTATAATAAGGGGTTTTAGTATACATTACTGTGATCTGATCACATGAATGAAAAGCCTTCCAACCACGTCAAGGTAACCCCAGTCTGGAAGGTCCTAACGTCTAACCTTTTTTACTCCATTTCCTTATTGCTTTTTCTTATTTCTAATCAAATGCACAAGTATTAGGATTGCAAAAGCCTGAGAAATATGTCTAAGAAAAAGTAATTAAGGTGAAAAAGATTATGTTAGGACCTTGACGTGGTTGGAAGGCTTTTCATTCATATGATCACAGTAATGTAAACTAAATCCTCTTTGTTTATAAAGTATGCCAGTGTGCAGATAATATGATATTGTATGGGGCCCAGGAATGTGCATTGATTATCTTTTCTATGTTTGTATAAATGTTTCATGAGATCAGTCGCACTTTTCGCAAAATATAGTTGTAATTTAACCTAAAGATTGCTTCCACAGTCCTTCTATTATATGTATTTATTAGGAAGCATGGCCAAGCTTTTATGTAGTAATAGCACCCCCAGCACGCCCCTTTAATGGGAGGTCCTATGCTTATGCCTTTAATACAAAGAACAGGATGGACGGCCTCTTCCCTTATTTTTTAAAAAGGGCTGGAGGGAAGTGAGAAAGCCTGCTATATTGATCCAGTTCACTAGTATAAGGAATGCAGAAGTTTTTTTATCATATTTAAAGTAAAATAGGTTAGAAGTTAGGACCTTCCAGACTGGGGTTACCTTGACGTGTTGAAAGGCTTTTCATTCATGTGATCACAGTAATGTATACTAAAACCCCTTTGTTTATAATATATGCCAGTGTGCAGATAATATGATATTGTATGGGGCCCAGGAATGTGCCTTGATTATTTTTTCTATGTATAAATTATTGACAAGATCAACTTCCAAAGAAGAGTTCTTTTTAATAATATTGTGGATTTAAATACCACCAACATCTTTCGCTTTAAAATGACATGGATACATTCACATACATTCCCCAAAGAGCTTGTTTTCTTTGACACATACAACCTATCAGTATGTCTTTATGATAGTGGGGTGCGCTAAGGAAACCCATGCAAACACGGGGAGTACGTACAAACCCCCTGATTCGATTCCAGGACTTTAAAGCTGCAAGACTGAGGCACCAAGCTCTAACATAGCCCAACATAAGTTTTTATACTTAGGGCCTGGCAAGCACAAAATAATCAGCTATTAGATCCCTGCTGACCATGTCATGCAGGACATTATAGTTATATATGATTAAATTTTGTGGCATTGCAAAAGTTTTGCTGTGAAACCAACTTTGCACAAAATTCGGAAAATTATCTGGAGGTCCCTTGATAAATATTTCAATCACATATTATGAAAAAGGGAAGGTATGGCAATGCTCCCTTACCTCCCAGTCTTAAATCAATGCATTAAAGGAATATTTAATGCTTTAATGCTAGTTCCAGTGGCGTAACTAGGAACCACTGGGGCCCCTCTCCCTGCTTCTTCTACAGTGGTTTTCTGGGGCTGTGTCGGTCATATGGAAAATAAGAAGATGGGGCCTCCCTACAACCTTGGTAGTTACGCCCCTGGCTGGTTCTTTAAATAAGAAACTACATTAAATCTCACCTGAATAATTATGGTTTGGTTTGAAAATGCCAGAATTTAAGAGCAAAAATAAAGAATTGCTTCTTATATAAGATGCTATAAAGGAAGCTAAGAGAATTGTCCATTCATTGCTATGGATGGTCACTATCAGTTCTAATCCCACCAGTTACTGGAGACCACAATTGTCTAAGGTGAGAAGGAACGTCAGTGCCCAATCAAGGTTTCTCCAGTTGGATGTCAGAACATTGCAGGCTTCCTACATCCTCGTATGTGGCCTGTAAACCACGGGTGATGTCCTCATATGTAGAGCACTCCTCCAGGTTCAGACCCTGTGTAAGAAATAAGGGGAGTGGGTGCATTAAACGTTATTAAATATTAACCTCTGAAGACGTCTACTTACCAGCTCTCCTTCCTTCACCTGTCTTCTGCTGCTGCTGCTGCTCTGTGCTTTTTCTGTGCATGGCAGCAGCATAAAGAGTCAGTGATTGGCTGAGACATTGAGTCTTCCGTGCACGTAGCAGCAGCAGATCACAGGCAAGGGAACAAATGCTGGTAAGTAAATTTAAAACCTAGAAAAGTCTTGAACTTTAAATTTTAGTTTGAGGGGTGGACATGCCCTTTAAGGTTTCAGATAATTACATTTGAATACTGTCCATTATGTACCAGGTGTTATAAATATTATACTGTAGGTTTGCTAGACAACATGGGATCATATTTTTAAAGGCATGGTATTGTAATTCCCAATGATATCAGTACTTGAAACAATTGTTTTTTGCAAGGTGCCAGTAAAATCCCAAATGCAGTGTAAAATACCGATAAGGCTTGGTATTCTGACACCATGCGGTATTACCGACTTGTATAGTATTTTATCACCACAGGACAAACCTTTTGACTGTGGTTGGAATTTTGAGACCATGGACATAAAATATTTAACGGACAGTAACAACCCATTGTATTGGTTATAAATGGATAAGAAAATTCATATATCTCCTTTAAAGGGGAAGTTCTGCACAAATACATATGCTTTCAACATAGAGAGAGATAGATAGAGAGAGATGGATAGATAGATAGTCAGACAGACAGATAGATAGTCCATAAATAACTATCTTTACTGTAAAGAACATTTGACTTTTGTAAAATGTTCTTTTTGTTGGTGTTAGTTACCCTTTAATTATTTTTTATCTCACCTCATAAAGGTTTTCTCCAATTGGGGTCATGCTTAACATCCTTAGATTTTCCCAGCGTTTCTGTGAGGTAAGAAAATTGAAAATTGAGAGTGTGGGCGCAGATAGGTGACATCACTAAAAGCTATGACATCAGTGGGTTTATAGCGTTATTATATTATTAACCATTACAACACACAGACATATAAAACACACATTCCATAGAAAAACGTCCATATGTAATTGTTTATAATGAAAGTGATAATATCAAACTTCTGCTTTTTAAAGTAGAAAACCTCATCTGACACTGCAATTCTGTACATTCTGTCTCGATTATTAGTCCCATCAGATACAATTAGTTACAGTATGACCTGTGCCACATACCCTGTACAGTAGGAACGAGCCTGGAATATGATACAGTTAGAGTTACAGTATGACCTGTGCCACATACCCTGTACAGTAGGAACGTGCCTGGAATATGATACAGTTAGAGTTACAGTATGATCTGTGCCACATACCCTGTACAGTAGGAACGTGCCTGGAATAAGATACAGTTAGAGTTACAGTATGACCTGTGCCACATACCCTGTACAATAGGAACGAGCCTGGAATAAGATACATTAGAGTACAGTAGTGAATCTGTGTCCAATCCGTTACAATGAAAACAAGCCTGGAATAAGATACGTTAGTTAGAGTACAGTATGACCTGTGCCACATACCCTGTACAGTAGGAAGGCCTGGATATATACAGTTAGAGTTACAGTATGACCTGTGCCACATACCCCTGTACATAGGAACGTGCATGGAATAGATACAGTTAGAGTTACAGTATGATCTGTGCCACATACCCTGTACAGTAGGAACGGCCTGAATAAGTACAGTTAGAGTTACAGTATATCTGTGCCACATACCCTGTACAGTAGGAACGTGCCTGAATAAGATACAGTTAGAGTTACAGTATGACTGTGCCACATACCGCTGTACAGTAGGAACGTGCCTGGAATAAGATACAGTTAGAGTTACAGTATGATCTGTGCCACATACCCTGTACAGTAGGAACGAGCCTGGAATAAGATACAGTTAGAGTTACAGTATGACCTGTGCCACATACCCTGTACAGTAGGAACGTGCCTGGAATAAGATACAGTTAGAGTTAAGTATATCTGTGCCACATACCTGTACAGTAGGAACGTGCCTGGAAATAAGATACAGTTAGAGTTACAGTATGACTGTGCAATACCCTGTACATAGGAACGTGCCGGAATAGATACAGTTGAGTTACAGTATGACCTGTGCCACATACCCTGTACAGTAGGAACAGCCTGGATAAGATACAGTTAGAGTTACAGTATGATCTGTGCCACATACCCTGTACAGAGGACGATGCCTGGAATAAGATGTACAGTTAGAGTTACAGTATGACTGTGCCACATACCCTGTACAGTAGGAACGAGCTGGAATAAGATACAGTTAGAGTTACAGTATGACCTGTGCCACATACCCTGTACAGTAGGAACGAGCCTGGAATAAGATACAGTTAGAGTTACAGTATGACCTGTGCCACATACCCTGTACAGTAGGAACGAGCCTGGAATAAGATACAGTTAGAGTTACAGTATGACCTGTGCCACATACCCTGTACAGTAGGAACGAGCCTGGAATAAGATACAGTTAGAGTTACAGTATGACCTGTGCCACATACCCTGTACAATAGGATGCCTGGAATAGATACAGTTAGAGTTACAGTATGATCTGGTGCCACATACCCTGTACAGTAGGAACGTGCCTGGAATAGATACAGTTAGAGTTACAGTATGATCTGTGCCACATACCCTGTACATAGGAACGTGCCTGAATAAGATACGTTAGAGTTACAGTATGACTGTGCCACATACCTGTACATAGGAACGTGCCTGGAATAAGATACAGTTAGAGTTTACAGTATGATCGTGCCACATACCTGTACGTAAAGGAACGTGAGCCTGGAATAAGATACAGTTAGAGTTACAGTATGACCTGTGCCACATACCCTGTACAGTAGGAACAGCCTGGAATAAGATACAGTTAGAGTTACAGTATGACCTGTGCCACATACCCTGTACAGTAGGAACAAGCCTGGAATAAGATACAGTAGAGTTACAGTATGACCTGTGCCACATACCCTGTACAGTAGGAACAAGCCTGGAATAAGATACAGTTAGAGTTACAGTATGATCTGTGCCACATACCCTGTACATAGGAACATGCCTGGAATATGATACAGTTAGAGTTACAGTATGACCTGTGCCACATACCCTGTACAGTAGGAACAAGCCTGGAATAAGATACAGTTAGAGTTACAGTATGACCTGTGCCACATACCCTGTACAGTAGGAACAAGCCTGGAATAAGATACAGTTAGAGTTACAGTATGATCTGTGCCACATACCCTGTACAATAGGAACGGCCTGGAATAAGATACAGTTAGAGTTACAGTATGACTGTGCCACATACCCTGTACATAGGAACGTGCCTGGAAGATACAGTTAGAGTTACAGTATGACCTGTGCCACATACCCTGTACAATAGGAACGTGCCTGGAATAAGATACAGTTAGAGTTACAGTATGATCTGTGCCACATACCCTGTACAATAGGAACGTGCCTGGAATAAGATACAGTTAGAGTTACAGTATGATCTGTGCCACATACCTGTACAGTATGGAACGAGCCTGGAAAGATACAGTTAGAGTTACAGTATGATCTGTGCCACATACCCTGTACAATAGGAACGTGCCTGGAATAAGATACAGTTAGAGTTACAGTATGACCTGTGCCAAAACCCTGTACAATAGGAACTGCCTGGAATAAGATACAGTTAGAGTTACAGTATGACCTGTGCCACATACCCTGTACATAGGAACGAGCCTGGAATAGATACAGTTGAGTTACAGTATGACTGTGCCACATACCCTGTACAGTAGGAAGAGCCTGAATAGATACAGTTAGAGTTACAGTATGATCTGTGCCACATACCCTGTACAATAGGAACGAGCCTGGATAAGATACAGTTAGAGTTACAGTATGATCTGTGCCACTACCCTGTACAGTAGGAACGTGCCTGGAATAAGATACAGTTAGAGTTACAGTATGATCTGTGCCACATACCCTGTACAGTAGGAACGAGCCTGGAATATGATACAGTTAGAGTTACAGTATGATCTGTGCCACATACCCTGTACAGTAGGAACGTGCCTGGAATAAGATACAGTTAGAGTTACAGTATGATCTGTGCCACATACCCTGTACATAGGAAGTGCCTGGATAATGATACAGTTAGAGTTACAGTATGACTGTGCCACATACCCTGTACAGTAGGAAGAGCCTGGAATAAGATACAGTTAGAGTTACAGTATGATCTGTGCCACATACCCTGTACAATAGGAAGTGCCTGGAATAAGATACAGTTAGAGTTACAGTATGATCTGTGCCACATACCCTGTCAATAGGAACGTGCCTGGAATATGATACAGTTAGAGTTACAGTATGACTGTGCCACATACCCTGTACAGTAGGAACGAGCCTGGAATAAGATACAGTTAGAGTTACAGTATGATCTGGCCACATACCCTGTACATAGGAACGAGCCGGAATAAGATACAGTAGAGTACAGTATGACCTGTGCCACATACCCTGTACAATAGGAACGTGCCTGGAATAAGATACAGTTAGAGTTACAGTTGATCTGTGCCACATACCCTGTACAGTAGGAACGAGCCTGGAATAAGATACAGTTAGAGTTACAGTATGATCTGTGCCACATACCCTGTACAATAGGAACGTGCCTGGAATAAGATACAGTTAGAGTTACAGTATGACCTGTGCCACATACCCTGTACAGTAGGAACGTGCCTGGAATAAGATACAGTTAGAGTTACAGTGTGATCTGTGCCACATACCCTGTACAATAGGAACGAGCCTGGAATATGATACAGTTAGAGTTACAGTATGATCTGTGCCACATACCCTGTACATAGGAACGGTTGGAATAAGATACAGTTAGAGTTACAGTATGATCTGTGCCACATACCCTGTACTAGGAACGAGCCTGGAATAGATACAGTTAGAGTTACAGTATGACCTGTGCCACATACCCTACAGTAGGAAAGTGCCTGGAATAAGATACAGTTAGAGTTACAGTATGACCTGTGCCACATACCCTGTACAGTAGGAACGTGCCTGGAATAAGATACAGTTAGAGTTACAGTATGATCTGTGCCACATACCCTGTACAATAGGAACGAGCCTGGAATAGATACAGTTAGAGTTACAGTATGATCTGTGCCACATACCCTGTACGTAGGAACGTGCCTGGAATAAGATACAGTTAGAGTTACAGTTGATCTGTGCCACATACCCTGTACAGTAGGAACGAGCCTGGAATAAGATACAGTTAAGAGTTACAGTATGATCTGTGCCACATACCCTGTAAATAGGAACGTGCCTGGAAAAGATACAGTTAGAGTTACAGTTGACCTGTGCCACATACCCTGTACAGTAGGAACGTGCCTGGAATAGATACGTTAGAGTTACAGTATGATCTGTGCCACATACCCTGTACAATAGGAAGGCCTGGAATAAGATAAGTTAGAGTTACAGTGTGATCTGTGCCACATACCCTGTACTAGGAACGTGCCTGGAATAAGATACAGTTTAGAGTTACAGTATGACCTGTGCACACATACCCTGTACATAGAACGTGCCTGGAATAAGATACAGTTAGAGTTACAGTATGATCTGTGCCACATACCCTGTACAGTAGGAACGTGCCTGGAATAAGATACAGTTAGAGTTACAGTATGATCTGTGCCACATACCCTGTACAATAGGAACGTGCCTGGAATAAGATACAGTTAGAGTTACAGTATGATCTGTGCCACATACCCTGTATAGGAACGTGCCTGGAATAAGATACAGTTAGAGTTACAGTATGATCTGTGCCACTACCCTGTACAGTAGGAACGTGCCTGGAATAAGATACAGTTAGAGTTACAGTATGATCTGTGGCCACATACCCTGTACTGGAACGTGCCTGGAATAGATACAGTTAGAGTTACAGTATGATCGTGCCACATACCCTGTACAATAGGAACGTGCCTGGAATGATACAGTGTAGGTACAGTATGACCGTGCCACATACTGTACACATAGGACGAGCCTGGAATAAGAGATACAGTTAGAGTTACAGTATGATCTGTGCCACATACCCTGTACAAGGAACGTGCCTGGAATAAGATCAGTTAGAGTTACAGTATGATCTGTGCCAATACCCTGTACAGTAGGAGTGCCTGGAATAATAATACAGTTAGAGTTACAGATGATCTGTGCCACTTCCTGTACATAGGAACGTGCCTGGGTATGTTAAGAAGCATGTCCTGTGGTTGACAGTATGACCTGTCCACATACCCTGACAATAGGAACGTGCCTGGAATAAGATACAGTTAGAGTTAAGTATGATCTGTGCCACATATACTGTACAGTAGGAACGTGCCTGGAATAAGATACAGTAGAGTTACAGTATGATCTGTGCCACATACCCTGTACAATAGGAACGTGCCTGGAATAAGATACAGTTAGAGTTACAGTATGATCGTGCCACATACCTGTACAATAGGAACGCCTGGAATAAGATACAGTTAGGTTACAGTGTGATCTGTGCCACATACCCTGTACAATAGGAACAGAGCCTGGATAAGATACAGTTAGAGTTACAGATGATCTGTGCCACAACCCTGTACAGTAGGAACCGTGCTGGAATATAGATACAGTTAGTTACAGTGTGAATGTGTGCCACATACCTTACAATAGAACGGCCTGGAATATGATACAGTTAGAGTTTACAGTATGATCTGTGCCAATACCCTGTACAATAGGAACGTCCTGGAATAGATACAGTTAGAGTTACAGTATGACCTGTGCCACATACCCTGTACAATAGGAACGTGCCGGAATAAGATACAGTTAGAGTTACAGTATGACTGTGCCACATACCCTGTACATAGAACGTGCCTGGAATAAGATACAGTTAGAGTTACAGTATGACTGTGCCACATACCCTGTACAATAGGAAACGTGCCTGGAATAAGATACAGTTAGAGTTACAGTATGACCTGTGCCACATACCTGTACAATAGGAACGTGCCTGGAATAAGATACAGTTAGAGTTACAGTATGACTGTGCCACATACCCTGTACAATAGGAAGTGCCTGGAATAAGATACAGTTAGAGTTACAGTATGACCTGTGCCACATACCCTGTACATAGGAACGTGCCTGGAATAAGATACAGTTAGAGTTACAGTATGATCGTGCCACATACCCTGTACATAGGAACGGCCTGGAATAAGATACAGTTAGAGTTACAGTATGATCTGTGCCACTACCCTGTACAGTAGGAAGAGCCTGGAATAAGATACAGTTAGAGTTACAGTATGACCTGTGCCACATACCCTGTACAATAGGAACGTGCCTGGAATAGATACAGTTAGAGTTACAGTATGACTGTGCCACATACCCTGTACAATAGGAACGGCCTGGAATAAGATACAGTTAGAGTTACAGTAGTACTGAACCTGTGCACATACGTACAGTAGGAAAGCCTGAATAAGATACAGTTAGAGTTACAGTATGACTGTGCCACATACCCTGTACAGTAGGACGAGCCTGGAATAAGATACAGTTAGAGTACAGTATGACTGTGCACATACCTGTACAGTAGGAACGTGCCTGGAATATGATACAGTTAGAGTTACAGTATGATCTGTGCCACATACCCTGTACAGTAGGAACGTGCCTGGAATAAGATACAGTTAGAGTTACAGTATGATCTGTGCCACATACCCTGTACAGTAGGAACGTGCCTGGAATATACAGTTAGAGTTACAGTATGAACCTGTGCCACATACCCTGTACAGTAGAACGTGCCTGGAATTGATAACAGTTAGAGTTACAGTGTGATCTGTGCCACATACCCTGTACAGTAGGAACGTGCCTGGAATAAGATACAGTTAGAGTTACAGTATGACCTGTGCCACATACCCTGTACAATAGGAACGAGCCTGGAATAAGATACAGTTAGAGTTACAGTATGACCTGTGCCACATACCCTGTACACAGTAGGAAGAGCCTGGAATAAGATACAGTTAGAGTTACAGTATGACCTGTGCCACATACCCTGTACATAGGAATAGCCTGGAATAAGATACAGTTAGAGTTACAGTATGACCTGTGCCACATACCCTGTACAATAGGACGTGCCTGGAATAGATACAGTTAGAGTTACAGTAGATCTGTGCCAATACCCTGTACATAGGAACGAGCCTGGAATAAGATACTACGTTAGAGTCCAGCAGATACGTGCCAACTCTACCTGTACAATAGGAACGAGCCTGGAATAGAACAGTCAGTTAGTCGATCTGTGCCACTACCCTGTACAATAGGAACGTGCCTGGAATAAGATACAGTTAGAGTTACAGTATTCTGTGCCACATACCCTGTACTAGGAACGTGCCTGGAATAAGAATACAGTTAGAGTTACAGTATGATCTTGGCCACATACCCTGTACAATAGGAACGTGCCTGGAATAGATACAGTTAGAGTTATACAGTATGATCTGTGCCACATACCCTGTACATAGGAACGTGCCTGGAATAAGATACAGTTAGAGTTACAGTATGATGTGCACATACCCTGTACAGTAGGAACGTGCATGGAATAAGATACAGTTAGAGTTACAGTATGACCTGTGCCACATACCCTGTACATAGGAACGGCCTGGAATAAGATACAGTTAGAGTTACAGTATGACCTGTGCCACATACCCTGTACAATAGGAACGAGCCTGGAATAGATACAGTTAGAGTTACAGTATGATCTGTGCCACATACCCTGTACAATAGGAACGAGCCTGGAATAAGATACAGTTAGAGTTACAGTATGACCTGTGCCACATACCCTGTACAATAGGAACGAGCCTGGAATATGATACAGTTAGAGTTACAGTATGACCTGTGCCACATACCCTGTACAGTAGGAACGTGCCTGGAATAAGATACAGTTAGAGTTACAGTATGACCTGTGCCACATACCCTGTACAGTAGGAACGAGCCTGGAATAAGATACAGTTAGAGTTACAGAGATCTGTGCCAATACCCTGTACATAGGAACGTGCCTGGAATAAGTACAGTTAGAGTTACAGTATGATCTGTGCCACATACCCTGTACAATAGGAACGTGCCTGGAATAAGATACATTAGAGTTACAGTATGACCTGTGCCACATACCCTGTACAATAGGAACGGCCTGGAATAGATACAGTATAAGTAGAGTTACAGTATGACCTGTGCCACATACCCTGTACAATGGAACGAGCTGGATAAGATACGTTAGAGTTAAGATGACCTGTGCCACATCCCTGTACAGTAGGAACGGCCTGGAATAAGATACAGTTAGAGTTACAGTATGATCTGTGCCACATACCCTGTACAATAGGAACGTGCCTGGAATAAGATACAGTTAGAGTTACAGTATGATCTGTGCCACATACCTGTACAGTAGGAACGTGCCTGGAATAAGATACAGTTAGAGTTACAGTATGATCTGTGCCACATACCCTGTACAATAGGAACGTGCCTGGAATAAGATACAGTTAGAGTTACAGTATGACCTGTGCCACATACCCTGTACAATAGGAACGAGCCTGGAATAAGATACAGTTAGAGTTTCAGTATGATCTGTGCCACATACCCTGTACAATAGGAACGAGCCTGGAATAAGATACAGTTAGAGTTACAGTATGACCTGTGCCACATACCCTGTACAATGGAACGGCTGCTGGAATATGATACAGTTAGAGTTACAGTATGATCTGTGCCACATACCCTGTACAGTAGGAACGTGCTGGAATAAGATACAGTTAGAGTTACAGTATGACCGTGCACATACCCTGTACATAGGAACGAGCCTGGAATATGTACAGTTAGAGTTACAGTATGACCTGTGCACATACCCTGTACAGTAGGAACGTGCCTGGATAAGATACAGTTAGAGTTACAGTATGACCTGTGCCACATACCCTGTACAGTAGGAACGAGCCTGTGAATAAGATACAGTTAGAGTTACAGTATGACTGTGCCACATACCCTGTACATAGGAACGTGCCTGGAATAAGATACAGTTAGAGTTACAGTATGATCTGTGCCACATACCCTGTAATAGGAACGTGCCTGGAATAGATAACAGTTAGAGTTACAGTATGACCTGTGCCACATACCCTGTACAATAGGAACGAGCCTGGAATAAGATACAGTTAGAGTTACAGTATGACCTGTGCCACATACCCTGTACAATAGGAACGAGCCTGGAATAAGATACAGTTAGAGTTACAGTATGACCTGTGCACATACCCTGTACATGGAACGTGCCTGGATATGATACAGTTAGAGTTACAGTATGATCTGTGCCACATACCCTGTACATAGGAACGTGCCTGGAATAAGATACAGTTAGAGTTACAGTATGACTTTGCCACATACCCTGTACAATAGGAACGAGCGAATAAGATTCAGTTAGAGTTACAGTAGACCTGTGCCACATACCCTGTACAGTAGGAACGAGCCTGGAATAAGATACAGTTAGAGTTACAGTATGACTGTGCCACATACCGCTGTACAGTAGGAACGGCTGGAATAAGTACAGTTAGAGGTTACAGTATGACCTGTGCCACATACCCTGTACAGTAGGAACGTGCCTGGAATAAGATACAGTTAGAGTTACAGTATGATCGTGCACATACCCTGTACATAGGAACGAGCCTGGAATAAGATACAGTTAGAGTTACAGTATGACCTGTGCCACATACCCTGTACAATAGGAACGTGCCTGGAATAAGATACAGTTAGAGTTACAGTATGATCTGTGCCACAAACCCTGTACAGTAGGAACGTGCCTGGAATAAGATACAGTTAGAGTTACAGTATGACCTGTGCCACATACCCTGTACAGTAGGAACGTGCCTGGAATAAGATACAGTTAGAGTTACAGTATGACCTGTGCCACATACCCTGTACAGTAGGAACAAGCCTGGAATAAGATACAGTTAGAGTTACAGTATGATCGTGCCACATACCCGTACCGTAGGAACGAGCCTGGAATAAGATACAGTTAGAGTTACAGTATGACCTGTGCCACATACCCTGTACAGTAGGAACGAGCCTGGAATAAGATACAGTTAGAGTTACAGTATGACCTGTGCCACATACCCTGTACAGTAGGAACGAGCCTGGAATAAGATACAGTTAGAGTTACAGTATGACCTGTGCCACATACCCTGTACAGTAGGAACAGGCCTGGAATAAGATACAGTTAGAGTTACAGTATGACCTGTGCCACAACCCTGTACAGTAGGAACGAGCCTGGAATAATAATGTAGAGTACAGTATGACCTGTGCCACATACCTGTACAATAGGAACGTGCCTGGAATAGATACAGTTAGAGTTACAGTATGATTGTGCCACATACCCTGTACAGTAGGAACGTGCCTGGAATAAGATACAGTTAGAGTTACAGTATGATCTGTGCCACATACCCTGTACAATAGGAACGTGCCTGGAATAAGATACAGTTAGAGTTACAGTATGACCTGTGCCACATACCCTGTACAATAGGAACGTGCCTGGAATAAGATACAGTTAGAGTTACAGTTGATGATCTGTGCCACATACCCTGTACAGTAGGAACGTGCCTGGAATAAGATACAGTTAGAGTTACAGTTGACCTGTGCCACAACCTGTACAGTAGGAACAGCCTGGAATAAGATACAGTTAGAGTACAGTATGACCTGTGCCACATACTGTACATAGGAACAAGCCTGGAATAAGATACAGTTAGAGTTACAGTATGACGTGCCACATACCCTGTACATTGAACAGCCTGGAATAAGATACAGTTAGAGTTACAGTAGATCTGTGCCACATCCCGTACAATAGGAACATGCCTGGAATATGATACAGTTAGAGTTACATGAGACCTGTGCCACATACCCTGTACAGTAGGAACAAGCCTGGAATAAGATACAGTTAGAGTTACAGTATGACCTGTGCCACATACCCTGTACAGTAGGAATGAGCCTGGAATAAGATACAGTTAGAGTTACAGTATGATCTGTGCCACATACCCTGTACAATAGGAACGTGCCTGGAATAAGATACAGTTAGAGTTACAGTATGATCTGTGCCACATACCCTGTACAATAGGAACGTGCCTGGAATAAGATACAGTTAGAGTTACAGTATGACCTGTGCACTACCCTGTCAATAGGAACGAGCCTGGAATAAGATACAGTTAGAGTTACAGTATGACCTGTGCCACATACCTGTACATAGGAAGTGCCTGGAATAAGTACAGTTAGAGTTACAGTTGATCTGTGCCACATACACTGTACAGTAATGGACGAGCCTGGAAAGATACAGTTAGAGTTACAGTATGACCTTGCACATACCCTGTACAATAGGAACGTGCCTGGAATAAGATACAGTTAGAGTTACAGTATGACCTGTGCCACATACCCTGTACAATAGGAACGTGCCTGGAATAAGATACAGTTAGAGTTACAGTATGACTGTGCCACATACCCTGTACAGTAGGAACGAGCCTGGAATATGATACAGTTAGAGTTACAGTATGACCTGTGCCACATACCCTGTACAGTAGGAATGAGCCTGGAATAAGATACAGTTAGAGTTACAGTATGATCTGTGCCACATACCCTGTACAATAGGAACGAGCCTGGAATAAGATACAGTTAGAGTTACAGTATGATCTGTGCCACATACCCTGTGTAGGAACGTGCCTGAATAGATACAGTTAGGTTACGAGAGTCTTGTGTGCCACATACCCTGTACAGTAGGAAGCGAGCCTGGAAATGATGTACAGTGTATGAGTACATAGTATGATCGTGTCCACATACCCTGTACAGTAGGAACGTGCCTGAATAAGATACAGTTAGAGTTACAGTATGACTCTGTGCCAATACCCTGTACAGTAGGAACGTGCCTGGAATAAGATACAGTTAGAGTTACAGTATGACCTGTTGCACATACCCTGTACAGTAGGAATGAGCCGTGGAATAAGATACAGTTAGAGTTACAGTATGATCTGTGCCACATACCCTGTACAATAGAACGTGCCTGGAATGATACAGTTAGAGTTACGTATGATCTGTGCCACTACCCTGTACAATAGAACGTGCGCTGGAATATGATACAGTTAGAGTTACAGTATGTACGTGCCACATACCTGTACCGTTGGAACAGATGCCTGGAATATAGATATACAGTTAGAGTTAGTAGATGATCTTGTGCACATACCCTGTACATAGGAACGAGCCTGGAATAAGATACGTTAGAGGTACAGTATGACCTGTGCCACATACCCTGTACAATAGGAACGTGCCTGGAATAGATACAGTTAGAGTTACCAGTGTGATCTGTGCCACTACCCGTACAATAGGAACGTGCCTGGAATAAGATACAGTTAGAGTTACAGTATGACCTGTGCCACATACCCTGTACAATAGGAACGTGCCTGGAATAAGATACAGTTAGAGTTACAGTATGACTGTGCCACATACCCTGTCAATAGGAATGAGCCTGGAATAAGATACAGTTAGAGTTACAGTTGATCTGTGCCACATACCCTGTACAATAGGAACGAGCCTGAATAGATACAGTTAGAGTTACAGTATGATCTGTGCCACATACCCTGTACAGTAGGAACGAGCCTGGAAAAGATACAGTTAGAGTTACAGTATGATCTGTGCCACATACCCTGACAGTAGGAACGAGCCTGGAATAAGATACAGTTAGAGTTACAGTATGACCGTTGCCACATACCCTGTACATAGGAACGTGCCTGGAATAAGATACAGTTAGAGTTACAGTATGACCTGTGCCACATACCCTGTACAGTAGGAACGTGCGGAATAAGATACAGTTAGAGTACAGTATGATCTGTGCCACATACCCTGTACATAGGAACGAGCCTGGAATAGATACAGTTAGAGTTACAGTATGATCTGTGCCACATACCCTGTACAGTAGGAAAGTGCCTGGAATAAGATACAGTTAGAGTTACAGTATGATCTGTGCCACATACCCTGTACAGTAGGAACGTGCCTGGAATAAGATACAGTTAGAGTTACAGTATGATCTGTGCCACATACCCTGTACAGTAGGAACGTGCCTGGAATAAGATACAGTTAGAGTTACAGTGTGACCTGTGCCACATACCCTGTACAGTAGGAACGTGCCTGGAATAAGATACAGTTAGAGTTACAGTATGATCTGTGCCACATACCCTGTAAATAGGAACGTGCCTGGAATAAGATACAGTTAGAGTTACAGTGTGATCTGTGCCACATACCCTGTACAGTAGGAACGTGCCTGGAATAGATACATTAGAGTTACAGTATGACTGGCCACATACCCTGTACAATAGGAACGTGCCTGGAAAAGATACAGTTAGAGTTACAGTATGATCTGTGCCACATACCCTGTACATAGGAACGAGCCTGGAATAAGTACAGTTAGAGTTACAGTATGATCTGTGCCACATACCCTGTACAATAGGAACGTGCCTGGAATAAGTTACAGTTAGAGTACAGTTGATCTGTGCCCATACACCTGTACAGTAGGAACGGCCTGGATAAGACAGTTAGAGTTACAGATGATCTGTGCCACATACCCTGTACATAGGAACGGCCTGGAATAAGTACAGTTAGAGTTACAGATGATCTGTGCCACATACCCTGACATAGGAACGTGCCTGGAATAAGATACAGTTAGAGTTACAGTATGATCTGTGCCACATACCCTGTAAATAGGAACGTGCCTGGAATAGATACAGTTAGGTTACAGTATGACTGTGCCACATACCCTGTACAATAGGAACGAGCCTGGAATAAGATACAGTTAGAGTTACAGTATGATCTGTGCCACATACCCTGTACAATAGGAACGTGCCTGGAATAAGATACAGTTAGAGTTACAGTATGATCTGTGCCACATACCCTGTACATAGGAACGTGCCTGGAATAAGATACAGTTAGAGTTACAGTATGATCTGTGCCACATACCCTGTACAATAGGAACGTGCCTGGAATAAGATACAGTTAGAGTTACAGTATATCTGTGCCACATACCCTGTACAATAGGAACGTGCCTGAATAAGATACAGTTAGAGTTACAGTATGATCTGTGCCACATACCCTGTACAGTAGGAACGTGCCTGGAATAAGATACAGTTAGAGTTACAGTATGATCTGTGCCACATACCCTGTACAATAGGAACGTGCCTGGAATAAGATACAGTAGAGTTACAGTATGATCTGTGCCACATACCCTGTACAATAGGAACGCCTGGAAAAGATACAGTTAAGTTACAGTTGATCTGTGCCACATACCCTGTACATGGAACGTGCCTGGAATAAGATACAGTTAGAGTTACAGTATGATCTGGCACAACCCTGTACATAGGAACTGCCTGGAATAAGATACAGTTAGAGTTACAGTATGACTGTGCCACATACCTGTACATAGGAACGTGCCTGGAATAGATACAGTTAGTTACAGTTGACCTGTGCCACATACCCTGTACAATAGGAACGTGCCTGGAATAAGATACAGTTAGAGTTACAGTATGATCTGTGCCACATACCCTGTACAATGGAACGTGCCTGGAATAAGATACAGTTAGAGTTACAGTATGACCTGTGCCACATACCCTGTACAATAGGAACGCTGCCTGGATAGATACAGTTAGAGTTACAGATGACTGTGCCACATACCCTGTACAATAGGAACGTGCCTGGAATAAGTACAGTTAGAGTTACAGTATGATCTGTGCCACATACCCTGTACAATAGGAACGTGCCTGGAATAAGATACAGTTAGAGTTACAGTATGATTGGCCACATACCCTGTACAATAGGAACGTGCCTTGGAATAAGATACAGTTAGAGTTACAGTATGATCTGTGCCACTACCCTGTAAGTAGGAAGAGCCTGAATAAGATACGTTAGAGTTACAGTATGACCTGTGCCACATACCCTGTACAATAGGACGTGCCTGGAATAAGATACAGTTAGAGTTACAGTACTATGATCTGTGCCACATACCCTGTACAATAGGACGGCCTGGAATAAGTACAGTTAGAGTTACAGTATGACTGTGCCACATACCCTGTACATAGGAAGAGCCTGGAATAAGATACAGTTAGAGTTACAGTATGACTGTGCCACATACCCTGTACAATAGGAACGTGCCTGGAATAAGATACAGTTAGAGTACAGTATGACCTGTGCCACATACCCTGTCAATAGGAACGGCCTGGAATAAGATACAGTTAGAGTTACAGTATGACTGTGCCACATACCCTGTACATAGGAATGAGCCTGGAATAGATACAGTTAGAGTTACAGTATGACCTGTGCCACATACCCTGTAAAGTAGGAACGGCCTGGAATAAGATACAGTTAGAGTTACAGTAGATCTGTGCCACATACCCTGTACAATGGAAACGTGCCTGGAATAAGACAGTTAGAGTTACAGTATGATCTGGCCACATACCCTGTACAGTAGGAACGTGCCTGGAATAAATAAGATACGTTAGAGTTACAGTATGACTGTGCCACATACCCTGTACAATAGGAACGTGCCTGGAATAAGATACAGTTAGAGTTACAGTATGACTGTGCCACATACCCTGTACAATAGGACGTCCTGGAATAGATACAGTTAGAGTTACAGTTGATCTGTGCCACATACCCTGTACAGTAGGAACGTGCCTGGAATAAGATACAGTTAGAGTTACAGTATGATCTGTGCCACATACCGTAATAGAAACGTGCCTGGAATAAGATACAGTTAGAGTTACAGTATGACCTGTGCCACATACCCTGTACAGTAGGAACGTGCCTGGAATAAGATACAGTTAGAGTTACAGTATGACCGTGCCACATACCCTGTACATAGGAACGAGCCTGGAATAAGATACAGTTAGAGTTACAGTATGATCTGTGCCACATACCTGTACAGTAGGAACGTGCCTGGAATAAGATACAGTTAGAGTTACAGTATGATCTGTGCCACATACCCTGTACAATAGGAACGTGCTGGAATAAGATACAGTTAGAGTTACAGTATGACCTGTGCACCATACCTGTACAAGTAGGAAACGAGCCTGGAATAAGATACAGTTAGAGTTACAGTATGACCTGTGCCACATACCCTGTACAATAGGAACGGCCTGGAATAAGATACAGTAGAGTTACAGTATGACCTGTGCACATACCCTGTACAGTAGGAACGTGCCTGGAATATTACAGTTAGAGTTACAGTATGATCTGTGCACATACCCTGTACAATAGGAACGTGCCTGGAATAAGATACAGTTAGAGTTACAGTATGACCTGTGCCACATACCCTGTACAATAGGAACGAGCCTGGAATAAGATACAGTGAGTTACAGTATGACCTGTGCCACAAACCCTGTCAATAGGACGAGCTGGAATAAGATACAGTTAGAGTTACAGTATGACCTGTGCCACATACCCTGTACAATAGGAACGTGCCGAATAAGATACAGTTAGAGTTACAGTATGATCTGTGCCACATACCCTGTACATAGGAACGGCCTGGAATAAGATACAGTTAGAGTATACAGTATGATCTGTGCCACATACCCTGTACAATAGAACGGCCTGGAATAAGATAACAGTTAGAGTTACAGTATGACTGTGCCACATACCCTGTACAGTAGGAACGTGCCTGGAATAAGATACAGTTAGAGTTACAGTATGATCTGTGCACACATACCCTGTACAGTAGGAACGTGCCTGGAATAAGATCAGTTAGAGTTACAGTATGATCTGTGCCACATACCTGTACAATGGAACGAGCCTGGAATAAGATACAGTAGAGTACAGTATGATCTGTGCCACATACCCTGTACAATAGGAACGGCCTGGAATAAGATACAGTTAGAGTTACAGTATGATCTGTGCCACTACCCTGTACAATAGGAACGTGCCTGGAATAAGATACAGTAGAGTTACAGTATGATCGTGTGCACATACCCTGTACAATAGGAACGGCCTGGAATAAGATACAGTTAGAGTTACAGTTGATCTGTGCCACATACCCTGTACAGTAGGAACGTGCCTGGAATAAGATAAGTTAGAGTTACAGATGATCTGTGCCACATACCCTGTACAGTAGGAACGTGCTGGAATAAGATACAGTTAGAGTTACAGTATGATCTGTGCACATACCCTGTACAGTAGGAACGTGCCTGGAATAAGATACAGAGTACAGGATGATCTGTGCCACATACCCTGTACAAGTAGGAACTGCCGGAATAAGATACAGTTAGATTACAGTATGACCTGTGCCACATCCCTGTACAATAGGAACGAGCCTGGAATAAGATACAGTTAGAGTTACAGTATGACCTGTGCCACATACCCTGTACAATGGAACGTGCCTGAATAAGATACGTTAGAGTTACAGTATGACTGTGCCACTACCCTGTACAGTAGGAACGTGCCTGGATAAGATACAGGTAGAGTTACAGTATGATCTGTGCCAAAACCCTGTACACATAGGAACGTGCCTGGAAAAGATACAGTTAGAGTTACAGTATGAGCTGTGCCACATACCCTGTACAATAGGAACGTGCCTGGAATAAAGTACAGTTAGAGTTACAGTTGATCTGTGCCACATACCCTGACATAGGAACGTGCCTGGATAAGATACAGTTAGAGTACAGTATGATCGTGCCACATACCCTGTACAATAGGAACGTGCCTGGAATAAGATACGTTAGATACAGTATGACTGTGCCACATACCCTGTACAATAGGAACGCTGGAATAAGATACAGTTAGTACAGTTGATCTGTGCCACATACCTGTACAATAGGAACGTGCCTGGAATAAGATACAGTTAGAGTTACAGTTATGACTGTGCCACATACCCTGTACAATAGGAACGGGCCTGGAATAAGATACAGTTAAGTTACAGTGATCTGTGCACAACCCTGTACAATAGGAACGGCCTGGAATAGATACAGTTAGAGTTACAGTATGACTGGGCCACATACCCTGTACAATAGGAACGGCCTGGAATAGATACAGTTAGAGTTACAGTATGACTGTGCACATACCCTGTACAATAGGAACTGCCTGGAATAAGTACAGTTAGAGTTACGTATGACTGTGCACATACCCGTACAATAGGAACGTGCCGGAATAAGATACAGTTAGAGTTACAGTATGACTGTGCCACATACCCTGTACATAGGAACGTGCCTGGAATAAGATACAGTTAGAGTTACGTATGACCTGTGCCACATACCCTGTACAATAGGAACGAGCCTGGAATAAGATACAGTTAGAGTTACAGTATGACCTGTGCCACATACCCTGTACAATAGGAACGTGCCTGGAATAAGATACAGTTAGAGTTACAGTATGACCTGTGCCACATACCCTGTACAGTAGGAACGTGCCTGGAATAAGATACAGTTAGAGTTACAGTATGATCTGTGCCCACATACCCTGTACAATAGGAAATGCCTGGAATAAGATACAGTAGAGTTACAGTAGATTGTGCCACATACCCTGTACAGTAGGAAGAGCCTGGAATAAGATACAGGTAGAGTTACAGTATGACCTGTGCCACATACCCTGTACAATAGGAACGGCCTGGAATAAGATACAGTTAGAGTTACAGTATGACCTGTGCCACATACCCTGTACAATAGGAACGAGCTGGAATAGATACAGTTAGAGTTACAGTATGACCTGTGCCACATACCCTGTACAGTAGGAAGAGCTGGAATAAGATACAGTTAGAGTTACAGTATGACCTGTGCCACATACCCTGTACAGTAGGAAGAGCCTGGAATAAGATACAGTTAGAGTTACAGTATGATCTGTGCCACATAACTGTACATAGGAACGTGCCTGGAATAAGATACAGTTAGAGTTACAGTATGATCTGTGCCACATACCCGTATACATAGGAACGTGCCTGGAATAAGATACAGTTAGAGTTACAGTATGATCTGTGCCACATACCCTGTACAATAGGAACGTGCCTGGAATAAGATACAGTTAGAAGTTACAGTATGAATGTGCCACATACCCTGTACAATAGGAACGTGCCTGGAATAAGATACAGTTAGAGTTACAGTATGATCTGTGCACATACCGTACAGTAGGAACGCTGGAATAAGATACAGTTAGTGAGTTACAGTATGATCTGTGCCACATACCCTGTACAATAGGAACGTGCCTGGAAAGATAGTTAGAGTTACAGTATGACCTGTGCCACATACCCTGTACAGTAGGAACGTGCCTGGATAAGATACAGTTAGAGTTACAGTATGACCTGTGCCACATACCCTGTACAGTAGGAACGAGCCTGGAATAAGATACAGTTAGAGTTACAGTATGATCTGTGCCACATACCCTGTACAGTAGGAACGCCTGGAATAAGATAAGATTAGAGGTACAGTATGATCTGTGCCAATACCCTGTACAGTAGGAACGTGCCTGGAATAGATACAGTTAGAGTTTCAGTATGACCTGTGCGCACATACCCTGTACAAGTAGGAACGGCCTGGAATAAGATACAGTTAGAGTTAAGTATGACCGTGGCCACATACCCTGTACAATAGGAACGGCCTGGAATAAGATACAGTTAGAGTTACAGTATGACGTGCCACATACCCTGTACAGTAGGAACGTGCCTGGAAATGATACAGGTAGAGTTACAGTATGATCGTGCACATACCCTGTACAAATAGGAACGTGCCTGGAATAAGATACAGTTAGAGTTACAGTATGACTGTGCCACTACCTGTACATAGGAACGAGCCGTGGAAGATAAGATACAGTTAGAGTTACAGTATGACCTGTGCCACATACCCTGTACAATAGGAACGAGCCTGGAATAAGATACAGTTAGAAGTTACAGTATGACCTGTGCCACATACCCTGTACAATAGGAACGTGCCTGGATAAGATACAGTTAGGTTACAGTATGATCTGTGCCATACCCTGTACAATGGAACGAGCCTGGAATAAGATACAGTTAGAGGTACAGTATGATCTGTGCCACATACCCTGTACAATAGGAACGAGCCTGGAATAAGTACAGTTAGAGTTACAGTATGACCGTGCCACATACCCTGTACATAGGAACGTGCCTGGAATAAGTACAGTTAGAGTTACAGTATGACCTGTGCCACATACCCTGTACAAGTAGGAACGGCCTGGAATAAGATACAGTTAGAGTTACAGTATGATCTGGCCACATACCCTGACAGTAGGAACGAGCCTGGAATAAGATACAGTTAGAGGTACAGTATGATCTGTGCCACATACCCTGTCATAGGAAAGTGCCTGTGGAATAAGATACAGTTAGAGTACAGTAGATCTGTGCCACATACCCTGTACAGTAGGAACGTGCCTGAATAAGATACAGTTAGAGTTACAGTATGATCTGTGCCACATACCCGTACAATAGGAACGTGCCTGGAATAAGATACAGTTAGAGTTACAGTATGACTGTGCCACTACCTGTACAGTAGGAACGGCCTGGAATGATACAGTTAGAGTTACAGTATGATCTGTGCCACATACCCTGTACAGTAGGAACGTGCGGAATAAGATACAGTTAGAGTTACAGTATGACCTGTGCCACATACCCTGTACATAGGAACGGCCTGGAATAAGATACAGTTAGAGTTACAGTATGACCTGTGCCACATACCCTGTACAATAGGAACGTGCCTGGAATGATACAGTTAGAGTTACAGTATGACCTGTGCCACATACCCTGTACAATAGGAACGAGCCTGGAATAAGATACAGTTAGAGTTACAGTATGATCTGTGCCACATACCCTGTACAATAGGAACGTGCCTGGAATAAGATACAGTTAGAGTTACAGTGTGACCTGTGCCACATACCTGTACAATAGGAACAAGCCTGGAATAAGATACAGTTAGAGTTACAGTATGATCTGTGCCACATAACCTGTACAATAGGAACGAGCCTGGAATAAGATACAGTTAGAGTTACAGTATGATCTGTGCCACATACCCTGTACAATAGGAACGTGCCTGGAATAAGATACAGTTAGAGTACAGTATGATCTGTGCCAACATACCCTGTACAATAGGAACGTGCCTGGAATAGATACAAGTAGAGTACAGTATGACTGTGCCACATACCCTGTACAATAGGAACGAGCCTGGAATAAGATACAGTTAGAGTTACAGTTGATCTGTGCCACTACCCGTACAATAGGAAACGTGCCGGAATAAGATACAGTTAGAGTTACAGTTGACCTGTGCCACACTACCCTGTACAATAGGAACGCCTGGAATAAGTACAGTTAGAGTTACGTATGATCTGTGCCACATACCCTGTACAATAGGAACGCCTGGAATAAGATACAGTTAGAGTTACAGTATGATCTGTGCCACATACCCTGTACAATAGGAACGAGCCTGGATAAGATACAGTTAGAGTTACAGTATGAACTGTGCCACATACCCTGTACAATAGGAACGAGCCTGGAATAAGATACAGTTAGAGTTACAGTTGATCTGTGCCACATACCTGTACAATGGAACAGCCTGGAATAAGATACAGTTAGAGTTACAGTATGACGTGCCACATACCTGTACAATAGGAACGTGCCTGGAATAAGATACAGTTAGAGTTACAGTATGACCTGTGCCACATACCCTGTACATAGGAACGTGCCTGGAATAAGATACAGTTAGAGTTACAGTATGATTGTGCCACATACCTGTACAGTAGGAACAGCTGCTGGAATAAGATACAGTTAGAGTCAGTATGACTGTGCCACATACCCTGTACAGTAGGAACGTGCCTGGAATAGATACAGTTAGAGTTACAGTATGATCTGTGCCACATACCCTGTACAATAGGAAACGGCTGGAATAAGATACAGTTAGAGTTACAGTATGATCTGTGCCACATACCCTGTACAATAGGAACGTGCCTGGAATAAGATACAGTTAGAGTTACAGTATGATCTGTGCCACATACCTGTACAATAGGAACGCGCTGGAATAAGATACAGTTAGAGTTACAGTATGATCTGTGCCACTACCCTGTACAATAGGAACGTGCCTGAATAAAGATACAGTTAAGAGGTTACAGTATGACCTGTGCCACATACCCTGTACAATAGGAACGTGCCTGGAATAAGATACAGTTAGAGTTACAGATGACCTGTGCCACATACCCTGTACAATCGGAACGAGCCTGGAATAAGATACAGTTAGAGTTCAGTTGACCGTGCCACATACCCTGTACAATAGGAACGTGCCTGGGAAAGATACAGTTAGAGTTACAGTATGACCTGTGCCACATACCCTGTACATAGGAACGTCCTGGAATAAGTACAGTTAGAGTTACAGTATGATCTGTGCCAATCCCTGTACAATAGGAACGAGTGCCTGGAATAAGATACAGTTAGAGTTACAGTATGACACTGGCCACATACCTGTACGTAGGAACGAGCCTGGAATAAGATACAGTTAGAGTTACAGTATGACCTGTGCACATACCCTGTACAGTAGGAACGAGCCTGGAATAAGATACGTTAGAGTTACAGTATGACTGTGCCACATACCTGTACATAGGAATGAGCTGGAATAGACACGTAGAGTTTAGAGTTACAGTATGATCTGTGCCACATACCTGTACAGTAGGAACGTGCCTGGAATAAAATAAGTTAGAGTTACAGTATGACCTGTGCCACATACCCTGTTAAAGTAGGAACGTGCCTGGAATAAGATACAGTTTAGAGGTTACAGTATGATCTGTGCCACATACCTGTACAGTAGGAACGTGCCTGGAATAGATACGTTAGAGTTACAGTTGATCTGTGCCACATACCCTGTACAGTAGGAACGAGCCTGGAATATGAATACAGTTAGAGTTACCGTATGACTGTGCCACATACCCTGTACAGTAGGAACGAGCCTGGAATAAGATAAGATCAGTTAGAGTTACAGTATGACCTGTGCCACATACCCTGTACAGTAGGAACGAGCCTGGAATAGATACAGTTTAGAGTACAGTGGACTCGTGCCACATACCCTGTACAATAGGAACGTGCCTGGAATATGATACAGTTAGAGTTTACAGGTGACCTGTGCCACATACCTGCTAAATAGGAACGTGCCTCGAATAAGGACAGTTAGAGTTAACAGTATGATCTGTGCCACATACCCTGTACAGTAGGAACGTGCCTGGAATAAGATACAGTTAGAGTTACAGTATGATCTGTGCCACATACCTGTACAGTGGAACGTGCCTGGTATAAGATACAGTAGAGTTACAGTATGATCTGTGCCACATACCCTGTACAATAGGAACGTGCCTGGAATAAGATACAGTTAGAGTTACAGTATGATTGGCCACATACCCTGTTACAGTAGGAACGAGCCGGAATAAGATACAGTTAGAGTTACAGGATGACCTGCTGCCACATACCCTGGACAATAGGAATGAGCCTGGAATAAGATACAGTTTAGAGTTACAGTATGATCTGTGCCACATACCCTGTACAGTAGGAAAGTGCCTGGAATAAATACAGTTAGAGTTACAGTATGATCGTGCCACATACCCTGTACAGTAGGAACGTGCCTGAATAAGATACAGTTAGAGTTACAGTATGACCTGTGCCACATACCCTGTACATAGGAACGAGCCTGGAATAAGATACAGTTAGAGTTACAGTATGACCTGTGCCACATACCCTGTACAATAGGAACGTGCCTGGAATAAGATACAGTTAGAGTTACAGTATGATCTGTGCCACATACCCTGTACAGTAGGAACGTGCCTGGAATAAAATACAGTTAGAGTTACAGTATGATCTGTGCCACATACCCTGTACAATAGGAACGTGCCTGGAATAAGATACAGTTATAGTTACAGTATGACCTGTGCCACATACCCTGTACAATAGGAACGTGCCTGGAATAAGATACAGTTAGAGTTACAGTATGATCTGTGCACATACCTGTACAATAGGAACGTGCCTGGAATAAGATACAGTTAGAGTTACAGTATGAACCTGTGCACATACCCTGTACATAGGAAGTGCCGGAATAAGATACAGTTAAGGTACAGTATGCCTGTGCACATACCCGTACAATAGGAACGTGCCTGGAATAAGATACAGTTAGAGTTACAGTATGATCTGTGCCACATACCCTGTACATAGGAACGTGCCGGAATAAGATACAGTTAGAGTTACAGTATGATCTGTGCCACATACCCTGTACAGTAGGACGAGCCTGGAATAAGATACAGTTAGAGTTTACAGTATGATCTGTGCCACATACCCTGTACAATAGGAACGTGCCTGGAATAAGATACAGTTAGAGTTACAGTATGATCGTGCCACATACCTGTACAATAGGAACGGCCTGGAATAAAGATACAGTTAGAGTTACAGTATGATCGTGCCAATACCCTGTACAATAGGAACGTGCTGGAATAAGATACAGTTAGAGTTACAGTATGATCTGTGCCACATACCCTGTACAATAGGAACGTGCCTGGAAAAGATACAGTTAGAGTTACAGTATGACTGTGGACATACCCTGTACAATAGGAACGGCCTGGAATAAGATACAGTTAGGTTACAGTATGACTGTGCACATACCCTGTACAATAGGAACGTGCCTGGAATAGATACAGTTAGTAGTACAGTATGATCTGTGCCACATACCCTGTACATAGGAAACGTGCCTGGAATAGATACAGTTAGAGTTATCAGTGTGATCTGTGCCACATACCCTGTACAATAGGAACGTGCCTGGACTGGAATATGATACAGTTAGGTTACGTGTGATCTGTGCCACAACCCTGTACAATAGGAACGTGCCTGGAAGTAAGATACAGTTAGAGTTACAGTATGATCTGTGCCAATACCCTGTACAGTAGGAACGGCCTGGAATATGATACAGTTAGAGTTACAGTATGACTGTGCACATACCCTGTACATAGAACGTGCCTGGAATAAGATACAGTTAGAGTTACAGTATGACCTGTGCCACATACCCGTACAATAGGAACGAGCCGTGGAATTGATACAGTTAGAGTTACAGTTGATCGTGCCACATACCCTGTACAATAGGAACGTGCCTGGAATAAATACAGTTAGAGTTACAGTATGACCTGTGCCACCTACCTGTACAATAGGAACGGTGGAAATAAGATACAGTTAGAGTTACAGTATGATCTGTGCCACATGACCCTGTACAGTAAGGAACGTGCCTGGAAATAAGATACAGTTATGAGTTACAGTATGACCTGTTGCCACATACCCTGTTCAATAGGAAGAGCCTGGAATAAGATACAGTTAGAGTTACAGTATGACTGTGCCACTACACTGTACAATAGGAACGGAGCTGGAATAAGATAACAGTTAGAGTTACAGTATGCTCGTGCCACATACCCTGTACATAGGGAACGAGCCTGGAATATGATACAGTTAGAGTTACAGTATGATCTGTGCCACATACCCTGTACAGTAGGAACGTGCCTGGAATAGATACAGTTGAGGGTACAGTATGACCTGTGCCACATTACCCTGGACAATAGGAACGAGCCGGAATAAGATACAGTTAGAGTTACAGTATGACTGTGCACCATACTGTACAATAGGAACGGCCTGGAATATGATACAGTTAGAGTTACAGTAGATCTGTGCCAATACCCTGTACAATAGGAACGTGCCGGAATAAGATACAGTTAGAGTTACAGTATGCCTGTGCCACATACCCTGTACAGTAGGAACGTGCCTGGAATAAGATACAGTTAGAGTTACAGTATGTCGTGCCAATACCTGTACAGTAGGAAGAGCCTGGAAATAATGATACAGTTAGAGTTACAGTATTGATCTGTGCCACATACCCTGTACACAGTAGGAACGAGCCTGGAAATGATACAGTTAGAGTTACAGTATGACTGTGCACCATACCTGTACAGTAGGAACGTGCCTGGAATAAGATACAGTTAGAGTTACAGTATGATCTGTGCCACATACCCTGTACAGTAGGAATGAGCCTGGAATTATTGCGCACAGTAACAACAAAATCCCCTCTGCTGTGGATCACTCTGTTATTTTTGGATCGCCAATAGAAAACAAGGTGAAGGATTCAGTATCTGAAATATAAAGCACCTTACCAGACCATTGCCAGACCACCAGTGATAGTCATATAGCAGTTCAGGGATGTTCAGTTCTAAGCATTTAATGCGTTCATAAACAAGCGTGCGATCGCGGGGTCCTGACCTGTGACGCACAATGGTTTGTATGAATGAACGTACGGGCGATAATAAAACAATGAAACTATGGTTTGCACTAAGCACATTCAGGGGATTCAATAAAAGTTCTTATCATTTAAAATGGGGCACTTTGCCCCAACTAATCAGAACTTATGTAACATTTAAAAGCTAACATCTGATTGGTTGGGACAAAATTAGCCCCATTTTAAACGATAAGAACTTTTATTGAATAACCCCCATTGTATTTAGATCTGAAACAAACCAGTGTGTTGCTACTTTCCCACAATGCTTCAGTCTGTATTGTTTTTTAAAAGTAAGAACAACCAGAGGAACAGTTTCAGATCCTCAATCAGAACGGACTATGACAACAATTAAAGGGTCACTATACTCACTCAAACAACCTAACATTATCTGAAACTACAATATAAGAGAAGTAAAATAGTGATACCCACATATTTATCTGTGCTTGCTTTGTCATTAAATTATTAATGTTTAGTGAGTGCTCCTAATTGCCCCCACCCTACCTTAGTCACTGCCTTCTTGTAGTTCTGCACAGCCTCACCATGGACACTGTGCAAAGATATCTCCCCCCTCCTCCTTCTTTCTTTTCTCTTAATTGTTGCAGAAAGTGTGCTGGCAGGCCGCTTAAGATCCTAGTAAGAGGTCAGGGAGGGGATACATTATAATGTCTGCTTCTGGTGTGACAGGTCTTTCCCTGTAAATGATTTCAAATGATGAATTCTTAGAATCTACAGAAAAATCCAAAAAAAGTTTTGTATTAGTGGGCTCTGGCCCTTTATAAAAATTATAGTGTTTAGTGTAAAGTTATCCTTTAATATAAATTAAAGGGCATCTATACCGAAAAATAGGTTATTTTAAATTGACCATAACTGGAAACTATAATTCTTCCCAACCACCACTGTATCATTTCTTTGTTGATCTGCCCCCTATTTTTTATATCCAATCTAAAACCTCTTATATTTTAGCTGTCAATCAAGTTCCTTGCTTTAAAAAACTATTCTTCTGTGAGCAGTTTTACTGTAGCTGGAATGGTGACAGAGTTTGACAGTTGGAATGCTGGATGCTGTGTGCAGACTTGACAGTTGGTTTGTGGGAAAAAGTCAGGTCGGATGGAAGTGGGAGTGGTTAAAAGAGGGAGGGGGGATACTGCTCCTAAACAAAATGTGTGCTGGATTGAAGGCATGCAGCAACACACGCAAATCAGAGTAAGTGCTACTTACTTGTATTCAATTCTAGATTAAGATAAGGCAAGGTCATTTTTTCAGTATAGTGTCCCTTTAATATACAGTATGTCACTTAAATATACTAAATAACAAACTGCCTTTTTACCTGTAAGTTGCCATTTTTTATAGTCTTTGTCGTCCAGATTTTTGATCTTAAGGGACAACAACACTGTACCTTTAAAAATGAATGTACCTGTGGTAGGGAGGTAGAATTGATTATTTCTACCTCCCACTATCATGGCAAATTTTCTATGGGTGGAAAGGGTCAACGAACGACTGCCGACCAAGCACCCATACCCAGATTCAGGGCCATAGTGATCGGTTGGCGTTCCACCCAAGAAATATTTGCCATGTGCACTGAGTTTACCTGAGGAAGGGGGTCTGTCCCCCCGATGCCCCCAATACATCATGTTCTGATGTGTGGTTTATTGATTTTGGAGTGCACCCCTCAATTGCTTTTCCGTGTACGGCCTTTAGACCTGGTGGGGATTTAGATTTAGGGTCTTCCAGGTTAGCCAATGACCTGCTACATTTACCTTTTCTACAATGAAGAAGATTGTTAGTTGTAGAGCAATGACCAAGCTCTACTTGGTTTTGGCCAATTCTTACCTTGCACCCTCAGGTATGTCCCACAAGACTCGTATCTCTTATCCCCTGTTGTGATTTCACATTTGTAAAGCGCTGTGTCATTCTTCTGGGTATTTTTGATTTCCAGAACTTTCTTGTCTCTGCTCGTCTGGTACGAAATCCTCCCATCCTTGTTAGCATCACTTTCCGTTACATTGACAATCTCTAATTGGTTCTCACACCACTTGATCTGAATCCAAGTGACATCAATTCCCTTATCAGATTTCTCCTTGTCATAGTTACAGAACAGTCTGGAGACCTCCCCTGGAGTTACCACAAGTGACGTGGGCACCCAGTGCATCTTCAGAGTCCAGCCTAGCTTCCCTGGGTCAACACAAATGCATTATTATAGATAAGGGTTATAATATATGGTCAAGATATAAGATATTTGAACGTAATTTCAACAAACAAACAAAAATATATAAGCAAAAGTATGGCATTGGAACTGACACTCCAGATGTTTACAAACTACAACTCCCAACAACCAAAGCATGTTGCAAGTTGTTGTTTCTGAACATCTGGAGTGCCAAGGAATTGGGGGGGGGGTTTACTATGGGACTTCTGTATAGGAATTCTGCTGTTCATTATGAAAGGGTCCATTTAAAGGGCAACTAAAGCCTCAAAACAATACTGAATCAAAAGACAGTAGTGGTCATAATTTCTACCCTCGGCTTGTACTCAATCAGTTTTTCTTTTTTACATATAGACTGCAGGAGCGGGTGAGAATAGGCTGACCCCGTATACCCAGGCCAATGTCCCTTGATTTCTTGTCAGATCGACAGAACCAAAAATGATTTGTTATGAGAAAAAAAGCAGCACAGTCAATATTTTAGCCCAACACCTGATCCTTATTATTAAAATATGCAAGAGGGAATATATAAAGACATGTCTGGTTATTGAAACGTAATATCAAACAAAGTGGGCAGACTACCAAAATATTGACCCATGTGTACCTAGACCTACAGTTATAGTGTGTACCTACCCCTACAGTTATAGTGTGTACCTATCCCTTCAGTTATAGAGTGTACCTATCCCTTCAGTTATAGTGTGTACCTATCCCTATTGTTATAGTGTCTACCTATCCCTAAAGTTATAGTGTGTACCTAGCCCTATAGTTATAGTGTGTACCTATCCCTACAGTTATAGTGTGTACCTAGCCCTACAGTTATAGTGTGTACCTATCCCTACAGTTATAGTGTGTACCTATCCCTACAGTTATAGTGTGTACCTATCCCTATAGTTATAGTGTGTACCTATCCCTACAGTTATAGTGTGTACCTATCCCTATAGTTATAGTGTCTACCTATCCCTAAGTTATAGTTAGGTGTACCTATCCCTAGTTATAGTGTGTACCTATCCCTCCAGTTATAGTGTGTACCTACCCTAATTTAATGTTACCTATCCCTACAGTTATAGTGTGTACCTATCCCTATAGTTATAGTGTCTACCTATCCCTACATTTATAGTGGTGTACCTATCCCTATAGTTATAGTGTGTACCTATCCCTCAGTTTAGTGTGTACCTATCCCTATAGTTATAGTGTGTACCTATCCCTATAGTTTTATAGTGTCTAACCAATCCCTATTTATAGTGTTACCTATCCATAGTTATAGTGTCTACCTATCCCTACAGTTATAGTGTTGTGCCTATCCCTATAGTTATAGTGTCTACCTATCCCTACAGTTATAGTGTGTACCTAATCCCTACTTTATAGTGTGTACCCCCCTATATTATAGTGTCTACCTATCCCTACAGTTATAGTGTGTACCTATCCCTACGTTTATAGTGTCTACCTATCCCTACAGTTATAGTGTGTACCTATCCCTACAGTTTAGTGTGTACCTCCCTATTTAGTGTTACCTATCCCTATAGTTATAGGTGTACTATCCTACAGTTATAGTGTGTACCTATCCCTATTGTTAGGTGTCTACCTATCCCCTAAGTTATAGTTGTGTACCTAGCCCTATAGTTATAGTGTGTACCTATCCCTATAGTTTATAGTGTGTACCTATCCCTACAGTTATAGTGTGTACACCCATCCTAATTGTTATAGTGTCTACCTATCCCTAAGTTATAGTGTGTACCTAGCCCTATAGTTATAGTGTGTACCTATCCCTACAGTTATAGTGTGTACCTATCCCTCCTACAGTTATAGTGTGTACCTATCCCTATAGTTTAGTGTGTACCTATTCCCTACGTTATATGTGTACCTATCCCTATTGTTATAGTGTCTCCTACTACCCTAAAGTTATAGTGTGTACCTAGCCCTATATTTTATAGTGTGTACCTATCCCTACAGTTATAGTGTGTACCTATCCCTATGTTATAGGTTACTACCCTAGTTTAGTGTGTACCTAGCCCTATAGTTTATGTGTGTACCTATCCCTACATTATAGTGTGTACCTATCCCTATTGTTAAAGTGTCTACCTATCCCTACAGTTATGTGTGTACCTATCCCCTATTGTTATAGGGTCTACCTATCCCTAAGTTATAGTGTGTACCTATCCCTATATTATAGTGTGTACCTATCCCTACATTATAGTGTGTACCTACCCCATAGTTATAGTGTGTACCTATCCCTACAGTTATGTGTGTACCTATCCCTATTGTTATAGTGTCTACCTATCCCTAATCCCTAAGTTATAGTGTGTACCTAGCCCTATAGTTATAGTGTGTACCTATCCCTACAGTTATAGTGTGTACCTACCCTATAGTTTATAGTGTCTACCTATCCCTACTTTATAGTGTGTAACTATCCCTATAGTTATATTGTCTACCTATCCCTACAGTTATAGTGTGTACTATCCCTAACAGTTTAGTGTGTACCTATCCACTAGTTATAGTGTGTACCTCTACCCTATAGTTATAGTGTCCTACCTATCCCTCAGTTATAGTGTGTACCTATCCCTATAGTTATAGTGTCTACCTATCCCTACAGTTTAGTGTGTACCTATCCCTATAGTTTATAGTGTGTACCTATCCCTAAGTTATAGTGTGTACCTATCCCTATTGTTATAGTGTCTACCTTCCCTAAAGTTATAGTGTGTACCTAGCCCTATAGTTATGTGTGGTGTACCTATCCCTATAGTTTATAGTGCACCTATCCCTCCAGTTATAGTGTGTACCTACCCCTATTGTTATAGTGTCTACCTATCCCTAAGTTATAGTGTGTACCTAGCCCTATAGTTATGTTGTGTACCTATCCCTACCGTTATAGTGTGTACCTAGTCCTACAGTTATAGTTTGTCCTATCCCTATAGTTATAGTTGTGTCCCTATCCCTAAGTTATAGTGTGTACCTATCCCTTTTTTATAGTGTCTACCTATCCCTAAGTTATAGTGTGTACCTAGCCCTATAAGTTATAGTGGTGTACCTATCCCTACCAGTTATAGTGTGTACCTATCCCTATTGTTATAGTGTCTACCTATCCCTAAGTTATAGTGTGTACCTGCCCTATAGTTATAGTGTTTACCTATCCCACAGTTTATAGTGTGTACCTATCCCTATTGTACAGAGTTACCTATCCCTAAGGTTATAGTGTGTACTACCCTATAGTTATAGTGTGTACCTATCCCTACAGTTATAGTGTGTACCTAGCCTATAGTTATAGAGTGTCCTACCTATCCCTAAAGTTTATAGTTGTGTACCTATCCCTATGTTTAGTGTCACCTATCCCTACAGTTAAGTTGTACCTATCCCTACAGTTATAGTGTGTACCTATCCCTATAGTTATAGTGTGTACCTATCCCTATAGTTATAGTGTCTACCTATCCCTAGTTATAGTGTGTACCTATCCCTATAGTTATAGTGTCTACCTATCCCTACAGTTATAGGGTGTACCTATCCCTATAGTTATAGTGTGTACCTATCCCTACAGTTATAGTGTGTACCTATCCCTATTGTTATAGTGTTACTATCCCTAAGTTATAGTGTGTACCTAGCCCTATAGTTTATAGTGTGTACCTATCCTAGTCGTGTGTACCTACGCCTAAGTTAGTGTGTACCTATCCCTATTGTTATAGTGTCTACCTATCCCTAAAGTTATAGTGTGTACCTAGCCCTATAGTTATAGTGTGTACCTATCCCTACAGTTATAGTGTGTACCTATCCCTACAGTTATAGTGTGTACCTATCCCTATAGTTATAGTGTGTACCTACTCCTACAGTTATAGTGTGTACCTATCCCTTTGTTATAGTGTCTCCATCCTAAGTTATAGTGTGTACCTACCTATAGTTATAGTGTGTACTATCCCTACAGTTTATAGTGTGTACCTATCCCTATTGTTATAGTGTCGTACCTATCCCTAAAAGTTATAGTGTGACCTAGCCTCTATAGTTATAGTGTGTACTATCCCTACAGTAGTGTGTACCTATCCCTATTGTTAAGTGTCTCCTATCCCTACAGTTATAGTGGTACCTATCCCTTTGTTATAGGTCTACTATCCCTAAAGTTATAGTGTGTACCTATCCCTATAGTATAGTGTGTACCTATCCCTACAGTTATAGTGTGTACCTATCCCTATAGTTATAGTGTGTACCTATCCCTACAGTTATAGTGTGTACCTATCCCTAAGTTATAGGTCTACACTATCCCTAAAGTTATAGTGTGTACCTAGCCCTATATTATAGTGTGTACCTATCCCTTCAGTTATAGTGTGTACCTATCCCTACAGTTAATAGTGTGTACCTATCCCATAGTTATAGGGTGTACCCTATCTACATAAACTACACTAAATCACCCTAAACAAGTTAAATAGTGTGTACCTATTCCACTTCATTGTTATAGTGTCCTACCTATCTCTAAAGTTATAGTGTGTACCTAGCCCTATAGTTTTAGTGTGTACCTATCCACTACAGTTATAGTGTCGTACCTATACCCTATTGTTATGTGTCTACCTATCCCTAAAGTTATAAGTGTGTACCTGAGCCCTACCCTTAGTTATAGTGTGTACCTATCCTACGTTATAGTGTGTAACCATCCCTAATAGTTATGAGTGTGTTACCCTATCCCTACAGTTATAGTGTGTACCTATCCCTATTTATAGTGTGTACCTAAAATTCTATATACCAGTTTAGTGTGTAACCTACTTCCATGTTAAGTGTCTACCTATCCCTAAATTATATAATGTGTACCTACCCTATAGTTTAGTGTGTACCTAATCCCTACAGTTTAGTGTAGCCTATCCCTATTGTTAGTGTCTATCCCTAAGTTATAGTGTGTACCTAGCCCTATAGTTTGTGTGTACCTAATCATACAGTTATAGTGTGTACCTATCCCTACAGTTATAGTGTTACCTATCCCTATCCCTATATTTATAGTGTGTACCTATCCCTACATTATAGAGTGTGTGGTACCTATGTCCTACCCATTGTTATAGTGTCTACCTATCCCTAAAGTTATAGTGTGTACCTATCCCTATAGTTATAGTGTGTACCTATCCTCCTTTGTTATAGTGTCTACCTATCCCTAAGTTTAGTGTTACCTACCCTAAGTTATAGTGTGTAACCTATCCCTACAGTTATAGTGTGTGTACCTATCCCTATTGTTATAGTGTCTACACCTATCCCCCTAAAGTTATAGTGTGTACCTACCCCATAGTTTATAGTGTGTACCTATCCCGCATTATAGTGTGTACCCTATCCCTATAGTTATAGTGTGTGCCTAGCCTACAGTTATAGTTGTACCTATCCCTATATAAGTTAAGTGGTACCTATCCTCATTATAGTGTGTCTATCCCTATTGTTATGTCTACCTATCCCTAAGTTATAGTGGTTTACCTATCCCTATAGTTAATAGTGTGTACCTATCCCTACAGTTTATGTGTGTACCTATCCCATTGTTATAGTGGCTACCTATCCCTAAATATAGTAGTGTGATACCTAGGCTCCTATAGTTTATAGTGTGGTACCTAGTCCCTACAGTTATAGTGTGTACCTATCCCTACAGTTATAGTGTGGGTACCTATTATTAAAATTCCCTATAGCTTAGTAGTGTGTAGCCTAGCCCTACAATTAATGGCGACCTACCCTTACAAGCTACAGTTTTAGTGTGTACTCATAACTACGCTATCCCTACAGTTATAGTGTCTAATCTGGTCCTACCTCTACCTATCCCTAATTATAGTGGTGTACCCCTATCCCTATCAGTTATAGTGTGTACCTACACCCTACAGTTATAGTGTGTACCTATACTCCCTATAGTTATAGTGTGTACCCTATCCCTACAGGTTATAGTGTGTACCTATCCCTATTGTTATAGTGTCTACCTATCCCTAAAGTTATAGTGTGTACCTATCCCTGCAGCACAGGTCAAGATATGTTAGCCCCAACACCGGATCCTTCTATTAAATATGCAAGAGGGAATATATAAGACATGTCTGGTTCTTGAAACGTAAATATCAAACAAATGGGCAGACTACCAAATATGAGACCCATGTGTACCTAGACCTACAGTTATAGTGTGTACCTACCACCTACCAGTTATATGTGTGTACCTATCCCTTCAGTTTATAGAGTGTACCTATCCCTTCAGTTTATAGTGTGTACCTATCCCTATTGTTATAGTGTCTACCTATCCCTAAAGTTATAGTGTGTACCTAGCCCATAGTTATAGTGTGTACCTATCCCTACCTTTAAGTGTGTACCTAGCCCTACAGTTATAGTTGTACCTCCGTAACATACCCTCATATCCTAACAGTTATTTGTGTGACCTATCCCTACAGTATAGTGTGTACCTATCCCGGATAGTTATAGTGTCTACCTATCCCTACAGTTATAGTTGTACCTATCCCTATAGTTATAGTGTCACCATCCCTACAGTTATAGTGTGTACCTATCCCTAACAGTTTATAATGTGTACCATCCCTACAGTTATAGTGTTACCTATCCCTATAGTTATACTGTCTACCCTATCCCTACAGTTATAGTGTGTACCTATCCCTATAGTTATAGTGTCTACCTATCCCTACAGTTTAGTGTGTACCTATCCCATAGTTTAGTGTTACTATCCTACAGTTAGTGTACCTAGTGTACCTATCCCTATAGTTATAGTGTCTACCAATCTCTATAGTTATAGTGTCTACCTATCCCTATAGTTATAGTGTCTACCTATCCCTACAGTTATAGTGTGTACCTATCCCTATAGTTATAGTGTCTACCTATCCCTACAGTTATAGTGTGTACCTATCCCTACAGTTATAGTGTGTACCTATCCCTATAGTTATAGTGTCTACTACCCTACAGTTATAAGTGTTACCTTCCTACGTTATGTGTCTACCTATCCCTACCAGTTTAGTGTGTCCATCCCACAGTTATAGTGTGTACCTATCCCTATATTATAGAGTGTCCTATCCCTATTTATAGTGTTACCTTTCCTACAGTTATAGTGTGTACCTCTCCATTTGTTGTGTCTACCTATCCCTAAGTTATAGTGTGTACCTATCCCTAATTTATAGTGTGTACCTATCCCTATAGTTTATAGGGTGTACCTATTCCCTACAGTTATAGTGTGTACCCATCCCTATTGTTATAGTGTCTACCATCCCTAAAGTTATAGTGTGTACCTAGCCCTATAGTTTAGTGTGTACCTATCCCTACAGTTATATGTGGTACTATCCCTACAGTAGTAGTGTGTACCTATCCCTATAGTTATAGTGTGTACCTATCCCTACAGTTATAGTGTGTACCTATCCCTATTGTTATAGTGTCTACCTATCCTAAAGTTATAGTGTGTACCTAGCCCTATAGTTATAGTGTGTACCTATCCCTACAGTTATAGTGTGTACCTATCCCTATTGTTATAGTGTCTACCTATCCCTAAAGTTATAGTGTGTACCTAGCCCTAATAGTTATAGTGTGTACCTATCCCTACAGTTATAGTGTGTCCCTATCCTATTGTTAGTGTCTACCTACCCCACAGTTATTGTTTCCTACCCTATTGTTATAGGTCACCTTCCCCAATTTATAGTGTGTACCTATCCCTACAGTTATAGTGTGTACCATCCCTACAGTTATAGTGTGTACCTATCCCTATAGTTATGGTGTGTACCTATCCCTACAGTTATAGTGTGTACCTATCCCTATTGTTATAGTGTCTACCTATCCCTAAAGTTATAGTGTGTACCTAGCCCTATAGTTATAGTGTGTACCTATCCCTACAGTTATAGTGTGTACCTAGCCCTATAGTTATAGTGTCTACCTATCCCTACAGTTATAGTGTGTAACTATCCCTATAGTTATAGTGTCTACCTATCCCTACAGTTAAAGTGTGTACCTATCCCTACAGTTATAGTGTGTACCTATCCCTATAGTTATAGTGTGCACCTATCCCTATAGTTATAGTGGTCTACCTATCCCTAGTTATGGTGTACCTACCCTAAGTTATAGTGTCTACCTATATCCCTACGTTATAGTGGTGTCCCTATCCCTATAGTTTTATAGTGTTGTACCTATCCTACAGTTTATATGTGTACCTATCCCTATTGTTATAGTGGTCACCTCTAATCCCTAAGTTATAGTTGTACCTAGCCCTATAGTTTATAGTGTGTACCTATCCCTATAGTTATAGTGGGGCGCACCTATCCCTACGTTATAGTGTGACCTATCCCTATTGTTATAGTGTCTACCTATCCCTACCCCGTTATAGTGGTGTCCCTAGCCTATAGTTATAGTGTGTACCTATCCCTACAGTTATAGTGTGTACCTATCCCTACAGTTATAGTGTGTCCCTAGCCTCTAGTTATAGTGTGTACCTATCCCTCGTTATAGTGTGTACCTATCCCTATGTATAGTCTACCTATCCCTAAGTTATAGTGTGTACCTAGCCCTATAGTTATAGTGTGTACCTATCCTACAGTTATAGTGTGGTACATATCCCTATTGTTATAGTGTCCTACCTATCCCTAAGTTATAGTGTGGTACCTAGCCCTATAGTTTTAGTGTGTAGTGTACCTATCCTACAGTTATCGTTGTACCTATCCCTATTGTTAAAGATCTACCTATCCCTAAGTTATAGTGTGTTACCTAGCCCTATAGTTATAGTGTGTACCTATCCCTACATTATAGTGTGTAACCTAGCCCTATGTTATAGTGTCTACTATCCTACAGTTATAGTGTGTACCTTATCCCTATAGTTATAGTGTCTACCTATCCCTACAGTTATAGTGTGTACCTATCCCTACAGTTATAGTGTGTACCTATCCCTATAGTTATAGTGTGTACCTATCCCTATAGTTATAGTGTCTACCTATCCCTAGTTATAGTGTGTACCTATCCCTATAGTTATAGTGTCTACCTATCCCTACAGTTATAGTGTGTACCTATCCCTATAGTTTATAGTTGTACGCTATCCCTACAGTTTAGTGTGTCCCTATCCCTATTGTTACTGTCTACCTATCCCTAAAGTTATAGTGTGTACCTAGCCCTATAGTTATAGTGTGTACCTATCCCTATAGTTATAGTGTGCACCTATCCCTACAGTTATAGTGTGTACCTATCCCTATTGTTATAGTGTCTCCTTCCCTAAAGTTTGTGTGGTACCTACCCTATAGTTATATGTGTACCTATCCCTACAGTTATAGTGTGTACCTATCCCCTACAGTTAAGTGTGTACCTATCCCTATAGTTTATAGTGTGTAACCTATCCCTACAGTTATAGTGTGTACCTATCCCTCATTGTTATAGTGTCTACCTATCCCTACAGTTATAGTGTGTACCTATCCTATAGTTATAGTGTGTACCTATCCCTACAGTTATAGTGTGTACCTATCCCTATTGTTATAGTGTCTACCTATCCCTAAAGTTATAGTGTGTACCTACGCCTATAGTTATAGTGTGTACCTATCCCTACTTTTATAGTGTGTACCTATCCCTATTGTTAAAGTGTCTACCTATCCCTACAGTTATAGTGCGTACCTATCCCTATTGTTATCGGGTCTACCTATCCCTAAAGTTATAGTGTGTACCTATCCCTATAGTTATAGTGTGTACCTATCCCTACATATCTGTACCTATCCTATAGTTATAGTGTGTACCTATCCCTACAGTTATATTGTGTACCTATCCCTATATGTTATAGTGTCTACCTATCCCTAAAGTTATAGTGTGTACCTAGCCCTATAGTTTAGTGTGTACCTATCCCTCAGTTATAGTGGTGACCTATCCCTACAGTTTATGGTGTACCTATCCGTATAGTTTATAGGTGTGTACCTATCCCTACAGTTATAGTGTGTACCTATCCCTATTGTTATAGTGGTCTACCTATCCCTAAAGTTATAGTGTGTACCTAGCCCTATAGTTATAGTGTGTACCTATCCCTACAGTTATAGTGTGTACCTATCCCTATTGTTATAGTGTCTACCTATCCCTAAAGTTATATGTGGGTAACCTAGCCCTATAGTTATAGTGTGTCCTATCCCTACAGTTATAGTGTGTACCTATCCCTATAGTTATAGTGTGTACCTATCCCTACGTTATAGTGTGTTACCTATCCCTATAGTTATAGTTGTGTACCTATCCCTACAGTTATAGTGTGTACCTATCCCTATTGTTTTATAGTGTCTACCTATCCCTAAAGTTATAGTGTGTACCTATCCCTATAGTTGTGTGTACCTATCCCTACAGTTTATAGTGTTACCTATCCCTATTGTTTTAGTGTATAACGTTGGTACCATCCCTAATAGTTATAGTGTGTTACCTACCCCTAAGTTCATAAGTGGTACCTTCCCTACATTTATTAGGTGTACCTATCCCTACAGTTATAGTGTGTACCTATGCCTTCTAATAAGTTATAAGTGTGTACCTAGCCCTACAGTTATAGTGGTGTACCTATCCCTACATTCTATAGTTTACCTACCGTAAAGTTCTTGGGTAACCTACCCTATAGTTATAGTGTGTACCTATCCTATTGTTATAGTGTCTACCTATCCCCCTAAAGTTATAGTGTGTACCTATCCCTATAGTTATAGTGTGTAACCTATCCCTACAGTTATAGTGTGTACCTATCCCTATTGTTATAGTGTCTACCTATCCCTAAGTTATAGTGTGTACCTACCCTATAGTTATAGGTGTACCTATCCCTACAGTTATAGTGTGTACCTATCCCTAAGTTATGTGTTACCTATCCCTACAGTTATAGTGTGTACCTATCCCTATAGTTATAGTGTGTACCTATCCCTACAGTTATAGTGTGTACCTATCCCTATTGTTATAGTGTCTACCTATCCCTAAAGTTATAGTGTGTACCTATCCCTATAGTTTAGTGTGTACCTATCCTACAGTTATAGTGTGTACCTATCCCTATTGTTATAGTGTGTCCCTATCCCTAATGTATAGTGTGTACCTACCCTATATTTATAGTGTGTACCTTCCCCTACAGTTATAGTGGGTACCTATCCCTACAGTTATAAGTGTGTACCTATCCCTATATGTTACTATAGTGTGTACCTATCCCTACAATTAGTTGTACCTCCCTCATTTATAGTGTGTACCTATCCCTCAGTTATAGTGTCTACCTATCAAAAGTTTGGTGTACCTACCCTATGTTATAGTGTGTACCTATCCCTACGTTATAGTGTGTACCTATCCCTATTTTAGTGTGTACCTATCCCTACAGTTATATGTGTGTACCTATCCCTATTGTTATAGTGTCTACCTATCCCTAAAGTTATAGCTGTACTATCCCTATAGTTTAGTGTGTACCCCTGGCCCTATACAATTATAGTGTGTACTATCCCTAGTTTTTAGGCCTGTACCTATCCCTACATTTATAGTGTGTACCTATCCCTATTGTTATAGTGTCTACCTATCCTAAAGTTATAAGTGTGTTACCTAGCCCTATAGTTTAGTGTGTAACCTATCCCTACAGTTATAGTGTGTACCTATCCCTACAGTTATAGTGTGTCCCTATCCCTATAGTTATGTGTGTACCTAGCCCTACAATTATAGTGTGTACCTAGCCCTACATTTAAGTGTGTACCTATCCCTACAGTTATAGTGTCTACCTACCCTAAAGTTATAGTGTGTGTACCTATCCCTATGGTTATAGTGTGTACCTATCCCTACAGTTATAGGTACCTCCCATAGTTATAGTGTGTACCTATCCCTACAGTTATAGTGTGTACCTATCCCTATTTGTTATAGGTGTCCCACACTATCCTAAAGTTATAGTGTGTACCTAGCCCTATAGTTATAGTGTGTACCTATCCCTACAGTTATACCAGATACAGAAAGGATCCTGCACACTCCCAGTCCAATATTCGCACTAGTAAGGTGCTGGGTGCTCCAGCGTAGTGGCAAACTTCACATGTATCGCAAGGAATGCTGTGCACACCAGACTTATAAAGAAAAGGTGTTTATTACATCAGTAAAAAACCCTGTAACGTTTCGGCGAAATAATTTCCGCCTTCTGTATGTGTCTGATGAAGGCGGAAATTATTTCGCCGAAACGTTACAGGGTTTTTTACTGATGTAATAAACACCTTTTCTTTATAAGTCTGGTGTGCACAGCCATTCCTTGTGATTACATATCCAGATGTTAAGTGGTGTACTATCCCTACAGTTATAGGTGTACCTATCCCTATAGTTATAGTGTGTACCTATCCCTACGTTACTAGTGTGTACCTATCCCTATAGTTATAGTGTGTACCATCCCTCTAGTCTAGGTGTGTACTATCCCTACATTATAGTGTGTACCATCCCTAATTTATAGTGTGTACCTATCCCTACAGTTATAGTGGTACCTATCCTTACAGTTATAGTGTCTACCTATCCATACAGTTATAGTGGTACTATCCCTACAGTTAGGTGTACCTATCCCTATAGTTATAGTGTTACCTATCCTACAGTTATAGTGTGTACCTATCCCTACAGTTATAGTGTGTACCATCCCACAGTTATAGTGTGTACCTATCCTCAGTTTAGTGTGTACTACCCTACTTTAGTGTACCAGCCTTATAGCTATTGTGTACCTATCCCTACAGTTATAGTGTGTACCTATCCCTACAGTTATATGTGTACCTATCCCTACAGTTATAGTGTGTACCTATCCCTACAGTTATAGTGTGTACCTATCCCTACAGTATAGTGTGTACCTATCCCTACAGTTATAGTGTGTACCTATCCCTACAGTTATAGTGTGTACCTATCCCTACAGTTATAGTGTGTACATCGCCCTATAGTTATAGTGTGTACCTAGCCCTACAGTTATAGTGTGTACCTAGCCCTACAGTTATAGTGTGTACCTATCCCTATAGTTATAGTGTGTACCTATCCCTATAGTTATAGTGTGTACCTAGCCCTATAGTATGTGGTACCTATCCCTATAGTTATAGGTGTACCTACCCTATAGCTAAGTATGTGTACCATCCCTAAAGTTATAGTGTGTACATAGCCCTATAGTTTAGTGTGGTACCTATCCCTACAGTTATAGTGTGTACTATCCCTATTGTTTTAAAGAGTCTACCTATCCCTAAGTTATAGTGGTACCTATACTAAGTTTAAGTGTGTTACCTACCCTAGTTATAGTGTGTACCTATCCCTACAGTTATAGGATTGTGTACCTATCCCTAAGTTTAAGTGTGTACCTATCCCTACAGTTCTAGTGTGTACCTATCCTACAGTTATAGTTGTACCTATCCCTACATTTATAGTGTGTGTACATATTCCATACAGTTATAGTGTGTACCTATCCCTACAGTTATAGTGTGTACCTATCCCTACAGTATAGTGTGTACATCGCCCTATAGTATATAGTGTGTACCTAGCCCTAAGTTATAGTGGTACCAGCCTAAGTTATAGTGTGTACCTATCCCTATAGTTATAGTGTGTACCTATCCTATAGTTATAGTGTGTACCTAGCCCTATAGTTTAGGTGTACTATCCTAAGTTATAGGTGTACAAGCCCTATAGCTTATAGTGTACATACCCTCACATTATAGTGTGTACCTACCCTATAGTTATAGTGTGTTAATCGCCCTATAGTTATAGTGGTACCTAGCCTACTAGTTATAGTGTTCTACCTAAGCCCTATAGTTATAGGTGTACTACCCACAGTTATAGTGTGTACCTATCCCTATAGTTATAGTGTTACCTATCCCTTATAGTGCTCTATAGTGTGTACCTAGCCCTATATAGTTATAGTGTGTACCTATCCCTAGTTATAGTGTGTACCATCCCCTAGTGCATGTTGGTGTTCCCTATCCCTACAGTTAGTGTTGACTACCCTACAGTTATAGTGTACCTATCCCTATAGTTATAGTGTGTTTAAATATTCCCTATAGTTATAGTGTGTACCTATCCCTAAGTTATAGGGTGTACCTAGCCACGCTATAGTGTGGTACCTAGCCTAAGTTATATGTGTGTACCTACCCTCTAGTTTATAGTGGTGTACCTAGACCTACCAGTAAGTGCCCCTTATCGCCTACAGCGTTATAGTGTGTACCATGCCCTATAGTTTAGTTGACATCGCCCTACAGTTATTAGTGTGTACCTACCTATAGTATAGGTGTACCATAGCCCTAAGTTATAGTGTGTACTAGCCTCAGTTATGGTTGTACCTAGCACCTATAGTTATAGGTTGTACTACCCTACAGTTATAGTGGTACCTATCCCGACAGTTAGTAGTGGTACCATCCCTTAAGTATAGGTGTGTACCAGCCCTAAGTTATAGTGTTGTACCTATCCCTATATAGGTATCTAGATGTGTACTAGCCCTATAGTTATAGTGTGTGTACCTAGCCCTATAGTTATAGGTGTAACTACCCTACAGTTTAGTGTGTACATTCGCCTATAGTTATAGTGTGTACAAATCTGCCCTATAGTTATAGTGGTCTACCTATCCTTACATTATAGTGGTACTATCCTCAGTTATAGTGTGTACCTATCACCTATATTAGTGTTGGACCACCCATAGTTATAGGGTGTACCTAGCCCTATAGTTTATAGTGTGTACCTAGCCTATAGTTATAGTGTGCTATCCCTATAGTTATAGTGGGTACCTACCCGTTATAGTGTGTACCTGCCCTATTAGGTAATGTGTACACTATCCCGACAGTATATGGTGCTATCCCTATAGTTATAGTGTGTACCTACCTACAGTTATAGTGTGTACCTATCCCTATTAGTTTATAGTGTGTACCTAGCCCTACAGTTATAGTGTGTGTACTATCCATTAGTTATAGTGTGACCTAGCCCCTTATAGTTATTAGGTGTGACATAGCACTATGTTGTGTACTTTAATAGTTATAGGTGATTTAATACCAGTTCTTCTCCCTATCAGTTGTGTGGTTAATCCCTATAGTTATAGTGTGTACCTATCCCTACAGTTATAGTGTGTACCTATCCCTACAGTTATAGTGTGTACCTATCCCTATAGTTATAGTGTGTACCTAGCCCTACAGTTATAGTGTGTACCTATCCCTATAGTTATAGTGTGTACCTAGCCCTATAGTTATAGTGTGTACCTAGCCCTATAGTTATAGTGTGTACCTAGCCCTACAGTTATAGTGTGTACCTAGCCCTACAGTTATAGTGTGTACATCGCCCTATAGTTATAGTGTGTACCTATCCCTACATTTAGTGGTCTACCTATCCCCTACAGTTATAGGGTGTACCTATCCCTACAGTTTAGTGTGTACCATCCCTCATTTAGTGTTACCTATCCCTATAGTTATAGGTGTACCTATCCTACAGTTATAGTGTGTACCTATCCCTATTGTTAGGTGTCTACCTATCCCTACAGTTATAGTGTGTACCTATCCCTACAGTTATAGTGTCTACCTATCCCTAAAGTTATAGTGTGTACCTATCCCTACAGTTATAGTGTGTACATCGCCCTATAGTTATAGTGTGTACATCGCCCTATAGTTATAGTGTGTACCTAGACCTATAAAGTTATAAGGGACTGCATGCTGCTGCATTTCCTGACCCCACAATGCTGCCTCCCCAGGGAGAAACTGAATTAGACACAACTTAGCAGATGGTTATACTTCCCCTTTCTGTGATAACAATGCAATACAAGTTCTTCCTGTCTTTTAAAGTAACAACAATTACCTGCAATCCGGTTCAGCAGGTTATCAATGGCCAATGGGGCTTACGTTGTTTTGTAAAATATTGACCGGTAATATAAAGTAATACAGTCAACCAGTTATTGTACAGATTAATAATGACCGACTGTTATTGTCACCACTGACAATATGGCTGCCCATTGGGTCTTAAAATAGTCTCAGCTTTCTGTAGGTCCCATTGATTACATATTAAAGGACAACTCTGATCTGATCCACCAGTTCCCAGGTCTGGTTCTAGTCATTCTGATGCCCTAAGCAAGTTTCTCTTGGTGCCTTGTTCCCAAATGAATTTGCCCAAACCACCTTCTTTGATTAGTCTTTGCATAGATTTTAAAACTCAGCCAAGATAATTATGTTGTGTACAAACTGAGAAGCTACATGGAACTAGATTCCTGATAAGGATCCCTTTCTTTTAAAAGAAAAAAACATTTCTGCTAGGTCCTCATGCCTTGGTTTGCAGTAGTTTCAAAGTTATATTTATCTAATGTTTCACTCCGGTCCACCTCCCAACTGTGTCCTGGGCTTGGCCTATGAGAAGACACACTTTTTAAGAAGCACCATTTCCATTGGCCTAATCTGGGCACATCAGGGGGGGGGGCAGAGTGGACCAGACTTGTCAGTCCAAGAGCTGCCAGCCACCTAATACCTTAAGCACAAACACATGGAATGTTGCAGTTTTGAATAGATCCTAAGAAAGTAACCTGTCAAGTGAATGTACCAGGCAATATAAATAGTTAATACAGTTTTAATCCAGTCGGTGCAGATGAGGTAACCCTATGGGTAATTAAAAAAATTGCACAAACTCACCTAAGAGAAGAATCAGCAGAACAAGGAATGGAACTCGAGACATGGAGAGAATCATGTTACCTTCACTTCGGACTGATATTGTGGAGAATATGTGGACTAAAAAGGAACATCTATGGTTTGTTTGGTGGAACACCAGATCTGTTACTTTTATATCCGTCTTTCCGTGTAACCGCTGAAGGGTTTATAGGGGAGATTCGCTTCAGTGATTAGCAAAACATTTCTTGGCCTCTGGGGGAGAAGCAGAATATTGGCCTTTTAATTCTCTAATACCAAACACACCGAACAACTATAGTCCCAAAAATGGGCCTCATTTACAATGGGGAAAGAACTCAATCTCATTTAGCAGGTCTACCATGTTTCTCCCTGTGACAGAGTAAATGAATATGTAACACTCCCCATTGTCTACTTTTTACCTTTATTTTAGGGTTTTTTTTAGGTGAGAAATCAGTAGCAGTTGCTAAAAGCCTCAACTCTCAGGTTCAGCTGGAAAGGTCTGGGAAAGCATGCCCATAATCCCTTATTTTCTGCTGCTTTAGTTACCTGCAGTTTTGGGATCTTGAGGTCACTGTCATCTTAAAACGCAAGGGGTACCAGTTTGAAAGGGGATTAAATCAATGGGAGAAGGCATAAGTGAAACTGGTCACATTGATGGTAATGGAAGCCACACAAATGGAAAAAATGTCATCTTCGGGCTTATTGTCCAGATTCATATCAATATCAACAAACCCCTTTAGTGTCCACAGTATTGACCACTGATAGGATTAATAAGGCAATGTTCTTTATACTATAACAAGGTTTGCACCTGTAACAAATAATTAAAACCCGAATATGTTGATATACTATATACATACCTCATACTTATATGTACTCATTAAACTTCTTGGAAATCTAATATCCTTATATTTTAAAATAAAGGGGAGCATTATTTATACAGAAATAAGTTTAGGGGTAAGAAGAATATAATGAAAGTTTACTTTCACATGGGAGGGGCCTTTAAAGGAGGGTGTGTGTAACATGTTGGTGGTGAGCTTAGTTCACCATTATCAACGATAATCAGAAATGTAACTCACTTGTCTGAACCCACCCACCCATAATCCTTCATTTAGTAATGGAGGTGAAATAAAGACATATGTCATCTAGTGCAAACATTGAACTGTATATCCAGGAGGGTGGTGGTGTAAGAATTACAATTACATTATAGAACCCCCTGGATCGATATGACCTAAGGAGTGATATTGTTAAATAATCATATTTGATCATTTATCATAGTCGCTAAATACCACCAATATTGGTATTCTTTTGACCGCATCTGTAATATAAGACCAGATCGTAAATTACCTATCCGACTGTTAAATACAGATGCGTAAGTGCCCAGGGTGAGCACTGAGCACTTAAAGTCCTCATGCCTAGGTTTGCAGTAGGTCCGAAAATATATATACCTAATGTTGTGATTCCGAGGTCTGGTCTGCCACGCCTCCTGGTAGTGTCTGAGGCCTGGCCTATTGGAATGCGCACCTTTCAATTGGCTGAATTACAGACTCAGCGGTTCTGTTTCCAGGGTACTTTGATTTGGGGGGGGGGGGAGTATATGTATGCTAGCAGTGTCCTTATCTGGCCTATCAGGTTTGTATAGGTGATCAGTCTGATATTACCAGGCTAAATTAATATATCAGTTCTATTTGACCACATCGAAAATTATAATCTTGCAAATATCTCCCTAATTATTTTACATGATTTATTTGCTGAAACTACAACAGCAGCTTATTTGCCCATTTTCTAAACAAAACAGAAGTGTTTGTGCACATTAAGGCTTCTGAAATGTTCCAGACCTGTCACTTACTAGTATTTAGTCAGGGTGTTTAGATACTTAAGATATTTGTGCTTTTCCTAAGACATATATTGACCTTAGACAAGAGTGAGCCAACATGTATTCAAATATAGAAGGGATTAATGACATTTCTAGGCATAGTCGACCTAGGCGAAAAGCTTGGGCACCGTTCAAATGTGGAGGGCGCCATTCAAAGTTTTTTTTTCTTAGAGCAACAGGTTATTACCAGTCTCTCTTTTTGTATAGGATATAATCATCTTGGATGAGTTTTCCTTTCTATGCAAAGACTATTACAATAGGTGGTTGGGGGAAGTTCTAGTTGGGATGGGGGCACAGGGGAGTCTTGCTTAGGGCACCAAATGGATAGAACCCTGCAAGGGATACTGTGTTGCTGAAAGCTAATAGAACCTACTGACTTAATACATGTCCAGAGTGCTGTTATAAAAGGTCTCTAAGGCGACTTCTAATATCCTTATAATTTACAATAGAGAGTGTGTAAATTAAATAATAGCTGGTCACGATGATTTGTAATTTTATAATGGACCGTGAATAGCCTGCAAATTCCTACTCAGCCCCACTCTTCCTGCAGTGTCCCAAGATCCACAGGAGTAACTGTTCTGTTCTCATTAAGAGTGATAAGTACATATGTACGGTAATAGAATAGAAAGTGTCCCTAGTTCTGTTCTGTTCTCATTAAGAGTGATAAGTACATATGTACGGTAATAGAATAGAAAGTGTCCCTAGTTCTGTTCTGTTCTCATTAAGAGTGATAAGTACATATGTACGGTAATAGAATAGAAAGTGTCCCTAGTTCTGTTCTGTTCTCATTAAGAGTGATAAGTACATATGTACGGTAATAGAATAGAAAGTGTCCCTAGAATTTTTTTGGGAATGTTGGCAAAAATTAAAATTCTATTCTTATAAATGGTGCTTCACTATGTCATCAGTTATAATAAGTGATTACATATGTCACCAGCATCACATGACTCATTTGGCTCAATGTCATAAGACATGTATATTTTAGACAACACTACTTTAAAATGTGCAGATATTAAAAGGCAATACATAACCCATAGTACAATCTAAAGCTTTTTACTATACTAACTTGCACTGTAAGGTCCTGTCTATAATATAAATGGATAATCCAGTACATTTCATTATAGAACAAGGGGCAACTAAATTAATAAGGGGGAAGACAGGCATAAGTTAGGCTAGTTAAAACTGTAAATGATGTATTTAAGAAATATACCCAATCAGCAGTATTAACATAGAAAGAAGTCCAGTGTCGCTATTGAAATCAGTAGCTGAAAGGGATTAGCGAAGTAAAACCTTATAGCACACAATCTAAGGTTGGAGTTACCAAACTGCATTCCCAGTGGATTAAGGGGGAAAATGATGCACGTGATTTGATCTATGAAGTGCCACAAATGTTTGCTCACATTTTCATTTCCACCCTATAGACAAACTCTGTTCTGTTCTGTGAGTCCCTTAGAATATAATAGGTTTCTATTGTGAACATTATAGTTGTGCCAATGACAAGTTAATTAGATGGGGACAGAGGTGTAACTACCAGAGGACCAGTGCCAGTGACCACGTGGGGGCCCCAACTTAAAGGGTATCTATACTCTAAAAAATCGAATTTTCAAAAATTATACCTTTAAATACAGCAAGATCCCACTGAGAGAAATCATCATTTTAATCACAGCATTTACAGGGAAAGACCTGTCACTCCAGGTGAGTGACAGGCTGAGACAGCTCACATCATGACATCTAAGAACGGGAGAATGTGGTATTTTTTATTTTTTTCTCCCTAGGAATTGTGGTATTTACTCCTACCTCCTTCAGGGGCAGGGGGTTTGGGGGGGGGATAACATTTTTAAAATATTGTTTAAACTAGTGTGTTTATAGTGTTAATATACCAATATATTTAGATCAATGGTGTTTTAGGTCCCACCCCTGTTTAGGGGGGGTTTCTCCAATTTGACATTGATGGTCTCTTGCACTTCACCGGTGAACCTGTTTTTCTCGCTGTCTAAAATAAGAACATACTGTAACTGTCCTCAAAGGAATTTCATTTCTCCTTTTGTTGGTGAAACATTCCAGAATCCTACAATGAGACTGTCCTCCTGTGTTGGGCCATGATGTACTTGTTGAATGATTGTTTTGTCTCCTACATGTACAAGTCCTTACATTTTAGGGCAGGGTCTTTAAGCATTGTAAAAGAAATCCTTATTTTCAGCCACACCAGCCACATATGGGATTTGTATATTGTTCTGGGTGATATGTTTAATACTTAATCTGGGTAACTACTGTACCTGTATTCCTTATCCTTAGACTCTGCACCCTTCCATGTCTGCCTGGTGGTGTTCTAATCCCAATATAATCATATAACACACAGGGCCATATTTTAAAATGCGGGTTATCGTAAAAGTACGATCAAGGCCGTAATTGTGATTGTACATTTACAATGTTCGTCCGTACAAGATTACGCAGTAGCAAAATACATGACAATTATGGGAAATCAGAAAGCTCCAATTGTCCATTTACGACCCCAATCTTAGATTTACGACTAAACGTAAATGTAAGATCACGGCAATAACCAAAGGTGCAGTATGGAAAAACAGCGATATCTAAATATGCCCCACAGTCTGAATGGATTTATTTGTTGTTTTCTGGAGTGACAGCTATTACTTGGACAGTTTTATCCATGTATCATCCAGATACCTGAACCAATGTTGTTCCTTGGGATTGGCCCAATAAATATTTTTCCTATTTCCTGATAAGGCCAAAAGATTGCGATCACCCATACAATATTAGGTCAGGGTTTAGCTATGGTAGTTATGGTTCAGTAGCAGAAAGCAGTCAGGGAATACTAGGTATTGTCATACTAGGAAACTGTCACGTTGGCAGTGCACACATTCCTGGGCCATACACATTACAGATTTGGTACCTAAATTTCCAGTCCCATGAACAATTCTATTTTTATCGTTTTAGTGTAGGGTGTGAACGTTCAAAAACTACGTAAACCGATGAGGTCGGTCAGATGGGTATGGCCCCTTTTAGAGCCACAAGGATGAAGTAATTGGAGTAACTGATGTAATATTTATTCAGTCAATAGACACAGATACACATCAATGGATTGTCAATATTGAAGTGTTTGGATAAACATGTGTCCTTTTTTTGAGGCTTGCCCTGTAGGGTTGAATTTGCAAATAGTAAACTTATCTTGTAGTCACTTTCTGGGTTGGTTCTTGCTGGTTTAGCTGATTGTAAACAATGATTAGTGCTTAAATGTCACTAGAGGGCTGTATTTCCACAATCAATCATTAATCACTAACAATATCCCTCGCATATCATCCACATAAAAAAAAACCCAGAAGCAGGATTGGTTGATAGAAGAATTTGACAGGTAAGATCTATAGACTATGGGTGCTCAGTTTGGGCTGCATGGCTGTTTTGGATGACTATTGATAAGTCTATGGGCGCTCGGTTTGGGCTGCATGGCTGTTTTGGATGACTATTGGTAGGTCTATGGGTGCTCGGTTTGGGCTGCATGGCTGTTTTGGATGACTATTGGTAAGTCTATGGGCACTCGGTTTGGGCTGCATGGCTGTTTTGGATGACTATTGGTAGGTCTATGGGCGCTCGGTTTGGACTGCATGGCTGTTTTGGATGACTATTGGTAAGTCTATGGGCGCTCGGTTTGGGCTGCATGGCTGTTTTGGATGACTATTGGTAGGTCTATGGGCGCTTGGTTTGGACTGCATGGCTGTTTTGGATGACTATTGGTAGGTCTATGGCGCTCGGTTGGGCTGCATGGCTGTTGTGGATGACTATTGGTAAGTTCTATGGGCGCTCGGTTTGGGCTGCATGGCTGTTTTGGATGACTATTGGTAAGTCTATGGGCGCACAGTTTGGACTGCATGGCTGTTTTGGATGACTATTGGTAAGTTCTATGGGCACTCGGTTTGGACTGCATGGCTGTTTTGGATGACTATTGGTAAGTCTATGGGCACTCGGTTTGGACTGCATGGCTGTTTTGGATGACTATTGGTAAGTCTATGGGCACTCGGTTTGGACTGCATGGCTGTTTTGGATGACTATGGTAAGTCTATGGTGCTCGGTTTTGGCTGCATGGCTGTTTTGGATGACTATTGGTAATCTATGGGCACTCGGTTTGGGCTGCATGGCTGTTTTGGATGACTATTGGTAGGTCTATGGGCTCGGTTTGGACTGCATGGCTGTTTTGGATGACTATTGTAAGTCATGGCGCCACGTTTGGACTGCATGGCTGTTTTGGATACTATTGTAAGTCTATGGGCACTCGGTTTGACTGCATGGCTGTTTTGGATGACTATTGGGTCTATGGGCACTCGGTTTGGACTGCATGGTGTTTTGGATACTATTGGTAAGTCTATGGCATCGTTTTGGACGGCATGGCTGTTTTGGATGACTATTGGTAAGTCTATGGGCACTCGGTTTGACTGCATGGCTGTTTGGATGACTATTGGTAAGTCTATGGGTGCTCGGTTTTGGCTGCATGGCTGTTTTGGATGACTATTGGTAAGTCTATGGGCACTCGGTTTGGGCTGCATGGCTGTTTTGGATGACTATTGGTAGGTCTATGGGCGCTCGGTTTGGACTGCATGGCTGTTTTGGATGACTATTGGTAAGTCTATGGGCGCACAGTTTGGACTGCATGGCTGTTTTGGATGACTATTGGTAAGTCTATGGGCACTCGGTTTGGACTGCATGGCTGTTTGGATGACTATTGGTAAGTCTATGGGCACTCGGTTTGGACTGCATGGCTGTTTTGGATGACTATTGGTAAGTCTATGGGCACTCGTTTTGGACTGTATGGGTGTTTTGGATGACTATTGGTAAGTCTATGGGCACTCGGTTTTGGCTGCATGGCTGTTTTGGATGACTATTGGTAAGTCTATGGGTGCTCGTTTTGGCTGCATGGCTGTTTTGGATGACTATTGGTAAGTTCTATGGGCACTCGGTTTGGGCTGCATGGCTGTTTTGGATGACTATTGGTAAGCTCATGGGCGCTCGGTTTGGACTGCATGGCTGTTTTGGATGACTATTGGTAAGTCTATGGGCGCACAGTTTGGACTGCATGGCTGTTTTGGATGACTATTGGTAAGTCTATGGGCACTCGGTTTGGACTGCATGGCTGTTTTGGATGACTATGGTAAGCTATGGCGCACGTTTGGACTGCATGGCTGTTTTGGATGACTATTGGTAAGTCTATGGGCGCACAGTTTGGACTGCATGGCTGTTTTGGATGACTATTGGTAAGTCTATGGGCACTCGGTTTGGGCTGCATGGCTGTTTTGGATGACTATTGGTAGGTCTATGGGTGCTCGGTTTGGACTGCATGGCTGTTTGCATGACTATTGGTAGGTCTATGGGCGCTCGGTTTGGACTGCATGGCTGTTTTGGATGACTATTGATAAGTCTATGGGTGCTCGGTTTGGACTACATGGCTGTTTTGGATGACTATTGGTAAGTCTATGGGCTCGTTTGGGCTGCTCGTGGCTTTTGGATGACTATTGGTAGTATATGGGTGCTCGGTTGGACTGCATGGCTGTTTTGCATGACTAGTGTAGGTCTATGGGCGCTCGTTTGGACTGCATGGCTGTTTTGGATGACTATTGATCTCTATGGGTGCTCGGTTTGGACTGACATGGCTGTTTTGGATGACTATGGTAAGTCTATGGGTCGCTCGGTTTGGGCTGCCATGGCTGTTTTGGATGACTATTGGTAGGTCTATGGGTGCTCGGTTTGGGCTGCATGGCTGTTTTGGATGACTATTGGTAAGTCTATGGGCACTCGGTTTGGACTGCATGGCTGTTTTGGATGACTATTGGTAAGTCTATGGGTGCTCGGTTTGGGCTGCATGGCTGTTTTGGATGACTATTGGTAAGTCTATGGGTGCTCGGTTTGGACTGCATGGCTGTTTTGGATGACTATTGGTAGGTCTATGGGTGCTCGGTTTGGGCTGCATGGCTGTTTTGGATGACTATTGGTAGGTCTATGGGTGCTCGGTTTGGGCTGCATGGCTGTTTGGGATGACTATTTGAAGGTCTATGGGTGCTTGGTTGTGGTCGTTGATGACCACAACCCTTATATTGAATAGGCTACACAGCGCTATTTCAAAAAATGTTTGGAAATAACACTGCCACCACAAAATGAGTGTAAACCCCGCAATATAGCATCATGCCTTAAGTCTTGTTCACAATAACTTCCGAGTCCTAGTGCTAGTGCTGGCCGTTATTAAAATTTCTTAACCGCTGCACAATTTTCGCTGTGGTCAGAAAGCAACAAAATATTAATACCAACACTACAACATACCGAAATATGAAGATTGCTATCGGTTATTACTGATAATGATCCTTTATAAATATGGCACCGATTGTATGGCATGCACAGGATAAATTCTGCACTGAGTGTTAGGGGTGAGTGGTCAAGTCAGATGGACTGTCATTTCTGGACTTTAGACATTAATAACAGGGAGATTAAATAAAATCAGATCTTATTTAACATTTGAAAGCTAACATCTGATTGGTTGGGGCAAAATTAGCACCATTTTAAACGATAAGAACTTTTATTGAATAACCCTGTAATATGCTTATAAGTGTACATGGTATTGAGAGGTTCTCTGTTCTAGTGTAACTAGTGGTTGTTATTTATTCTATATAAGTTTTGGTTTAGGTATTTCTAGCTGGGACTATTAAAGGAATATTCCCTATTTTAATACCCTATAGCGTAAGTTTACGACTGCGTTTGTAAATGTATCAGCGCGTTCATAAAATTGCTGATTGTTAAAGGCGCAGTATTGCTCCTTAGTGATAACGATACTTTAAGGCCCTGGGAACCTGTTCTGGGGAGTATTTGGGGATTGATTCAGGCTAAGCTCCATTTTTATACTGCATTATAGTTTATATTATCTCCCAAAATTATAACCTGACCTGATTGGGAAGCTGTGACCATTGGAGGGACTGTGACTCATACAGATTGTCCTTAATTCCAATGGTAATTGGACCTACAGAACTCCCAGCACTTCCCAGCAGAGGGAGCCAGTGATCTAAACAAACCAAAACATATTTCAGAAATACATTTACAGTTTATTGAGTGATAATGGACCCATTAAAGTCAATGGGGACCCAATAGTTGGAAAAGTTTGAATAAAATATGGTATAAAGAGCACTTACTGTACATGGCTCTGGGGAACACGTACAAATGGGCAGAACTTGACATAAAGTCACTTGCTTCACACGTGTGCTACTTTCCAACTTCCGCATTCGACATTTAGCCAAAAAATTCAATATTTCTAGAATCTGTTTCTGAATCTCTGATAAAGGGTGCTCATTATTATACGAGGGATCATGTCCAGCATGCAGTGGGAACGGTTCCTTGTTGCATACCTCAACTAAAGGGATTAAAGGGAATGTCCACCCCTTATTAAAAAAATCCCAATATATTGGGCAGAGCCCCTCAAAACCTAGTTTCCCTTTGTTAAAATGTAATAATTCTGATCCCAGCAGGAGAAATCATACTTACAAGCTCCTCGATCCACCGCCGCGGTTCTCCGGGTAAGCCAGTCAGTCTCAGCCATGACAGAGACGTCACGCCCAATCACTGACTGCCATTCCCGGATGAGCCTCCACTGCGGCTGCTTGGGAACAGAGCAGCCGCAGTGGAGAGGAAGAGGAGAGTCAGGAAGCGGCAGTGGATCTTGTAAGTATAATTTCTCTTGCTGGAAGCAGAATTATTACATTTTAACAAAACGGAACCCAGGTTTTTATAAAGGGGGGACATTCCCTTTAAAGGAAAAGTTCGGTGGAAAATATCATTATTTTTAAAAAAACCTAGTTTATATTGTGCAAACCTAATTATTCTAAAGATTCTCTTCCATTTTAAAATAATCGGTTGAATTTAAAGTGTATGTATACTGAAAAAATGACTTTGCGTCATCTTAATCTATAAATAAATACATGTAAGTAGCACTAACTCTGAGGTGTGCGTGTTGCTGCATGCCTTCAATACAGTACTTGTTTTGCTCAGGCTGTGACCACTGACCTGACTATTTTCCCCCATACCAACTATTCCAGAAAAAACTATTACAGAAATGCTAAAATGTAAGATGTTTCAGATTGGATATCTAATGAAATAGGGGGCAGGTCAACAAAAAAACAGTACAGTGATAGTTGGGATGAATTATAGTTTCCACTAATGGGCAATTTAAAAAAACTAATTTTGTACATACCCTTTAAACCCCTTGATAATCCCTGCTGTTGATATTAGTGAGCTGACATTTCAGGTTCTCACCTGCCGAGTTGCCTTTTATACCCAGGAGGTTGGCACTGCTAAAAAGAGCTTCCATTGGGGAATATGGGACATGTGGCTGGATCATTTCCCCAAATTCAATACATTTTAAAAAATTCTCGAAAAGACTGAAAAGTCAGAAAAGTCAGAGTTTGTTCGAACTCATAAAATACGATAGAAATTCAGTTTCAGGTCCAGTTCTAGTCCATGTTTATGCCAAGAGGAATAAAAGAAATACTTTATAAATAAAATTCATTTCTATTCAATATTAATCTTTTCTTTGTATCTTATTAAACTTTCTACTAGAAATAACGTTGTAGAGTCAACCAGTGAAATCCTGATGATTGACTTGGAATCTAAATTACACTGTGTTACCGCATTACGGGAAGGACCAAAGCTGGTCTAGCAGGAAAGCACAGCAACTTAGTTAGGGGTGAGGATCTAATGGTTTAAAGGGCATGTCTACCCCTAAAACCAAAAACTAGTCACTTGTCTGTTACCTACCCCCAACTCCAACCAAAATATTCAGCACAATGTCATCTGTATTACTAACCAGATATTTAATTATTGTCCCCGTTCTAGCTGAGTAAACTGGCTCCTCCCTCCATGCAGTCAATCAAGCCTGAGACAACTGACATCACAACCAATGATTGACTGCTGTTTTCCCTGCTGCATTCTCTGCACATGCTCAAGTTCCTATAAAGCCACTGAGTAGAGGGAAGAAGGACACTTGAGAAAGGACCTAGACTGTCCGAAACATGTCGTGGTGTGCACAATAAATGCACATTTGTTTATAGCAATACCTGTGGGGTTGTCTGAGTTTTTGGTTGCTCTATACTACACACTTTTATTTTGAATTTATGTCTAGGAACAGACATTGGGGCAATCAAATTCTATAGGAGATGTGGTGAGCTAAATTGCATTTATGTTTAGAGGGAGGAGGTGGCAACTTGTAATGTTGGTGGTGTTCCCCGGACTCCAATTTTAGTCGTCTTAAAGGTGCTGTTCTTCTATTACTGCTAAGGGGCTATAACTGAAAGGGGTAGAACAGGGACAATACCTATCATTAAATATCTACTAAGAAATGCATCTAATAAAATGCTAAAAATAGCGGTTGGCATTAGGGGTAAAAATAAAGGGTGGGCATGCCCTTAAAATCCTCCCCCTGGGAACTTTTATTGGGTGGGTGGGGACAGTATAGTTGCCCTTTACTTCTCGTTTCTTCTTACCCATGTCAGCAATGAAGGTGCGTTTCTGGGCCTACCCGTGCGACGCAATGTGTAATTAACGGCTGATGTGTAGATTCGACCAACACCGTAGTGTATGGGCGCTCGGTTGGCAGAAATTGGAGTTTTGTTGGGCCGCGTTAAATGATTCCGTGGGCGGATTATAAACAAAGTCTGACTGAACCAAACGGCAGTTTCGGCCAACTGAGCTCCCATACACTAAACAATCTGCAGCTCAAATGGTTGTTTGTTACATATTGTATATTGGATCGGGGGGGGGCTTACATTCTCTATAACAGATGCAGTTCCCCCCAGACAATCACTGTAGAGCTGGGGGGCGGTGATTTCTAGTTGCACCACTGCTATGTGCTTTATCTTATTTGCATGCCCATTGCTCCAGTCAATGTCTGGATACTTTACATCTCCCATTATTATAACCTGACCTAATCAGGAAGCTTGTAAGAGTGACTGCACCTCATACTGCTTGTACCATGTTCCAATGGTAACTTTTATTACTATGTTGTGACCAACAGAACTCCCAGCACTTCCCAGCAGAGGGAGCCAGAGATCTAAACAAACTGAAACATTTCAGAAAGACCTGCTAGCTCTCATAATTCTGAATAGGGAATAAAACAGCTGGGAAAGGATCTCACCATTTAGAGGTTTTAATAGGGTTCGACGCTAGTTACTAATATGGCTGACAGTGAATGTGAGAAAAGATCTGCCATAGAGAAAGGCTGGAGCTCACAGCTTCAGAAAACAAAACAACCAACACCATAGAATTAATATGTAGCTACACCTTCCAGCATTCTATACAATCAAGGAGCTGCTTATTGGAGAGTAACGAAGAAGGAGCATACTGAGCATGCCTGGACCACCGGTTAGGGAGAGGGGATTCGATACATAACTGCAAATTCACCCTTTCAAGGCTATAAAACACAAGGTTCCAGTATACTTCAGAATAAGAAATGTATAGTTTATCGAGGTGATCAGACCATGCCTAGGGGGGACATTTAATATACCAAAGGAGAATAAAAGAAAACCTTTAACTAATAACCAGCCAACACAAACTCTTCTTAGCGTTTCTGATAGAAAAGACATTGTAGAATCAACCAGTGAAATCCTGATGATTGACCTGGAATCTTAATTACACTGTTACCGCATTATGGGAAGGACCAAAGCTGATATGCTCATTAGTAAACCAGGCCAATATATTGTACGGTGCTTCCTTTCCTGTCTCCTATGTTCTTATATAGCTATTCAATCTAGTGTAACATCATATTTATAGATTAACCAATATGTTATCGTTGAATGAATGCAATAAAATCTACAGGTGCCATCTACAGGTACATTAAAATACCAATAGCGATCAGACACCAACATAAAGACAATTATTCAGGGAGAGGCTGGGAAATATGATTATATTATTACTCTGTTGGATGTTCTTATTTCTATATGTGTCACATGTCTCTGGGATTCGCTGTTGAAGTTTGGGAATTATCGAATACCTGATGAAGGGTTGTGAGGTTCCGTGTATCTATCAGGTCACAATAAACGGTAGAATTGGAGATCCTGGTGTGTGCATGACTGTAAACAGAAGTAAGGCTATTAAAGTCCGTGATTGTTGCCATACTGTGTAATGCGCTAACGCCAAGTAACTGGGAGAAATAAAAATGAATCAACAAGAAAAACAAAAGGTTTCTGCTGCATACCCCGGCTCTAATATTGCCATGTGCCTGCGGGAAAATGGTCAAAATAAAATCCTTACATCATCTGGACGTTACTAACCACTTACATGGTTATAATAACGTCTTCTTTCTATGTCCGTATAATTGTCGCCATTTGATGAAACAGGGCTCTCTGCTGGCCAGGAAAATAAACTGTGTCACAGGCAGTTGGCTCTGTCCCAGTCTGTGTGCAACAAGGTTCTCTAGGCCCATTGTTATAACATATACACAGCCGCATTTATAATTTCCCCTCCCCTAGTCTTAGTTTTGACCCCCATCCCAATCATTCCAATTAATATTTGTACACTTTTGAGAAATTCATTGCACACAGCTGTGCTGAGATCAGGTTTGCTTCTCTATCCTCCCACTTGGAACTGTTTTGTTGGAGGTAACATGGCCTAGGTGGCCTAGTGAGAAATCCGGCCCTGAACATAAAGAATTACTGATAAAAGGATATTCCCTCGATAATTACTTATCACATTGAATAAGTGAGCAATGCCAATTTGCCCAGGAAATAGAGTTAGTTTCTCCAATGTGGTGTTAACTTCAGCCACCTGCGATGGCCCAGTCCGGGACAGGAAGTGAGACAATCGATGGAGGCTCTTGGAAGCTCCCCGTGTTATAATTCCACTTCCTATTGTTTCATTGAAAGCTTTAACAGCTGTTAGTGGAAGACGTTTCTAAGGACTATGGAAATGTCAATAAATACAGGAGATGGATATTTAACAAGAGAGAATTCTGAAATGCTCAGTATTAAAGGGGAAGTTGATACAACTAATTCAGTTTTAGATTTATTCCCACAGTACTTGAATCGAGAATATACTTTATGTATTCAATGCAACTTACACAGACATAATGAGGGATGGTTTATCATGCACTGAGGCTTGATTGGAGAAGCATCTTGTATATTAAATTAAATTTTTCCAGCATCAAGCACCGCAAAACACTAAAGGGCATGGATCAGAGGGCATAAACCTCCCAACCCGGGGGAGAGGGGGCAGGCTGGGTATAGAGGCACAGCCTATGAAAACCCCACTCAGCCCTACCACAGGCCCTTTAGGCCAAGGAGACCCATAGTACCCTCCTCCTTTCTGAGGCCTACAGATAGGGTCAAGTGGCATGGACTGTCCTGAAATACTGGCACATCTTGTGCACTTTGATTAATGGCCAAGAACACACGTTTCCCCCACTTTAAGAAAATTAAAAATTGTGAGACTAAAATGTGTTTATTTTCTTTAAAGGTTAACCCGCAAAAAGAAAAATGTCACGTAAGGTAAGGCAACCCCCACAACCTAAACGCTATGTTTAAAAAAAGCCCCTAAATGTACAGTCTTCGTTCCCTCACCCCTGGCCTCTTTTGCAGGGGTGCCAATCTCTGATGCAGCTGCTGGTCAGCAGAGGGAGCCGAGGGAACAAGGTTGGGTAAATTCGTTTAGAGTTGGGGAGTTGCCTTACCTCATTTGAAGTTATTGCTTCTTCTATAGATCGATGCAGAGACCGAAAGATCCAAAGGGAGGGGGGAGAGCTCCACTGCGCATGCCAGAGTCAACTAAGTAGCAGGCACCGGATTACACACAGAAAGGCTCCTACTCTTCACTTTTCTGGACTTGAGGAGAATGGTAGGTGTCATTATAAGTACACAGTGGGGCCAACAGCAGGTATCCCACCCCTCCCTGGAGCTGCAGGAGGCTCCACCCCAAACTACCACGCCTCCAGAGCACCACTTTTTAACCACCACGCCCCTAACAAGCCTCTTTTGTGACATAAATCACACCCCTTATTCTGCCTCCACCCTGCCCCTTTGATGACATCATTAATGTCACACCAGTCCATCATGCCCCCTTCCCGCCCCCTTCTCCCCACCCTGCCCGGAAGCCACATTGGGCAGGGTAGGATGTCTGCAACAGCGACTTTTTAACACCAGCTAATAGTCCGCTAATGTTAATTCAATGATAGCGGCTTTGGGTAAATTTCCCCACGTTGTGTATATCTGTCCTTGGTATAACTAGTTCTGCTTAATTCTACTTTCATGGTTGTTAGTTTTGTGACAGAACACTGGTCCTCTACCAAGGCCATAGGGAGAAAGAAACTGGACCCTTTCACCTAAAAATTATATTCTATGTCCGGGTAGAGACATGTGTCATATGTGCTCTTCTTCCCGTAGACTTACATAGTACAATCGGGAAAATGAAGAGGTGCACACTACTACATGTGTTACATATGTTTATTGATCACTAACACATAATAAACATATAACATACGTGATCATATCTAGTAATGTGGTGATATCCGGTTAATCTCCAGGGACCAGGGTACTGATCTGTTTTGGGGGTCTCCTGTGCAGTGTGTGTAGGATTGTAACACTCGGCGTGTAAATAAACACCAAACAGCCAGAGAGGCGGATTCCGGTAATGTTTGAACTCTCATCATCATAAGATCCATTAGGGAGGAGAGACACTAATGGAAAAACTGCAGCACACACAAAATAACTTGTTAATTGGGTTTTTTCCCTTTGGTGTTTGCAATGTAGGGCGCGGTTAGACAGCAGCGAGATCTAGTGTGTAGGTAATCTGGTATGGAAGGAACATTCCTAAAGGCTGGTTATCTAAAGGGGAAATAACAATATTACAAAATAAATGAACTATTAATTACCTGCAATTCATTTTCAGTGCAAATAAATTCGGAATTTCAGTGGAGTGCGGGCAGGGATGTAATTCCCGGGCTTTGGTTTCCCTTAGGAATTTCCTAGCACCTGTTGCATCTGCTTTTATTAAAGGGCAAGTCAACCACTCAAAAGAAAAATAGTATATATAGGTAAATAACCCCCAAACTCCAAAATTGCTGTAAATTTACTTATCACATCAGGACTTCGCATTAAATGCAATACCATTGTATGTAACATGTATGACTTTGTATTATTTGCACTATCCTTGTATGTAACATGTAGAGATGCACATAAACAGAATATGGGTGCTATCAACCCCTAATACAAACACCATATCATTTTCCAAAGGGAAAAGGGGAGTAGTGATCAGTAACTGATATTGAACTCACTTATATTATTAAGTGCCAAACCCTTCACTTGGCAGAGTAATTCGGAATCTTGAATAAATTGTCAATTGACAAATGTAGCTACTCACTGCTTTTAACAGGTGGCCCGGGTGCCAATAGCCCCAGGACCAAAAGTACGGCAAGCAATGGTAACTATAACCGGCTCTTATGCACTAATCCGGACCACAAAACTAAACTTTCTCGGGTTAAAACAATCTCTTAATTCCCTTGACGCGTTTCGGAGCAATCTTTCGAAACGCGTCAAGCGAATAAACATATTGTTTTTACCTGATATGAGAGAGTTCAGTTTTGTGGTCCAGATTAGTGCATTGGAGCCTGTGGTACTTACCATGTTAACATGTTGAGACGGAGGAGCCCGTGATACTTATCATGTTAACATGTTGAGACGGAGGAGCCCGTGATACTTATCATGTTAACATGTTGAGAGGGGAGCCCGTGATACTTATCATGTTAACATGTTGAGAAGGAGGAGCCCGTGATACTTATCATGTTAACATGTTGAGATGGAGGAGCCCGTGATACTTATCATGTTAACATGTTGAGATGGAGGAGCCCGTGATACTTATCATGTTACAATGTTGAGAAGGAGAGCCCGTGATACTTATCATGTTACATTTGAGAGGAGGCCCGTGATACTTATCATGTTAACATGTTGAGACGGAGGAGCCCGTGATACTTATCATGTTAACATGTTGAGATGGAGGAGCCCGTGATACTTATCATGTTAACATGTTGAGATGGACAAACTTCCTAAAGTTCAGTTTTTTAGAACTATGGAACTTCAGTAAAAGTTCTATAGTTCTATGGACATTTCATTGAAATGCCGGTTTATTTGGGGTTATTTACCTATATATAATTTTTCATTTGAGGGTGAACATACAAGGTTGCTGGGCTCATAACACAGTTTGCTCCACACAGATGGAGCTTCCACATCTTCCATTTGCATGGGGCGAAACTCGTCCCGAGCCTTCCTTTTAGATCGGTGTCTGATTCCACTAGCTTTCCAATTTCCTCACAGGTCAGGGGTTTAACTAAACCGCATTTCTTTCCGCTTTGTCTGTATTAAATCATTTATTAGAAATTGAAAAGAAATAACCTGATCAGGAAACGTGTCACCCTACAGGCCGGTGGGGCTCCATCTTTGAATACATTGTTGTTCCGTAGAATATCTTTTTCTATGATTTCCTATCTTGGTATTTTTCTGCATTTCGATTGGACAGAATCTTCCCGTTCTCATTTCTCATTTTCAATTCAGTCCATTAACTGTCCCCCTGACCTTGTTTGCTAATCTGCTGTTTTCTTTCATCTCTCCAAAGTCCCAGATATGATCCAAATCCCAGCCCCCTACTCCATCACTATCAGTGCTGCCACTGCTTGTGACCTGTGACATGATCCAAAATCCTGCCCATCATCAGTATCTGCACATTGTTGCCTGTGAGCTTTACTAACAAACAAACTGCTGAAATCTGACTTCTTTCCCCTTTGGCTCCCTCCGTCTTCTCTATTCATCATCGCGTTTCATGTCAGGCTGTAGAACATTTTCCAGAGTTCCGAGATTTTCTTTCGGTCCCAAAAAGCTGACAACTTAATTCATAATTTTAAGTCTCCTCCGATGGACTCATTATCCGGCAGGCCACATTTCTAGAGACCCCGGCTTATAGTTTTATTTGGACCTTTAGACCATTTGGAATCATTAGGGGAATGTGTTTATTTTTTATATGTGAGAACTTTGTAGCTATTTTGAAATTAGCAAAAAAAAAAACAATGCCACCAGCCAATACTGATATGCTGCAAGGCTTGTGGATAAAGTTACATTGGAAGTGCACCTCACTTTTTGGCAGGTAATTAAAGTTTAATTGGATGTTTGCCCAGCCTAAAGGTGTCCATACATTAGGGCATTTCCCCATCTTATTATGCGACATTAGATAGGAATATTGATCGTAATTATGATCGGGAAAGTCAGTTTTTTACGTCAGTTGGGTAAATGATTGTAGTATTTTCTGATGTTCCGATTAAATGTTAATGTAATGTAACCTCACAATATACAACATAATCACCAATCGAATTGAATATGTATGGTACATCTACGTTCAATTAACATTGTACATCTCTCTATCAAAGTATCTGTTTACAATCGCAATTACGATCGCAATAACCTTTTGTAGTGTATGGCCACCTTAATTAACCAATGACTCCTTCCATCTGACAAGTCAAGCATGCTTAGTAATCACTATGAGTCAGCAATGAGAGGTGGAATTTTAATCCATGCAATTCACACATTCTAACTGTCACTATTTCAGCTACACAAAAACTGCACACAACAAAAGAGTTTATGATAATAAGGCACTTGATTGACAGCGGAAAGGAAATCTAAAGAAATATTTAAGAAATTAAAAAAAAAAAAAGTACAGTGATAGTTGAGAACAATTATAATTTCCAGTAATGGGCAAATTAAAAAAGAAAAATCAGTATAGATGCCCTTTAAATTTTTTCTAGTCACTAACAACAGAATGAAGCATCAATTATTAGAAAATAAATCTGTTTATTTTGTTTATTGCCATTTTTCTGGTTTGTTCTAGCTCTTTAATGTCTTCTCAGTTGGGTTAGGGAGAGACAGATGGTGCTGTATATTGCTCTCCAAAAACCAGTCCGCCGGTCTGTTTAATCCAGTCTGTATAACGTCCGATAATGCAAGTGGTCATTTTCTGGTTTCCATGTTATGACCTGATGAATGAAAATGCTTTTTATACAATAGTTATTCAAATAGAACATCCATAATACTAACAGTACAATATATGAAGAATTACCATGTACAATTTAACACGGAATTACCATCATGGAATTACCAACATAAAGCCAAACCGTTTGTCTGTAAACTCTACTTGTGCAATGGACTCTTATCACATACCAAACTGTGTATGTCACACATTGCAATCATAGCACAAAGGTCACAGCTCCCCTCCTGAGAATGCCAAGAGATATTAGCGCATGAATAATTTTATTGTCGGTTCAGGTTTGGGCTTTTCCCTGGTAACGTTTGGCTGTCTGTAGCAGAACAACCCAATGGCAATATTCAATCTTAGCTCCAAACTTTCACCCAATGATATGTTCTACCTACACTACCCCCCCCCCCATATCATGTGATCCATGTCTATCCCTTCCACAATACTTACCTTCCCTGGCCTACACCTTCCCTTGACCTTGCCAGCCATTTCTGAAGCCAGATATTCAGCCTTAAAGCTGTACAAGCTCGTTACAAGTTTGCACACGCACATAGGAGATGGCCTAGTCAGCAGCAAACATTCATTGTCCATAATGTGATCTTAGATCGGAAATCATCTAGGTTTACAGCTTCGTCTGGAGACGAGTCTATGAAGTAATAATAGGTGCAACAGTTGGCTATTAATCCTCAGCAGCCAATCAAATGTTAGCTATTTACATGCCTACTGCAGTTAAAAAAAATCTGATTGGTTTCTGGAAAATGTTTGCACCTCTTGTAATATAAGTCATGGAGGTAGATGCAAAAATAATATTTATAATGAGTTTAAGGGTCGATTGGCTTTGAATGTGCCCAGTGCTGTATCAGTCTGCAGCAGGAATCTGCAATATGTGGTCCATAAGGTGCATACACACGTGTCTGAATGTCCATTTTGGGTGATAATTGTGGCGTGTATGGGCATTTTATCAGCCGAAATGGGCATTCGGTCGGGGACCGGCCGGACGGACATCCGAACGAGCGGCCATTTTGGCTGATAAAGTGCCCATACATGGTAAGGTTATTGGCGGAAATGGCCATTCGTACACATCATGTGTCGCAGTTCAGCACCGTGATGGTAGGTATGTACGAACCTTTACACTGTCACACTACTGAACCTTAATTACAAAATAACACTAAAATCAAGGGACAGGTTTTGTCTTCCTTCCCCGAGAAATAATGTTTGTAATGGGACGTGCCTCGGGCTACTGTAAGACATATACATTTTCCAATTTTTACACCAGGAACATCAGTAGGCAGAGGGAACGTATAGAGAGAGAGAACGTATGGAGAGGGAAAATATGAAAACGGGACCTATTGGGAGGGAACGTATGGGGAGGGAACGTATGGAGAGGGAACGTATAGGGAAGGATACGTATGGAGAGGGAACTTATGGAAAGGGAACATATGGAAAGGGAACATATAACATTGACCAGTATATGGTCCCATTATATGTTAGAAGGATGCCGGACTGAGAGGTTTAACAAGCATTGGAGAGTTTCAGACTGAAAACCCCTGCTTAATAATATCGGTTGTATTCAATTAGATCAACTGAACTTGACGTTTCGCTAGTCATCCGACTGGCTTTCTCAATTCAGAATGACTTGTACAAGAATCTGTGGCAATTATGTACCCTGGAAAATCCCAATTAGCATATCACAGCCAGGTGATAAGGGTGGGATTGGATAGTGGCTAAGAGGTGTTATGGGAACGCCCAGAGTAAGGTGTCTGGGTGTTCCTACTCTGGGCGTTCCTATAACACAAATGCAATTCAGCTCACCACATCTCCTATAGATTTTGGTTGCCCAGATGTCTGTTCCTGGACATAAATTCAAAATAAAAGTGTGTTGTAGATGAGAGCAACCAAAAACTCAGACAACCCCACAGGTATTGCTATAAACAACCATGCATTTATTTGTGCACAATAAATGCATGGTTGTTTATAGCAATACCTGTGGGGTTGTCTGAGTTTTTGGTCGTTCCTATAACACCTCTTAGCCACTATCCAATCACGCCCTTAACACTTGGCTGTGATATGCTAATTGGGATTTTCCAGGGTACATAATTGCCACAGATTCTTGTACAAGTCATTCTGAATTGAGAAAGTCAGTCGGATGACTAGCGAAACGTCTTCAAGAACTAAACTTCAAGTCCAGTTGATCTAATTGAATACAACAGATATACCATGACCTAGATGAATGAATATTACAGATATACAGTGACTGGATGAATGAATATTACAGATACACCATGACCTGGATGAATGAATATTACAGATATACCATGACCTGATGATGAATTATACAGATATAACATGATGGATGGATGAATATTACAGATATACTATGACCTGGATGAATGAATATTACAGATATACCATGACCTAGATGAATGAATATTACAGATATACCATGACCTGGATGGATGAATATACAGATATACCTGACCTGGATGGATGAATATTACAGATATACCTGACCTGGATGGATGAATATTACAGATATACCGTGACCTGGAGGATGAATATTAAGATATACCATGACCTGGATGGATGAATATTACAGATAACCATGACCTGGATGAATAATATTACAGATATACCATGACCTAGATGAATGAATATTACAGATATACGTGAATGGATGAATGAATTTACGAACACCATGACCGGATGGATGATATTACAGATATACCATGACCTGGATGGATGAATATTACAGATATACCATGACCTGGATGAATGAATATTACAGATATACCATGACCTGGATGGTTGAATATTACAGATATACCGTGACCTGGATGAATGAATATTACAGATATACCATGACCTGGATGGATGAATATTACAGATATACCATGACCTGGATGAATGATATTACAGATATACCATGACCTGGATGGTGAATATTACAGATATACCATGACCTGGATGGAGAATATTACAGATATACATGACTGGATGATGAATATTACAGATATACCATGACCTGGATGAATGAATATTACAGATATACATGACCGGATGGATGAAAATTACAGATATACATGACCTGATGAATGAATATTACAGATATACCATGGCATGGAGGATGAATATTCAGATATACCATGACCTGGATGAATGAATATTACAGATATACCATGGACCTGGATGGATGAATATTACAGATATACCATGGACCTGGAGGATGAATATTACAGATATACCATGACCTGGATGGATGAATATTACAGATATACCATGACCTGATGGATGAATATTACAGATATACCATGACCTGGATGATGAATATTACAGATATAAATGACCTGATGGATGAATATTACAGATATACCATGACCTGGATGGATGATATTACAGATATAACATGACTGGATGAATGAATATTACAGATATACCATGACTGGAGGATGAATATTACAGAATATACCATGACCTGGATGAATGAATTACAGATATACCAGACCTGGATGGATGAAATATCGATATACCATGACCTGGAGGATGAATATTACAGATATACCATGACGGATAAGAATATTAAGACATACCATGACCTGGATGGATGATATTTACAGATATACCATGACCTGGATGGATGAATATTACAGATATACAGTGACCTGGATGAATGAATATTACAGATATACCGACCTGGATGAATGAATATTACAGATATACCGTGACTGGATGAATGAAATTATAGATATACGTGACCTGGATGATGAATATTACAGAATATACCAGTGACCTGGATGGATGAATATTACAGATATACCTGACCTGGATGAATGAATATTACAGATATACCATGACCTGATGAATATTACAGATATACAGACTGGATGAATGAATATTACAGATATACCGTGACCGGTGGATGAATATACAGATATACAGACCTGGATGAATAATATTACAGAATATACCATGTCCTGGATGGATGAATATTACAGATATACCGTGACCTGGATGAATGAATATTACAGATATCCATGACCTGGATGATGATATTACAGATATACCATGACCTGGATGGATGAATATTACAGATATACCGTGACCTGGATGATGACTATTACAGATATACCATGTCCTGCAGGGTGAATATTACGATATACGTGACCTGGATGAATGAATATTCAGATATACCGTGACCTGGATGGATAATATTACAGATATACCATGACCTGGAGGATGATATTACAGATATACCGTGACAGATGGAGAAATTACAGATATACTGTGACCTGGATGGATGAATATTACAGATATACCGTGACCTGGATGGATGAATATTACAGAAATACCCTGACGGATGGATGAATATTACAGATATACCGTGACTCGGATGGATGAATATTACAGATATACCGTGACCTGGATGGATGAATATTACAGATATACATGACCTGGATGGATGAATATTACAGATATAACGACCGGATGATGAATATTACGATATCCATGACCTGGATGAATGAATATTACAGATATACCATGACCTGGATGATGATATTTACAAGATAACCGTGACCCGGATGATGAATATTACAGATATACCGTGACTGGATGGATGAATATTACAGAATAACTGACCTGGATGGATGAATATACAGATATACCATGACCTGGATGGATGAATATTACAGATATACCTGACCTGGATAGATGAATATTACAATATACCATGACCTGAGATGAATATTCAGATATACCGTGACCGGATGATGAATATTACAGATGTACATGACCTGGATGAATGAATATTACAGATATACCATGACCTGGATGATGAATATTACAGATAACCATGACCTGATGGTGAATATTACGATATACCATGACCGATGGATGAATATTACAGATATACAATGACGGATGGATGAATATTACAGATATACCATGACCCGGATGAATATGATGAATATTACAGATATACCATGACCTGGATGAATGAATATACAGATACACCATGACCTGATGGATGAATATTACGATATACCATGACTGATGGATGAATATTACAGATATACAATGACCCGGATGGATGAATATTACAGATATACCATGACCTGGATGAATGAATATTACAGATATACATGACTGGATGATGAATATTCCGATATACCATGACCTGGATGAATGAATATTACAGATATACCATGACCGGATGGTGAATTATACAGATATACCGTGACCTGGAGGATGAATATACAGATATACCATGACCTGGATGAATGAATATTACAGATATACCATGACCTGGATGGATGAATATTACAGATATACCATGACCTGGATGAATGAATTTTACAGATATACCCGTGACCTGGATGGATGAAATTACAGATATACCATGACCTGGATGAATGATGATATTACGAAATATACCGTGACCTGGATGGATGAATATTACAGATATACCATGACCTGGTGAATGAATATTACAGATATACCATGACCTGGATGAATGAAATTACAGATATACATGACCTGGATGATGAATATACAGATATACCTGACCTGGATGAATGAATATTACAGATATACCATGACCTGGATGGATGATATTACAGATATACCGTGACCATGGATGAATATTACAGATATACGTGACTGGATGATGAATATTACAGATATACCGTGACCTGGATGGATGAATATTACAGATATACCATGACCTGATGATGAATATTACAGATATACCATGACCTGGATGATGAATATCAGATACCGTGACCTGGAGAATGAATATTACAGATATACCATGACCTGGATGAATGAATATTACAGATTACCATGACCTGGATGAATGAATATTACAGATATACCATGACCCGGAGGATGAATATTACAGATATACCATGACCTGGATGGATGAATATTACAGATATACCATGACCGGATGATGAATATTACAGATATACCGTGACCTGGATGATGAATATTACAGATATACCATGACCTGGATGGATAGAATATACAGATATACCATGACGATGAATGAATATACAGATATACCATGACCGGATGGATGAATATTACAGATATACCATGACCTGGATGGATGAATATTACAGATATACCGTGACCTGGATGGATGAATATTACAGATATACCATGACCTGGATGGATGAATATTACAGATATACCATGGCCTGGATAGATGAATATTACAGATATACCGGACCTGGATGGATGAATATTACAGATATACCATGACCTGGATGAATGAATATTACAGATATACCATGACCGGAGGGAGATATTACAGATATACAGACATGGATGAATGAATATTACAGATATACCGGACCTGGATGGATGAATATACAGATATACCATGACGATGGATGAATATACAGATATACATGGCCTGGATGATGAATATTACAGATATACCGGACCTGGATGGATGAATAGTACAGATATACATACCTGGATGGATGTATATACAGATATACCATGACCTGATGGATGAATATTACAGATATACCATGACCTGGATGAAGAATATTACAGATATACCATACCTGGAGGATTAATTACAGATATACCATGACCTGGATGGATGAATATACCGATACCATGACCTGGATGATGAATATTAAGATATACAGACCGGATGGATGAAATTACAGATATACCGTGACCTGATGGATGAATATTACAGATCTACCTGACCTGGATGATGAATATTAAATATACCATGACCTGGATGAATGAATATTACAGATATACCATGACCGGATGAATGAATATTACAGATATACCGTGACCTGGAGATGAATGACTATTACAGATATACCATGACCTGGATGGATGAATATTACAGATATACCATGACCGGATGGATGATAATTACAGATATACCATGACCTGGATGGATGAATATTACAGATATTCCGTGACCTGGATGAATGAATATTACAGATATACCATGACCTGGATGAGATGAATATTACAGATATACCATACCTGGATGAAGAATATTACAGATATACCGTGACCGGATGGATGAATATTACAGATATACCATGACTGGATGGATGAATATTACAGATATACCATGACCGGATGGATGATATAAGATATACCATGACCTGGATGGTGAATATACAGATATACCAGACCGGATGAATGAATATTACCGATATACCATGACTGGATGGATGAATATTACAAGATATACCATGACCAGGATGAATGAATATTACAGATATACCATGACCAGGATGGATGAATATTACAGATATACCATGACTGGATGGATGAATATTACAGATATACCGTGACCTGGATGAATGATATTACAGATATACCATGACCTGGATGGATGAATATTACAGATAACCGTGACCTGATGATGATATTACAGATATACCTGACTGGATGGAATGAAATTACAGATATACCGTGACCTGGATGAATGAATATTACAGATATACCTGACCTGATGATGAAATTACAGATATACCGTGACCTGGATGAAGATATTACAGAGATACCATGACCTGGATGGATGAATATTACAGATATACCATGACCTGGATGGATGAATATTACAGATATACCATGACCTGGATGAATGAATATTACAGATATACCATGACCTGGATGGATGAATATTACAGATATACCATGACCAGGATGAATGAGAACTTCACAAGCTTGATTAATAATGTTCTGTTAAGTGTCACAGAGGCCACACTCATTGAATAGAATGGAAACAAACACTGGGGTGAACGACTACTGCAGGTTATCTCTAGTAGCCATGCCAGTCACGGTTTGCAGGTCCATCTTGGCCGATTCCTTGTCCAACACCGAACGTGATTTCTATGGGGGGTTGTGTTTTTCTCTCTCCTCCATTTAGTGCTAAAATAACCATGTGAAATAGTTTTTCGATATGAACCCTCCCCCCTCCCTCTGAGCCTGAGAAAGTAAGTCCCAGGACAAACTGCTAATTCCTTCTCAGCTGAGCAGATCCCCCTCCGCCTGTAATTACAAGATTGTCCCTCGTTTTCCTAGAATTGACCATTTTGTTGTGTGTATCACCAAATAAATCATTCCATTTCCTTTGCACCCAATGTGGCCAATTACAAAAGCACCAAACCACAATGTATGCAAATAGCCCAGTGTTATGGACTTCCCCACAATGCACTGTTATATAGCCAAACACCGTCCACAACCAACCGAGCAAATGGACAGGGTTTAATGGAAAACTAAAGCTAAAATGTAAATGTTCACTCTGCAGTGTGCTGTAAATATGCATTATCATGCGATGTGTGCGTATTGTGGGGTTACTGTGTGTTACATCGCACACAAACAGTCCTATTGACAATACACAAAACCACACCACTGGTGGGAACTGGACACATTAAATGTATAGATTATAAACTGTTAATATATGGCAGCCCTCCTTTCAAACCAATCACAGACGCGGCTGCCGGCTTTGAAGATAGCCAGGGGAGCAAAGGGCTGTCAGTGTGTTTAGATCTAACTCGGCGGTTGGGGATGGGAAAGAGAGAGCTACCATATATTAAAAGCATATTGTGCTAGGTGAGGAGCAGCCATGGGGGGATCAGGAGGGAGCGGGGGAAGGGGCTCCCCTGCGCATGACAGAAACAAACTGAGAGGACAGAGCAGAGGCTTTTGGACAGGAAGACAGCTCCTACGCTTTACTTTCCTGGATGTTGGACAAACACTGCAGGAGAACCATAAGGAGCAGGTAAAATAAGGTAAGGATTGTTTTACACTACACAGTGGGGCCAGCACTGGGGCAAATTTTAGTTTAGGGGGTGGACATGTTACAAAGGTGAGAATGAGCCCTAAGTGTCAGCGTAGCTCACAGGGGCAAAGAGGGATTCCTGAAAGGGTTATCATGGGCAGCGGTGATCCCCTACATCCCCTTTTTAAAGGCCACACTAATATTACAGAATATAATTCTCATGTTTATTATAAAATATAAGGATATTAGATGTCACCAAGGAGTTCCCTGACCATATAACAGTATGAGGTATGTAAACATTGTTCTATCCTTTGTTACAGGTGTAAACCTCATTACAGTACAAATGACATCTAAATCTGCTTGTGAAGGTTCTCATTCATCCAGGTCATGGTATATCTTGTACAAGTCATTCTGAATTGAGAGATCCAGTCGGATGACTAGCGAAACGTCTTCAAGAACTAAACTTCAAGTCCAGTTGGTCTAACTGAATACAACAGATAGACATCTAAATCCTTGTTCCATTTCTGGAGTCCAGTTCATGGTAATACTAATGCTATGAGCATAAGCATAAGGATTAAATTCCCATTACTATGTGGCCTCCGTCATTGTCTATGTGATCACTTTCACACCTCTCCCCAAACAATAAACACTCACTCTTCATGTTTGTATTTTGGCTCCTATTGATTTAATCCCCTTCCACACTGATATTCCTTGTATTTGATGTATTTAGGCTCCTATTGATTTAATCCCCTTTCACACTGATATTCCTTGTATTTGATGTATTTAGGCTCTATTGATTAAATCCCCTTTCACACTGATATTCCTTGTATTTGATGTATTTAGGCTCCTATTGATTAAATCCCCTTTCACACTGATATTCCTTGTATTTGATGTATTTAGGCTCCTATTGATTAAATCCCTTTCACACTGATATTCCTTGTATGATGTATTTAGGCTCCTATTGATTTAATCCCCTTTCACACTGATATTCTTTGTATTTGATGTATTTAGGCTCCTATTGATTAAATCCCCTTTCACACTGATATTCCTTGTATTTGATGTATTTAGGCTCCTATTGATTTAATCCCCTTTCACACTGATATTCCTTGTATTTGATGTATTTAGGCTCCTATTGATTAAATCCCTTTCACACTGATATTCCTTGTATTTGATGTATTTAGGCTCCTATGATTTAATCCCCTTTCACCACTGAATTCCTTGTATTTGAGTGTATTAGGCTCCTATTGATTAAGCCCCTTTCCCACTGATATTCCTTGTATTTGATGTATTTAGGCTCCTATTGATTTAATCCCCTTCCACACTGATATTCCTTGTATTTGATGTATTTAGGCTCCTATTGATTTAATCCCCTTTCACACTGATATTCCTTGTATTTCATGTATTTTGGCTCCTATTGATTTAATCCCCTTTCACAATGATATTCCTTGTATTTCATGTATTTAGGCTCCTATTGATTTAATCCCCTTTCACACTGATATTTCTTGTATTTGATGTATTTAGGCTCCTATTGATTTAATCCCCTTTCACACTGATATTCCTTGTATTTCATATATTTTGGCTCCTATTCATTTAATCCCCTTTCACAATGATATTCCTTGTATTTGATGATGTCAAAGTTCCAGAACTGCAAATAATTCTGGGCACTTGTAATCCCCCTATAAAAATGCCTATGGCTCAGGTTACCCCTCAGTCTCGCTATTCAGCCACACCCCCTCACTTACTGATGGTATTGTCACGTGAACCAATAGGAAACAGAACAGGACATTATCAATCATGCTTTCAACTTCAATGCTGTATTTCAGGGGCAACCAGTAGTCCTTCAAATGTTTAAAAACCACAATTCCCAGCATTCCCTAGCTGCAACCATATCACACATATAAATGTAAATTTCTGCAAAACTATGTAAAATAAATAATGAAAGCAAATTGCAAAAATCCTCGGGAAAGCAATTCCTGTCAATTTACCTAAAGTCATTTTTGGACCACAGTTACCCTTTGAGAGTTTGAAGCAGTATTGGCTGTTTAAATGATCCTGACTATTGAATTCTATGTCTGCCTAACACATTGCTGTATCTCTAACCACTGAAATTAGCCGTATTGGGGAGAATCCATGTGTTTTCTGCATGTCTTGGCTTTTGCAGACTTGCAGTGACATATTATTCCTGGGACTGGCAGGAGTTGTGTAAACGCTTGGGCTTGTGTGCCCTAATTACCGGCATTTGAGAGCAGGTGAAAGTTCGAGGGAATGCTATCCCCAGTAAACACTTTCTTATCTCTTCTTTAAATCCCAAGAGCGTGCAGTGCCACGGACCATAAAGCATTAGAGTCTGGGGGACCGAAGGGACCGATACACCTACCATGCCGTCACCTCTACTTGGGTGGTGAAGTATTATCACACTTGTTCTTTTCTCGCAAACCCAATATTTAGGTGTGCGCACACCGATGGGACTTGTGTTATCCTCCATCTATATACATCTTTATAGGATACTTACCTTTTTGGATGTCCCATTGATTGAATTATTGTATCTATATGTACTTTGTTTTTTCTCCATTGCTGCTACTTTATTGCTTTTTTGCTTTTTGCGACAGGGTGCAATACTTACCTTTAAGGTGCATGTTACTTTTTAGCTTTTTAACATTGTATATTCTCTTGCACCTGGCCAGCTTGTCATTATATTGTGTGTGGATATATTTGTACTTTTATGATAAATATATATATATTTCATATATTTATATTTTTTGTTTCGTGTTTCCATTGGCAAGGTACCTTTCCTTTTTACGTTGTTATATGGTGATACTCCCCTGTGGTTAATACACTATCAGGGAGATTCAATAAAAGTTCTTATCGTTTAAAATGGTGCTAATTTTGCCCCAACCAATCAGATCTTATTTAACATTTGAAAGCTAACATCTGATTAGCACCATTTTAAACGATAAGAACTTTGATTGAATAACCCTTCATTTTTCCTGAGTAGGAGAATCAGGAGTACCTGCTTATTTGTCTACCACTCTAAATATTTACCTCTCTTGGCTTTTCCAGAGTAGGTCCCAAGCCCAGATTCACATTACTCTGAAAGTTCTCTAGTCCTCCTTCCTTCTCCCCTACTGTCATGTAACTACTGACTGACCAGCCCCTGGCCTCTCTGTAATCAAGGCTGATCAGTCAGAAAACCCATTGTTTCTTTCTAGGAAGTTTATAGAGATTTGCATGTGGGCCCATTTCTAGTTCCCCATTCAGTGAAGAGGATTCTAGTCATTATTGCCGATGTCCCTGTCTGTTACAGCCCTTTCTTCCTCTTTTTGTTTTCAGTCCCAGAGTCGTCTCTGGGGAATCCAGAAATAAAACCCTTTTATCAGCGCAGCCTGGGACTAAACCCTCTGTGTATGGAGCAGGCAGAGCAAGACACATGTCCTCATACTGCACATGAGACCCAAACAGGGTGATTTATGGGGAATGAAAACTTACATACAGGTAAATCGCCCCCCAAAACCCTAAACGGTAATAGTTTGAAATGTGAAATATATAAGTCTAACCTGAAATCCTGCACAATGTCCTGTTTCCCCTGTTTCTGCTTCCTGGTTCTTCCAGTTAGTAACTGTCGGTTATGGAATTGACATCACAGCCAATGACTGAATGTTAATCCCCTAGCTGCCTCATATGAGCATGCTCAAGCTCAGAACCAGGTTACCAAATTGCTCAGTTCCCACAAGGCATCCAGAAGCATAGCAGGCATACAGTAATGATTCCAGAGGACAAAGTATGATATATCAACGTATTTTACAGTGGGCATTCTTTCTAAAAGAGGTTATTATGGGGGTGTTTAGAAATACAGTGTATACTGTACTTAAAAGGGCATGGCTCTCGTTCTACACCCTACCTAACACTATTATCAACATCAATGGCACAATCTCCCCAACACCTTACGTGCAATGCCTGGGAGTAACCTTTGACTTAGAACTTTCCTTATAACACCACATTAATATCCTGTCCAACTCCTGTCGGTTACAGCTCAAAAACATCTCACGCATTCGTCCCTTCCTTTCACAGAACGCTACCAAAATTCTAGTTCATGTCCTTATCATCTCTCGGCTGGACTATTGGCTGGACTATTGTAACACCCTCCTGTGTGGCCTACCAAGCAACCAACTGGCACCCCTTTAATCAATCGTTAACTCTGCTGCCAGGCTCATTCACCTCTCTTCCCGCTTCTCAAACGCTGTCCCTTTCTGTCAATCTCTCCACTCGCTTCCCATTACCCAAAGGATCCAATTTAAGCTGCTAACCTTATCCTACAAGGCTCCCTCTAATGTAGCCCCCCCCCATATATCTCTGATCTGATAAACGGATACTACCCAAGGCTTAACCTCCGCTCTGCTAATGATCTTCTCCTCTCATCCACTCTAATCACCTCCTCACCTCCTCCGTATACAGGACTTTTCTAATGCTGCCCCTCTGCTCCTGAACTCTCTTCCTCGCTTTTTACATCACTCGCCATCACTTCATATCGCCATCAAGTATCATATGGACACTTCTACCCCTCTTACTGACCCATCACAGACCGACTAGTTATAATCCACTGACAACTTAGTTACAGATACTGATCTGCTTCACTTTATGTCTCATCCCCATCTCCTCTAGACTGTAAGGTTACAATCTGGACCTGGACACTTCTACCCCTCTTACTGACCCATCACAGACCGACTAGTTATAATCCACTGACAACTTAGTTACAGATACTGATCTGTCACCTTATGTCTCATCCCCATCTCCTCTAGACTGTAAGGTTACAATCTGAACCTGGGCACTTCTACCCCTCTTACTGACCCATCACAGACCGACTAGTTATAATCCACTGACAACTTAGTTACAGCTACTGATCTGTCACCTTATGTCTCATCCCCATCTCCTCTAGACTGTAAGGTTACAATCTGGACCTGGACACTTCTACCCCTCTTACTGACCCATCACAGACCCGCTAGTTATAACCCACTGACAACTTAGTTACAGATACTGATCTGTCACCTTATGTCTCATCCACATCTCCTCTAGACTGTAAGGTCACAATATTACTTGCACTACCCTTGTATGTAACATGTTATGTTTTTCTTATGTATATTAATGCAAGTAAAGTGCCACAGAAGATGTTGGCGCTATATAAATCTACAATAATAATAATAATGTTCACCCCCAAACTAAAATTCTAGCTTAGCCTAATTCCCTCCTCAAAAACCCTAGACCTCGCTAGGTTCAAAATGCTCCCCGAAGCTCCTAAACGTACTTTCCATGACCCGTTTCTTCGCCTTCCCTAGTCGGACCAGTAGCAGCACCAGTGATTGGCTGAGACATTGCAACTACAGGCTGTGACTGGAATTTTTTGATAAAAGGAATGAGCCCTTGTTAATATGAATTTATAAGGTACATTTCCCAGCAGCCACAGCAAAATAAAGTGTGAGACACATTCAATGGTGTTATGAAGTTTTGAAGTTAGTACATTGGTCATAAGTTCTACCCTTTGTTCAGGTTTCCAAGCAAACAAGCTGGAAACAATCTCCCTCCTACTGGTCCAACTGCTGGGCTGTCCTAGGGGAGAGTTTTAATTCAGACATGGATCCTCGGGTGGTTCCCTGTTTGCAACTCTAAATAAAGAAAAGCAGGGAGGTGAAATTGGGTTGAAAGGAGCTTTTATCCAGCAGCCATACCAACCAGCACAACAGAAGGGAGGATTCCGCAGCCAACGGCAGTAGCTAAACTTGGACAAGGACTACCCCCCCCCTGTCCTTTCACTGTTTTACATGCACTGTCAGCTAAATATGGCTCAGTGCATGACTGCGCACCAGGGCAAATGGTGGAATACTTGAAATAATTAAAATATCATTCCTGACCTCGATGGCGACGACCATCATTTATGTAACGGAAGGTATTTTATTTTTATATAACCAGTTATAAGGGATTATGCAAACATACTTCCAGACATTTAGCAGAATGAATTCATTATAAACCAATGCTAAAATATAAAAAGCCTAAATGGTTTCTATTGTTAAGAATTTTGTTTATTTGTTAGGTCTCAAAGCAGCAGCATTTTGTAGAAATTGTTTATTTGAGCCCTCCCACCAGAATGTGCCCTGGGCACTTTTGATAGTTGCACATGCTCAGTTAGATCTCTAAATTCCCCCCAACACACACACTCACATACACACACAACAACCCCCACCACACACACACACACTTACCTCTAAGACTATTCCAGAAGTGACTATTATTATAAGTTAATACATATTAATATATTACTATGAACTCTGTGTAATCCGGATTAACAGAAATCCAATAACTCAGAAGGAATGCAAATGACAGAAGATTTCCCCAAAACTCTGCCTAATAATGGATAATAGAATATACTCAGGGTAATTTCTATTCCAGGAGCATTGGGGGAAGCACAGAATTGCACAGATTAGGCGTTAGATTAGAGCCCCTTGAGTGTGTGACCTATTTGACTAAAAGAAGATCTACATATTTTCATTATAACTCTATATGTAAATGCAATAAATAATATTCGTTCATTTCTATTCCCCTCTTACATGGGACCTACATTTGGAGCGATCCAATAAGCTCGATCGAATCTCTCAAAGTATCGAAAACCGTTTTCCCTTTTTTCAGTCGACCGATTCAAACTGTTGAGGGGTTTTTTTTTTGTCGGTTTATTGGAATAACGGACGTTTGGTATTTACGGTCGCTGTCTTACATTACAGATAACGTAAGGTATCTCTAAATTGCGATACTGCGAGTTTATAAATATGTCCCAATGTCCAACCAACATTCAAATAGTGAAGTATTTTTTTTTTTTTTTATAATTCGCTACTTTGTGGGTAATTACTGGGAAGATTCCAAACAATGGTGGTTATTACTTGTATCCATATTGGTGCAAACAGCTTTCCCAATCTTGCCAATTTAACTCCTTTACAAACATTTTTGCAAAATTTTAGGTGAAATTGCATCATTTTAAGTCAAAATACTGAACACCTGCTGGGGACCTGGTCTTAAAGGGGCATGTCAACCCTTTAAACAAAAAACAAATGACGTGTCAGTTGTCTGCCCGTAACCCCAACTGCTATTTTTACCAGTTTATTACAAGTATTTGCAACCAGATAATTAATTATAAGTTCTATTCCTTTCTCACAAAGGCAACTGCCTCCTCCCTCTGTTCAGTGAGCTATTTTATAATCTTGGGCATGTGCAGTGGAGACAGCAGGTGATACAGCAGTCAATCATTGGTTGTGATGTCAGTTGTTACAGCCTTGGTTGACTGCATGGAGGGAGGGGCCAGTTTACTATGCTAGACAATTATTATCTGGTTGTTAGGAAATGAAGGTAATAAAGTGAAAAATATATAATTTGGGATTAGTGGCAAGTAACTGACAATTGAGTAGATTTTTGTTTTAAGGGTGAACATGCCCCTACATACCAGCTATACAGGTTACCACTTATAGAGTTAAGAAGATTTAATAGAAACCCAAATGCTTAGGTAAGATAACATTAGAAAAATGCTGATAGCCGAGATACACATGAGAGATTTCCAACCAAGATCTGTACACCCATATCCATAGGTAATCTGTATTCTAACCTCCTGTACACAAGTCTTTATAGTCCTGTACAGCACTGAACTTATTATTGTTAGCCCTGTGAGATCATCTTTGGGAGACTGAAATAAAACATAAGATAGTGGGATCCTTATGGCAATATCCCTCACTAAATGCCAAAAATTGACAATTACCCAAGATATATACAAAACTGTTGGCCAACAGCCCTTTAAAACATAGGCAAGAAAATACTAGTCTGATGTACTGGATTAATATTGAGCTTTTATTATGCTGCTAATGTAAGAACTATCTAAAGCTGGGTACACACGGTTCAGATTTATAACCAATGGCAGATTCTATTGGTATCGGTCATTGGCTATACAACTGGCCACACTCATTCCAGACACTCTCCTTGTACTTTGTATAGGGAGATTGTACCGGTGGCCAGCAGGCACTATCAGATACTTATCATGGTGCATGACCTCTGGGCCAACAGATTCCTAAATGTGTTACCACTGAACAAGCCCACAATCTATATAACAATCTATATAACAATAACAATGTAACAATCTATGTAACAGTCTATATAACAATGTCATAATCTATGTAACAATCTATATAACAATGTAACAATCTATGTAACAATCTATATAACATTGTAACAATCTATATAACAGTCTATATAACAATGTAACAATCTATATAACCGTCTATATAACAATGTAACAATCTATGTAACAATCTATATAACATTGTAACAATCTATATAACAGTGTAACAATCTTATAACAGTCTATATAACAATGTAACAATCTATATACCGTCTATATAACAATGTACCAATCTATGTAACAGATCTATACCAATGTACATCTATGTAACAGTCTATATAACAATGTAACAATCTATGTACCAGTCTATATAACAATAAGATCAGACACTTTTTGGGTGATATCAGTGTCCAACGGGATGGTTGGATGAAAACTGGATAGATCGCTTATGAAAATGGGCAATTCCATTGTCTGCAACCGATAATTTCCATTGTCCGCTATAACTTCATTATATGGAGCTGATAGTGGTGCTGGCAGAACTATCTCCCCATACAAAGAAAGGCCTCTATAAACTTTTACAGACTCTGCTTTTAGAGGGAACCACCGGTACCCAACATGTGCAGAATTGTCAGAATATCGAAAGTTTGAACTTATTGATATTTATTTGAAAACTCAAAAATCGTGGCCTAAAATTCGCAGTTGGGTTTGAATTGGATTTTCAGAATTTTAATACATTCCAGGAAAATGCTGGTGGAACGAAAGCCATTTAAAAAAAACTAAAGATCAGAACAAATACACCAACTATTTAAAGCTAAGGCCATGCGATTGGTCACAAGGAAAAACACCCAATCGATGTTGGTCATGGGATAAATTTCTGGTCAATATTTTGACCCAACCCACGAAAATATTTGATGTCACAATCGATGAGGTTAAAATATTGGCCCATGTGTGCGCAGCCTAAATTATTACGGCTGAGAAATCTCACGGCCTGGAAATTTGCTCCAATAAACGTTCCCGCTCCTGTACTTTCTTTGTAAGTGTTTTTCAAGGCGAAAGAGAGAGATTTATTTTTCCATGGAAAGTGTAATTACGGTTCACCCCCACCAAGATCACATTGTCCTGTGCTAAACGCGCGTTTATGTCAGAGCTGAAAGTGAGAGATGTGTTAAATGAGCCATTTCCCAGCGCAGCCTGGAGACAATGACTGTCCGGTCGATCACATGGCGAGCGGCTAACAAACTGCGTCTCACCCCCCTGCGTTTCATGTAAATGTAATTCCAGTTTATCTCTTGTTTGCTGTGCAATTTCCCTTTGCTTATCAATCTGGAGAAGGTAGAACACAGACAGCTGCTGCCCTACTGATTGCCTCATTTCTTTGCTGGCGGCTCGGTCCATTAAACACACGTGGGGCCAAAACTTTCCAATGTAAAGACTCCATTACAACAGGATATTTATTTGGACATTGTCTGCCATGAGCGTTCACCCAGCAAAGGGATCTTCTTCTCTTGTGTACACACTTCCAGCTGATACAGCGTAACGTTCTCTGCAGGATTCGGTATTAATGTGCCAGTGTTTTAATCTTCATGGATAAGACATATGAGCACATTAGTATAGTGAGGCCCTATCCTCTGTATATTATAATACGTGGTGCTTTACATTGTCCATATATGTATGTATGTATGTATGTCTAATTTTATTTATATAAAAAGTATACAAACATGGATAAGTGCAAGTAATTATACAGATAAAAAAAACTTACATTAATAAAGTTTCAAATCTTAAGACTATATATGTATATATAATATATAAAATAAGTGTGGTGTGCTTTGACATTTTACGATCCCTGCCCTGAAGAGCTTACAATCAACAAGTGGGAGAGACAACATGCAGATACAAGTGGGGAGAGATAGAAAATGCTCAGACAGCTAAGAATTATTAATAGTGCTGGTTTTTAGAAAGGTAGGAGAACAGTCTAGATTTGAAAGTATTAATGGATGTCACCAGGCGAAGCGAGAGAGGGAGAGAGTTCCAAAGGTAGGGAGAATGGTTTATGGCAGGAGGAGGCAGTGTTCGTTGGGGGGGTAGAGTAGATTGCCTTGTGAGGAACGGAGAGCACGGCCTAGGACATAAGGAGCCAAGAGAGAAGATAAGTAGGGAGGTGCAGTAGATTGCAGGGATTTAAAGGTTAAAAGAAGAGGAATAAACAAATGATAAAAACTAACGACAAGGAATTAAAAATCTAAAACCCAAATAACAATTACTTATATAAAAATATTAAATAAATGAATTATACTCTTATAAACACCGTAAACATGTTATAATCAGGGTCACGTGACAGTCATTCACATTTTTGTATGATAGGAAATAATGAGCTTTATTTAAATTTAGTCTGCTTCCTTCACATGGAGAACATACAAACTCCCTGCAGATGTGTCCAAAGGTGGAATCGAACTCAGGACTTCAGCACTGCAATTTATGAACGTTCGGTCATAGAATACCATGCGGTAGTAAAATTACAAAAAATTACCACAATTACAGTATATTCTTTGGGGGATCAGAAATCAATGATCGCGGTCATAGATTTACGACATTAACGATCGTAATTAAAGGATTGTTAAAGGTGATGCTAAAAAGCAATACCGCACCTTTATATAAATGGCCCTTAGTTTCCTTCTCTGCAGAACTCAGTCTGTCAAGGCCATGAGGGTGACATCACAGCCAATGACAGTGACATCAGAGTCAATAACTAACTAAGCAGCAAAGAGTTAAGGTATTAGGAGCACCAATAGAAAAAGGTAAGTATTGCAAAAACTGGGTTGGGTGGGCGATTACTTGCAATACAAATGTTTGTTTAGTGGTTGAATATGCCCTTTAATTCAGTCACTATAGACAATATAGGGCCCTATTTATAAAAGATCAATATCGTTATCGAAATAATAACGATCGTTATCGTAAAATAGTGATTGTTATCGTAAAATAACGATCAGTATTTTCTGTTAACGATCGGTATTTTCCGATAACGATATTGATCTTTTATAAGTAGGGCCCATAGATTGGTGGTAACAGAGGAGAATATTCACATCATTGACAGATATAAACCTAGTTCATAGCAGCAGATTCCCAGCCATACCCATTACTGATCCTATAACCCCTCTTTCCAGCAGTCCTTACCCTTTTGGGTCTGTCTATCTGGACCGTTCCATTATATAAGACAGGGGTTTATATCTGCTACTCGGTGTAATTGCAGGACTCAGCCAGGACGACTGCAAATAACACAGGGAGCTCCTGTTAAGGAGCAGCAGACAGCTTGTAAAAACAGTCTGTACAATGACTGCACCCCCAACCATTTCCTTAAGATCTCTCCTGTTCATAACTTGCCTTGACAGATGTGTTTAGTATTCAAGTGCAGGAGTCGCCAGAGGCGAAATACCTGACTTAATAATGTTCATCTTCTTCATCTACAAACACAGAGATCTGGTTTATAGGAACAATAATGTGAGATTTATAATGGGCGCTGCTCTCACGGGACACAAAAAACTGAAATATCAGCGTTTAACGGGACAAAGTGAGTTTAGCATTTAAAAGTGCTAATGTTGCGCTGTTGTAACGCTACCACATAAGGCGCTGTCAATTCCTGGGCCCACTCTACATGTGGGCTGCGATTTTCTAAGATCAGCCTGAATATTGTGATAGGAAGTATTCACACCCCCATCTCTAATTTGCCTAACGCTACAATCGTTTTTGTGGGTTAGGCTGTTCACACACGTTCTTTTATATCGGCCTCGATCAAACGGCATGACCGAAATTTGACCGTGGCAAAATCTTGGAACTCATTATTGGCTTCAGACTGAGTTCGGTCAACGTTCAACCAAGCCGGACAAACATTCGATCGGACATGGCGGTAAATTTGGGGTGTTTTTTGGATGTACTTTTAGCCGCGATATGTTTGCGGTCAAATGACATTTTGCCCATGCTGGCCGGTCTATAGAATAGACTGGTTTATTGGTACGAAATATTGGCCCATGTGTGCCCAGCCTTATTTAACAAGAGGTGCAACATTTTGCCACTGTTCTTAAAGGGTATGTCAACCCAAAAATATATAATTTTCTGTAGTGTAGCTACCCCCTCCCAACCCTAACAGCATGGTTTATATGTTAAAAAAAATGGCAGATAAGTTATAACTTACTTACCAGCCTTTGTTCCTGTGGTCACAGCCTCTAATGTTACATCTGGGATTGAGAGGTAGCCAATCACAGACATGGCTGAAGTCTTTTGAAACACGTGGTCTGGTAAGTAAGTTATCTGGCACTTTTATTACATATAAACATGCTTATTTATTTTTTAAACACTCACTGCAGCATGGAGGGATCCGAAAGGTTGGAGGGAGGTGGGGAAAGGGCTCCCCTGTGCATGCCAGGGTCCTCCAGGAGGATAGGGAGGAGGCAGATACATTTTACACACAGGAAGGCTCCTACTCTTCACAAGGAGGAGTAAGGTAAGACTTTTTTAACACTACACAGTAGGGCCAGCAAGGGGTTCAATTTTCGTTTTGGGGGTGGACATGCCATTTAATCAGATGTTATCAGGCAACAATGTTGCCCTTTTGTTTTCTGGCCCACTAATCAGGACCCAGGGTTTGGTTGAGCTATCTCCTCTCCAGACCCAAACTTTCTTGGTCCAGTTAATTTGAATATGTTAATGAAACAGCCAATAGGTTGTGGGATAGAAATATTACGGCTCGGAGAACAGCAGCCTCAAAACGTTCCCTACCCAGGTCTTTATTTTCTGTTTCTGGTCCTTTCCCACTGATCTGTTTCCCATTTTCACAACATCCGAAATTATTTAAAGGCTTTGCAATAACCCCGAGTCTCCTAGTTCCCTTTCCTAGAACACGATCCATATTTCTGTTTTACAGCAGTGTTTAAGAGACTAATAAATCATTCACTGTGCAGGGAGGTTGGTGGTTCAGTGAATCCCCATAAAACAAATGTTTAAAAAAAAAAAGTTATTTTTAGTTTATAGGAACAAAGCTGGATTGTGTTTGTTGACTCTGGGACAGTTGCATAAAAATAAAGTAGGCCAAACTTCCTTCCAAAACAATACATCTGTATTAAAGGGAATGTCCCCCCATTAAGTATAATTAATATAATTTGTCTCCATTCTAGCACAGTCAGCTGTCTCCTCCCTCTATGCAGTCAATCAAGGCTGACAAGGGACTGCTGACATCACAACCAATAAAAAGCTCACTGAGCAGAGGGAAGAGGCAGATACCTTTTCCAGATCGGAAAATAACTTTTAAATATTTGGTTACAAATGCAGGCAGATAACTGACAAGTTGCCAGTTTTTTCTTTTATGGGTGGATGTGTCGTTTAATTCAGGGCATCAAAGCATAAACACCATTGACTCACAAATGCAAGTATCGCCATAGCCCTTCTTGGGTTCATTTGTATTTTTACTCTGGGACAGTTGGTCCAGTTGCCTACAATAGCCTGAGAATGAAGTATGAGGTGGAGGCAGAAAAGTGATCAAAGCAGAGAGATCTCTTCCTATACAGTAGAAATTACTGCTGTCATAAAACATCCCTGTTTTATCAGTAGGTATTATTTCCAGTAAAGTGTATTGCCACTGAAGTTGTATGCCCCTAGTGGTGGGGTTAGTGACTAAATCATACAGGGAAATATAACAATGTATCTAAAGAACCAACTGGACTTTATTAATTATACTTAAATCCCAAAGGGAAGGAACAAAACGGATAGCCCAGTGAGGCCACATCAGAGGCAGATCTTGGTGAAATCAGAATCCTAAACTGGAATCCTAAATCTGTAGCAGGAGACTATTGCCCCAGATCAGACAGGTACTTACATATGGATGGGCAGGCTGTATCAGTGGGCAGCACGGTGGCTCAGTGGTTAGCGCTGATGCCTTGCAGCACTGAAGTCCTGAGTTCGATTCCACCCTTGGACACATCTGCAAGGAGTTTGTATGTTCTCCCCGTGCTTTGTGGGTTTCCTCTGGGTTTCCTCCCCCACAACCATAAAGACATACTGATAGGTTGTGTCAAATAAATGTGCTTAGATTGTAAGCTCTTTGGGGCAGGGCCTGATGTGAATGTATACATGTAATTGTAATGCGCTACGAAATATGCTGGAATATGCTATAAATTCACAATAATAATATCAGTGAATAAACCTCCACAAATGTTCCCATATAAATAAAATGAGGAATATTCCCCACAATGCAATGCACATTTTCCCCAGGGTGGTCTGTGGTATATTACAGTAATTCAGTAGTGACTTGGTGCTAGTTGGTGCATTACTGCCATGCACAGCTGAAGACAGACGGAACTGTGTCCTCTTGGAAGCCATCCATTAGCCAGGCCAATCTGGGAGGAGGGGTAGGGTCAGGAAAGGGAGCAAAGCATCGAAAGACAAGAAACGCCACCTGCAAGGAAAGATGTGGTTAGTTTTATTGTGGATCATAGATAAGGAAGTGTAATAAAATTATAACCTACCCCTGTAGTGGATTTCTATGGGAGGAACTGTAAGATTATAGCCTTATAATCTTACAGTTCCAGGGGTAGAAGGAAACCAGAAGCCACAAAGGGGTAGGTTATAATAAATAATGCACCCCCGAACTGTAAATTAAAAGGATATTAGAAGTCACCTTGGAGTTCCGTGCCCAGTATAAAAGGTACTCGGCCTGCGGCCTCGTACTTTTATATGGTCACGGAACTCCTTGGTGACTTCTAATATCCTTATAATTTACAGTTGGGGGTGCATTATCCACTATATTATGCAGGGGATATGTCGATGTATTTAAAGGTGATTGGTGGATTATAAACAGTCTGACATTGGAGCTGGGCCTAGTAACGTTCGCAGGTCAGCAGAAAGACACATTGTTACAATCACAGACTTCACTTTACAAGGGAAGTCTGAGCAGCATTGAGAACCTTGCAGAATAAAGTTTCCCATACACGGGCAAAGGTTTTTCAATCGACCGCAACAATCATAAATCCGATTGGCAAAACAGGTCAAAGTTTCCCACCTTGTGCCCCCGATCTTTACACAGATTGAACTCTGCAGGAGATGGGGATTGAAGATGGGTCGGTGGAAACATTTCCGACAGCTTGATGCGACCGATCGTGCGGCCCCATAGGGAACGACACGCCTTGATTTACCAGCAAACCCGATCTCTCGATCCGGACAAATGGGTGACCGTGATCAGTTGCGTCAGTTGGCACCCACAATATGATCGGCAGCCTGACCAATAAACGCTAACATCGGAAATAAACGCTAACATCGGCTGGTTTGTTGGGTGAAAATATTGCAAAGTGTGTATCCAGCCTATGATTTTGTTCCAGTTGCCCTACAATCCAATGACATTTGTCCAGTTGGTACATTTGCTATGATGTCACTGTTCATATATCTGTATTTGACCTGGTTGGCCTGGTTACCAGCAAATGTCCTTTACCAACACTTTTGGCTACTTGCAACACTTCATAATCAGAGGGGAGAATAAATTATAACCATCTGCAGCCAGAACTGCTGGAAATGTAAACAGTCTTTTTAGAAGGAAAATCATTCATGTTGCATTTTCTTATTAGACTTAGTTTGATCCTGATTCTGAATGTAGCGGATTGCAGTCCAATTATAAAGGGACATACAATGATCAGTCTTTACAAGTGGAAAAAATTTACTTATTCACCATTCCTAAGTTGCCAAGATTCTTTTTCATTTTAAAGGGTTTCTCCGCTGGAAAATTCATTTTTTGCCATTCAGTTTTATTGAAGAACAGGAGGTAAAGGAGCTGTGTCTTACCTCCCATTCTTCAATAAAACCTGCAGGAGCCGGGAGAGAAGATTCCGAACATACCTGATATCTCGCTCCTCCTGGCAAAATATTAGTTTACCAGTTGAGATACCCTTTCAATTCTATTTAGAAAGACAACTACACAGTGCAAAAGTAACTTTTTTTAAATGAACTGCACCTGTGGCAAGGAGGTAGGGTTATTCCTACCTCCCAATATCATTTCAGTTAAGAGCTATAACACGTACAGTTTTCATCTGCCAGGTTGGATTCATGGGCATTCCTGTATAAAAGATCATAAGGAAGCCAGGCAGAAGCAGTTTTCTTCTTGCTGGCGCTTCACACAGAAATTAAATTGGGAGGTAGGAATTACAAATCCTACTTCCCAGCCCTAGATTTTTTTTTTTTATTTTAACTGCTTTAAAAAGAAAAACTTTATGTGTCGTACACAATTAAACATTTCACTATCCTTAACATATTGTTATTAGATGGGCTCCCTAGAAATGGTTTCTAAGCCAAGAACACAAATCGGCCTCCTGCTTTGATTGGCTGTTACTCAGAGTATTAAAGGAACATTGTGGACTTCTGGCTGATTCTACCACTCAACTAAATCTCCTTATCAGAGGGAATACATCATGTGTTTGATATGCACAAATAATTTCAGTAGAATAAATTGGAGCTTTAGACTGACGGGGGAAAACTTGGCGAAAAACATTCCCATGACGGCCAACAAAATGACAGCTGATGTTTAGAAGGTTCCATGTAGATTGAAAAGAATAATGTGATGTTCCGTTCGTCCAAACTTGTCTCCAAAATAAATACTCGAACCACCTCTTTTCAGCGTGTTGGACTGTAGCTTAAAGGGACACTGTACAGGCGCAGAAACTGGCTCCTCCCACAGGCAGTTGACTTGTAAAGTGTATTTACATCCAAGTTACTGGACTTGCCATCTTAAAGGTGAAGTTGCTGCTAATTGGTATATAGGGAAAGACCCCCCTAGGATATTTTTTTCATGTGTGTGTTTTGCATTGTGCTAGCGCTTGTTTCCGCAGAGCATGCGCATTGCATGTGTTATGAGGGCAACATCAAATGAAGCGCAAGCTTATGTGTAGTCGGGCCTTACCCTTAGGCTGTAGCCACACTACAAAAAAGTGTTGTGCGGTTCTGTCTGCTTGTATCCGCTTTTACATGTGTTTCACAAGGAATCATGGGTAAAAAGAAAACCGCATGTCAAATTAATTGCGTCTGCTTCTGTCCGCTTTTTCATGGGCTTCCATAGACTTTTATTAAGTGCAATTTAGACAAAAGTGGACCAAAAAATATAATTGAATGCCACACCCACTTGCGCTGCGATTCCTGTCATTTTCGGGGGGTTCGGAGCAAACGCGATTTGCACCAAAAATGGTGGTTGCATGCACTCTGATCGCCGCAAACCCAGCGCAAGCGCAAGCGCAGCGCACCTAGTGTTGCCATTCCAATTGGGCCACACTAGTGGGTTGCTGCACAGACAAACCTTTGCACCTCTTATTGCATCAGCCCCAAAGAAGTGGGTTGAACAGCTACACCAGATTCGCAAAGCAATCCTGATCCCATTATTGCGTCCAATCGCGATTGTTCGCAGTGTTCTGCGTTTATCATGCACAAACGGATTGCAAAACGCGAGAAAGATGGAATTGTGTCCCAGACTCCCATCCCTTGGTAGTGGTGCGAACAATGTGAAAGGAGGAGGAACTAGGTGATGGGTGAAGGTAGGTAGGAGCGAGAAGATGTTAATAGGACCTGTTTATTCCCACTGGTTTTACAGAAGGAGCAGAGGGACAATGAGGAAAGACACGATTGCCAGTCAATGTCAGTTGTAATGAGCTCTGTGACATCTGACATACACCATGGGATCTAGGTGGCAGAATGTTAGTAAAAGTAGAAAAGAAACAGAGATGAACCATTAAAAAAGGAAATAAATCAACCCAATGGAAGTGCACCGACTTACCTACACCACAGCCTGGGTCTCAGTGGGTTACCCCATAGCCAAGACTCATAGACTCATTATGTGACTCATTAAAGGAATAGTTCACAAAAGTGAAAAAAATCGTAGGCATATTTACCTTGCGCACGATCCACTGCGGTTCAGTTGACAAGGGACGGCCAGTGGTGTAACTAGGAATCACTGGGCCCCCCAGCACAACTATGGTGGGGCTCCTATCCATGCTTCATCCACAGTGGTTTTCTGGCAAGAGGCTATATCTGTCCTAGGGATAATAAGAAGATGGGGGCCCCTTGTTCCCCCTGCTCCCCTGGTAGTTACGCCCCTGGTCCTGACCGCTTCCTGGTTTAGTTTCACTATAGGGCGCCTTCGTGATAATGCGCGCTATAGTAAACTAAACCCAGAAGCGGTCGGCAATTTTCAGCTGAGCTGCGGTAGATCGTGCTCGAGCTAAATATATTCACCTACGATCCTGGATCCTGGTCAAGTGATTGAAGGTAAGGAATAGCTCCTTTACCTCCCGGTCTTCCATTACTGCTTTAAAGTGTGAACTATTCCTTTAAATACATAGCTGGGCTTGTTAGGAACCTTAAAGCAGGGAGATTCAATTGAAGGTCTTGGGTCTCATTTATCCAGATTTGCAAATTGCTCCGGGCAAATGTGTCTTCCAGTGTTTAATACTGGATTTGCTCCTGGGGGTAATTTCACCCCAGCGCCACTTTAAGACCAGCCATTTGCTTGTCTTAATTTGTGGAGTTAAAAATGGTGCAAATCCTTTAAGTGCACCAGTTGCACGGGTGTCTTTTGTAAAGTCGTACAACCGGTGCAGTTAAACTTGCACTAACCTTTAAAATATTGGTTAGCGTGAGTTTAACCCTTTTTTTAGCACAGCATGCCTGGGTAAATGAGTCCCCTTATCGATAAAAATGGTGGCAATTTTGCCCCAACCAATCACATCTTAATTGAAAGCTAACATCTGATTGGCAAAATTAGCACCATTTTTAATGATAAGAAATTGTATTGAATCTCCCTGGTAACTAATCTTTTGTATTAATACTACTTCCAGTTACCCTATATAATACCCTATAAAAGTATATATACCACATCCTTTAACACTTTCCTTTTAATACACTGCAGGAGGAGGATAATGAAGTGAACCCGATCTGCATTCTAATTTAAAGGGGAATGTTGGAGGGTATGATACACACATAGGAAAAAGCAACCATACAACGCAATTTTTACCTTTTGGTTTTGGTTAAGAGCCGCTGGCAACATCTCATTCAGATATGCGGAATCCTCGGGCCCGTGAATGGAATTCTAAAACATTTGTTTGTGGGTTGAATGCTGGGAATTAAAAGAGGTACAGGGTAAAAGCCATTTCTCTTTTTCCTTGACGTTTCATGTTAAATGTACAAATAACCAAATGTTTTATTGTGATAATCCGTTTTAGGCTGAGGCCCCACTAGGACAGACTTTCCCACGTGGTACCGTCCACTTGAGGCGCTATCCTCACAATCGGAGCAAGAAAATCATGATGGCCTTGAAAACGGATCGCAGAGCAGAGCATGCAATGTGGCCATCTATATTAACATGCACTGCTCTGCCTTTCTAGTGTGGCCTGGTCCTTACAGACACATGATCATATGTTCTATACACATTACAATGGTATATTGGTTCTTTGGCTGAATAAAATCATCAAGTGAAGCTGTAAGTTAGCAAGGTGCAAGGTTGGCAATATCGGTGCACAGGACGTTTATCAGTTATTTTTGGCCTCACTTGCTGCTAAATGTTCAACTTCTCTCCCAGACATCCCAAGTATAAGGGAAGGAATTTCACAGTGAAGGAGAAATGGCTTAGGTGTGACTTGTACAGACTTGTCAAGGAGCTAAAATGCATTAAGCAGATCTCACTCCAAACTAAGCAGCACGAAAACTGCTGTCTATTTAAAAAAAGGTTCCATCTTTATCATCCTCTTAATATATTTCATTAACCAATCATATGCTTGGTAATTTGTGTATTATTATCCTGCCTCTGTGACTGCCTGGCTTTATTAAACATAGATTAGAGTTCTATCCCCAGTGTCCATTCTCACAATGCAGCTGACTCTCCATCACCTTTAGACCTGGGCTATGCTGGCAGATTAATCACATGACTGAAACTGCCACATTTGATTAATCACAAACAGAAATTCAGTTTGAACTTGGTCTGGTGGCAAACATTCCAATATTTCCCTTAATAGTCACCCGACCCCCACCCACATATAAAGGGAAAGCGATTGCAATTGTGCTTTTTAATGGATACATTAAGGCAGAAAATGACTTATATTAGCAATCAGGTTTTTTTCCTTTGTTACCAGAATTCAGCACTGGAAACAGAAACGATGCAAAGAAATGTAAAACAAATACCCACAAGGAATAATAATGCACATCTATTGTCTGGATATTAGGATAATAATAATAATGGCACATACTTGTCTGGAATTGAGGAAATAAATAATGCACATCTATTGTCTGAGAATTAGGATAAATTAATGCAAATCTATTGTCTGGATTATTAGTTATATAAATAATGCACATCTATTGTGGGATTAGGATAATAATAATGCACATCTATTGTCTGGATTATAGGATAATAATAATGCACATCATTTGTCTGGATATGGATAATAATAATGCACATCTATTTCTGGATATTAGGATAAAATAATGCACATCTATTGTCTGGATATTAGATAATAAAGCACATCTATTGTCTGGATATTAGGATAATAATAATGCACATCTATTGTCTGGATATTAGGATAATAATAATGCACATCTATTTGTGGATATTAGGATAATAATAATGCACATCTATTGTCTGGATATTAGGATAATAATAATGCACATCTATTGTCTGGATATTAGGATAATAATAATGCACATCTATTGTCTGGATATTAGGATAATATAATGCACATCTATTGTCTGGATATTAGGATAATAATAATGCACATCTATTGTCTGGATATTAGGATAATAATAATGCACATCTATTGTTTGGATATAAGGATAATAATAATGCACATCTATTGTCTGGATATTAGCATAATAATAATGCACATCTATTGTTTGGATATTAGGATAATAATAATGCACATCTATGCTGATATTAGATAATATAATGCATCATTGTCTGGATATTAGGATAATAATAATGCACATCTATTGTCTGGATATTAGGATAATAATAATGCACATCTATTGTCTGGATTTAGGATAATAATAATGCACATCTATTGTTGGATATTAGGATAATAATAATGCACATCTATTGTCTGGATATTAGGATAATAATAATGCACATCTATTGTCTGGATATTAGGATAATATAATGCACATCTATGTGGATATTGGATAATAATAATGCACATCTATTGTCTGGATATTAGGATAATAATAATGCACATCTATTGTCTGGATATTAGGATAATAATGCACATCTATTGTCTGGATATTAGGATAATAATAATGCACATCTATTGTTTGGATATTAGGATAATAATAATGCACATCTATTGTCTGGATATTAGGATAATAATAATGCACATCTATTGTCTGGATATTAGGATAATAATAATGCACATCTATTGTCTGGATATGGATAAGTAATATAATGCACATCTATTGTTTGGATATTAGGATAATAATAATGCACATCATTGTCTGGATATTAGGATAATAATAATGCCATCTATGTCGGATATTAGGATAAATATAATGCACATCTATTGTCTGGATTATAGGATATAATAATGCACATCTATTGTCTGGATATTTGGTATAATAATGCACATCTATGTCTGGATATTAGGATAATAATAATGCACATCTATTGTTTTGGATTAAAGGTAATAATAATGCACATCTATTGTCTTGGATATTAGATAATAATAATGCACTATTGTCTGGATATTAGGATAATAATAATGCACATCTATTGTCTGGATATTAGGTAATAATGCAAATTCTATGTCTGGATATTAGGATAATAATAATGCACATCTATTGTTCTGGATATTAGGAAATAATAATGCACATCTATTGTCTGGTATTAGGATAATAATAATGCACATCTATTGTCTGGATATAGGATAATAATGAATCATTGTTGGTATTAGGTAATAATAATGCACATCTATTGTCTGGATATTAGGATAATAATAATGCACATCTATTGTCTGGATATTAGGATATATAATAATGCACATCATTGTTGGATATTAGGATAATAAAATGCACATCTATTGTCTGGATATTAGGATAATAATAATGCACATCTATTGTTCTGGATATTAGGATAATAATAATGCACATTATTGTCGGATATTAGGATAATATAATGCACATCTATGTCTGGATATTAGGATAATAATAATGCCACATCTATTGTCTGGATATTAGGATAATAATAATGCACTACTATTGTCGGATATTAGGATAAAATAATGCACAATCTATGTTTGGATATTAGGATAATAATAATGCACAACTATGTTGGATTATTAGGATAATAATAATGCACATCTATTGTCTGGATATTAGGATAATAATAATGCACATCTATTGTCTGGATATTAGGATAAATAAGATGCACATCTATTGTCTGGTATTAGGATAATAATAATGCCCATCTATGTCTGGATATTAGGATAATAATGCACATCTATTGTCTGGATATTAGGATAATAATATGCACATCTATTGTCTGGATATTAGGATATAATATGCACATCTATTGTCTGGATATTAGTAATAATATGCACATCTATTGTCTGGATATTAGGATATATAATGCACATCTATTGTCTGGATATGAGATAATATAATGCACATCTATGTTTGGATATTAGGATAATAATAATGCACATCTATTGTCTGGATATTAGGATAATAATAATGCCCATCTATTGTCTGGATATTAGGATAATAATAATGCACATCATTGTCTGGATATTAGGATAATAATAATGCACATCTATTGTCTGGATATTGATATAATAATGCACATCTATTGTCTGGATATTAGGATAATAATAATGCACATCTATTGTCTGGATATTAGGATAATAATAATGCACTCTATTGTCTGGATATTAGATAATAATAATGCACTCTATTGTCTGGATATTAGGATAATAATAATGCACATCTATTGTCTGGATATTAGGATAATAATATGCACATCTATTGTCTGGATATTAGGATAATAATATGCACATCTATTGTCTGGATATTAGATAAAATAATGCACATCTATTGCCTGGATATTAGGATAATAATAATGCACATCTATTGTCTGGATATTAGGATAATAATAATGCACATCTATGTCTGGATATTAGGATAATAATAATGCACATCTATTGTCTGGATATTAGGATAATAATAAATGCACATCTATTGTCTGGATTAGGATATAATCACATCTATTGTCTGGATTTAAATATAATAATGCACATCTATTGTCGGGATATTAGGATAATATAATGCACATCTATTGTCTGGTATTAGGATAATAATAATGCACATCTATTGTCTGGATATTAGATAATAATAATGCACATCTATTGTCTGGATATTAGGATAATAATAATGCACATCTATTGTTTGGATATTGGATAATATAATGCACATCTATTGTCTGGATATAGGATAATAATAATGCACACTATTGTCTGGATATTAGGATAATAATAATGCACATCTATTGTCTGGATTTAGGATAATAATAATGCACATCATTGTCTGGATATTGGATAATATAATGCATCTATTGTCTGGATATTAGGATAATAAAATGCACATCTATTGTTGGATATAGGATAATAATAATGCACATCTATTGTCTGGATATTAGATAATAATAATGCACATCTATTGTCTGGATTTAGGATATAATATGCACATCTATTGTCTGGATATTAGGATATAATAATGCACATCTATTGTCTGGATATTAGGATAATAAATGCTCTATTGTCTGATAGGATAATATAAGCACATCTATTGTCTGGATATTAGGATAATAATAATGCACATCTATTGTCTGGATATTAGGATAATAATGCACATCTATTGTCTGGATATTAGGATAATAATAATGCATCTATTGTCTGGATATTAGGATAATAATAATGCACATCTATGTGCTGGATATTAGTATAATAATAATGCACATCTATTGTTTGGATATTAGGATATAATATGCACAATCTATTGTCTGGATTTAGGATAATAATAATGCACATCTATTGTCTGGATATTAGGAAAATAATAATGCACATCTATTGTCGGGATATTAGGATAATAATAATGCACATCTATTGTCTGGATATTAGGATAATAATAATGCACATCTATTGTCTGGATATTAGGATAATAATAATGCACATCTATTGTCTGGATATTAGGATAATAATAATGCACATCTATTGTCTGGATATTAGGATAATAATAATGCACAACTATTGTTGGATATTAGGATAATAATAATGCACATCTATTGTTTGGATATTAGGATAATAATAATGCACATCTATTGTCTGGATATTAGGATAATAATAATGCACATCTATTGTCTGGATATTAGGAATATAATAATCACAACTATTGTTTGGATATTAGGATAATATAATGCACACTATTGTCTGGATATTAGGATAATAATAATGCACATCTATTGTTTGGATATTAGGATAATAATAATGCACATCTATTGTCTGGATATTAGGATACTAATATGCACATCTATTGTCTGGATATTAGTAATAATATGCACATCTATTGTCTGAATTAGGATATATAATGCACATCTATTGTCTGGATATGGATAATAATAATGCACATCTATGTGTTGGATATTAGGATAATAATAATGCACATCTATTGTCTGGATATTAGGATAATAATAATGCCCATCTATTGTCTGGATATTAGGATAATAATAATGCACATCATTGTCTGGATATTAGGATAATAATAATGCACATCTATTGTCTGGATATTAGATATAATAATGCACATCTATTGTCTGGATATAGGATAATATAATGCACATCTATTGTCTGGATATTAGGATAATAATAATGCACATCTATTGTCTGGATATTAGATATAATAATGCACATCTATTGTCTGGATATTAGGATAATAATAATGCACATCTATTGTCTGGATATTAGGATAATAATATGCACATCTATTGTCTGGATATTAGGATAATAATATGCACATCTATTGTCTGGATATTAGGATAAAATAATGCACATCTATTGCTGGATATTAGGATAATAATAATGCACATCTATTGTCTGGATATTAGGATAATAATAATGCACATCTATGTCTGGATATTAGGATAATAATAATGCACATCTATTGTCTGGATATTAGGATAATAATAATGCACATCTATTGTCTGGATTAGGATATAATCACATCTATTGTCTGGATTTAATATAATAATGCACATCTATTGTCGGGATATTAGGATATATAATGCACATCTATTGTCTGGTATTAGGATAATAATAATGCACATCTATTGTCTGGATATTAGATAATAATAATGCACATCTATTGTCTGGATATTAGGATAATAATAATGCACATCTATTGTTTGGATATTGGATAATATAATGCACATCTATTGTCTGGATATAGGATAATAATAATGCACATCTATTGTCTGGATATTAGGATAATAATAATGCACATCTATTGTCTGGATTTAGGATAATAATAATGCACATCTATTGTCTGGATATTGGATAATATAATGCATCTATTGTCTGGATATTAGGATAATAAAATGCACATCTATTGTTTGGATATAGGAAATAATAATGCACATCTATTGTCTGGATATTAGATAATAATAATGCACATCTATTGTCTGGATTTAGGATATAATATGCACATCTATTGTCTGGATATTAGGATATAATAATGCACATCTATTGTCTGGATATTAGGATAATAAATGCTTATTGTCTGATAGGAATAATACTAAGCACATCTATTGTCTGGATATTAGGATAATAATAATGCACATCTATTGTCTGGATATTAGGATAATAATGCACATCTATTGTCTGGATATTAGGATAATAATAATGCATCTATTGTCTGGATATTAGGATAATAATAATGCACATCTATGTGCTGGATATTAGTATAAAATAATGCACATCTATTGTTTGGATATTAGGATATAATATGCAAATCTATTGTCTGGATTTAGGATAATAATAATGCACATCTATTGTCTGGATATTAGGAATATAATAATGCACATCTATTGTCGGGATATTAGGATAATAATAATGCCACATCTATTGTCTGGATATTAGGATAATAATAATGCACATCTATTGTCTGGATATAGGATAATATAATGCACATCTATTGTCTGGATATTAGGATAATAATAATGCACATCTATTGTCTGGATATAGGATAATAATAATGCACACACTTTGTCTTGGATATTAGGATATAATATGCACATCTATTGTCTTGGATTTAGGATAATAATAATGCACATCTATTGTCTGGATATTAGGATAATAATAATGCACATCTATTGTCGGATATTAGAATATAATAATCACAACTATTGTTTGGATATTAGGATAATAATAATGCACATCTATTGTCTGGATATTAGGATAATAATAATGCACATCTATTGTCTTGATATTAGGATAATAATAATGCACATACTATTGTCTGGATATTAGGATAATAATAATGCACATCTATTGTCTGGATATTAGGATATTATGTCTATTCTGTTTAAGTCAAACTGATACAGTAACAGCTGATTAACAGTGATTTAATGAATTTGCCTACCCTCTAAAGGCTACACATGCTCGATTTACAAGGAAAGACCCCCAACCAAACGCATACACACGGGCCAAAACGGGTGTTTGTCGCGTGTAGCGCTCCCCCGTCAGGGGTCATTCCTTGCTCGGAAATTGAGCATGTGTACGAGCCTTAACATTCCCCTTACATACATTAGACTGGGTACACACCAATAGTGTCATGGATTGGTTGGTCGGCCGGAAATATCTGATGGTGTGGGGCGGCTGGCTGCAATCGAGCAAGGTTGCCCGTTCATCTAAATTGGACGAACGGGCGATCGGGTCTGTTGGTAAATCACAGCTGATTGTGCGGTTCCTGCACAATAGTTCACGCACACTGATGGCCGTGGGCACTATTGCCGTGACCGACCATTTGTCCACTCACAGCCAACGCTCGGTTGGGACAATTAAAGCTTTGTGTGTACCCAGCCTTACCCAGCCCGATCTTATATTCGGCCGTCATGCGATCGCAATATCCCATTCATTTTGCGATCGCATGTCGGTCGAATGTAAGATCGGGAGAAGCGGTTCCGGCAGGATCGAAGGAACATCGGGTGAGCGCTCGGTCGGGTAAGTAAAATCTTATAGATGTATGGGCACCTTTACACAGAGCTGTGCTAAGATCAGATTCACTTCATTATCCTCCCCATGCAGCTCTGCACTATTTTGTTTCTATAAGTTGAACTCTTAAAGCTTTATACACACCTGTGATCTTGGGGCCGACCCACAATGCATATGTGTGTTCCAAACAGCCAAAACACATGACAATCATTTAATGTGTGGGTCCTTGGTCCTTTTAACCTATTGGGTGTAAATAGCGCAATCAGATCCCAACCATGCTTAAATGCGCAGTAGTGTTGCCTAGCCCTTCAAATACATTTGCCAACATTGCATAACAACGCACCTCGGGAACCTTGTAATAAGCAATAATGTTATTAATCCATAGGAAGGAATCAGATGGCTTATTACAGTATTATAACATCTGATTGGTTGGTGCAGATAAATAGCACAGCTTTGTATCACTGTTTTCCTACTGTGTTGACTTGTTTTCCCACATTATAATTGCGGCAGATCTGATCTGGCCCACCATTGACTGCATATAAATCAGATTCCATGCTAGCAGGTGGTCTGGATTATACAGTTCTGGTTATGTACTAAGAGACATAAATATAGATGATGTACAGTGCCAGCTACATCTGTTAAACTACATTGGAGGTCTCTGTGGCCCACTTGGCTAGTAAACATCACTGCTTAAACCCTTTATGGTCACTAATTATCTGATATAATTAAAGGGACCCATACACACAACAATACCAAGTACAATCCCAGCATAAAGCTGGGTACACACAGTACAGATTTCTGCAAGATCCTGTCTGCCATCTTTCAAAGATCTGCATACACACAGTCCTGAGCGTTCTCCCTATGAACATAATAGGGAGAACGCTTGGGATTGTGTGTTTCCATTGGCTGCGCTAGACTCCTCTATAGCGATGGAAATTTTCGGTCTTTCCTGAACGGGCGTTCGGCTGACCCGACCGTTCGGCGGCTGCGCGCTCGTTCGGGAAATGAAGGTACACACATATCGATAAAGCCCTGATACCGTTGGATCCGACGGTATCGGGGCTTTATCGTTACTGTGTGTACCGAGCTTAATACATTCAGTATTGGTCCAATAAAAATTGTTTAGCAGGTCTGATAGGGGGGAAAAAATCATCAGATACACAGACCAATTTTTCAGCCCGATCGACAAATAGTTCAGTTCGGGCCGGAAAAAATTGCATAGGTTTGCGCTGCTATGCGACCGACCATACTTTTGCCCAAATCGGACGAAAATCACTACTGACCTTGTAATACCCCATGGGCCGCACGCTCGTTCAGGGCTCGTTCACACTACATCAGTTTGTATCCGTAAATAAATGGACAGACAGTAAAACCCAATAGGATTTCATAATATCGTTCACACCTGCTGCGTTATAATCCGTTCCAGTCCGTTTAAAAAACGCACTGCATGCAGCATTTCTGTCCGTTTTTTCATGCATTTTCTATGGAAATTTATTGAATACACATTGTTAAAAAATGGATACAAATGTATGAAAAAAATGGATAAAAACTGACAGAAACACATGCTGTGCGTTACTGTCAGTTTCTGTCAGTTTCTAGTGTGAACGAGCCCTCACTGCGAATAGACTTTCCCGTGACCGACAGATATTCTTCCTGGCCAACCAGTCCCAAGTGGCAAAAGTCGGTCAGGACCAAGGATCCGATGGGGTGTACCCCGCATTAATATATTGGAATAACCACATATTGTATGCCTGGGATTGGTAGCATGTATTGGCCATACACGTAACTGTTGTTAAACTGTATTTTATAGAGGGTCATATGATTTATTACATTGTAACTGGGCAGCATGGTGGCTCAGTGGTTAGCCCTGATACCTTGCAGTGCTGAAGTCCTGTGTTCGATTCCACCCTTGGACACATCTGCAAGGAGTTTGTATGTTCTCCCTCTGCTTGCGTGGGTTACCTCCGGGCACTCCGGTTTCCCCCACAAAGACATACTGATAGGTTGTATGTGTCAAATAAATGTGTTTAGATTGTAAGCTCTTCGGGGCAGGGCCTGATGTGAATGTATGATTTGTCCCCAGAGTGACCCTGTTCCTTTCTTTATATACAGTTTCCCCATCTGATACAATGTTGCACTGATCCCAGGTCATACGACAATGCACAGTTTATGGGGTGGGGGTGTTATATTGGTATGTGCTGGTGGTCACTGTATGCTACAGATCTTGTGCTTTTTTGCAGCTGGACAGGTAAATGTCCCACCAAGAAAACTCCTAGAAAATAAAGTAAGAATAAAGAAGAAACTAAATTCCCTCCGCCCTCTCCTGTAATCCTCCCCCTGTCTGTCTGGTTTTATCAGCCCTACCCATTCCAGTCTGTCCAGCCCCTCTCCCTAACCACCCCCACTGTGCTATCCCTCCTCCCCCTCTGACTCTCTAGCTGTTCCCCCTCCCCCACACACAGCCCTTCCTGTCTCTCCCCCTCCCCTCTACTCTCCAGCTCACTAACCCTCTCACACTCTATGATTCCCCCCAGCCTGAGACCCCCAATGTGTTATCAGCTGGAGTGAGAAGCTTGGAGCCCAGTGTGCTGGCAATAGGTAAGAGGGGGTGGTGGGCCCAAAAGGGGAGCCCCTACTGTTTGCATGCTGGAAACTTGTTAAACCGAAAGGAAATATTGAGGGAGGTAATGGGGGCTGAACCTTTATTGTTTATTATTGGGACATAATGTTCCTGCAGCAGTGGATGTACCTGACTGTGTAAGGGGGTGGGGAAGAAATGTTTCCACCAAGTTGTTACATTGTTTTCTATGCACACTGCTCCTTCAGTCCCAGGACTCTGTTCTTGTGAATGTAAAATTTACCTACTTCCTCTTCCTCATTTTTGTTTCTTCTTGATAAGTGATCACTATTAGTGCATGGCTGTCAGTGGATGCTGGGAATTGATGTTTACGGGGTACTTGTCCCTTTACAGCTGCAGGTAAATTTTTCTTGTTCTGTCTTTTAACTGTTTCCTTAAAGCCCCTCTGAGCCACATCAGAATCTGTTCTTTATCTCCTCTATCACCCCTGTCTAGAATTAAAGACACTTTTTAGTCTTAAGTCACTAAAAGGATGTTGGGTAACTCTCCTCGCTATATGTGGCTGGGGTCGTTGATAGTTATAGTTCATTAGGACACTAAACTGTCTGCAAAAACTTTCTTTTCCTGTATCGGTTCTTAGCCCATCTTGCAGGTCTAAGTCTGTTATAACACATTAGGTGGGCAGTAATAGTCTGGACATTCCCATCCACCACCTTTATTTTACACATTTCTGATTGTTCCACTATCACAACCACCCTCCACTGTTTCTCCTACTGATAGACAAGGTAATAGCATTGCACCCTAGGTACTCACCGGCACTTACCTATCTCCCTATATAATTTACCCCACGTCCTTCTTGTTTATACACACTCACTGCTAATATCTTCTAGATTCCTTGACTTTGACCTTTTTTGTTCTCTTTGCTTAACCTTCCAGTTGCAGCCCCTATGTACTTGGGCTCTATTCTGTGTCCCCTTGACCCTGGATCTCTGTCCTCAGACGCCTTCCTGTCCCACGGCTCTATGTAGATCTTGCCAGCTGCTTTCCATTGTCTTTACCAGGTCAAGGAAATGATATGTAACCCTTTCATTTGAGATCAAAGCTTTGTATTTATATTATTTAGAGACACATTATAGCTACCTAATATAGGGTTGTTATAACTAAACTTGCTATAGTTAGTGCTGGGGTATTTGTAAGGATCCTGGAATGTTGTTTTTGACAGATGGACCATTGGAGGGCAGTATTTCATTGCTGTCTGTGGATGCTTTTTATTGTATACATTCTCAGCCCAAATCCATCATGGATGCTCCCGCTTATCTACCTACCGTATATGTTAAAAAAAAAAAAGTCACTCTGCCGAAAACCCCATGAACATGATTCATTCATTAATACGAGGAAAACCCTGAAATGATAGGATGTACTGTAGACCTATTTTTAGAAGGCAAGAAGATGATTGGTTAGGCCAAGCCTAATGGAATTTTGTCCAATGGAGATGAATGTTAGGTAATTGCAGGATGACATAAGTGAAAAGTTCTATTATAGAGGTTCTTCTGCCTATAAGGAATAACTGATCCATACTGAAGCTTCGCTGATGCTGTAAATGTCACCATAGAAAACTTTCCCAGCCAGGCTCTGCATTCTGCAGATTCACATTCTGTGGCTTTGCCCAACCAGAAGTGATAGTTGTGATCCGGTCAATGATTCTGACCAGGGGCCACATGGCTGGTTATACAGGACCTGACAGTATGGTAAACTGTAGTGCTATTGTGCAGAGCTAAGCAGCCCAGAGGCAGGTACTAGAATCTGACACCTGGGTTATCAGATAATCTGAGTGGGACGCACTTAAAAATGTAATTTGCAGGGCTTTACTGATTGCAATTAAACACCATTCACGCTAAGTCAGCCATGCTGTGTGTGCTTTAGGGCTGAGTACACACGAAGGGAGCGCTCGCTACGAGTTAGTGCGATCGAGCGTACGCTACGAGCGAGTACTCGGCAGGGACAAATGTCCATCGGTCAAGGAAAAGGCCACAGCCGACATTACGTGCGACCAACTGTGTGGTTCCCTATGTGATTTACCAACACGTCCAATCCGGACGAACGGACAATCGAGGTTGGTTGCGGCTGGCCTCCACACACCAGCAGATATTACAGTGGATCACTCGGTCAGTCAGCCGAAAATATCTGCTGGTGTGTACCCAGCCTAAAGGAGACAAATATAATGGCTAGGACCCTGCACACCTAAACCAAAGGTGTAAAATACAGTATTATTTGGTCTGAGGAAGGAACCGCACGGGTTCCGAAACGTTACTAATAAATAACAATTTGAATCACTAGGACTGGTGTGCCCAGCGTACTTCATCTATATATGTGTCTACTGTCAGCCTAAAGGAGAACTATGGTGTGCATATAAAGTTTAAAGGAGTGGTCCCGCCACAATTTATATTGCATATAAAGTTTTAATAAATAAAATGAAAAGTACCTGGGACAGGGAGGTCGGATTGGTATTTCCTGCCACCAAACATCATTTCTGTTTGAGCGCCAACATGAAGAAAATAGCACTTTTCTTAATGTTTTTTTCTTTAATACAGGAAAGCCCAGAACAATAACCTGGCAGGTGAAAACTGTATGTGCTGGTTCTCCTCAATAACATTCTAATGGGAAGTAGGAATAATCAACCCTACCTCCCTGCCACAGGTACTTAGTTGTCCTATAATAGGTGTCCCTTGAACACACATCGGGTGGTTACCTGATTTATACAAACCAAGGGGCGCTAAAAAATACAACAAGGCCGGGTCACAATTATTACAGTTCAATTGCAACCCTGCCAATAACCCTCAGATAAAATATTTACCATAATAGGCAGCGTGGGTCCATTAAAGCTGTTGCCACTTGCATTTTTATCTCGGTATCCGATGGTTAGTGTTCACTCCTTATTGTGTCTCCATTGAGTGCATGAGTCTGACAGCCATTGTTACTATCTTTGGTTGTCATGTGGTTTAAATACTGTGTGTCTTGGTCACAATGTCAGTCTCACCTGCTAGTGGAGCTTTAATTCAGCCTTAGCTGTCAGACAGCTGTGACGGATGGGAGGGTGAAGTGAGTGTGTTGTGTTCTGTCATTGTAGCAAACTTTACTCTGGCAGTGAGGGAGTCCGTAACCGTTCTGGTTCGGGAAAGCGATTCCTCCTTATACTTGTTATTTAAACGTGATTTGGTTTGTTTATAGAGTCTCTGCTGGATGTATCCATTGCACAGAGACAGATAGTTCTACTTACCGTCTTATTACGTGCTTTACTGGTCTTCATTTCATGTTTAATGGGTGCACATGTATGTAACATATCAGGGGTGCTCAATGTGCTCAATAATGGCCACACTAGAGGCACTTTCACAAGTTACTGCACCTACTGAACCAAATCTGCCCCCTCCCTGGCCCTGGCCTGTCACCAACTGTGGCCACCCCCACAGTTGCTCAATTGGGTTACATGTTGGACCCCATGCTGTAGCTGTTCATTCCAAGTTAAAGGAGAACTTTAGTGTACATTTTTTTTTTCCACATGCCTTTTTACCTGTGCGATACATGTGTGTGAAGGCCTTAGGCCAAGGCTATACTGATGGACATGATTAGTGCACATTGAAGCCTGCTTGTGCTGTGATCCGTGTCATTTTTTGGTATCTAAGAGCAGTGTGGCCTAGCCCTTAAAGTGCGTTGATCCTCCAAAGTAACTTATTGAACAGCTGTTCACTCTGTCCCTGGATGAAGTGTACTGAGCATGCCTGTCCCAATGGGAGAAGAGAGGAGGAAGTAGAGATTTTATCCAATTCACACAGGTATAATTACCTTGAATAGGAATTACTAAGAAGGGAACACAAAATAGGAACAACACCAATAATATTAAATTTTGGGTAAGAAGAGGCAGCCATCCAGCAGCAATTTTCACTGCCTTAAACTTTCCAAAAGTCTTTATTTTGGAAAATACTTCCCTTCAGTTTTGTCAAATGGTGGTCGACCTTCATTGTCTATCATGGACAAACACAGATGAACACCTTCCTTCAGCAATGGTGGGATCAGTGGTAGGGGGAGATTTCCACCGATGTCACCTAAACCATTGACCTTCTTTTGTTAATATGTCTAAGGGACATTATTTGCCTCTCATTGAACTGGTGTACAAACAAGTGTTTATCCCTTTGTAGTGTGTATGTCACTCATCAAACTAACAAGGTCCCTAATATATGTCTATATGTTTAAAGGGCAAGCATACCCTAAAACCCCCCCACTTACCGAATGGACCCCGTTCCCTTAGTCCAGGACTGTTTTCGGACTGGCCAATGGGGAGGCATGCTCCCTGCAGAGTGTGTCTTCCAATTGGTCAAACCTCTGAAAAGTCTAGGATACAAGTAAACAAAGGCACCAGGGACCAGACTTTCACAGCTTTGTCCAGATACTATATTGAGAACCCCGGGGTGAAGACCTCGTGTGCCTGACCACTTCCTCTTGGTGCACTAAGGTTGGTGTTGGCTACCCAGTGCCCTCTATATAAGTGCAATGAAAATGATTTGCCAAGTTCATATTGTAACTTTTCCTTTAGAATCTAAACTGCTTCATCTGTTCCATATTGTCTATAAGACAAGATGGCTACACTGTATATTCCCTGTTATCGAACTACACCCTCTTACAGTCAGTAGGTTTTCTACACCTACTGTGCTGGTTTGTTCTTTTTTTGTCTCTGCCTCATTGCACAGTGATGGCTTTGGTTGCACCTTATCGCTGTGCTCTCTGCGGAAGAGAAGGGCGGGAGGGAAGTGGTGAAACAGATGAAAGACGATAAAACACTTTCATTTTCTTAACACTCGTCTTTAATTCTGTGCAAAAGGTCGGCACTTCTGTTAACATAAAAATGAACAATTTCCACGAGGCTAGCTAGACTATTTTCTTGGTAATATACAGCACTGAAAGTGCTCCATTTTGAGTTTTATGTGCTCTTTTCTATTGCTCTTAGGCTGAGGCCACACTACAACACAACAGAAAGCAATGTGTATCTTTGCACGTTGTGCTAGCGATTTTCCCAATAGTCTCTTATCATAACGCATGTGATCTGTACCAAACATGGCGATCACACGTGTTACAATAATGAACCGGAGTACAACACAGGTAGTGGGTCCCATACATTGCCCCCCACTGGCATGCGCTGTGCACATCACACTCGGATCGCAAAACGCGATCTGATTAACGGCAGTGTGGCCTACCCTTACAGCTTTGTACATCGTTATGTCCTGCTTTGATGCGAATAGTACAAGCAAGTAATAATTAAGGGGTTTATTTATTCTTTATCCCAACTTGATTGTAGAATTACTTGTGTTTTTATCGATACATTTCCAGAGATTTATTGTCAGTCTGTTAATCAGCAAGTTAGAGGACATCAATTTTGTCTACCAAAGAACAAACTATGTCCTTCTTAAAAGGTACATTCCAGCCCACACACACAAATTCATTCTGATTAAGGTTTTATACTTTTTTATGGATGTGATGTGTTGTGAAGTGTATATTGTTAAATACTGTCTTGATTCTAATTTCAACAAGCTAAATTCCTGTATATTGAATATTATGATACCTGTGTCAGCAGGGTTCCTAAAGGGAAATATGTCAACTTCTTTGCCAGCTCCAGGGTTCTTCTTCCAGGTCCTTTCGTTTACTAGCCATAAGCCAATTCCATTACACGTTTTCTGCAACAAAGCATTGAGTATCTCAGACATCATTTTTTGCCATGACAGTGATGTTGGAACCAATGACTTACTGCTGCTTCCCAAGCTTCCTCCCCTGCAGCAGCAAGAGCTTGTAAAGGGCTTGTAAAATGGTCCTAAGAGGTGTGAATCTTCAGGACTATGACCAGCAAGGAAGAAGATGGTCTCCCTTCAGGGACCCTTGGCATAGTATTTTGGCGTTCTTATTATCTTTCTGTGTGTGAGGCGTGAAATGTCCCTTTAAGCCTGGTTTGCAAGACAATTAAGCCAAAGTCATTTTTGCTGCTGCATATTACCAAGAAAATTAAAATGACTTATTTTACAGTAAACGGGTTCAGGGAATAATTTAATACATTTGGTATAACCAAGCAGAAAAATAATGCCTTGTTTTATCATTTTTCTTGATGGGAAGAGACTTGACCTTGTGCTACTTTCTGGTTACAGCAATCGAGAAATATTACTCACACGTTACAGATGTAAGTAGCGTTTATGATCTGTTTGTAGTCGTTATGGGGACATCATATGCAAAGCACATTTCTATTCTGTTTTCGGGTTTATTCAAATGTTTGAGCTGCCATTCTACATTTCCCTGCTAAATGTAAAATAACTTTACTAACCAGCAGTGGTAACTGCTAAGAACGCTGACTGTGACGGCTAGCGTCTAGTTCTGATGCAATAAGAGGTGCAAGCATTTGCCTCTATTAATTTGCAGCCATCAATCATGTTAGCTTTTAACTGGTTTACTGCATCGGTAATTTTATTGTCTATTACTGCAGTTGGATAACGTCCGATTGGTTGCTACATTGAGAAAAGTTGTTCACCTTTTATCGCATCGGCTCCTTTGTGCTTCCATGAAATTTCATTGCCTTGACCAATCATGTTGGCTTCTTGGAATTTACTTATTGACTGAGACTCACCACAGTCCTACAGTTGGAGAAGCTCTTGGTGCTCTGGTGTAGGGGGACATTTGGAGTGTTCTCATTCTCTGATCCTTAAAGGAAATTCAGGAGCAGTTGACTGTGGTACAGAGTAATTCCAGTACTTCGATGGAATCTTGGATACTGCAATGACCTACTGTAGGCAGCTGTAGATCGATTCGTGTTACTTTGGTCTGTGTGGCCTTGGTTTATAGAGCGAGAGATTATTTTTGATCTGGGTACAAGTGGGTTGATTGTAACGTGCACAGTGGTAATGACAGGTTGACTCTGGTTTGTTTCAGTTGCACCTACACCCCAAGTCAGGTTCTGTCTTCTTTCCTGCATATTATTGTGGCTGTACTTGGCTTTTTATGATGTGTTTGCATTTTGCACTGGATAAAACACACGGTCCACTAGCTGCTGCCAAACTAGGACAACATCCCTGGAAAAATTCAAGACCAATATAATGCAGTCACTGTAGTCAATATGTTATTATAATGGGCACAGTCTGTAACATCATTGGGATTTAGAGGTCATTTGGGTTACTCCACCTACAGGGAGGAGAATAGTGGTAATGATGCTGTATCGGAGCTGTATCCAGATGATGTGATCATTGCTCTCTAACAGTAGCAGTCTGTAGTGTGCAGCCTATAGAATGGTTGTTCTGTGTGCTGGCAACTTCTCCTCCATGATGCAAACCTGGCTGTTCCTCTTTCCAGTGGACTGGCAGCCCGGGCATCTTAAATTACCCTTTTCCCTTTCCTTGCGAGGCACTGAGAAGGTTTTGTGCTATTACAGAGTGTGTATTCATAATGGGGGTAGGACCAGGGGGGGCTGGGGAGGCTAAAATAACATACAAATGGGTGCGGGCATCACTTTGTGACTCACTGTCCTCATTGGTGAGTTACAGGAAGAAAGTATCACTTATGTGTGAGTGTCTGTGTGTTGGTTTGCAGGGTCACTTTACATGTGGATATTGAAACACGTTTGCACACTTCCCTGTGGCTGGAAAGGGAAAGTACGAATGATATAAAGCTGCACAGAAGGACACATTAGAGAATAGTAAGTAAATGGACAGGATACAGATAAACAGGAACAGGTAGGCAGCAGTTACCCTCTGTATGAAAGGCATGTACCAATGTGTGGGGGCTTATCTACAGCAGACTGACGCTGAGTATGTATCAGTGCTGGTATATACATGGGAGTGTTTGCTACAATTCATGTTTATAGATGATGTGTATGTGTGTATTTAAAATGATCAAGATAAATCCTGTATGACCTTATTTCGCTGTTACAACAAATCTATCGGTATAAATCGGAAACGGTTTGTTGATAAAAATGAAAATCCTCCCAACACCTGGTTCCGTTAGTGTGCACGTCCCCTAAGCTAATACATGGATGAAGAATCTATTGATTTTATTACAGCACTCGGTCTTTATGGATAACTGAGTGTCTATTGGTTTGTTTTAGCTAGAGGAGGTGTGGCCAAGTATTGTCAAGATCTGCCAGATTGTGCAAATCTCTCTTCAGGTCATCCCACAGATAAGGTCTGAGCTCTGGTTGGGACATTGCAATACACTGATCCTCCTTTTTTGAAACCATTGCTTTGTTTATTTACATGTATGTTTTAAGCCTCGTACACACGTCTGGCAAAAGACCCATGAGTGCGTCCGCGCACACCAAGCGGTCATTACTGACGATGAATCGCACATGTGTATGCGTTCAGTGGGGTGCCAAACGTACAACGCCAACCGGGGCGTCCTGATCTTTGTACAGTTGCCTTTGAAACGTATTTTGTTCAGTGTTCCATGGAATGTTTAAAGATTTGGATACTTTTTGTGTATCTCTGATCTGATTGATACGTTTCAATGATTAGATCCATTTCATGTTTTGAAAGTTCTTTGCGGACTGTGGCTTTTAAAGTATTAAGACCAATGGAGAATAATCCTACAGGGACGGCCAAACTGATCTAAATCAGAGCCGCTTTAATTGATGTCAGGCGTGTGTTAACTTCTATTTGAGATGAGAATGAATATAATGGTTTGATTCTGAATGGAGCCACATCCTTGATTATTGAAAGGTGTAAACACGGATGCAACCAGATTTAGTTTTGGTGTGTACGATATTCATCTCGACCATTGAAATTCTGAATCATGCGAATCGCACAAAAAACAGTGATCCCATTCACTCAGATAGGCAGATCACAGCCCAACACCAGTGCACCTGGTCAGACCAATTGGCCAACACTAGCGTGTGCTTTTTTGAACTCGCAATCTTTAAAAATGGACCAGTGTGGCCTAGCCCTAAACTCCTCCATATGGCTTGCTTAATCCATCTTCTATTGCTATACTGTAGTGTACACTGAACATCCATCATATAACAGAAGCACGTGGTACCGTGAGTGTTGTGGTTTTTGATTGGGGTAAAACGTGGATTTTGTGTTTTTTAATGATGGTGTCTCAGTTGTACCAAAAATCAAATGGGTAATAAAAGTCCCATCACTGTCTTATCTCGCCTGTAACGGACCATCCCACAAGCTGTCCCTATTTCCCATTGACCGTACTATCATTTTTATATAGGAAGATTTATCTACAGTTTGTGCCGTAAGAACAGATACCCAGAGACTTCTGGTTAATGAGATGGAGTCAGAATCAGAGAGGTTTTTTAACCGCACAGAGGCAGAGAAGTAGGAAAGGGAGGGGGGGGATTTATTGCAAAAATCGCCAAACTTGTAGATGCTTTTAGGGGCTATCCAGGGCCCACACGCCAGGAAGTTGTCTGTCTAGTTGTCTGTCTAGCGCCCTAAAGGAGAACTTAAATTAGAAGTCTTGTTAGTTGACTTCAATGTTAAATTAGAAAAATTGACAGCATCCGTTTAAAATATTACTTACAATACCTCCAGGTTCTCTCTAAGGGTGATGGATTAGCAAATAAGAATCTCTGTACCATGTGACAACATGCCTGGCCTGGTTCAGAGTAACGGGCATGCGCTCTATAGTTAATCTGAACCATGAAGTGGTCAGGACCTGTCGCTTCTGCAGCAGAGGATCCATGGAGTTATTGATTGAAGAACGGAAGACATAGCTCCTTAATCTCCCAGTCTTCAATCAATACATTAAAGGAATAGTTCACTTTTCAAGTAAATTATTACTTTAAGGATGCCAGTATCTGTTCCTGTATTTTAACACAGCTGATTATCAGGACTGATTATCCGAAACAATCTGAATTGTGTCCTGAATCCCAGCTGATCATTGATTGGATCAAATTAGCCAGTGGGTGAAGGTGCCCATACATTAGGAACCTTCGAATGTTCCTGCGACGTTCGAACAACACTGAAACGGCTGTCCCTTCTTTCTGGTGGATTCAGTCGCAAAATAAATGGGCCAGACTAGATCAGGAACTTAGGAAGGTGAGAAACCACCAGCGCTATTGATATTAGATCATGTATAGGTGAACTTCTAATCTGATATCTAACTAGTGTATGGGCACCTTATCCCATCTATAAGAAAACGAGCTAAGCAGTTATAACAGCATGAATGTTTCCGTATCGTCCGTCCTCGCTAGCTGGAATACTGGGGGATTAGTTTGTAATCATCCACTGATCCAAAACGTTAAATAAACTAGTTACAAATTGTCCGAATCCCATGCAACCCTCCAATTTACCAATTCAAATTCTATTTATTATAATATTATGGGCAGTTTGGCCAAGTTGCGTTTGTGGTAGACATGGCATGAGTTTCTCCATGGTTTGTGGGTCTGTGTAGGTAGAGGGATCGCCGGCAGTTGCCTTTTGAGTGAATTGGGTTTTGAAATCCTATCCATGACTTTTCATCATTTCTGATCAAACGCAAGCCAATTCAAACGCAATGGCTCCTTTCCTAATGTAATTAGTTTAATAACGATCCCCTTCCTGTTAATAATAGAGAATGGGGTAGGCAAGAGATAATTATCAACCTCTCCTTCTGCTGGAATTCTACTGCAGGTCATTTTTTATTATGTCTAGTCATTTGGGTTAATGTGGCCTTTAACTGTGATCTGATGTTCAGCTGTGTTTCTTCCCCCGGTGTGTGTGTGTGTGTGTGTGTGTATGTACAGTGATAAGAGCTCTGGATTCTTTGGAATGAAACTTGTTTTGTACTGTTGAAACATTAAAGGCAGACTAAAGCTAAAATATAAATGACCCTGCATAGATTCTGTAATTCTTAACAGATTGCTGTATTCCTCACCTCTGAAATGCACAGCATGTAGAAGAAATGATTTAATTCTGCCAGTGGGTCCAGAACCAAGATACATAATTACACAAGGGCAATTCTGCTCCCCTCGCTCCTTACCCCTGGGTACTTTACCGATCAGCTGTTTCGCCCAGTGCTCTGGTCCTCTTCCGGCTTGTCTCTGCAGTCTGTCATGTAGCCAATGGGAAGGCGTGCTCTGTAAGAAACACGTTTTCCCTTGTCCAGATAGGACTGAGAGGTGAGGGAAACTTCATGTCAGTCTAAAGGTGGCCATACATATGTTCCATTACTTACCTGACCAAATGTTCCCGCGACCTACGATCGATCCTGCCAGAACTGCCTCTCCCGTTCTTGTGTGTGACCGGCATGCGATTGCAGAATGAATGGGATTTTGCGATCCTATGTCGGCTGCATAAAGGAACCGGAGAGGCGGTTCTGGCAGGATCGATCGAATGTCACAGAATCGCACGGTCGGGCAAGTATAATCGAACATATGTACGGCCACCATAAGAGCTAATTGGTTAAGTTCCCAGGGGTGAGAATCGGTTTCGGTCCTTACCCTGGGTACTATTAAGGTGTAAAGCAGGGGAGAGGCGAGAATAATTGTCCTCTAGCCTTTCCTATTCCTGTACCAGAGCTCTCAACTAACAAAACCCCCCTCTGGTATTCTTCACTCTCTTGCTAATTAAAACGGAGCAATAGATTTTACCCTGAAGTTCATAACATTGTAACCAATCAGATTTATTATAATAATTGCCATCAACCAGTCGGAGGTAATTACTAATTGGTTACTATCCTATTATACTTCAAGTCCCCCGTTCTTCCTTAAATCTTAAATTCCACCTTTATCAAGGTTTTCTTTTGTTGCTACAGGCTTGTACACACATCACTTATGACCCCCGAGCCAGTAATTACGAAATTCATAGCTAAGGAAGGCCGTAAAGAGTGTCAGCTGCCGGGACAAGAAATCCTGGTGGTGTTCCTCTCCCCGCCCCCCTGTATCACACGTTGAAGTTGCTCTCTCATGGCAGGGCAGTCTGTGTAGTCTGTGCTGTTGAAGTGTGTGAGTAATGTTTGGCAGTCTGCCAGGCGGTGGGGAGTTGCTAGTGTAGACACGGGGGCTCTAATTGAGAATCCTGCGGGGGAAGGGCACATACCTGGGTACCTTTTTTTTTTTTCTCCCTCTACTTTTTCCATTTCTACAGCTGGGTTGCTGCGTAACCGTTTATACGTCTCCTCTGAGAAACAACTGCGCAGTGATTGTCTGTAGATGTTACAGGGCAGTGTCTGATGCTGCAGAGCAACTTAACTTTTTAATATTCATTAAATTCCGGACGTGACTTGCCCTTTAAAATAACCTGCTGGGATTTTAATGAGTGGACAGTGTGTGCTGTTTATCTGTCTGCCTCCTGCTGTCCAAGCTGTTAACCTCTGTCCTAAACACCTTGCTGCAATCTGCCAGGCCTTCCAGCCTCTCTCATTATCTTTGTATTAATGAGACGTCTTCCCCACTGGGCACTCTTACAGAGCGCAGGAAAGCTGCCTCTGGTGGAATATCCATGTCGGATAGATACAAGCTGCAACCCTCCAGCTGTAGTGATACTTACAGTGTATTCCCAGCATTGAACTGAATTGAACTGAACGGGCAGTGCAGGCTGGGAGTTGTCATTTTTAAACATCTGGAGGGCTGCAGATTGGGCACCCCGGTTCTAAAACATGCTCAATGGTACAGATTGGGTATCTGTGATGTGCACAATATTCTAAACCAATTTTACACACTTCTGGATATGTGGATGGACACCAGAGACCTTCACCACAGAAGGTCCACAGAACAGACCATTCTATTTATGATCCTGACATCACTCCCATGCCACCGTGGCTTGTGGCCCTTGCTATTCTGTAGCCTAAGATTTTGCTGCATTGCCGTTTAATTACACTGTTCTCAAGGTTTATAACAATTGCTAAAGTCTTGTACACACCCCTTATTCGGCCCCCGGGTGAACGGCTACATGTGCGAATCGCCAGTTCGTTTGTTAGGTGTCTGGTGAACAAGCTTTTATCCAATGTACCGACAGACGTTCCCGCAATGTCTGAAAACCACCTGGGCCAATCATTTTGAGATGTTCATTATGGCCTTAATGACGATTGCAAATATAACCCAGCTGGGGATCATTGTGCAAACATCTTCAGGCAATACTACCTCTCTCGTGGGCAATTAGAGTGGGGTTACAGGTACCCAGAACCCCTCCTTTTTGCTTTCTTAAAGTTACCTGCAGTTCAAGGTGTGTCGGTCCAAAAGGGGATTAAACCAATTGGAGGGACAAGCTACTGCCGTCGACAGTGCAACCTATTGGTCCAGATGGTAAAGTTCAGTCTAATCATTATCAGCTCCATATACTACAGTGTAGGGAGCCAATACCATCATATATGGGCTCAAGGAACAATCTCCCCTTATAAAGTAAATACGGGATGATCTTTCATGTGTGTTTGACCTGAATTTGTGTATGCGAACCTTAACTAGGTATACAGAATGAGGTTTGCACCTGTAACAAGGGATTGGAAATGTTTTCATTCTGAGATACAATGTCCATCCCCATATTTTAATCTGTGATATGGTCATGGGACTTAAGTTATACTTAAAAGTGGGAGTTGCCTTTAAAAGAGGGCGTGGTCAAAAACGTTGGTGGTGTGCTGAGATCATCACTGTACATGATAACCCTTTCAGGAATCCTTCCCTTAGGAAATGCTGCGCTTGCCCCTGGCTTTGCTCAACATTACAATCTTTGTTGTGTTTGTTTCCAATAGAAGGTCAGCTCGAAATGTTACTGTAAACCAGGATTGATAGTTAATATGGTCGTATGTTTCATTAATTTTACTCTTGGATTGCAATGTGCACAGAACATGCAATAAATCACTAATATGGGCAGCATGGTGGCTCAGTGGTTAGCACTGATGCATTGCAGCGCTGAAGACCTGAGTTCGATTCCACCATTGGACACGTCTGCAAGGAGTTTGTATGTTCTCCCTGTGCTTGCGTGGGTTTCCTCCGGGCACTCCGGTTTCCCCCACAATCATTAAGACATACTGATAGGTTGTATGTGCTAAATAAATGTGCTTAGATTGTAAGCTCTTCGGGGCAGGGCCTGATGTGAATGTATACATATAATTTAAAGTGCTACGGAATATAAAATACTCAATGATAATAATAAATATATCACAGCCCTCGTACAAAAACAAATAATGATGAGCCTGCAAAGAGGGGAAATGACGCGGTGGATCGCCTTCCTATAATAACTGACCCCTACCATAGGAAATCATTAGTAGATTGGACTGCACTTGTTACTTGATAATGTTGGAAGCAGGAAGAGAGGACACTGAGAACCAGTACAATCCCCCACAGCCTTATCAGTATATGGGACATAGTGGGAGGCATCGCAGGGGAACGTTTCCCATCTCAGCTGTTCCGAGCAGCAGGTGGAGTTTGGCAGCTCCCTGGAGTCTGAGTAATGTGGAACTGGGTATTGGGTACAGTCTCTGTCTGGGGGGTAAGCGTAATCTATTGTCAGTTTAACAGATTGTAAGAAAGGACCTTTCTGCGTACACAGCGACACACACTAGCTGCTTGTTAGGGGCTGTTGCAGACTAGAGCTCCCCACTGTGTGTACAGTAGCTGGAATTGGAGAAACATTGTCCCTTTGGTGGGATTACACAGATATGGGAGGAGGAGACTGTCCAGGGGATTTTTGTCCTGCTGCATACCTGGAATTCTTCTCCACCTATCCGTCCTCCCTCCCATGTTTACTGGCCACTAACATGGGAATTCACTGTGACTCAATCACTTTTCTTCCCATGAGAGGTGGTGACGATACCCAAGTTGTAAACCGCAGGTTTCACCATTGTTTTGTGCTATTTGTCTATCTTATGCCAGCCAGACGCGTGTATTGGGGTGACTGATCATTTTCCATGTATTTAGAATATTAGAGGGCATGTCCACCTTTAAAACAAAAAACTGGTGACAGTGGCATTTATCTGCCCACAAACCCAACTGCTAAATTTTACCAGTTTATTACATGAAATTGCAACCAGATATTTAATGAGAAGTCGTTTTCCTTTCCTTTAAAGGTATATGCCTCCTTCCTCTGTTCAATGAGCTTTTTCTGAGCTTGAGCATGTGCAGAGAAGACAGCAGGTGAAACAGCGCTTGATTGACCATATAGAGGGAGGGGCCAGCTTACTATGCCACACTGGTGACATTAATTATCCTTAAATATCTGGTTAGTAATGCAGTTAATAAAATGTAAAATATATCCGTTAGGGGCAAGTAATTTACCATTTTTTTGCTTTAAGGGTGGACATGCCCTTTAAGCAAGAGCCTATTTGGTGGCTGCGGGTACTGTACCTGAGCCTATAGTAGCATATAGTTTCATGGCTACTGATACAGGTGGTTAGAATTCCATTTCCCAGCATCCCCTTCGAGGTAAGGTGGGAGTTGGAGTTCTGCAGCAGACAGACAGACCCAGAGGCTTCACTATATCTACACTGACAACCATTTCTGCTTTATTGCACTTTTTCAATGCAACTACTAAAACCGCACTACTAAAACATATGTATATGTGTGCCAATAGCTGGAAGATCTACAGTGGATGTTTAGGTTACACGTTGCACGCAGTTTTTATTATCTAGTGTATGCTTTATGTAAATATGTTACTGGTCTTTGTTCTGTGTTTTTCCAATGTGACGTAGTTGATAAATGATCACATGTGGATGTGCAATGTGTAGGCTGCTGATGAAGGCAGCACTATTTCTTCTACACATTACCCCTGACCGGTAGATAGCAGGACAACCACAGCCAAATTCTCGCCATAACCGCTCCAAAGGCTTTATTGGTTTTAAAGTAAGCAAATGTATATTCATTTAAAAACATTTCGCTTATTGGTGGTGCAGGAGTTTTAAACTGCAAATCCCATCATGCTCAGCGATCATGCAAAGGTGCTAATATTCTTTGTTCTATAGCACAGTCAGCACAGCAAGTGTACCAGCCATCTTCTAACTACTATGACATAGACATTCTGCCAGTGGGTGTTTGTTGTAGTTCAGCAATAGCTGAAGCCACGGATTGAGTGTAAGTTTATTAGACCTGGACAAATGCATTAATACACTACTTTATAGACCATTAAAGGGCACGTTTGTTATTCTCTGTTTGCAAATAACAAATAACCCTATAGCAGACCTGTGCGTATAATCCTCCACTGTGAAATGAATGTTTACAAATGGCAATCTATTTTTTGATTTTCAGGTCTGTTGCCAGACAAACGCATACCGATTTGCTTGACGGCTCTCAAGCATGGATCCAGACGACGGCCATTTTGTGAGTTCTATGATTTTTCTCTGTCCTACCCAGTTTCGTTCTGTTTCTGCCATTTGTTTTTTTGCTAATGGTCCTGGCCAGTATATACACTTTAGAGTTGTGATTTTCCAATACTGATCCTTTTAAATGGTGTGATTAATGGTAAAACCAGTCCGTATAATTGGGCGATGCTTATTAGAGAACGTATACGGTAATTAAACAGGCAAATGGTAGTCTGCAGCCATTTTATTTCCCCCACAGAGCAGGACAGGTACCTCCTGATTTCTCTCCTTGGTATGTAAAAACTCCTCATAGGCATTTCTGAATGGCTGGTACTGAATACTCCAAAGGGATGTTACCCATACACCAGTTACCATAATTCTTCATGACACCGTGCAATACTTTATGGGACACCTCATATATATATAGAAATTATTTCATGGACGCACACCTTACAGCAGAGCTGGGCAAACTAAAGCCTGCAGGCCACGTGCGGCCCATTGGCTGTTCCTGACTGGTCCCTCAATAATAGACCTGTACCTCAAACAAATCATCATTTTATATTATTTGTCTTGGGCTGGATAATTGATTTATTTTTATTAGAAAAAGTGATGACCTGATCAATTGATTAATTGAATTTGATGGATTGACAATGGCATTTATACTACTAAGGGGTATCGGGGCTGTGAGACCCTCCATGTTCTAGGTACAGAATTTCTCCCATTGCAGATAATAATAATAATATGCAGGAGATGCGTGCAGCCTTATTTCATGTCTATGCAGATTAAGAAAATAACTCGAGGCAAAGGATTTTTTTAATGTCAATATGGCAACTTGTAATAAACCCAACAAACTTTTTTTAAAGGAATAGTTTACTCAAAAAGTGAACTAATCCTTTAATGTATTGATTGAAGTCCATGAGGTTAAGGAGTATAGGGTTATTCTCTCTGTGACATGCTGGAGAGAAAAACATCTACTTAAAACAATCCTTAGTTTCAGATTATTACAGCTGAATAGGATGTTGAACTACGAAGTCACCAATAGCTGTGATGTCACCCGTGCCAAAATAAGGACCGGTGGACTTTTGCGTTTTTAATTTTTTAAATTGTTTAGCTCCCCAATGTGGACTTTAATCACCTGTGGTCTCCTCCTTCTATATGGTCAAGGAACTCCTTGGTGACTTTATAGACAATAGTGCACCCCATAGTTCATCGGACTCATGGCCAACATACATCTACTGTGTGTACGGCCTTAAGGCTTTACAAGACTACACGTAGCCTTTGCATATCTTCTCATTCTCTCCATTTGCATTTCTTTGTACCTCCCCATTTATCATGCGACTTCTAATGTGTACACAGGGTTTGCGCCCGCAAGGATCCATGCCCATCATTGGTGCAGAAGATGAAGATTTTGAAAATGACATTGAACCAGTAAGTGGCAGGGATTTGGTAGGATGGGATTAGTTGTGAAATGATCATAATGTAGATATTTTATCTTCTCCCACAGAGAATCCTTCCTACTTTGTGTAACTTTTCTGTTTTGTTTACACTAGTTAACTGAAGGCTCTGGATATGTTCTATTTAAAGGGCATGTCCAACCCCCAAAACTATCATTTGCCCCAGTGCTGGTCCCACTGTGTAGGGTTAACAAATCCTAGTATGTATAGTATAGTATAGTATAGTATTTGAGGTTGAATAAAGACATACGTCCATCCAGTCCAACCCATCTAGCAATATCCTCATCTCCTGCCTAATTGTTGATCCAGAGGAAGGCAAAAAAAACCCACCAAATTTATAAAGGGGGAAAAAATTCCTTCCTGACTCCAAGTGGCAATTGGAAATTTCCCTGGATCAACTATACTTTATGTATCAATACCAGTAACTTGTAACATTCCTTGTTTGCAGAAACTCATCCAGCTTTTTATTAAACTGATCAATGAACCTGCCATAACAACGTCCACTGGAAGACCAGTTCCATAGCTTTTACCGCTCTCACAGTGACAAACCTTTCCCAACTCTACTTTATTATCAATACCAGTAACTTGTAACATTCCTTGTTTGCAGAAACTCACCAGCTTTTTATAAACTGACCACAATGAACCTGCCAACAACGTCCAGGAAGACAGTTCCTAGCTTACCGTTCTCACAGTGACAAACCCTTTCCCAACTCTACTTTATGTATCAATACCAGTAACTTGGTAACATCCTTGTTGCAGAACTCATCCAGCTTTTTATTAAACGACCAATGAACTGACATAACAACGTCCACTAGAAGACAGTTCCATAGCTTTACCGTTCTCACAGTGACAAACCCTTCCCAACTCTACTTTATGTATCAATCCCAGTAACTTGTAACATTCCTTGTTTGTAGAAACTCATCCAGCTCTTTTATTAAACGACCAATGAACCTGCCATAAAACGTCCAGGAAGACAGTTCCATAGCTTTACCGTTTTACAGTGACAAACCTTTCCCAACTTACTTTAGTATCAATACCAGTAACTTGTAACATTCCTTGTTTGAGAAACTCATCCAGTTTTTATAAACTGACCAATGAACTGCCATAACAACGTCCACTGGAAGACAGTTCCATAGCTTTACCGTTCTCACAGTGACAAACCCTTTCCCAACTCTACTTTATGTATCAATACCAGTAACTTGTAACATTCCTTGTTGCAGAAAATCATCCAGCTTTTTATTAAACTGACCATGAACCTGCCATAACAACGTCCACTGGAAGACATGTTCCATAGCTTTACCGTTCTCACAGTGACAAACCCTTTCCCAACTCTACTTTATGTATCAATACCAGTAACTTTGTAACATTCCTTGTTGCGAGAAACTATCCAGCTTTTATTAAACTGACCAATGAACCTGCAATAACAAATGCCACTGGAAGACAGTTCCATAGCTTTACCGTTCTCACAGTGACAAACCCTTTCCAACTCTACTTTATGTATCAATACCAGTAACTTGTAACATTCTTGTTTGTAGAAAACTCATCCAGCTTTTATTTAAACTGACCAATGAACCTGCCATAACAACGCCCACTGGAAGACAGTTCCATAGCTTTACTCGTTCCACAGTGAAAAACCCTTTCCAACTCTACTTTATGTATCAATACCAGTAACTTGTAACATTCCTTGTTTGCAGAAAACTCATCCAGCTTTTATTAAACTGACCAATGAACCTGCCATAACAAGTCCACTGGAAGACAGTTCCATAGCTTTACCGTTCTCACAGTGAAAAACCCTTTCCCAACTCTACTTTATGTATCAATACCAGTAACTTGTAACATTCCTTGTTTGTAGAAACTCATCCAGCTTTTTATTAAACTGACCAATGAACCTGCCAACAATGTCCACTGGAAGACAGTTCCATAGCTTTACCGTTCTCACAGTGAAAAACCCTTTCCCAACTCTACTTTATGTATCAATACCAGTAACTTGTAACATTCCTTGTTTGCAGAAACTCATCCAGCTTTTTTTTTAAACTGACCAATGAACCTGCCAAACAACGTCCACTGGAAGACAGTTCCATAGCTTTACCGTCTCACAGTGAAAAACCCTTTCCGAGCTTGAAGCCTAAACCTTTTTTCTTCAAGTCTTAAGGGATGTCCCGTGTCTCTTGACATGTCTATTGGTGTGAACAATGCCCCAGATAGTTTATGTATGGCCTTACTGTATTTATACACAGTAATCCTATCCCCACGCAATCGCCTTTTCTCCAGCGTACATAATTGTATATTATCCAATCTGTCTTCATATTCAAGCTCCCCCCCCCCCCCCCCCCCCCCAATCACATTATTAATTTAGTTGCCCTTCTCTGAACCCTTTCCATTTCAAAGATGTCCTTTTTGTACACAGGATTCCAAAATTGCACTGCATATTCCAAATGAGGCCTTACTCTATCTTCTGTGTACAAGTACTGGACTTTGCTGGAAGCTTGAAACTGGATGGGTGACAGTTGGGGAATTCAATCTCTCGGTGCTAAATTATAGTAATTACCCAGTATGCTCAGTTTTAAAAATGTCAGGTCTGCCGCCGCAACTGATTTCGGTCGCCCGTTCGTCCGGATTGGATGAATGGGTGATCGGACGTGTCTGTAAATCACGGCTGATCGTGTGGTTCCCTCTGGAACCACACGAGTCAAACTGTCGGCCGCAACTGATAGACATTTGTCCTGGCCGAGCGCTCGCTCGTAGTGAACGCTCGGTCAGGACAAAAAGTCCCTTCGTGTGTACCCAGCCTTACACCAAACTGCCAAAAAAGATAATATAACAGTGCAAACATTATCCTGTGTAGCTGCTGATTCCTCCCAGACCCTAAGTAAAGCCTCCCATAAACAGCAAGATTGATTCAAGGCGAAAAAGTCTAGAACTTTTCCAAGCTGAAGATCTCCGGCGCCTGGTGGGGAATTACGATTGGTTCTTCTGATGAGATTTTCGCTAGTTTAGATAATCTGTAGTAATATATTTCTGGTTGTAGCTCTGGGTTTAATAAGGACAACCTTTCTGGTTTCTCTTTGGATCCAGCACTTTCTCCTTTTCACTTGTGACTTCCTTGTCTTTTCTCTGCAGAATGTGGATGACCAGTTTAGTTATTTCCAAAGCATTGAGCTTGTGAAGGATCACCCAGCCTACATCATGGTGTTTCTACAGCACGTGGTTCTCCAGTTTGACCCCAGTCCTCTGGTCAGTAGTTGGGAGTCTGATTTACACCTTGCACTAGGGGGGTGGGAACAATCTGCTCAATCTATTTGCCTTTCTCCTACAGCTCTGTTTCCTGCATGCTGAGATGTTAAGGAACCTCTCGCCCAAAGAGCTAAAGAAATTGTTTCTGGACTTCTACTACACATTCCTGATGAAAGGAGCGGTGAGCACATGTCGTTTGTTTTTTTCTTTCCTTTCTGCTCTGACTGACACTTTCTTCTTGCGTGATCTGCCTTTCGCCTTTTAATATTCAGCAGGTGCTCCGTCATAAGCATTTTTCTCATATTGCCTCATCAGAGGGATGCCCTGGACGTTTATATACACTGGGTTTCCACCATATCTTCATTAACTTGTTTTACTTTTTCTTTAACAAGCAATTACCCTTAAACACTAATAGTTATCATTTAAAATGGTGATAATTTTGCACCAACCAATCAGATCTTATTTAACAGCTAACATCTGATTGGTTAGGGCACCATTTTTAAAGATAAGACCTTTTATTGAATCTCCCTGAAAGGGACTAATGCAATAAGAGGGTTATAGCATCATCCCTTAAATGCCCAGATATACTTACACTACAGAATGCACTTCAGTTACTTTTACTTTCAGGTTTACTCCCCTCTTGGCTGTTGAGAGAGATAAAATGTAACTTATTGTATCATTCCCATTTCTTCCTGTCTGGATCGCCCTGATCATGTGTGAAATCACTGAGCTAGTGGAGGGGTCCGTGACTGCAATATAAAATCAGTAAATGATTGTAGCATTCCCCCTTTCTTCCTGTCTGGATCACTTTGAGCATGTCTGAGATCACTGAGCTAGTGGAGGGGGCAGTGACTGCAATATGAAATCAATAACTGATACAATGTAACTTATTGTAGCATTCCCCCTTTCTTCCTGTCTGGATCACTCTGAGCATGTCTAAGATCACTTGAGCTAGTGGAAGGGGCAGTGACTGCAATATGAAATCCATTTGTAATCAATGCTGCTCTTTTTATTACATTAATCCTGTGCCAAAATATGCAAGGAAATAATTTCTCTTTGGAGCTCTGAATAGCCAGAAAAATTAGTAATGTTGATAGGTCCTCAAACCTATATATTAACTCTTCATTCCAATGTCAGAAAACACATATAAGTAAAAACATTTCTAAAACACTGCAGAAAAGTCTCTGCACATTTAACTTATATTGGGCCTTTGATTCTCAGACATTATTCAGAGACACTGAACTACAGCCAGGTAGGAAGCTCTAAAGGGAACGTTAGGGCTTAATGATACGGTATTCAGATTAAGCTATAAGAATGTCTACACTGGGCATGCCTAAAAGCTCTAACAGGGTTATAAAAGGTTCTTATCGTTTAAAACTGCTAATTTTGCCCCAACCAATCAGATGTTAGCTTTCAAATGTTAAATAAGATCTGATTGTTTGGGGCAAAATTAGTTTTAAATGATAAGAACTTTTATTGAATAACCCTGTGTCTACGACACTTGCTAAGGGCACTGTTTTAGGAAGGGCAGGAATGCTTTGCAGTTTCTAGGCTATAATATGTGGTAGATGTGTTTTGGGGTGAAGTCATATGTGAACCATTTTTCACATGTTTTATTGTAACTTCTAACCTGATCCTTATTTACAGGTGCTACATGTCAGTTTTCCTTCTGTCGTGTCCTTTGAACTGGGTGAGTTCTATTTCCCATCCTTTTTATGACAATGATGACACAGAAGCAAGTTACATGACAGACCTACTGGGTTTTCCCTTTCCCCCTGCACCCAATCCATGCAGTTGCGAACTGGAACAATTTGAAGGCTTTCTTCCATAATTTCAGTGTTGCAGAACTATAATTCGCAGCAATCCTCTAAATCAATCTAACATGGGGAGCGAGCGCCTGATAATGTCCCAGCTGAACGTGCAGTCTATCCTGGGCCTGGTGCATTTTCTATCTAGGCTACAAGTTATTATTGCTGCACAGTCCTTTCTGCAGTAGGTGGAAGTGATGTTGTTTTGCCCTGCAGTACAGGCTGTCAGCACAGTCTGTGTTTGTGTTATGAGGCTGAGCGCTTCCTGCCTAGATGTTGTGAAGCTGATAACATATAGCACATGGCTTTCCTGTCTACTCCCTTTTTTGTCTGCCTGGCCAAGAATGCAACACTAGAGACCTCTAGTGGGCAAATGGTTTCACTGCAACCTTAAAAGTGCCACATACTCATGGCACTGATATTTTTCTATTTTCCCATGATCCACATATCACGTTTGAGGGTGTTATTGTAGGTCTGCAGTTCATCATATAAAAAGATTCTGGAAAGAGTTAATCTAATAAGTCTTGTTCAAAATATTTTGGATCAGGTTATTTCCAGACAGTTGTGTTTTGCAATAAAAAAAAAATTCAAGTTTAAAGTAGAATTATACTTGTGCAGTGACTGACTTCTTTCTGGCTCCTCCCACAGTTATTGTCCAGGACAAGTCTTCTATATCTGACATTGAAAAACATGTTAATGATTAAGGGGGGGAGTTAGAAAGCAGTGTTAATACAAGTCTCCTCTAATCTTGATATTCATAGGGCCACCCAAATAAAAAGCACAGTAACCCCTCGTTACTGCGTTAATTTACTGGCTCAACCACACATTAAACCAGGAGACCAAACATTGTACAAACTACAGTATATCTGTACATTGTGATGCCTGAACCATTTCCCATGTATATTATCAATTAAAAAGCTATTGGCTCGGTACATTGGGTGTGCGATTCCCATTTTGTACACCACTGCACCCACCGTTTTATAGTCTTAGAATTCCACCAACATATTAATGGCAGGGTTGGTGCGGTTTTATGTTGGAACATGTGATGAGTAATACCAGAGCTGTATGTTAATATGTTGGTGCTGCCTATGGTTGGGGCTGGTGCCCCCATTTTATAGTCTTAAAACTGCATCAACCCTGCCATTAACGTGCCTTTAAGAATATAAAAGCCGACCACAGTTAAAATGTAAATAAACCTAGCTTTGGCCTTGGAGTTAATTTCCTACAAAGAACAGTAGATAAGGACCTGGGAACACCATTATATGTGGGTCCCCCTTCCAACCCTCGACCGTGCAAAGCCTGTGGTCTGGTGGGACAGTCCGCATAGTTATTGGGGAAAATAAGGTCTCTGGTTCGGTCCATGTTTAAAACTCTCTGCTCTCTCTGTTTGTGTAGATCGCACGAGGCCGGAACTTATCTCAGAAGAGAACCAGAGGAGATACGTCCGGGAGATCCAGAGTCACCAAATACCATTTATCAACCACCAGTTAGAAGACTTCAGGTATTGGATATTTATGTTTATAAAAAGGATCTGGCATAGTTCCCACATGAAACATCTCATAATAATCATTTATACAAACAAAGAAAAGATAATCAATGCCCATTCCTATTATCTCAAAGTTCCCCCCCCCCAATAAACTGTAAATTACCACTCCAGTAAATGGCATTAAAGTAAATGTAAATTCCCTGAATAACTGGGTAAGATGGCTGTGTGTATATGCATTCACTGGCCACATGCTTCCCTGCTTAATATGGACTGTAACAGGATTGGCTAGAGACCACAAGTAGGTGTGGCCTGTTGTAACAAATTGTAGAATTGGGCATGTGCAAAAAACAGAATGTCCAGTGACCACACTGTGCAATACTGGAATTCTGGGAAATAAAACACCATCCCCATGTTAGAAAGGTACATTTCCCAGCACCCACATCAAATTATGAGGTGAGACACTGATTACTGCTTGTTTATCATGGCTCTCTGATGCAGTGTTGTTCTGAGGCTTTAATGAAGTGGACACGCCCTTTAAGATGAATAAGTTCCATCTTAACCATTTTACATTCTCTGGCCGGTTGAAGTTTTCTGTGTATTGGGATATTGTTCCATTCCCTGTAGTCAGCAAGATCCGTCTTTATCACGTAGGTTGGGCCTTATTTTTAGAATCATTGCATTAGTAATTGTATGAGTTTTGTCACACAGGGCCAAACGGGTTCTTGGTATGACGCCCGGGGAGCTGGAACTCAGTGAATTGGAGTCTTATCGAACCAATGACCGGAGTATCCTGGAATCCAAAGAGAAGCAGTTGGCAGAGCAGCTCTTGGCCCGGCTGGATGAAATACAGTGAGTATCTAGTACATTGTATTATAAGGCTGGGGATGATATTTATACAGATATAAACACTTTGGTTTGCTTTCTATGAACAAAGGGACTTAATTGTTTATTAACATGGGGGTTGTCCCTTGAATCCCACTCATTGATTGACCCAGACCATCCTATCTCTCACTTATTTGCTGATTGGGGACTTGCACTGATCACTTCCTCTTCTCCTGTTACTTACTGTCTGGGGATGCTGGGAGTTGTAGTGATAGAATGGGATGGTTTGTATCGTGGTGGAGTTCTGTGTTGGAACATGTGATGTACTACCAGAGCTGTATGTTAAAATGTTGGGGCTGCCTATAGTTGGGGCTGGTGCTTTATTAGTAGGAAGTTTAGAAATACCAGAATCCCTATCAGCAATCAAACTGTATTCTGTGTAGGGCGTGTTGGAATTCCTGCCAGTCTGTGTTGGGTGGGTTTAAATGGGAAAATTGCAGGAAATATGTGATATACAGCTGCCGAAATTCCCACCCTGTGCCTACTTAAAGGGAAATGTTAGGTGTGAATTGAATTACATGACCATTTTCTTTTTAATAACTTAGCTTAAAGGGTCACTATAGTCACTCAAACAACTTTACATTATCTGAAACTACAATTTGAAAGAAGTAAAATGGTGATACTCACATATTTATCTGTGCTTGCTTTGTCATTAAATTATTGTTATTTATTGCTCCCACCCTCCCTTACTCACTGCCTTCTTGTAGTGTCTGCGACACTTATAAATTCTGCACAGCCTCACCATAGACGCTGCTCTGCTTACACATCTCACCCCCCCCCCCGCCTTCATTTCTCTGCTGATTCTCTTAATTGTTGCAAAAAGTGTTCTGTTAGGCAGCCAAATATGTTCAACATGTATGCACGGCAGTTTCAGACCATAATAGAGCTGCGTTTGGGCACTTTGTCAGCCAAAAGGGCCGTTTGGTGGGGGCTCGTTGATGATGTGTTCGGCCCCTGCAATCGCAAGTGTGTATGCACCTTAACATGATCAAAACAAGTCATGTCTGCAGGTCGGATTACTTGCTCTATGCTATTAGGCTACATTGCATGTTATTAGGCCAGCAGTTCTGGACACATGCTTTAGCCATAGGCATAAAGGGGAAACTTTGCATAAAGGCGAAACTTTCCATTTCTCTGGGAAACCTGGGGGTGAGAAATTGTTACTTATTTCTTAGATTATGTGGGCAATGCTATTCACATAGCATGAGGCTTGTTTTAAGGAGCCTCTATTTTATCGCAAACAATGAGGGAAAACACCTTCTAGTGGACAAAGGGAGGAAGGGTCAGCGCTCTTTGTTAGGTGAAACTGATAACATGTGTAAGCCCTGATATTATGGATATCAGGATATTTATAGCTTTGGTTTGTTATATTGTATTTTTAATGGATGTGATAATTAACCAATCATTGTCTTGCTTTTTGCATAACCGGGTTTCTGGCTTCCTTTTGGAAATGTTTTCGATTTACCGGTTTATTTATTATGATAATAATGGGAGCAGTAAGTGGGACCTTATTTATTTTGATAATGATGTGAGCAGTGGGCGGGAACTTATTTATTATGATAATGATATGAGCAGTGGGCGGGACCTTTTAAACATTTTTATTTGCAATGGCAAAATATCGGGTTTTATGGGAAATAATGTTTAGGTGCATACATGTTTTTATTTATTATGATAATGATGTGGGTGGGAACAATTATGTAAGATGTTGGGTTTCATGGGAAATAATAATGTTTCGGTGCATGCATGTTTTTATTATGATAATGATGTGGGTGGGAACAATTATGTAAGATGTCGGGTTTTATGGGAAATAATAATGTTTAGGTGCATACATGTTTTTATTTATTATGATAATGATGTGGGTGGGAACAATTATGTAAGATGTCGGGTTTTATGGGTTAAACATCACTGCCCTATGTAAACAATCCCGCAGGGCTTTTGTTGTCACTATTGCCCGGTGTGTTTTCTCTACACCCTGGTGTGTTGCTTGGCACCTGAACTTTTGGCCTGCGGTTCATAGAGTTTTTATCTGTTTGTTCCGTGACCTGCAGAGGTATGACTTGATGGTTTCTCTGCTGCTCCCGGTGGGATCTTGGTTCCTTATTGAGCCTTTCTGGTCTTTGGTTGGCAAACATGGACCAGGCCGGTTGTCTTACACTTTCCATGTCTCTCTTGGACACTTTTGGGGCTTTGCTATGTACTGAGAGCCGTTATCTCGCTCTATTGCCCTTTATAGGCAATGCACCGAGCCAATAGCGTCTCTCAGTTCAATGTGAATAGGGTTTTCCTATTCCTAATATGAATGTGCTCTCTGTTGTATCTACGTCTATCTACTGTCCTAACTGTCTGCTATCTGACTGTCTGCTATCTACTGTCTCGCTATCTACTGTCTGCTATCTACTGTCTGTACTAGTCTGCTATCTACTGTTGTCTCTGGCTGCTATCTACTTGTCTCTATTACTGTCTGATTACTGTACTGGCATCTACTGTCTGCTATCTACTGGTCTGCTATCTACTGTCTGCTATCTACTGTCTACATGTCGGCTGTTCGCCTCTGATATCTACTGTCGTATCTACGTCGCTATCGCTATCTACTGTCGGCGTCTGCTATTACTGTCGCCTGTCGTTCCGTCTTGCTATTACTGTCGGCTGTCTGCTATTACTGGCGGCTGTCTGCTATCTATGTCGGCTGTATGCTATCTACTGTCGGCTGTTGCTATCTACTGTCGGCTGTTGCCTATCTATGTCGGCTGTCTGCTATCTACTGTCGGCGTCTGCTTATTACTGTCGGCTGTCTGCTATCTTACTCGGCTAGCTACTGTGGTGTCGGCTGTCTGCTATCTACTGTCGGCTGGCTGCTATCTATGGTGGCTGCTTTACTGCTGCGTGGCTGGCTATCTACTGTCGGCTGGCTGCATCTACTGGTCGGCTGGCTGCTATCTACTGTCGGATGGCTGCTATCTACTGTCGGGCTGTCGGTCTGCTATCTACTGTCGGCTGTCTGCTATCTGCTGTCTGCTATCTACGTGCTGCTGTCTGTCTGGCTATCTACTGTCGGCTATCTTACTGTCGGAATGTCTGCTATACTGCGGCTGTCTGCTATCTACTGTCGGCTGGCTGCTTCTACTGTCGGACTGTCTCTTGCTATCTTACTGTCGGCTGTCTGCTTACTGTGGCGGGCGGCATATACTGTCGGCTGGCTGCTATCACTGCCGGCTGGCTTGCTATCTACTTTTATCTGTTTGTTCCGTGACTGAGAGTCTGTATTGTGGGTGTCTCTGCTGCTCCCGGTGGGATCTTTTGGTTCCTTAATTGAGCCGTTCTGGTCTTTGGGTTGCAAACATGGACCAGGCCGGTTGCTTTACACTTTCCATGTTCTACTTGGACACTTTTGGGCATATTGTACTGAGAAGCCGGTTATCTGTCTATTGCAACTTTATTAGGCAAGCACCGAGCCAAAGGCGTCTCTCAGTTCAAGTGAATGAGGGTTTCCTATCCAATCTAAAATTGGTACACTGCAATACTGTCTATCTACTGTCTGCATCTACTGTCTCTATCTACTGTCTCCTATCTACTGTCTGCTATCTCTGTCTGATATTAACTGATTCTACTGCTATCATATGTCGTGCTTATCTACTGTCTGCTACTCTACGTCGCTATTACTGTCGGGCTGTCTGCCCTACTGTTGCTATCTGTCTGCTGTCCGTGTCGCTATCTAAGGCTTTGCATCTGACTGTGGCTGGCTGTATGCTTACTACGGTCGGCGCTGCATCTAACTGTCGGCTGTCTGCTATTACTGTCGGCTCGTCTATAATCTACTATGTCGGCTGTCTGTACTTAATCGCGGCTGTCTGTATTCTCCTGTGCGGCTGTCTGCTATCTCATGTCGGCTGTCTGCTATCTACTGGTGGTTGCTATCTACTGTCGGCCCTGTCTGCTATCTAACTGTCTCCTATCTACTGTCGCTATTACTGTCTGGCCTACTTTGTCTGCCTATCTACTGTCTCCTATCTACTGTATTGCTATCATACTGTTGATATCACTGTACTGCTATTCTACTGTTTGCTCATCTACGGTCATGCTTGCTATATACTGTCTGCTATATACTGTTGCATATCTACTGTCTGCTATTACTGTCTGCTATCTTACTGTATACTGTCGGCGTCGGATTCTACTGAGGCTAATCTACTGTAGCTCTATCTCTCTCTACTGCGGATGTATGATATAACTTCGGCTGTCGCATATACTGTAGGATGTCTGCTATCTACTGTCGGCTACTACTGTCGGCTATCTGCTATCTATGTCGGCTTCTGCACTACTTCGGCTGTCCCCTGCTTATCTAACTGTCGGCTGTCTGCTATCTTACTGTCGCTGTCTGCTATCTCTGTCGGCTGTCTGCTACTACTGTCGGCTGTCCTGCCTCTTCCTGTCCGCTGTTCTGCTATCTACTGTCGGCTGTCCCTGCTAAGCTACTGTCGGCTGGCTTGCTATCTACTGTCGGCGGGCGGTATCTACTGTCGCTGGCTGCTATCTACTTGTCCGGCTGGGGCTGCTATCTACTGTCGGCTTGGCTCTATCTACTGGTCGGCTGCTGCTATCCTACTTTTATCTGTTTGTTCGGACCCCTGCAGAGTCTGTACTTTGATGTTTCTCTCTGCTGCTCCCGGGGAGCTGGTTCCTTATGAGCCTTCTGGTCTTTGGGTTGCAAACATGACCAGGCCGGTTGTCTTACACTTTCCCATGTCTCTCTTGACCTTTTTGGGCTTGTACTGAGAGCCGTTATCTCGCTCTATTGCCCTTTATAGGCAATGCACCGAGCCAATAGCGTCTCTCAGTTCAATGTGAATAGGCTGTCGGCTGTCTGCTATCTACTGTCGGCTGTCTGCTATCTAACTGTCGGCTATCTACCTGTCGGCTATCTACTGTCCTGCTATCTACTGGCGGCTGTCGGCTGTCGGCTTGTCTGCTATCTACTGTCGGCTTGGCTGCTATCTACTGTCGCGGGCTGCTATCTACTGTCGGCTGGCTGCTATCTACTGTCGGCTTGGCTATCTACTGCGCGTGCTTGCTATTCTACTGTCGTCTGGTGCTATCTACTGTCTGCTGTCCCTGCTTCTACTGTCGGCTGTCTGCTATCTACTGTCCGGCTGGCTGCTATCTACTGTCGGCTGGCTGCTTATCTACTGTCGCTGTCTGCTATCTGCTGTCCCTGTCTCTCTAACTGTCGCTGTCTGCCTGCTATCTACTGTCTGCGATCTACTGTCGGCTGTCTGCTATCTACTGTCGGCTGTCTGCTATCTACTGTCGGCGTCCTGCTATCTACTGTCGGCTGTTCCGGCATCTACTGTCGCTGGCTGCTATCTACTGTCGGCTGGCTGCTATCTACTGTCGGCTGGCTGCTATCTCTGTCGGCTGGCGCTATCTACTGTCGTCTGGCTGCTATCTACTGTCGGCTGCTGCTATCTACCTGTCGGCTGGCTGCTATCTATTCGGCTGGCTGCTATCTACTGTGCGGCTGGCTGCTATCTACTGTCGCTGGCTGCTACTCTGTCGGCTGGTTGCTAATCTACTGTCGGCTTGGCTGCTTATCTACTGTCGGCTGGCTGCTATCTACTGTCGGCTGGGCGTGCTATCTACTGTCTGCTGTCTGTCTTGCTATCTACTGTCTGCTGGCTGCATCTGCTGTCTGCTAGCTACTGTCTGCTGTCTGTCTGCTATCTTCTACTGTCGGCTATCTACTTCGGCCTGTCTGCTATCTACTGTCGGCTGTCTGCTATCTACGGTCGCGATCTACTGTCGGCTGTTCTGCTATCTACTGTCGGCTGTCTCTTATCTACTGCCTGGCTATCTACTGTCTTCTATCTGTCTGCTATCTACTGTCGGCTATCTACTGTCGGCTGTCTGCTATCTGCTGTCGCTGTCTGCTATCTATCTACTGTCGGCTGTCTGCTACTACTGTCTTTCTTATCACTGTCGGCTGTCCCCTGCTATTAGCTGTCGGCTGTCTGTCTTCTAGCTGTTCTGCGATTACTGTCTTCTATCTACTCTGTCTGCTATCTACTGTCTGCTATCTATGTCTGCTTCTACTGTCTGCTACTTCTACGTCTTGCTATCTACTGTCTGCTATCTACTGTCTGCTATCTAACGTCTCCTGTCGGCTGTCTTGCTATCTTACGTCGGCTATCTACTTGTCGGCTAATCTACTGTCCGGCTGTCGGCTTTCTGCTATCTTACTGTCGGCTGGCTGCTATCTACTGTCGGGCTGGCTGCTATCTACTGTCTGCTGGCTGCATCACCTGACTGTCGGCTGGCTGCTATCTACTTGTCGCTGGCTGCTTATCTACTGTCGCTGGCGTGCTATCTACTGTCCGGCTGGCTGCTATCTACTGTCGGCTGGCTGCTATCATACTGTCCGCTGTCTTTCTGCTATCTACTGTCGGCTGTCCCCCGCTATCTGCGGTCGCTATCTACTGGCCTGCTGTCTGTCTTCTATCTACTGTCGGCTTTATCTACTGTTCGGCTGTCTTGCTAATCACTGTCGGCTGTCCTGCTTCTACTGTCGGGCTGGCTGCTATCTACTGTCGCTGTCTCTTCTACTGTCGGCTTGTCTCTATCTACTTCGGCTGTCCTGCTATCACTGTCGGCTGTCTGCTATCTACTGTCGGCTGGTCCTGCTATCTACTGTCGGCTGTCTGCTATCTACTGTCTGCTGTCTGCTATCTACTGTCGCTGTCTGCCTACTACTGGTCGGCTTGTCCCTCTATCTAAACTGTCTGCTGTTCTGCTATCTAGCTGTCGGCTGTCTGCTATCTACTGTCCTGCTATCTAACTGTCTGCTATCTACGTCTGCTATCTACTGTCTGCTATCTACTGTCTGCTATCTACTGTCGGATGTCTGCTAATCGACTGTCGGCTACTACTGTCGGCTCTCTACTGTCGGCTGTCGGCTTGGCTGCTATCTACGTCGGCTGGCGGCTTCCTATGTCGGCTGGCTGCTATCTACTGTCGGCTGGCTGCTATCTACTGTCGCTGGCTGCTATCTCACGTCTTCTGCGGCTATCTACTGTCGGCTGGCTGCTATTACTGTCTGCTGTCTGTCTGCTAAGCTACTGTCGGCTGTCTTGCTATCTTCTGTCTGCATCTACTGTCCTGCTGTCTGTCTGCTATCTACTGTCCGGCTATCTACGTCGGCTGTCTGCTATCTACTGTCGGCTGTCTGCTCTCTACTGTCGGCTGTCTGCTATCTACTGTCGGCTGTCTGCTATCCTTACTGTCGGCTGTCTGCTATCTACTGTCCGTCTGTACTGCTATCTACTGTCGCTGTTGCTATCTACTGTCGGCTGTCCTGCTATCTACTGTCCCGGCTTCTTCTATCTACTGTCGGCTTCCGCTATCTACTGTCGGCTGTCTGCTATCTCCTGTCTGCTATCTACTGTCGGCTATCTACTGTCTGCTGTCGGCTTTCCCTGCTATCTACTGTCGGCTTGGCTGCTATCTACGGGTCGGCTGGCTGCTATCTACTGTCCCGGCTGGGCCTGCTATCTACTTCGGCTGGCTGCTTATCCTACTGTCGGCTTGCTGCTATCTACTGTCGGCTTGGCTGCTATCTTACTGTCGGCTGTCTGCTAATCTACTGTCGGCTGGCGGCTAATCTACTGTCGGCTGTCTGCTATCTACTGTCGCTGTCTGTCTGCTATCTACTGTCGGCGGTCTGCTATCTGTGTCTGCTATCTACTGTCTGCTGGTCTGTCCTGCTATCTACTGTCGGCTATCTACTGTCCCGGCTGTCTGCTATCTACTGTCGGCTGTCTGCTATCTCCTGTCTGGCTGCTGCTATCTACTGTCGCTGGCTGCTATCTACTGTCGCTGGCTGCTATCTACTGTCGGCTGGCTTGCTATCTCTGTCGCTGGCTGCTATCTACTGTCGGCTGGCTGGCCTATCTACTTCGGCTGGCTGCTATCACTGTCGCTGGCTTCTATCTACTGTCCGGCTGGCTGCTATCTACGGTCGGCTGCTGCTAGCTACTGTCGGCTGGCTGCTATCTAACTGTCCGGCTGGCTGCTATCTACTGTCGGCTGGCCTGCTATCTACTGTCTGCTGTCTGTCTGCTATCTACGTCGGGCTGCTGCTATCTGCATGTCTGCTATCTAACGTCTGCTGTCCTGTCTGGGCTATCTACTGTCGGTTATCTGACTGTCGGCTGTCCTGCTATCTCACTGTCGCTTGTCCCTGTCTATCTACTGTCTGCTATCTATCTGTCGGCTGTCCTTCTATCTATGTCTGCTGTCCTGCTATCTACTGTCTGCTATCTACTTCTGCTATCTACTGTCTCTATCTGTCTGCTATCTACTGTCGTCGATCTACTGTCGGCTGTCTGCGACTACTGTCGCGTCGGCTACTCTACTGTCGGCTGTCTGCTTCTACTGTCTGCTATCTACTGTCGGCTGTCTGCTACCTACTGTCGGCTGTCTGCTATCTACTGTCCCTGCTATCTACTGTCTGCTATCTACTGTCTGCTATCTACTGTCTGCTATCGACTGTCCTGCTATCTACTGTCTGCTATCTACTGTCTGCTATCTACTGTCTAACTGTCTTCTGTCTGCTATCTACTGTCGGCTCACTACTGGTGGCTATCTACTGTCGGCTATCTACTGTCGGCTATCTGCCTGTCGCTGTCCGGCTGTCTGCTTCTTACTTGTCGGCTGTCTGCTACTTACTGTCGTCTGGCTGCTATCTAACTGTCGGCTGGCTGCCTATCCTACTGTCGCTGGCTGCTATCTACTGTCGGCTGGCTGCTCTCTACTGTCGGCTGGCTGCTAATCTCCCTACTGTCCGCTGGCCTGCTATCTACTGTCGGCACTGGCGGCTATCCTACTGTCGGCTGGCTGCTACCTCCTGTCGGCTGGCTGCTATCTCTGTCTGCCCTGGTCCTGTCCTGCTATCTACTGTCGGCTGTCCTGCTGTTCGTCGCTATCTACTGTCCCTGCCTGTCTGGTCGCTATCTACTGTCGGCTATCTACTGTCCGGCTGTGTCGGCTATTCTACTGTCGGCTGTCTGCCTATCTACTGTCGGCTTCTGCTATCTAACTGTCGGCTTGTCCCTGCTATCTACTGTCGGCTTTCTGCTTATCTACGTCGGCTGTCCCTGCTATCTACTGTCGGCTGTCTGCTATCTACTGTCTGCTGGCTGCTATCTCTGTCAGGCTGTTGCTATCTACTGTCGGCTGTCCTGCTATCTATGTCGGCTGTCCTGCTATCACTTGCCGGCTTCTGCTATTACTGTCCGGCTGTCCGCTATCTATGTCGGCTGTGTCTGCTATCTACGTCGGCTGTCCTGCGACTACTGTCGGCTTCTGCTATCTACTGTAGTCACTGTCTGCGTCTGCTATAACTGTAGCTACGTCGGCTGCGCTTCTGTCCTCTGGATATCACTTTCGGCTGTCTGCTATCACTGTCGGCTGTCTGCTCTCTTACTGTCGGCTGTCTTAACTATGCGCTCTGTCAGGCTTGGCGCTGATCTAATGGCGGCTGACTGCTATCTACTGTCGCTGTGCCTGCTATCTATCACTGGTCCGGCATGTCTGCTCATTTACTTGGTGCTGCTTGATATTCTGCGCTGTGCTTGCTATCACTGTCGGCTGTCTGCTATCTACTGTTCGGCTGTCTGCTATCTACTGTCGGCTGTCTGGCTATCTACTGTCGGCATGGCTGCTACTACTGTCGGTCTTCTGGGCTATCTACTGTCGCGTGCTATATACGTCGCTGGCCTTGTGGCGCTGTATGCTACGTCGCTGTTGCTTCTACGTAGCTGGCTGTCTGATCTGTCGGCTGTCTGCCTATCTACTGTCCGGATGTCTGCTATCTATGTCGTGTCTGCGATGGTGCCTTCTACGTCGTGTCTGTATTTCTGTCGGCTGTCCTGCTACTACTGTCGCTTGGGTTCTATCTACGTGTCGGCGCTGTCTGCTATCTACTGTCATGTATTCGTGCCTGCTACAACTGTCGGCTGCTGTCTACTGTTGCTGTTTACCGTGTCGTGCCTACCTCGTGTCTGCTAGATGCGGTGCGTATAGTGTCTGCATAATCTACTGGGCTACTGTCATGTCTAAGTCTGCCACTCTGTGCGTATATGTAGCTGATCTTCTACTTCTGGCTGTCCTGCTATCTCTACGTCTGCATTACTCTACTGTCGGTGCTATCTACGTGCTTCTACTGTGCTATGCTAATCTAAGTCGGTGTCGCTATTACTGTCGCTGTCTGTATCTACTGTCGTGCCTGCTAATATCGCTGCTATTACGTTCTGGTCTGCATACTGTCGCTGTGCTATTTACTGTCTGCTATCTTATCTCTGTGCTGCTACTGTTGACTGTCTGCTGCATGTATGTCCCTGTCTGCGATTCTGTCTGCTATCTCCTGCTGTAGCTATCTATCGCTGTCTGCTATTCGTCTGACTATCGCTATCTACTGTCGGCTGTATCTACTGTTCGGCTGTTCAAATATCCTAGTCTCTGTCTGTTGTCTGCTTATCTACTGGGTCTGGTCTTCTATCTACTGTCGGCTGTCTGCTATCTTAATGCTGTCCTGCATAGTACTGTTGCTGTCTATTTACTGTCTGCTATCTCGTCTTATCTACTGTCGGTGTCTGATCTGCTGTCTGCTATCTGCTGTCTGCTATTACTGTCTGCTATCTACTGTCTGCTATCTGACTAATGTACTGCTATCTCTATTACGGCGTGCTTCATGTCTTGCTATCTACTGTCGGCTATGTCTGCTATCTACTGTTGCTATCTAACTAATCGCTTGTGCTAATCTACTGTCTCGGCTAGTCTCTATCTACTGTCTGCTATCTTACTACGTCTCTATCTACTGTCTGACAGCCTACGTCTGCTATTGGCTGGTGGTTCCGTCTTGACGAGCCGTTATCGGGCTCGCACCTTGGTTCGTAGTTTTTGCGTACTGCTGTTTTAGGTCCACCCCTTTACCCTCGGACCTTGGTTAACGTACTTGAAGGCCCACATATCCAATAACGTCTCGGTGCACCGTCCTGTTTTTTTTTCTAGCTTGTTCCTCTCTCCTATGTGAGACATTTTAGGCAGTGCCATTTTCTTTACCAGACCATGTGGGAAATTTGTTGGCTTATTGTGAACCCCTCCACCTCTGGGACTTCTCCTGTTTCTTAGAGTAATAACCAAGACTAAGCTGCTTCCCAAACGGACAACTGCTGACAGAGCATCTGGTTGTTTGGCAGGTACCATTGTTGGGTTCCAGGTAGACCAGATACGCCTTTCATCATTTTTATTAATGTTCATGGCCAGCTTAAGGATTTAATATAGATGACTCAGGCCCTGGGAACATGTCTCCCCCTCACACCCTTCCCCTCTGTCTCTAATCTAAACTCTGTCCTATCCCCCTCCTTCCTTGTCCCGGGTTCCACTCCGTTGCATCAGGCTGGCCTATGCGCGGCAGGCCGGTATTCAGGAGGTTTCTGCAGCATCATTCCCACATTCACATCCCCCGATCTTTAGGATCCCTTGTTTCATGTCCTGTAGCCATGAGCAGCCGAATAAATCGCTACGTCACTCAGCACCAGAAACATGATATTTCAGTGGGTGAGTTCCATGGCATTCACTGAGAATGAAAGTGGGGGGTGCCACAGTGTGCCGGCAATCCAGGGCACGTACACAGGGTGCGCAATACCATGGGCACTTACACCTGGAGTGCCGGCATACCAGGGGCACGTACACAGGGTGCCGGCAATCCAGGGGCACGTCCACCGTGTGCCGGCTAAACAGGGTCACGTACAACAGGTGCCGGCAATACCAGGGGCCACGTACACCAGTGTGCCGGCAATACCATGGGCACGTACACAGGGTGGCCGTCAATACCATGGGCCACGTACACAGGGCGGCCGGCAATACAGGCACGTACAGAGGGTGCCGGCAATACCCAGGGGCACGTACAGAGGGTCCCGGCAAATACCCAGGGTCACGTACAACAGGGTGCCTGCAATACCAGGGGCACGTACACAGGTGCCGGCAATACCAGGGCACGTACCACAGGGTGCCGGCAATCCAGGGGCACGTACCAGGTCTTAGTATTGTATCCGATTTTAAATGTAACTCATGGGCTCTTGGCGAGTTGTATTTAAGTCAACAATCTCTAGAACCACTGTTCCCCCCCCCCCCCGGACTCCAATGTTATCACGGTGTTATTTGCATGATCTGTCCCATTCATTCCTGGTTCATCATCGCGGATTATTTTCCTTTCTCTTTTTCTAGCCCAACGATTTCCCCCACGAGGACAAAAGGTAACCAACCAAGTTACTGTTTTATCAACCACTGTCCGTACTGTCCGATGTAATATAAACCCACCTCTCTGGCAGCTCAGTCCGTGTTTTGGTGTCAGGATTCATACAGGTCTATAGTAGACCCCCCAATGGGAGATGGTGTTTGATAGATGTTATTGGTTTTAGGGCATCCCGGCTCTGTGTAGCATTGTCTATTCATGCAAAAGCTCCAAAACTTACATTCCTTTCCTTACAAATCAATTGACCGATCAAACTTGCGGTTACATTCTGCTAGCCAGGGTGGTTTCATCAACAAGTAGGTTCTCCTCTGTGTTTTTAAGTATTAAATAATCATCCAAAAGAAATGTTTTATGGCTCTATTAGTCAGATAATGATTAGTGATAATTCCTGGCTATAACCCTTGCCTATTAATCCTGCCACATAAATAAATTTGCACAGGAAGCCGTAGTTCCTTCCTCTCGCCTAGCTTGTGAGCTCCCAGAAAAAACCAAATAGCTCAGTACGAGAGGAACTTCTCCCATACTACATTCTTATCTGTGCTATTCATTTTTAGGCCAATTTTAGATTGAGAGTATTCATAGTACTGGTTGGCCATACACAACAACACCCTACTCCATACCACAACAAACCTACCTCCTAATGGTCCCACTCATTCAGACAGCTGTTTGCACTGACTAATTTGGAGATGACACATTCGATCATTACATAATGGGCCAGGATGGGAACCCACACTTGCTTTAGAAGTCTATGGCCAGTGCTATTTTCACCCATTGCCAATTAAAGTGTATCTCCCTTGGTAAAACACCTTTTTATATTCAGTTTTATTGAAGAACAGTAGGTAAATACACAGCTCCTTTACCCATCCCGTTCTTCAATAAAGCTGATACCAAAAACTTTTTTTACCATTGGGGATGCTTCTTTCAGCTGTGAACATTCTATAGCAAGGTATCCGCAATAATATTGGATTTTTCTTTTCTTTTGAGAAATTGAACATTTTATACTGCAATATTAATTAGAGAATGAATAGTAATCGATGTGGATTTATTTATCATCGTTTATATAATGTTTTGGTCTAAAAAGGGTACTTACCCAAACTTCTTGTTAGTCGAGACTTATTCTTTGGTCCATCTGATTGAAATCGATTCATTAAAACTCCCCGGAAACCTGTATCTGTTTGCAGTTAGATCTTTCTAGTCGTTGATTACAGAATGAAATTTGTGTGATGTCCAAAAATAAAGGACCTTGGAACATATTGCCCCTGACACGCAGACTGGTTTGGCGATTATTCCTTTATTCTTGGAGGATGATGAATCTCACGAATCCTCCTTCCCCCCGCCCTGCAGCACTGCCGATCTTCTGTGCCATTGTCACCACATGAAGCACATTTGGGTAAGACGAAGCCCCCAGATAGCAAGATCCAAAGAATCTTCTTCAGGAAACGTGATGGGCAAACTCACCATAGAACAAGCTTCTAATCATGGTTGTCTTTCATCTTCTTCACTCTGTCCTCTTCTTTGGTATTCATGTCTTTATTTGTCCTACTTTGTTTGTCTGTAAATTACCCCTCTCTCTTATTTTGCATTGCTTGACTAGACGTCCTCTCTATGACTTTGCATTGCTTGACTAGGACGTTCCTCCTAATATTTTTGGCATTGCTTTACTAGGACGGTCCTCTCTATGATTTTTTGCATTGCTTACTAGGGCGTCCTCTCTATGATTTTGGCATTGGCTTGACTAGTTGACGTCCTCTCTATAACTTTGCATTGCTTGACTATGACCGTCCGCTCTATGACTTTTGCATTGTCTTACTAGGACGTCCCCTCTCCTATACTTTGCATTGCTTGACTAAGACGTCCTCTCTATGAACTTTTGCATTGCTTGAACTAGGAGTCCCTCTCTTATGACCTTTGCATGCTTGCTAGGACGTCCTCTCTATGATTTGCATTGCTTTGTCTAGGTGCGTCCTCTCTATGATTTTGCATTGCTTACTGAGGACGTCCTCTCATGATTTTGCATTGCTTGACTGGGCGTCCTCTCTATGATTTTGCATTGCTTGACTAGGGCTCCCGCATCTATGATTTTTGCAGTGCTTGACTATGGCGTCCTCTTATGATTTGCATTGCTTGACTAGGGCGTCCCTCTCTATGATTTTGCATTTCTTGACTAGGGTGTCCCTCTCTATGATTTTGGCATTGCTTGACTAGGGCGTCCTCTCGCTATGATTTTGCATTGCTTGACCAGGGCGTCCTCTGTCCAGGATCATTCATGTATTCCCACATCTCTTCTTGCTGAGGTTTTGCCTCTTCACATGTGTGTCAGGCCTTTGCTATCAAGACCTGTCCATTGCTGTCCTTCTGGAACATCAGGTCCTTGTGGCTACACTTAGCAGGTCTGTCCATTTTACTAAACTTACTTTGTGTTCCTTTTATCTCAGATTTCCTGCAAAGAAACAAGATGAACTCCTGAAAACAAAGAACCATTCACGTATTTTGGATCCAATTGCGCGAGTAATCGTGACTCTCACTGGTGATTTACCAACATGTGTTTTCTACTTGCATGTGTATTGTTTAATCTCATTAGGTGCATGGATAAATCTCCTCCTTGACCCTTATAATAGTAGTGTCTTCTATACCTTTCAGTAGATATTACATGCACTTTTCCCTGTAGAATTGACTTCTGCCTGCACTCTGTGAATTATTAGACTGCCTGTCCTCGATTCCACATCTTTCTTTTTGGAAGCTCACAGCTGGGAGGCTTTTTATTTTCCATAATTTTTTCAAAGTGCATGTGTCTGCATGTACAGGACTTCTTGCTCGTTGCGTGCATGTCCTGTCTGTCACAGTCTCCTACTCCTTGATGGCGCTGGGTGTGTGGGTGTCCTCCTGTCCTGCTTGGTCTTCATGCCATGTTTTGTTTTTCCTCTCTCTCCACTCCTCCCGTGTTTCTGCAGATTTGACAAGCAGATCGGCCAAAGTTGAATGAAGGTACTCTTCCGAAATCCAAGTCAACTAATCCACTCACAAATTCCTCTCATGTAACACCCCATCCCTGTCTGATCATTCAACCAAAAATATGATGTAGTAAACAATCTCCACTATCTGCGTGGGGGTGGTGGGTCGTTTTTGTACTGTTTTTCATTTTTACATTTTGTTTGATAGTAACCTTAGAACTGGGTTCCTTCTTTGATAAATGCATGGTGTAACAGTCCCAAACATCTTAAGAATACCCTATCGGCTAAAGGACTAGATCTAACCTGTTTTTATCATGATGTTAAGGGCACTTTACTAACAGAGCAAGCCATGCAAATTTGCCATCTTAACGGGCAAGTCCACATGCTCACAAAACAATTATATTGGTAATCATAACATGGATCCCCTCAAATCCAGGTTTTTGTTGTACTTCCCTTTTCTTCCAACCAAGTAGAATTGCCAAAGCCCAACTCCCATTCTGCGATTCAGACTTCCACTGCTGCAGTTTGTGAGCTTGTTTCCCATCTTTTTTTGGATAGCAATCTGTTTGAGGCTGCTTCATTGGGTCAGATACTGCCACAACCCAGATCAGCAGTAAGATGGAGAGAGCCGAGTCGAGGGATCGGGCTTCTCAGTACGTTACAGCTGAAATGGCCAATATCACCGTTTAAAGTTTTGGAGGAAATTTCAGTTTAGTGAAATAATCATAAGGTCAATATTAGTGCTATTTGTGGAATTCTTCTGACCTTGTAACTCCGCATACCTGGATCAAGGAGCAGACTTAGTTTTTGTACTAATACATTGTGGTTTTCTTTGTACTAATAAGTATTAGTGTTTTCCTTTCATCTGGTTCTGTTAAATAGCTTGTGTATACTGTGGCCTTCAGTAATCATCTGTCCATTAGGCTGGTTTTGGAAGGCCTTTTTATTTATACTCTCCGATAGGAATTACAGCCGTACAGCGAAATTTTGGGGGTGCATTGAGTCCCAGTCACGTGGCCTATTGATGACCACGGGTAAACATTTCCAAATTGACAATTCATTTTTCGGTTGATTTTGATGATCGGGGGAAGATTTTAGCCAATATTTCGACCCAACCAAATACCGGACGTGGCAGTTTGTTTGGGTCACAATACGGCCCATTGTACGTAGCCTAAGTAATAAAAGCTGACCGCTACAAAGGCCCCAAATTCTTTAAGGCCTAATCACATCTAACCCAAATTGTATGCTCGCATACCTTTCCAGAAGGCTTGCACATGTGCATGTGTACAGAATGTGATGATTCATTGGCAGGGTACATCATTGGCTATGTACATTATATAGATAATGCAGACGTTAACAAAAAAATTAAGCGGAAAGTTAAAGATTTTTCAGAGAATGTCCAGCCTGTGTACCCCTCCAATTTGGGGTATTTTTGAAACCTAGAACACATCTGCATAGTAAGAGATCAATCCGTGGCCCATGGTACAGAATCATTGACGTCCACACATAGCACTGTATAAGGTTATGCAGAAACGGCTGTGCCTGTGCTTTCTATCAAACTGCATTCACTTTTACATGTTTAAAATTGAATATAAAAATCTCTACAATAAACGGTTGGTATCTGCTTAAAAGAACATGACACAGGGCCCCCCACCACCTTCACTTTCAGTGATTGTTACAAAAACAGTCGGAGTCCAAGCTTTTATACATAAACACTCGGTGTTTTTACGAAATAAACTGAAGAATTAAAATGGGAATTCTGTTGACCGAGCTTTTAAGGCTTTCTATGACACCTTCTGTTTTTGTGTAGGGTCACGGGAACGGGAATAAGCCAAGGGGCCTAAATCTGATTTTTAACAACCTTTCTTCCACTGATCATTATGGACTCTTTTTGTTTTTCTGGTATTTGTTACTGGAGCTGCATTGCAGAGAAATGAAGGTAGAGGTTACAATACTAGAAAAATGGAATTGAAAGTTAGCAGGACATTTAAAAGAGTATTACAACAAAGGCACGGTTTTGGATCTATGACTCTTTTGTAATCTGATGGATGGAAAATTTAAATGGCTATAAAAGGACGGGCAGATTATGGCGTTGATCACAGTCCTTGAAAATGAAGAAAACAATTTGTCCGTCAAGGGCAGTTAATGGCTATCCGAGACTTTTGGTCAACCAGCATATTATCGGATACCATTTCCACAACCCCGCTATTTCTTGTTTTTTATTCTATTTCCGTCTTTTCCCTTCTAATTTCTCATCGTTCTTGTGTTTTCTCTTCTTTTCTCCTACTTCCTCTCATTCCTCTGTGTTCCGCTCTGTGCAATTTAATAATTTCATTATCCTCCCTATTCCGTTTTTGGCTCTCCGCCCCTTGGTTTCCAGCTTTCTCTCCCTTCTCCTTTGTTCCAATCCCTGGAACCTTTTTTCTCTTTTATTTCTCTTCCATCTCCTTTAGTGTCCTTTTTTTTTTTCCCTTCACCATTTATTTTATTTACCCCTTTCTACTTTACCTTTATTCTTGGAATTAGTTTTTTTTATTTATTTTAGTCCCATTTTTGCTTTTAGCTCCATTCCCATTTGCTCCCCCTTCCTCTGCATGTCTTGCCCGCTCACCTTCCATTCAATTTATCTCTCCGCCTTGTCCATTCATATACACCACTATTCCATTTTCGCTCCCTGTTCTTTATTCCATTTCGCTCCCCCTTATGTCCAATCGTGTCCCTCCACCTGTATTAAACTATGATTCCCCACACCCAGAATATTTTCCATGTTTCAAGAAATTTTAGTTTAACTACAGCTGAGTGTTCAACATTTCCTTCCCTGCCTGTATGGTTTTTTTTTGAGAGGGAAATCTTAACGAATGGCCGTTGTTTTCCTTTTTGGGGTTCTTTAAGGGGAATGTCGTGTGGGGATGTCCTGCGAGAGCCCAGTAGTCTTTGCGGGGTTCCATCTTTGATACTCATTGGTCTCACTGATGTCATGTGATTACATGTGCCAGCTGTCCTCTCGGCTTCTGCAGACCTAATGATGTAAAACACTTCCCAATGCGCTCTCTTGTTGGAGACTATTAAACCAACGTGTTAGTCCAGAATCCGCAACCAAAAAAACAAAGGAATTTAAAAACCATGTAACTTATTTCCAAATAATAAAAACATTCCAGTCTAATAGAGTCCAGTTTTTTGGGGGGGTGGGTTTTTGGTTTCCTGGCTGACACCTTTTAAACTCTTTCTGGAAATTGGGGGGGGTTTGACTCCTTTTGTCTTTAAGCTGAGAAACCTGTTTCCAGATAGAAAAAAAAGGTTTTTTTCAGTTTTTTTCTGGTCAAAGGCCAATCGCCAGGAGTGACACCGCACAGCCAAGTCCAGACATATTGAGGTTCCATACCGGGGATCTCTGTGACTGTGGGCACTCCACCTCCTAGCGAGCCCAATGAACTGAATGCAGGTGAAGTTGGAGACTATGTACCCAGTCCTATTGGTATTGAAAGATATCTCCAAATTGACAACTATGTGTTTGTAATGGAGCAAATTTTAATAATTCTCTAAATGGATAACGGATGGAACATTGCAACTGCACTCTTCTGAGGTCTCCCAAAGGATCCCCAACCTCTGATTGTCCCCGGGACCATACGTGAGACAGCACAGAGAATGAGAGGTGAGGAATATAGGGCGGGATGGGGTACAAATGGAACCCGCGAGGCACTTGGTGCCAGTTTCCTGCCTATTGCCAACTTACCACCTTGTGCTTTTTATGACGGGCGAATGATGAAACTTCTGGTTTCCGCTTCTTTGGTTTCCCCCTTCAGCTTCTTTTCAGGCTTCCCTTGCTTCTGTCCTTCCCCTGAAATGTCTCACCAGCCTTGTGGGGCTAAAAGAAATCCCTGAAACTCCAATTACTGACCATATCGTTAGCGCTGGCGTTTCCTCCACATATGAGAACCACTGGTTGTAATAATCCTACCCCTGGTGTGCTCATCCGAAAATAGCCGACCCACCACCCACTCTGGGCACCACAATAGCCCTTTCCCTGCAGACGTTTGCTTTTTCCTCGTGAAACACTATCCAATCCCCTCCTAAGGTCTTCTCGTCCTCTCTTTACATATTTTAACTTAATCTGAAATTTACAACCCAACTCTCACACAACCTGCTAATTCCCATTGGACTTGTTTACCTTATCTTGTTTCGTTATCCAGTTCGTATTATCCTTGGTTGTTCACTGTACACTTTTTGCCTGTAGAATCGAGTGTCCGACTTCCCATCCGTCCTTCTTCTGTAGGGCGTTATTTATTATGATAATGATGTGGGTGGGAACAATTATGTAAGATGTCGGGTTTTATGGGTTAAACATCACTGCCCTATGTAAACAATCCCTGCAGGGCTTTTGTTGTCCATATTGCCCGGTGTGTTTTCTCTACACCCTGGTGTGTTGCTTTGCCCCTTGAACTTTTGGCCTGTGGTTCATAGAGTTTTTATCTGTTTGTTCCGTGACCTGCAGAGTCTGTACTTGATGGTTTCCAATACCCCCCCTCGCCCCGCCCCCACCCTGCCCAAAAAGAACAGAAAACCCCTCCACCCTTTATGAATTGCTAACTATGGACACTATTTTTTGGGGAGATGAGGGGGAGAATGTGATGATAAAAAGCCACTTTAGGCCTGAATTACCCCTCCACTCCAATCAGTTTTGATGGAGGATGCTGTTTTTCTCATCCTCCCCCCCTCTATGAAGCCATATCCCGTACAAGAGCGTGCTAATTCAGCGGAATGACAGCATGCACCATCCGACTCCAGTCATAGCCGGCCTGTGTTAACTCCCTCTGAAAGGGAACTCTAATGCCAAGGCGGCAGAAGAGAAATGGCAATAAGTAAAAAAAACAATAATAATTAGAAGCAGGACAAAAGCTTGATCGAAGCATTACAGGTGTTGAGATAGATGAGAGCGACAGACTGACACCGGGAATAGAAGACACCACCGACCAATTATCCATACTTCGTACTCAGTAACATAATACAAAGGACAAGTAGGTGGCTGAGGGCTCCTATTTTATCTCTAAGTGCCAGGACCTAAAGCTTCAATTAATTAGGCACATGAAGACCATCGGTTTAATCCGCATTCCTCTCGCCAAAATAAAGAGGGAGCAAATCTCTTGTCTTGCAAGGTGCTGCTCTCCCTACAAGATCCCTTATTGGGCATTTGGAGTCTCTACCTAATATTTATTCATCGTCATTGTTATTAACCCTTTATACAAGGATCTTATTTTGGGTAACCTTTATACAAAGATCTTATCTAAGGGGATCACCCCTTTACACAGGATCACTATTTTAGGGGAAATCACCCCTTACAAAATATTCTTATTAACGGGGTTCACACTTTATACAAGATCTCCTATATTTTAGGGGATCAACACTTACCCAGATTCTTATTTTAGGGGATCGCCATTTACACAAGATTCTTGTTTTGGGGGATCACCTTTCACACAAGATCTCTTAAGTTTTAGGGAATCACCACAGCTTTACAAAAAAGATTTCTATTTGGGGATCGCCACATTTACACAAGAGTTCTATTTAGGGGATAACCCTTTTACACAAGATCTTATGTTAGGGGATTAACCACCTGGTAACAAAGATTATTATTTTAGGGGATCACCCTTTACAACAAGATTCTGTTTTAGGGATCACCCTTATACAAGATTCTTTATTATTAGGGGATCAACCTTTACAAAGATTCTTATTTTAGAGGATCACCCTTTACACAAGATTTATTTTAGGGGAACTCACCCTTACACAAAAATTCCTATTTAGTGGCAGTCAACCACTGTATCTACGTACAGATCGGGCTGGGTCTGGGCTATTAGGGGATCACCTTTACACAAGTATGTTACTTGTTAGGCTTGTTGTCAGGGGATGTACATCCAGTGACTGTTGACCAGGAATATGGTTGGTCTCTGCTGCGCCCCCGGTTGGGATCTTGGTTCCTTATTGAGCCTTTCTGGTCTTTGGGTTGCAAACATGGACCAGGCGGTTGTCTTACACTTCCATGTCATCTCTTGGACACTTTTGGGGGCTATGTACTGAGAGCCGTTATCTCGCTCTATGCCCATTTCTAGGCGATGCACCGAGCCCATAGCGTCTTCAGTTCCAGTGTGAATAGGGTTTTCCTATCCTAATCTGAAATGTCTGCTGTCGCTATCTAATGTCTACTGTCTGCTGTCTGCTACGGTCTTACTGTCGGCTGTCTGCTATCTACTGTCTGTATCTAGTCGCTGTCTCTGATATGTACGGTCGGCGGCTATCTACTGTCGGCTGTCTGCTATCTTACTGTCGGCTGTCTGCATCTACTGTCGGGTTGCTATATACTGTGGCTGTCTGCTATCTACTGTCGGTGTCTGCTATCTACTGTCGGCTGTCTGCTATATACTCGGCGTGTCTGCTATCTACTGTCGGCTGTCTGCGATCTTACATCTGGCGGCTGTTGCTATCTAACGTCGGCTGGCTATCGCTGTCTGCTGTCCTACTGTAGGCGTCTGACGCTATTCTACTGTCGGCTGTCCTGTCTGCTATTCCTGTCGCTGTGCGGCTATATACTGTTCGGCTGTCTGCTATCTACTGTCGGCTTGTCTGCTATCTACTATGTCGGCTGTCTGATATTACTGTCGGCTGGTTGCTATCTACTGTCGGCTGTCTTGCTATGTATACTGTCCGAGCTGTCTGTACTAGTGCTCTGACGTCGGCTGTCTGCTATCTGACTGTCGCTGTTGCTATCTACTGTCGGCTGTCTGCTATTCTACGTCGGCTGTTGCCTATCTACTGTCGGGGCTGTTGCTATCTACTGTCGGCTGGGTGCTATCTACTGTCGGCTGTCTGCTATCTAACTGTGTGGCTGTCTGCTACTATCGGCGGCTGTCTGCTATCTACTGTCGGCTGGCTCTTGCTACTATACGTCGGCGTCTCCTGTCTAGCTATTGTGTTTACTGTCGTGCCTGTCTCCGTGCGTGTACGCTGTCGGCAGGTCTGCAATGGGCTAGCTGTCTGCTCGCATCTACGCTATCGTTGTACTCTACCGTGTCTGCGTCTAGTCTGCTGTATGCTTCTACTGTTTGCTGTCTGATATCTACCGTCTGCTATCTACCCTACTGTCTGCTATCTACTGTCTGCTATCTACTGTCTGCATCTGAGTATCTACGTCGGCTGTCTGCTATCTACTTCGGCTGTCTGCTATCTACTGTCGCTGTCCTGCTATTACTGTCGGGTGTTCGACTATGTACGTTCTGGTCTGCAATATGTCTGCTGTTGCTATTTACTGTCTTGCTATCTGCGATCTACTGTGCTGTCTACTGTCTGCTGTCTGCTTCTAGCTGTCGGCATTAAGTCTGCTATCTCTACTGTATGCATCTACTGTTGCATCTATGTCTGCCTATCTGCTATCTACTTCGCTGTTGCGTACTACTGTCTGGCTGTCTTGCTATCTACTGTCGGCTGTCTGCTGATCTACGGCTGTTGCTACTCTACTGTGCGTCTGCTATTCTAATTTGCGTCTGATGATCTGTATGCTGTCTGCTATACGTCGGTATCTGCTATCTACGTCTCTATTGTGTCTGCTATCTGACCTCCTGTCGCTATCTGCATCTGCATCTACGGTCTGCTATTTGCTATCTACTGTCTGCATCTGCTATCACTGTCGGCTGTCTGCTATCTACGTGGTGTCTGCTATCTACGGTCTACTTTCGCTATCTACTGTCTGCTGCTATCTTAATGTCTGCTACGTCTACTGTTGCTATCTCTGTCTGCTATCTACTGTCTGCTATTCTGCTGGTGTTCGTCTGAGAGCCGTTATCGGCTCGGCAAATGGTTGCGTAAAGTTTTTGCGTACTGCTGTTTTAAAGGAGAACTGTGGGTCCAAAACAAGTGGGTCTAGTAAGAAAGGCAAGAATATTACCTGTAAAAGCAGTCTGAACCAACCTCTCTAGCATACACCGTTCTCATTCTATCATCAAAAAGAAGTAACAAAAGTTAAGGGGCTGGATGGCTCCACAGTCCGCCAATCCATATCCACAACCACTGTCGCCGACAGTCAAAGGGCAAGCATGCTCAGTAATTACTAAGAGGCAGATTGGAAGAGGGAATTTCCCATCATGCAATTCACATGATTGCATGAACCACTGGTCCATGTCCAGTTATAGAAAAACTGCCACCTAGTAGAAGATGGTTCAGATTGGGATCTCTAAAGATAACCATTGTTTCAGTATAGATGTCCTTATACTGTTACCTTTAAGAGAATGTACAGAAAGTGCTTGCAATAAACTTTGATTTTTTTTGCTGCATTGAAAGGTCTTTTACTTATGTGCGTCCTGCCACGGAATGGCGGCAACGAAAGAGTACTTATGTTACATAACATAGTACTCTTTCGGTGCCGCCATTCCCGTGCATTATCCAATCACTCATGTTCGTATAATGCGGTATCCAAGTGGTTTTTCCTGGCTATGCCAAGCTGGGTCTGGGATGTCTAACCTGCAGCCCTCCAGATTTTGAAAACTACAACGCCCAGCATTCCCATTGCAGAAGACCAAGGAATACTGGGGGCGGTTGTAGTTTTCCAACATCTGGAGGGCCACAGGTTGGACATCCCTGCTCTGGGCACTAGAGCAATAAATTGTTAGTGGATATATATTTAGTTATCAGATCATCTCATAATTGGGGGACACTTATAATAAATAAGTAACAGGGCCTGCGGTAATTAACACCTGATTGTATTTATACTGCCGTGATTCTGACAGCCTTGACGCATGATTTCATGTACAACCCTAACTGCCCTATGCTGTTTGACAGTGCTTGTCAGGGAATGGTGAACTAGTAGTGAACTACAATATTTATTAGGCTTGCTCACAATTTTGCAGGACTATTTGATTAAAGTAAGCAAACTAAGGTTCTGCAAACCAAAAATTGATTTATCATTTATATCAACATGTCATGTGCTTTTTATGGACCTGCTACACAATGTACACTATAAACCTAGGAGCAAAAAGATTATCATTGCTGTAGTCCAACTAATACCAGCCAATTACTTGCAAATCTCTAACCTAAATACAAGGCAAGACCTGCTAGTTTGACTGCTGATACAAACTGAGCTGCTCTGAGGAGTTCATGAAGTTTTAAAGTGTCATAAATACACACCCCAAATCTGATGGGTCCAAAACAAATATAAATTGATTGGCTTTGTATAATGACCAATCATATGTGGGGGTGTGCAAGGAGACAGTATAAAACAGCCAGAGGCCTTCAGCAGTCCTAGTTCTGTTTTAGTAGCAGAGCTGCTAGTTTGTTCTGCAAGCATAGCAACTATCAGATGTCTGGTGCCTAACTGAGCTTCTAAATGGTTTAGTTTTTGGTGGCCTGGTAGTTGCGTGTGGGGCTCTCTTGTTTTGCTCCATCTCATAAATGATTGTTTGGTGCTTATGTATAAAAAAAACGTTTGCATAAAGTTCTCTCAGAATTTAGTTGCCATGCCTGAACAAATTCACTGGTTTGAACAAAGTTATTGTTGGTGTGAGTTGAATTACATCTATCACCATTACCCTAAAGATACTCCTAATAGCAGAGGGCAGTCAGGGAATGGTTGGGGTTGTATTTTGAAAACATATAGAGAGCACAAAGGTTATAGTAAAACAACATTGTAGCCAGTCTGAGTTGAATGATCACAGTATAAAATCAATTTACAATAATGCAGCCCTGCATAATTACATGATCTGTCTGTCAGGCTTGTACAATACAAGGTTTGGACCATATAACTTTCATTTATGGCTTTACAGGTGTTGGAGAGAGATGGGATAAAAAAGTTTTCTTTGATTACCGAGGTTTCTGAGAGTTTATTGAGAATGTAATTGCTTATAAAGGGCATGTTCCACCCCCAAAAACTATAATTCCCCCCACTACTGGCCCCACTCTGTAGTGTAATAAAATCCTTACCTTACATTCCAGACACATAGAGGGTACTGGTAGAGATGTCTTCGAACTTTCTCCTTGATTTGCCAGTACACGCGTTATCCTGCTTACTATACACACAGTGTGATCGCAGGTGGCGATTACATCGTGTCGTGAATGGGCACTTATCGGGCAAAACGGCCCGTCGTCGTGGAGATCGTTTGATGGATGGGATGAAGTATAGTTTAATGTATGAGGCTTTTAAAAGTTTGAATTTGGACACATAGTTGCCCGCTTTAAAACGACATTCGCACGCATCCGCTACACCATTCACAGCACAACGCCATTCACGCAACTTAAAACGATATTCGCACGGCATCCGCAACGCCATTCACGCACTTAGAACAACATTTGCAACTCCGCACAACCATTCATGCACTTAGAATGACATTCACACACACTCACAGCACCCATCACGCACATATAACGACATCACACCCACTCACAGCACACCAATCACAAATACGACATTAACAACAGCGTTATATACATATTAATAATTAAAAATGTAATTAAATATTAAGTTTTTACAAAACATTATTATTTTTTTAAAGGTGTTATATATACAAAAAATCCATTCATAAAGGGTAGTTGTATACCGATCCCGCCTCCCTCCTCTCAACAGAGGCGTGCCGTTTGTTAGGCAAGCCTCCGCATCCCTCCCCCTGTTAGTGCCGAGCGGCCAAAGAAAATGCTTGTGATGTACAAGCATCAGGAAATTGCATGCTGGGATGTTAGTTTTGGCGAAACAGGAAGGGATGGAATCCAAGATGGCGGCGCCCAAGTATGAGACTTTATAGTTGCGATTTTAAAGTATGTTTTTGGATAATTTTTTTTTATATTTAAAGCTTCAGAAGCTTTTGCAGGGGGTTTAGGAACAATTCAGACATGTTTGTGCAAACTTACAAAAACGGGGATACCAGTTCTCCTTTAAGGTCCCTTTAACCCCTCGGTACATGTGTTAAGTGACTTTAAGGCCCACATAGCCAAGTAACGCCTCTCGGTGCACAGTCTGTTTTTTTCTAGTTGTTTCCTCTATCATATTGTGAGATTTTTAGGCAGTGACATTTCCTTTACCAGACCAATGTGGGAAATCTGTGGCTGATTGTGAACCCCACCCTGGGTAATTCTCTTTCTTAGATTATAACCAAAGATAAGCTGCTTCCACAACTGCCACTGCATGACAGAGCATAGCTTGTGTGTGGCAGGTACAGCATTGTGTGTTCCAGTAGACCAGATACGCCTTCAATCCGTTTTTTAATGTTCAATGGCAGCTAAGGAGTAATAAGCTTTGGATGACGCAGGCCTGGGAACATGTATCACCCTCACAACGGTCTCTGAATATAAAACATCTGTCCCTACCCCCTCCTTCCTGTCCGGTTTTCCACTCGTTGCAAAAGGGCTGCTGCGGGCAGGCGGGTATTATAGGGAGGTTTTCTGGCAGCTCTTCCCCATTACCATCCCCAGATCTTTAGGATCCTGTTTCATGTCCTTACACTGAGCACCGATAATAATCTGCTAACTTCACTCGCACACGAAACCATGAGTCAGTGGGTGAGTCCCTGGGCAGTCACTGAGAAGACGACAAGGGGGTCGGGGGGGCCTGGGCCGCGGGGGGGGGGTGGGGGCCGGCTGGTTGCACCGGCGGGGGGCGGGGGGGGGCGTGTGCGGGGTCGAGGTCGGCGGTCGGGCGGGGGGCGGGGTGGGGGGTGGGGGGTGGCTGGGGGGGGCGGGGCCGGGCGGGGGGTGGGGTGGGCCTGGGCGGCCGGGGGCGGGGTGGGCGGGGCGGGCGGGTCGGGGGGGGCTGGGGGGGCTGGTGGGGCGCCGGGTGGGGAGTGTTGGGGGCTGGGGGGGGGGGGCAGGGTGGGGCGGGGCGGGCCGGCGGCGGGGTCTGGGCGGGCGGGGGCGGGCTGCTGCGGGGTGGGGGGGGGGGCGGGGCGGGGGTTGCACCAGCGCGGTGCCGGCAATACCAGGGGCACGTACGACAGGGTGCCCGGCAATAGTTTCTGTCGTTGGTGTTTGGGAACGTATTCCACAGGTTTTGGTTGCCGGCTAATACCAGGGCCACGTACACAGGGTGCCGGCAATACCAGGGGCACTGTGACACAGGGTGCCGGCAATACCAGGGGCACGTACACAGGGTGCCGGCAATACCTTAGGTGTTCACGTTTTACACAGGGTTTTGGGCATAGAGACTTGAGGGGCACGACACAGTCCGTGTGCTGTGTTTGGCCAATACCAGGGGCAAGTTACACAGGCTGGGTGCCGGCCATTACAGGGGCACGTACACAGGGTGCTGCGGCCAATACCAGGGGCGCGTTACACAGGGTGCCGGCATACCAGGGGACGTTTAAGACATGGGTGTTTTTTTGCCGGTTTTGGCAATACCAGGGGCACGTACACAGGGGTATGCCGGCAATACCCAGGGGCACGGACAAGCGGTGCGCAATACCAGGGGCCACGTAAACAGGGTTGGCCGGCACTACCAGGGGGCAACGTACACAGGGTGCCGGCAATACCAGGGGCAAGTACACAGGAGTGCGGCAATACCGAGGGGCACGTACAAGGGTGCCGGCAATACCAGGGGCACGTAACACAGGTGCGGCAATTACCAGGGGCAAGTACACAGGGTGCCGGCCAATACAGGGGACGTACACAGGGTGCCGGCCATACCACGGGGCACTACACAGGTCTTAGATTGTATCCGATTTTAAAATGTAACTCAGGGGCTCTGGCCAGTTGTAGTTCAGCAACAGCTATAGAAACCAATGTTCCGGACTACCTCCCAAGTTATCACTGGGTTATTTGGCAATGATCTGTCATTCATTCTGTTTCATCGCTGATTATTTTTCTTTCGCTTTCTTAGTCCCAAACGATTCCACCGGACGAGGGGACAAAAGGTACCAACAAAGTTACTGTTTATATCAACCACTGTCCGTACTGTCCATTGTATCATAACCCACCTCTATGCAGCTAGGTCGTGTTTTGGTGCAGGGATGCCTACAGCGTCATAGTAGACCCAATGGGAGATGGTGTTATAGCTGGTTATGGTTTTAGGGCATTCAGGCTCTGTGTAGCAATGTCCCTATCAGGCAAAGCCTCACAAAACTGTTACCTTCCTTCCTCGACAATATCAATTGACGATAAAATTGCGCGTTACATTCTGCTAAGCACAGTCTCGGTGGTTTCAAAGTGAGTCTCCTATGTGGGTTTGTCAGTATTAAATAGATTAATCCAAAAGTGGTTTACGCTCTATTAGTAGATAAGGCTTAGTGTCATTCTGGCTCTACACTTGCCTATTAATCTTGCCACATATAATTGGCCAACAAGGAACGCCCTGTAGTTTCCTTCCTCCTCTCTAGCTTGGGAGCTTTCAGACATGCTCAGTAAGAGAGGACTTCTACCACTGTCAGGCTTACATTATATCTGTGCTATTCATTTTTAGCCAATTTAGATTGAGAACTATTCATAGTTTGTCTGGGGAGAAAAACCCTGTTGGCCCTTACACAACAACACCCTACCTCCATACCACAAACCAACACCTACCTCCTAATGTTCCCACATCATTCAGAACAGCTGTTTGCACGGCTAATTTGGAGCATGACATTCGATCATTAACTATGCATGGGCAGCGATGGAGGACACCACATTGCTTATAAGGCTATGGCCAGTGCATAGTTCACCATGGCCAATTAAAGTGTTATCATTGGTTAAAAACAACTTTTTGATTCAGTTTATTGAAGAACACGGTGAGGTAAGACTCACAGGCTCCTTTACTCCCGTTCGTCTTCAATAAAGCTGACTACCAAACACTTTTTTTACCACTTGGGATTGCTTCTTTTCAGCTTGTGAACATTCTATAGCAAGGGTCTTAGCCAAAAACTGCAACAAGAGCGGATGTTCTTGAGAACTCATTACATTTTTATAATGCCAATATATGTAGGATGAATCGTAATCGATGTGGAGTATTATTCATCGTTTCTCTATAATGTTTGGTCATAAAAAAGGGTAACTTACACCATAACTTCGTGTTGTAGAGACTTATGATCTTTGGTCCATCTGATGAAATACGCGATCATAATAACTACCGGAAAACCCGTGTATCGTTTGCAGGTTAGGATTCTTTCTAGTCGTTGGATTACAGAAATGAAATTGTGGGTGAGGGTAACAAAATAAAGACCTTAAAATATTGCCCCTGACACGACCAGGACTGGGTTGGGCAGATTATTCCTTTATTCTTGAGAGGCATGATGAATCCACGAAAAATCTACTTCCCCCACCTGCATTCACTGACGATCTCGTGCCCTTGTAACCTACATGAAGCACATTGGGGTAAAGACGTAGCCCCCAGATAGGCAAGAAAATCCAAGGAATCTTATTCAGGAAAAACCGGTGATGGGCAAAACATCAACCGCAGTTACGAAACCAGATTGATCATTGGTTCCTGTTCCTCTTCTTCACTTCTGTCCCTCTTCTGTGTATTCATGTCTGTAATTGTCTACCTTTTTGCTGTATTACACTCTCTTATGATTTTGCATTGGCTTGACTAGGAAGTCCTTCTCTATGACCTTGAGCATTGCTGGAGCAGGAAGTCCTCTCTTGATTCTTGCTTGCTTGGACCTAGGCGTCTCTCTATGTTTTGCAGTGCTTGACTAGGGCGTACTCTCTATGATTTGATTGCTTGACTAGGGACGTCCTCTCCTTTTTTAGGACTTCTGATTTGCTTTGACTAGGACCGTCCCTCTCTATGACTTTGCATTGATGACTAGACGTCCTCTCTATGACTTCACGCACATTGCTTGACTAGGAGTCTCTCAGACTTTGCATTGCTTGACTAGGAAAGGTCCTCTCTATGACTTTGCTTGTTGACTTAGGGGCGTCATCTCTATAATTTTGCATGCTTGAATAGGACGTCCTCTCATGATTTGCACTTGCCGTTGACTAGTGGCGTCCTCTCATGATTTTGCATTGCTTGACTAGGGCGTCCGCTATATGATTTTGCATGCTTGGACTCTAGGGCGTCCCTCTCTAGGATTTTGCCATGCCTGGACTAGGGGCGTCCTCCTATGATTTTGCTGCTTGACAGGGCCTGTCCTCTCTATGATTTTGCATGCTTGGACTAGGGCGGTCCTCTCTATGATTTTGCATTGCTTGGACTACGGGCGTCCTCCTCCATGATCATCATGTTTCACATCGCTCTTTCTTGCCGAGGTGCACTCTTTCAAATTGGTGTCAGGCCTTGGCCTATCAAGGGGAATGTCCATTCTTCTGAAACTTTAGGTCTGTGCTACCACTTAGCACGGTCTGTCAATTGACTAAACTTACTTGTGTCCTTTTATCTCAGATTTCTGCAAAGAAACAAGATGTGAACCTTGAAAACGCGCAAACGAAACCATTCAGTATTTTGATCCAAGGCGGGATCGTGACTCTCAATGTGAGTTTACACAACATGGTTTTCTACTTGACGTGTATTGTTTTACAAATCTCAATTAGGGGTGCATGGACTTATCTCTCCCTTGACCCTTATAATAGTAGTGTCTTCTATAACTGTTCAGTAGTTATTAACATGCAATTTTCCCTGTAAGAATGACTTCCGCGCACTCGGGGATTATCTAGACTTGCCGTACAGTCCACCATCTTCTTTTGGAGCTCACAGCGGAGGCTTTATTTTCCATATTTTCCAAAGGTGCATGTTTGCAATGTACGGACTTTCTTGCTGGGAATGTTCTGTCTGTTTTTCCAGTCTCTTACTCTTAATGGAGATGGGAGGTGGGGGTGGCGCGCTCATTTCCAGCTTGTCTTCATGCCAGCTTTTGTTTTTTCCTCTCTCTCCACTCCCTCCCGTGTATTAGGCAGATTGTTACAGCACGATAGGGCCACTAGGCTTGAGCACGAAACGGACCTTCCAAATCCACGTTCACAACACTCCACCAAATCTCCCAGGTACACCCCATCCCTGTCCTGATCATTCAACAAAAAATGATGATGGAGTAAACAATCTCCATATCGGGGGGGGGTCGTTTTTTGACTGTTCACTTTTAACAAATTTGTTTGATAGTAACCTTAGAAAACCGGTGTTCCTCCTTTGATAAATGGCATGGTGTTCTGTAAACATTCCAACATCTGTCTCAGTATATTACCCTGAGTCAGGCTAAAGGCTATAGATATACTGTTTATCAGTGATGTTAAGGGCACTTTACTAAGAGCAGCCATGCCAAATTTGCAATCTTAAAGGGCAAGGCCATGCTCACAAAAAAATTATATTGGTAATCAATAACAGGATTCCTGTCAAATACAGGTTTTGTTGTACTCCATTTCTTCCAACCAAGTAGAATTGCAAAGCCCCAAAACTTCATGCTGGAAGATTCCGCTTCCCCTGCGCAGTTGTGAGCTGGTTCATCTTGGATAGCAGCGGTGGGTGGCTACGGTTGGAATAAGATACTGCCCACCAACAGAATCAGCAGTAAGATGGAGGAGCCGAGTCGAGGGATGGATCGGGCCTTTCTCAGTATCGTGATCAGCGATGGCCATACAAGTTTAAGTTTTGGAGGAAGGAAATTCAATTTAGGTGAAATAATCACTAAGGTCAATATTTGTGTATGTGGCATTCTTCTGGACCTTGTCAATTCCATACTCTGGATCAAAGGAGCAGCTTAGTTTTGACTAATACATTGTGTTTTTTCTTTGTACTAATAATAGTGTTTCTTTCATTCTGGTTCTGTCTTAAAATAGCTGTTTGTTAGTATACGTGTGCCTTCAGTTACAGTATGTCCATAGGGCCTGGTTTGGAAAGGCCTTTTTAGTTATATCTCCGATAGGAATACAGCAGTACAGCCGAAATTTGTCATTGAGTTCCAGTCACGTTGGCCTATTGATGACCACGGGTAAAAGTTCCACATTGACAATTCATTTTCGCGTGATTTGATGATCGGGGGAAGATTTTAGCAATATTTCGACCCACCAAAAAATACGGAGTGGCAGTGTTTGGGGTCACAATAAGGCCCATGTGGACGGTATCAAGTAATAAAAGCGACGCTGACAAAGGCCCCAAATTCTTTAAGGCTAATTCGAATCTACCCAAATTGTATGCTTCCAGCCCTTTCCCAGAAGCCTTTGCAACATGTGGCATGCGTACAGAATGTGATGAATTCATTATGCAGGGTACAGCATTGGCTATGTCACACTATATTAATAAGCAAGAGTACACAAGAGAAAATAAAAGCGGAAGTACTAGATTTGCAGAGATGTCAGCCTGTGTACCTCAAATTGGCGGTGGGTCGTTTGAACCTAGAACACATCTGCATAGTAAAAAGAGGATACATCGTGGCACCATGGTAAGAATCAGACTGGTCCAAAGCAACTGTATAAGGTTATGGCAGACGGCTGTGCCTGTGCTTCTAGCAAAACTGCATTCACTTACATTGTTTAAATGAATAAAACAGCTCTACACTAAAAGGTGGTAAGATGGTTATGAAAGGACATGGACACAGGGCTCCCTTTCAGTGATTGCTGACACAGGTCGGGCCAAGCTTTTAGATAAACAATTGGTGTTTTAGAAACTAAACTGAAGATTTAAATCGGTAATTCTGGAGTGACCGAGGCTTGTAAGGCTTTCTAATGAACCTTCGTGTGTAGGGTCGGGAAAGGGAATCAGGCCAAGTCTAGGTGGTGCTATAATCTGATTTTTACCACAGTTCTTCCAGACAGTGAATGAGGACTCTTTTTTTTTCTGATTATTGTTAATGGAGTGCCATTGCAGAGAAATGGAACGGTAGAGTTACAATAATAGGGAAAATGGACATTGACATTGCAGGACAGTTAATAAGAGCTATTAAAAAAAGGGCACGATTGTGAGCTATGAAGCTTTGTATCTGATGGGATGGAAATTTAACGCTATAAAAGGATTGTCTGCTATCTACTGTCGGCTGTCTGCTATCTACTGTCGGCTGTCTGCTATCTACTGTCGGCTGTCTGCTATCTACTGTCTGCTGTCTGCTATATACTGTCTGCTGTCTGCTATTTACTGTCTGCTATCTGCTATCTACTGTCTGCTATCTGTTGTCTGCTATCTGCTGTCTGCTATCTGCTATCTGCTATCTACTGTCTGCTATCTGCTATCTACTGTCTGCTATCTGCTATCTACTGTCGGCTGTCTGCTATCTACTGTCGGCTGTCTGCTATCTACTGTCTGCTATCTACTATCTGCTGTCTGCTATCTACTGTCTGCTATCTGCTATCTACTGTCTGCTATCTGCTATCTACTGTCTGCTATCTACTGTCTGCTATCTACTGTCTGCTATCTGCTGGTGGTTCCGTCTTGAAGAGCCGTTATCGGCTCGGCACATTGGTTGCGTAAGTTTTTGCGTACTGCTGTTTTAAAGGAGAACTGTGGTCCCAAAACAAGTTGGTCTAGTAAGAAAGGCAAGAATATTACCTGTAAAACGAGTCCTGAACCACCTCTCTAGCATACACCGTTCTCATTCTATCATCAAAAGAAGTAACAAATAGTTAAGGGGCTGGATGGCTCCACAGTCCTGCCAAATCCCATGATCCCAACCACTGTCGGTCGGCTGTCTGCTATCTACTGTTCCTGTCGCTATTCTGCTTCTCTGTCTGCTATCTACTGTCGCTGGCTGCTATCTACTGTCGGCTGCTGCTATCTACTGTCGCTGTCTGCTATCTACTGTCGGCTGGCTGCTATCTACTGTCGCTGGCTGCTATTACTGTCGGCTGGCTCACTACTGTCGGCTGGCTGCTATCTACTTTCGGCTGGCTGCTATCTACTGTCGGCTGGCTGCTATCTACTGTCGGCTGGCTGCTATCTACTGTCGGCTGGCTGCTATCTACTGTCGGCTGGCTGCTCTTACTGTCGGTGTCTGCTATCTACTGTCGTCTGGCCTGCATCTACTGTCTGCTGACTGTCTGCTATTACTGTCGGTGGCTGCTATCTGCTGTCTGCATCTACTGTCTGCTGTCTGCTCTGCTATCTACTGTCGGCTATCCTACTGTCGGCTGTGTCTGCTATCTACTGTCTGGCGTCTCTGCTGATCTACTGTCTGCTATCTTACTGTCGCTTCTGCGATCTACTGTCGCTGTCTGCTATCTACTGTCTGCTGATCTACTGTCTGCTAGCTTTCTGCTATCTGTCGGCTATCTACTGTCGGCTGTCTGCTATCTACTGTCCGCTGTCTGCTATCTACTGTCTTCTGCTTCTCTATCTACTGTCTGCTATCTACTGTCGGCTGTCTGCTATTCTTGTCGTCTGTCTGCTATCTACTGTCTGCTATCTACTGTCTGCTAACTATGTCTGCTATCACTGTCCCTTCTATCTACTGTCCTGCTACTACTGTCTGCTATCTACTGTCTGCTATCTACTGTCTGCTATCTACTGTCTGCTATCTACTGTCTACTGTCGGCTGTCTGCTATCTACTGTCGGCTATCTACTGTCGGCTATCTACTGTCGGCTGTCGGCTGTCTGCTATCTACTGTCGGCTGGCTGCTATCTACGTCGGTCTGGCTGCTATCTACTGTCGGCTGGCTGCTATCACTGTCGCTGGCTGCTATCTACTGTCGGCTGGCTGCTATCTACTGTCGGCTGGCTGCTATCACTGTCGGCTGGCTGCTATCTACTGGTCGGCTGGCTGCTACTACTGCTGCTGTCTGTCTGCTATCTACTGTCGGCTGTCTGCTATCTGCTGTCTGCTATCTACTGTCTGCTGTCTGTCTGCTATCTACTGTCGGCTATCTACTGTCGGCTGTCTGCTATCTACTGTCGGCTGTCTGCTATCTACTGTCGGCTGTCTGCTATCTACTGTCGGCTGTCTGCTATCTACTGTCGGCTGTCTGCTATCTACTGTCGGCTGTCTGCTATCTACTGTCGGCTGTCTGCTATCTACTGTCGGCTGTCTGCTATTCTTCGGCTGTCTGCTATCTACTGTCGGCTGTCTGTATCTACGGTCGTCTGTCTGCTATCTACTGTCGGCTGTCCTGCTATACTGTCTGCTTCTGCTATCTACTGTCGGCTGTCTGCTATCTACTGTCTGCTATCTACTGTCTGCTATCTACTGTCTGCTATCTACTGTCTGCTATCTACTGTCTGCTATCTACTGTCGGCTGTCTGCTATCTACTGTCGGCTATCTACTGTCGGCTATCTACTGTCGGCTGTCGCTGGCTGCGTCTACTGGCGCTGGCTATTACTGTCGGCTGGCTGCTATCTACTGTCGGCTGTGCTACCGCTATCTACTGTCGGCTGGCTGCTATCTACTGTCGGCTGGCTGCTATCTACTGTCGGCTGGCTTGCTATCTACTGTCTGCTGTCTGTCTGCTATCTACTGTCGGCTGTCGCTATCTGCTGTCTGCTTCTACTGTCTGCTGTCTGTTCCTATCTACTGTCGGCTATCTACTGTCGGCTGTCTGATCTACGTCGCTGTCTGCTATCTACTGTCGGCTGTCTGCTATCTACTGTCGGCTGTTCTGCTATCTCTGTCGCTGTCTCTACTGTCGGCTTCTGCTATCTACTGTCGGCTGTCTGCTATCTACTGTCGGCTGTCTGCTATCTACTGTCGGCTGTCTGCTATCTACTGTCGGCTGTCTGCTATCTACTGTCGGCTGTCTGCTATCTACTGTCGGCTATCTACTGTCGGCTATCTACTGTCGGCTGTCGGCTGTCTGCTATCTACTGTCGGCTGGCTGCTATCTACTGTCGGCTGGCTCTCTACTGTCGTGTGATCTGTCTGGCTGCTCTACGGCGGTGGCTGCTATCTACTGTCGGCGGCTGCTATCTACTGTCGGCTGTCTGCTATCTACTGTCGGCTGGCTGCTATCTACTGTCGGCTGGCTGCTATCTACTGTCGGCTGTCTGTCTGCTATCTACTGTCGGCTGTCTGCTATCTGCTGTCTGCTATCTACTGTCTGCTGTCTGTCTGCTATCTACTGTCGGCTATCTACTGTCGGCTGTCTGCTATCTACTGTCGGCTGTCTGCTATCTACTGTCGGCTGCTGCTATCTACTGTCGGCTGTCTGCTATCTACTGTCGGCTGTCTGCTATCTACTGTCTGCTATCTACTGTCGGCTGGCTGCTATCTACTGTCGGCTGGCTGCTATCTACTGTCGGCTGGCTGCTATCTACTGTCGGCTGGCTGCTATCTACTGTCGGCTGTCTGCTATCTACTGTCGGCTGGCTGCTATCTACTGTCGGCTGGCTGCTATCTACTGTCGGCTGGCTGCTATCTACTGTCGGCTGGCTGCTATCTACTGTCTGCTGTCTGTCTGCTATCTACTGTCGGCTGGCTGCTATCTGCTGTCTGCTATCTACTGTCTGCTGTCTGTCTGCTATCTACTGTCGGCTATCTACTGTCGGCTGTCTGCTATCTACTTCGCTGTCTGCTTATCGACGTCTGCTATCTATGTCGCTGTCTCTATCTACTGTCGCTGCTATACTACTGTCCTATCTACTGTCTGCTATCTACGTCGCTATCTGTCTGCTATCTACTGTCGGCTTCTACTGTTCGGCTGTCTGCTATTACTGTCGGCTGTCGCTATCTACTGTCGGCTGTCTCCTGCTATCTACGTCTGCTACTACTGTCGGCTGTCTGCTATCTACTGTCGGCTGTCTGCTATCTACTGTCGGCTGTCTGCTATCTACTGTCTGCTATCTACTGTCTGCTATCTACTGTCTGCTATCTACTGTCTGCTATCTACTGTCTGCTATCTACTGTCTACTGTCGGCTGTCTGCTATCTACGTCGCATCTACTGTCGGCTATCTACTGTCGGCTATCTACTGTCGGCTATCTGCTCGTTCGTTGCTATCTACTGTCGGCTGTCTGCTTATCTACTGTCGGCTGCTGCTATCTACTGTCGGCTGCTGCTATCTACTGTCGGCTGGCTGCTATCTACTGTCGGCTGGCTGCTATCTACTGTCGGCTGGCTGCTATCTACTGTCGGCTGGCTGCTATCTACTGTCGGCTGGCTGCTATCTACTGTCGGCTGGCTGCTATCTACTGTCGGCTGGCTGCTATCTACTGTCTGCTGTCTGTCTGCTATCTACTGTCGGCTGTCTGCTGTCTGTCTGCTATCTACTGTCTGCTGTCTGTCTGCTATCTACTGTCGGCTATCTACTGTCGGCGTCGCTATCTACTGTCGCTGTCTGCTATCTCTGCGGCTGTCTGTATCTCTGTCGGTCTGCTACTCTGTCGGTGTCTGCTATCTACTGTCGGCTGTCTGCTATCTACTGTCGCTGCTGCTACTTCCCCCGGCTGTCTGCTATCTACTGTCGGCTGTCTGCTATCTACTGTCGGCTGTCTGCTATCTACTGTCGGCTGTCTGTATCTACTGTCGGCTGTCTGCTATCTACTGTCGGCTGTCTGCTATCTACTGTCGGCTGTCTGCTATCTACTGTCGGCTGTCTGCTATCTACTGTCGGCTGTCTGCTATCTACTGTCGGCTGTCTGCTATCTACTGTCTGCTGGCTGCTATCTACTGTCGGCTGTCTCTATCTACTGTCGGCTGCTGCTATCTACTGTCGGCTGTCTGCTATCTACTGTCGGCTGCTGCCTATCTACTGTCGGCTGACTGCTATCTACTGTCGGCTGGCTGCTATTACTGCCTCGAGTCGCTGGCTGCTATCTACTGTCGGCTGCTGCTATCTACTGTCGGCTGGCTGCTATCTACTGTCGGCTGTCTGCTATCTACTGTCGGCTGTCTGCTATCTACTGTCGGCTGGCTGCTATCTACTGTCGGCTGGCTGCTATCTACTGTCGGCTGTCGGCTGTCTGCTATCTACTGTCGGCTGGCTCTATCTACTGTCGGCTGTCGGCTGTCTGCTATCTACTGTCGGCTGTCTGCTATCTACTGTCGGCTGTCTGCTATCTACTGTCGGCTGTCTGCTATCTACTGTCGCTATCTACTGTCGGCTGTCTGCTATCTACTGTCTGCTATCTACTGTCTGCTATCTACTGTCTGCTAAATCTACTGTCTGCTATCTACTGTCTGCTATCTACTGTCTGCTATCTACTGTCTGCTATCTACTGTCTGCTATCTACGTTACTGTTCCTGTCTGCTATCTACTGTCTGCTATCTACTGTCTGCTATCTACTGTCGCTATCTACTTGTCTGCTATCTACTGTCTCTATCTACTGTCTACTGTCGCTGTCTGTCTATACTGTCTGCTATCTACTGTCTGCTATCTACTGTCTGCTATCTACTGTCTGCTATCTACTGTCTGCTATCTACTGTCTGCTATCTACTGTCTGCTATCTACTGTCTGCTATCTACTGTCTGCTATCTACTGTTGCTATCTACTGTCGGCTGTCTGCTATCTACTGTCTGCTATCTACTGTCTGCTATCTACTGTCGGCTGTCTGCTATCTACTGTCGGCTGTCTGCTATCTACTGTCTGCTATCTACTGTCTACTGTCGGCTGTCTGCTATCTACTGTCTGCTATCTACTGTCTGCTATCTACTGTCTGCTATCTACTGTCTGCTATCTACTGTCGGCTGTCTGCTATCTACTGTCTGCTATCTACTGTCTGCTATCTACTGTCTGCTATCTACTGTCTGCTATCTACTGTCTGCTATCTACTGTCGGCTGTCTGCTATCTACTGTCTGCTATCTACTGTCTGCTATCTACTGTCTGCTATCTACTGTCTGCTATCTACTGTCGGCTGTCTGCTATCTACTGTCGGCTGTCTGCTATCTACTGTCTGCTATCTACTGTCTGCTATCTACTGTCTGCTATCTACTGTCTGCTATCTGCTGGTGGTTCCGTCTTGAAGAGCCGTTATCGGCTCAGCACATTGGTTGCGTACGTTTTTGCGTACTGCTGTTTTAAGGTCCCTTTAACCCTCGGTACATTGGTTAACGTGACTTTAAGGCCCACATAGCCAATAACGTCTCGGTGCACAGTCCTGTTTTTTTCTAGCTTGTTCCTCTCTCAGATGTGAGACTATTTTAGGCAGTGACATTTCCTTTACCAGACCAATGTGGGAAATTTGTGGCTTATTGTGAACCCTCCACCTCTGGGGAATTCTCTGTTCTTAGATTAATAACCAAAGACTAAGCTGCTTCCCAAACTGACACTGCCTGACAGAGCATGCTGGGTGTTGGCAGGTACAATTGTGGGTTCCAGGTAGACCAGATACGCCTTTCATCAGTTTTTTAATGTTCATGGCAGCTAAGGAGTTAATATAGATGACGCAGGCCTGGGAACATGTCTCCCCCTCACCCTGTCTCTAATCTAAAACATCTGTCCATATCCCCCTCCTTCCTTGTCCCGGGTTTCCACTCCGTTGCATCAGGCTGCTGCGCGGCAGGCCGGGTATATAAGGAGGTTTCTGCAGCTCATTCCCACATTCACATCCCCAGATCTTTAGGATCCTTGTTTCATGTCCTGTACCATGAGCAGCCGAATAATCGCTACTTCACTCGCACACAGAAACCATGATATTCAGTGGGTGAGTTCCATGGGCAGTCACTGAGAATAGAAAGGGGGGGTGCACAGGGTGCCGGCAATACCAGGGGCACGTACACAGGGTGCCGGCAATACCAGGGGCACGTACACAGGGTGCCGGCAATACCAGGGGCACGTACACAGGGTGCCGGCAATACCAGGGGCACGTACACAGGGTGCCGGCAATACCAGGGGCACGTACACAGGGTGCCGGCAATACCAGGGGCACGTACACAGGGTGCCGGCAATACCAGGGGCACTACACAGGGTGCCGCAATACCAGGGGCACGTACACGGTGCCGGCAATACCAGGGGCACGTACAGAGGGTGCCGGCAATACCAGGGGCACGTACAGAGGGTGCCGGCAATACCAGGGGCACGTACACAGGGTCCGGCAATACCAGGGGCACGTACACAGGGTGCCGGCAATACCAGGGGCACGTACACAGGGTGCCGGCAATACCAGGGGCACGTACACAGGTCTTAGTATTGTATCCGATTTTAAAATGTAACTTCAGGGGCTCTTGGCAGTTGTAGTTAAGCAACATCTATAGAAACCAATGTTCCGGACTCCCAATGTTATCACTGTGTTATTTGCAATGATCTGTCATTCATTCCTGTTCATCGCTGATTATTTTCTTTCTCTTTTCTTAGCCCAACGATTTCCCCCGACGAGGACAAAAGGTACCAACCAAGTTACTGTTTATATCAACCCACTGTCCTGTACTGTCCATGTATCATAACCCACCTCTATGCAGCTCAGTCTGTGTTTGGTGCAGGATGCATACAGGTCTATAGTAGACCCCAATGGGAGATGGTGTTATAGATGGTTATGGTTTTAGGGCATCCAGGCTCTGTGTAGCAATGTCTATCAGGCAAAGCTCCAAAACTTTACATTCCTTTACTTACAAATCAATTGACCGATAAAACTTGCGGTTACATTCTGCTAGCCAGGGTGGTTTCACAGTAGGTTCTCCTCTGTGGTTTGTAGTATTAAATAGATAATCCAAAAGATGTTTTAGAGCTCTATTAGTAGATAATGATTAGTGATAATTCTGGCTATACACTTGCCTATTAATCTGCACATATAATTTGGCACAGGAAGCCCTGTAGTTCCTTCCTCCTCTCCTAGCTTGTGAGCTCAGACATGCTCAGTAAGAGAGGAATTCTCCCATCAGCTACATTATATCTGTGCTATTCATTTTTAAGCCAATTTTAGATTGAGAGTATTCATAGTACTGTTGGCCATACACAACAACACCTACCTCCATACACAACAACACCTACCTCCTAATGTTCCCACATCATTCAGACAGCTGTTTGCACTGACTAATTTGGAGATGACATTCGATCATTAAATAAATGGGCCAGGATGGGGAACACCACACTTGCTTATAAGTCTATGGCCAGTGCTAGTTCACCCATTGGCCAATTAAAGTGTATCTCCATTGGTAAAACAACTTTTTGATATTCAGTTTTATTGAAGAACAGGAGGTAAGACACAGCTCCTTTACCTCCCGTTCTTCAATAAAGCTGAATACCAAAAACTTTTTTTACCATTGGGGATGCTTCTTTTCAGCTGTGAACATTCTATAGCAAGGGTAGCCGCAATAAAGATTGGATTTTCTTTGAGAAATGACATTTTATACCTGCCAATATTATGTAGAGATGAATAGTAATCGATGTGGATTTATTTATTCATCGTTTTATATAATGTTTGGTCATAAAAAGGGTAACTTACCCCATAACTTCTTGTTAGTCGAGACTTATTCTTTGGTCCATCTGATTGAAAATCGATTCATTAATAACTCCCGGAAACCTGTATCTGTTTGCAGTTAGATCTTTCTAGTCGTTGGATTACAGAAATGAAATTTGTGTGAGGGTACAAAAATAAAGGACCTTAAAATATTGCCCCTGACACGCAGACTGGGTTGGGCAGATTATTCCTTTATTCTTGGAGGATGATGAATCTCACGAAAATCCTACTTCCCCCCCCTGCAGCACTGCGATCTTCTGTGCCATTGTCACCTACATGAAGCACATTGGGGTAAAGACGAAGCCCCCAGATAGCAAGAAATCCAAAGGAATCTTCTTCAGGAAAAAGGTGATGGGCAAACATCAACAGTAGAACAAGCTTCTATCATGGTTCCTGTCATCTTCTTCACTTCTGTCCCTCTTCTTGTATTCATGTCTTTAATTGTCCTACTTTTTGTCTGTATTACCCTCTCTATGATTTGCATTGCTTGACTAGACGTCCTCTCTATGACTTTGCATTGCTTGACTAGGACGTCCTCTCTATGATTTTGCATTGCTTGACTAGGACGTCCTCCTATGATTTGCATTGCTTGACTAGGGCGTCTCTCTATGACTTTGCATTGCTTGACTAGGACGTCCTCTCTATGACTTTGCATTGCTTGACTAGGACGTCCTCTCTATGACTTTGCATTGCTTGACTAGGACGTCCTCTCTATGACTTTGCATTGCTTGACTAGGACGTCCTCTCTATGACTTTGCATTGCTTGACTAGGACGTCCTCCTCATGACTTTGCATTGCTTGACTAGGACGTCCTCTCTATGATTTTGCATTGCTTGACTAGGGCGTCCTCTCTATGATTTTGCATTGCTTGACTAGGACGTCCTCTCTATGATTTTGCATTGCTTGACTAGGGCGTCCTCTCTATGATTTTGCATTGCTTGACTAGGGCGTCCTCTCTATGATTTTGCATTGCTTGACTAGGGCGTCCTCTCTATGATTTTGCATTGCTTGACTAGGGTGTCCTCTCTATGATTTTGCATTGCTTGACTAGGGCGTCCTCTCTATGATTTTGCATTGCTTGACCAGGGCGTCCTCTCCATGATCATTCATGTATTCACATCGCTCTTTCTTGCTGAGGTTGCACTCTTTCACATTGTGTGTCAGGCCTTTGCTATCAAGACCTGTCCATTTCTTCTGAACATCTAGGTCTTGTGCTACACTTAGCAGGTCTGTCCATTTTACTAAACTTACTTGTGTTCCTTTTATCTCAGATTTCTGCAAAGAAACAAGATGAACCTCTGAAAACAAAGAAACCATTCAGTATTTTGGATCCAATGCGCAGGAATCGTGACTCTCACTGTGAGTTACACAACATGTGTTTTCTACTTGCATGTGTATTGTTTAAATCTCATTAGGTGCATGGATATCTCTCCTTGACCCTTATAATAGTAGTGTCTTCTATAACTTTCAGTAGATATTACATGCACTTTTCCCTGTAGAATTGACTTCTGCTGCACTCTGTGAATTATTAGACTGCCTGTCTCTATTTCCACCATCTTTCTTTTTTGGAGCTCACAGCTGGGAGGCTTTTTATTTTCCATAATTTTTCAAAGGTGCATGTTCTGCAATGTACAGGACTTTCTTGCTGGTGCATGTCTGTCTGTCACAGTCTCCTACTCTTGAATGGAGCTGGGTGTGTGGGTGGCCTCCTGTCCTAGCTTGTCTTCATGCCATGTTTTGTTTTTTCCTCTCTCTCCACTCCTCCCGTGTTTTCTGCAGATGTTGACAGCAGATCGGCCAAAGTTGAGCACGAAGGTACCTTCCAAATCCAAGTCACTAATCCACTCCACAAATTCCTCTCCATGTAACACCCCATCCCTGTCTGATCATTCAACCAAAAATGATGATGGAGTAAACAATCTCCACTATCTGCGGGGGGGGGTCGTTTTTGTACTGTTTCATTTTTAACAATTTTGTTTTGATAGTAACACTTAGAAACTGGTTCCTCCTTTGATAAATGGCATGGTGTAACATTCCAACATCTGTAGAATTACCCTGAGTCAGGCTAAAGGAATAGATATACCTGTTTATCAGTGATGTTAAGGGCACTTTACTAAGAGCAGCCATGCAAATTTGCCATCTTAAAGGGCAAGTCCATGCTCACAAAAAAAATTATATTGGTAATCAATAACATGGATCCCCTCAAATCCAGGTTTTGTTGTACTTCCCTTTTCTTCCAACCAAGTAGAATTGCAAAGCCCAACTCCATGCTGGCAGATTCAGCTTCCCCTGCTGCAGTTGTGAGCTGGTTTCCATCTTGGATAGCAGCTGTTGAGGCTGCTTCAGTTGGATCAGATACTGCCACAACCCAGAATCAGCAGTAAGATGGAGAGAGCCGAGTCGAGGGATCGGGCTTTCTCAGTATCGTTATCAGCTGAAATGGCCAATATCAACGTTTAAGTTTTGGAGGAAATTCAAGTTTAGTGAAATAATCACTAAGGTCAATATTTAGTGCTATTTGTGGCATTCTTCTGACCTTGTAACTCCATACTCTGGATCAAAGGAGCAGCTTAGTTTTTGTACTAATACATTGTGTTTTCTTTGTACTAATACTTAGTGTTTCCTTTCATCTGGTTCTGTTAAAATAGCTGTGTAGTATACGTGTGCCTTCAGTATCAGTCTGTCCATAGGGCCTGGTTTGGAAAGGCCTTTTTATTTATACTCTCCGATAGGAATTACAGCAGTACAGCCGAAATTTGTCATTGAGTCCAGTCACGTGGCCTATTGATGACCACGGGTAAAAATTTCCAACATTGACAATTCATTTTCGGTGATTTTGATGATCGGGGGAAGATTTTAGCCAATATTTCGACCCAACCAAAATACCGGACGTGGCAGTTGTTTGGGTCACAATATCGGCCCATGTGTACGTATCCTAAGTAATAAAAAGCTGACGCTACAAAGGCCCCAAATTCTTTAAGGCTAATCTAATCTACCCAAATTGTATGCTCCATACCTTTCCCAGAAGGCCTTGCACATGTGGCATGCTGTACAGAATGTGATGAATTCATATGGCAGGGTACAGCATTGGCTATGTACATTATATTAATAAATGCAGAGTACACAAAGAAAATTAAAGCGGATAGTTAATAGATTTTGCAGAGATGTCCAGCCTGTGTACCCCCAAATTTGGGGTAGTTTTGAACCTAGAACACATCTGCATAGTAAAGAGGATCATCGTGGCCCATGGTACAGAATCATGACTGTCCACACATAGCACTGTATAAGGTTATGCAGACGGCTGTGCCTGTGCTTTCTAGCAAACTGCATTCACTTTACATTGTTTAAATTGAATAAAAAGCTCTACAATAAAGGTTGGTAATCTGCTTAAAAGGACATGACACAGGGCTCACTTTCAGTGATTGTTACACAGGTCGGGCCAAGCTTTTAGATAAACAATTGGTGTTTTAAGAAAATAAACTGAAGATTTAAAATGGTAATTCTGTGTGACCGAGGCTTTTAAGGCTTTCTATTGAACCTTCTGTTTGTGTAGGGTCACGGGAAAGGGAATAAGCCAAGTGGGCTAAATCTGATTTTTACACCATTTCTTCCACTGATCATTAATGGGACTCTTTTTTTTTCTGTATTTGTTAATGGAGCTGCCATTGCAGAGAAATGAAGGTAGAGTACAATAATAGGAAAATGGAATTGAAAGTTAGCAGGACAGTAATAAGAGTATTAAAAAAAAGGGCACGGTTGTGAGCTATGAAGCTTTGTAATCTGATTGGATGGAAATTTAAATGGCTATAAAAGGAAGTGGCAGATTATGGCGTTGATCACAGTCATTGAAAATGAAAAAACAATTTGCCGTCAAAAGGGCAAGTTAGATGGCTATAGAGACATTGTGGTCAACCAGCATATCGGAGACCATTTCCAACAGACCGCTAGTTCTTGTTTTTATTCTATTCCGTCTTTTCCCTTCTAATTTCTCATCTTGTTCTTGTGTTTTCTCTACTTTCCTCTCATTCCTCTGTGTTCCGCTCTGTGCAATTTAATAATTTCATTATCCTCCCTATTCCGTGTTGCTCTCCCCCTTGGTTCCAGCTTTCTCTTCACCTTCTCTTTGTTCCAGTCTGGAACCTTTTCTCTTTTATTTCTTCCATCTCCTTTAGTTCCTTTTTTTTCCCTTTCACCATTTATTTTATTTTACCCATTTCTAATTTACTTTATTCTTGGAATTAGTTTTTTTTATTTAGTTTAGTCCATTTTGCTTTTAGCTCCATTTTCCCATTTAGCTCCTCTCCTCTGCATGTCTTGCCCGCTCAACTTTCCATTCATTTATCTCTCCTCCTTGTTCCATTCATATCACCACTATTCCATTTAGCTTCCCCTGTTCTTTATTCCATTTCGCTCCCCCTTTATGTCCAATCGTGTCCCTCCACCTGTATTAAAACTATGATTCCCCACACCCAGAAATATTTCATGGATTTCAAGGAAATTTTAGTTTAACGACAGCTGGAGTGTCAACATTGTCCTTCCCTGCCTGGTATGTTTTTTTTGGAGAGGGTGAAATCTTAACGAATGGCCGTCTGTCTTTGTAAAGGGGATGCAGTGTGGGGATGTCTGCGAGAGCCCAGTAGGTCTTTGCGGGGTTCCATCTTTGAATACTCATTGGTCTCACTGATGTCATGTGATGTACATGTGCCATGCTGTCCTATCGAGCTTTCTGCAGACTAATGAATGTAAAACTTCCCAATGCGCTGCTCTTGTTGGAGACTATTACCCAACGTTTTAGTCCAGAATCTCAACCAAAAGAAACAAAGGAATTTACATGAACTTATTTCCAAAATAATAAAACATTCCAGTCTATAGAGTCAAGTGTTTTGGGGGGGGGGGTTGTTTGGGTTTTCCTGGCTGACACCTTTTAAATCTTTCTGAAATTGGGTTTGACTCCTTTGTCTATTAGCTGAGAAACCTGTTCCAGAGAGAAAGTTCAGTTCTGGTCAAAGGCCAATCGACAGGAGTGACAGCAGCACAGCCAAGTCCAAGAACAGTATTGAGGTTCCAGACCCGGGGATCTCTGTGACTGTGCACCCACCTCCTAGCGAGCCCAATGAGACTGATGCAGGTAAGTTGGAGACTATGTACCCAGTCCTATTGGTATTGAAGATATCTCCAAATACTGACACTATTGTTGTAATGGAGCAAAATGTTAATAATTTCTCTTTAAAGGAGTAACGGATGGGACATTGCAACTGGACACTTCTGAGGTCTCCAAAGGATCCCCCACCTCTGATTGTCCCGGGGACCATCAACTTGAAGACAGCACAGAGAATGAGAGGTGAGGAATATAGAGGCGGGATGGGTACAATGGAACCCGCGAGGCACTTGGTGCCAGTTTCCTGCCTAGTGCCAACTTACTTGTGCTTTATGACGTGCAGAATGATCGAAACTTCATGTTGTCAGGCTTCTGTGGTGTCCTCCGTCAGCTTCTTGTCAGGCTTCCTCTTGCTTCTGTCCTTCCCCTGAAATGTCTCACCAGCCTTGTGGGGCTAAAAGAATCCCTGAAACATCCAATTACTGACCAATAGCTTTAGCGCTGGCGTTTCCTCCACATATGAGAACCACTGGTTGTAATAATCCTACCCCTGGTGTGCTCTCCGAAAATAGCCGACCCACCACACACTCTGGCACCACAATAGCCCCTTTCCCTTCAGACGTTGCTTGTTCCTACGTGAAACACTAATCCAATCCCCTCCTAAGGTCTTCTCTGTCTCTCTTTATATTTAACATTAATCTGAATTTACAACCCAAACTCTTCACACAGACCTGCTAATTCCAATTGGACTTGTTGACCTTTATCTTTTTCGTTATAAGTTTCTTATTATTCCTTTGGGTGTCACCTGTACACACTTTTGCCTGTAGAATCGAGTGTCCTACGTCCAATCAGCCTTGCTTCTGTATGTGAGAGTAAAACATGTGTCTGCTGCCTTCATAAGCTTTAAAATGTTGTGCCTACCCATTGGGCAGACAAAAGGGGATGCGCGATTCCTTTGGTGCCTTAAGTGGTAGGCCTTGCTTCCTGCTGCTAGCATTGCTTGCATTGTTCTGTAACGCCATGTGTTACATAGCGTCATGGTTTTAAACCTCGGAAATGTAGCGCCTTTGCCTGCAGAGCTTCCAGTCCTGTGTAATTCTGGAATAATTGTCCCTCAATGCTCTGTTTACAGACGGAAGAAAAGGTCAGTGCATGTTTGTGACGTATCCTCCTGGAAGGTTTCTGTGTATTGGCTCTTTTCAGGGCCTGGCTAAGTATTACCCCACTCCCCACGCTCACAGCTTCTCCCTTATTGTCTTGCTCTCTCACTTCCCGAGTCAATCTGCCCCGCCAATGCCTTTACGCTCAGACTGACCAGAGGAGCTTCAAAGCCTCTCGTGGCTAAGGCCAAATTGATTGTCCTCTAATTAAATCATGTGTCAACTGCCAGATTCCCAGCATTTTAATTCTAAACAGAATGTCATCTCTGGGACCCAATTCCTAAATGGACAATGAAGTGCTTTTGGTCTGTCTGTGGTTTTACTTTCTTTGCCTCTTACTTGATCTCCATGGTTGTGTGGCCTCCTGCACATCTTGGAATTCTGACTATTCTTGCTACTAGAGGAACTAGGTGCAGAATCTTGTATCCACATGTTTTATTTCTTGTATAGCATTACATATTATACTATTAACATCAGGCCCTTCCCCAAAGAGCTTACAATCTAATTACGTTGTGTGCGGAAGAAACCCAACAATGCATTGTAAGGTAATGGTTTATCTAGACATGTTGGGTTATTAGCACAGGTCCATGTGTATTAATGGAGTTAGAGGTGTCACTAGAGTGTTGGAGAAAGATGTTCTCTTACAAACCACTGTGTTTACTGCCTATTGTAAGGTGGCAATGTGCGACCGTGTGGAATGAGGCTGGGTAAGATATACTAAAACATAGCAGGATTTGTTTGGGACACACTGAGTGAGTTGCTTCCTTCTAAACTGTTTTTAAATTATTTTTCCATCCCTTGTTTTAAGCTTCCTGTTGCTATTTCCACCTTCTTTACTTTTTAGCAATTCTCCAGCTCTACTGTCCATTTGATGGCCCATAAAACCGATTTATGCCCTAATGCGCTGGCTTTTTGTTCCTCCTATGATAATTTCCCTTATTCTGTCTTGCATGCTGTCCTACCCTGCCCTTCCATCTTGACATGCTGGTGACCCGTCTCTTCCTCAATTTTCACGGCACGGCTTGCGCAGACTGTCTGGTAAGCTGGGTCGTTCAGAGAGCCTACGAGTTTATGAGCGCAAGCGTTCCCAGCGCGGCTCCTCCAAAGCCAAGCAGACGCGTTCCCGCAGCGATGTTGATCTGGAGGCAGCTGCCCGAGCCAACGACATGCAGGGCACCGCCGGCAAGCTTGGGTCAAAGCCTGGCAATTACACGTAGGTTTGGAGGATCTTCTAATTATCTGGAGAATGTTTTTTAAACTGTTGATCCACAGAAACCTTCAATGTGGTTTAATCGAATCTGAATGAGGAGACCTATACGTTGGGTCCAATTACTGACTAGTGTATAGTAATATTTCATGATATAGAACAATGTCGCCATGTGGGTGTATGTAAATGGAGTGCTGTAGACATTCTGTAAAAATCTTGTGCCCATTCTGCTACTGACTGTCCCCCTCCTATCGCTGTGTGTAGCCCAGAGCCGGGAGGGAGTTCAGAGGGCCCGCCGTCCTTTCTGCTTCCCCAGTCTGAGGAGACTGAGCCGCGCGTTGCGGAGGTCGAGAGCGACCCCCCAAACTGGAGGGAACTCGTACCACCTGAAACACTCCACAGGCTGAAGAAAAGTGAAATTAAGCGGCAAGAGGTCATCAATGGTAAGTGGGACTACCGTGAGCCTTCTGGTTCCAAGTATTTCGCACGTCTGCTCTTGTTCATGTGGATGAGTTTCATCCGTTTAGTTTAACCTCATCCTAATTTCACATTGTGTATTTCTCTGGCAGAGCTCTTCTTCACGGAACATGCTCACGTGCGGATGCTCCGTGTCTTGCATGACGTCTTCTACCTCCCCATGCAGCAATCATGGTTACCAGCCATGGAGTTGGAGAACATCTTTCCCAGCTTGGATGACCTTATCGAAGCTCATGGTTAGTTCTAGGAATAATTCATTGCATTACAAAGAATAATGTGCTAAGCATGTTCCAGATGTTCCTTGTGTTTTGTTTCCTGAATACGATCTACTCGTTGTTCAGGAAGGAATTGGTAAATCCCCTTTAAAATAAGTCCCCGTTATTACCCAACTGTAATAACAGGTCTGTCCTGTTCTCTGACATTGATGTGCTGTTTCAGCTGTGTTCCTGGAAAACTTGAAGCGACTTCGTCTCGAGAATAACTCTGTGATCCAGGAGATCGGCACCATTATGCTAAACCGGGTAAGCGCAGCAATTGCTATTACGATTTTTTCATATTCCCCCACAAACATTCCCAAGAGTTTCATGGTTTTATAGACAGCGGTGTTCCTAGGGTTTCTGACACCTGAAACAACTTTTAAATGCCGGTTATAGGCAGACAGGTGGTGACACATGAAGCAGGTGTGGCTTTATCAGGGAACATAGGCGTGGCTTGTGGAGGTGGGTGCGGTGGGCTGACTAACACTGATTGGTGGACTTGAGGGCTGACTTAACACTGATTGGTGGACTGGTGCTGAAATGCAGTATTGCAGGAAGGAAGAATTTTTTTAACTGCCGCCTTTTAAGTGTTCCATAGGGGCGCGCCCTGAGCAAATGTTTCAGTTTGATTCATGGTAGGGGCACCCCTGTTTATACATTGCCACATAGTATCCAAGTAGTAAAGGCGCATGTCCATTTCCTACTCTCGATGCCGGCCTTGATCCAGAGGATGGCAAAAAAAGGTTTGAAAGGAGATAAGGCTAGCCCCCAAAAAGTTGTATGTCCTCATTTACCTGCGTAGCTACAGCTCTTAAAGTCACGCTAACCAATTTACGATCGGCTAGTGCAACTTTAAGCCTTGGTTTTCGGCTGCTGCGCGAGTACCGAAAGAGGCACTTGTGCAGACGTCACAAGCCTATTTACCAGAGGCTGCACGGCTGTTTGCACATAGGTATTTAACAAAAGCAGATAGCTGCCATTATATATTATGTGCGGGTGAGATTCACCCAGAGCCGCGAAAGGCAGTGTATATTACAGAGTTCTCTTCCTTTTTACCAGTTCGATGGGACGGAAGGCAATTGGTTCCAAAAGATCTCATCACGGTTTTGCAGCCGACAACCTTTTGCTCTGGAACAGCTGAAAGTGAAACAGAAGAAAGACCCTCGATTTACTCTGTTTATTCAGGTGACAGAGACATTTTCTTTAAATGACTGGATGCAGCAATTCATGGTGCTAAATTGCTGATTTGTCTTTTATGAAGATTGTCCTCCTTTAATGCATTGGTTCCATTGTACACTGCTGTCAATTTATTTCTTTTTAATTCTCATCCTTCCCACCTTGTTCATCTATTACCCATATATCCCCCACCTCCACCGTCTCACACTATGCTATTACCCATACATCCCTACCTCCACCGTCTCACACCTTAACTCTCTGACAGGAAGCCGAGAGCAGCCCACAGTGCCGGCGCCTGCAGTTAAAGGACATTATTCCATTCGAAATGCAGAGACTGACCAAGTACCCACTGCTCCTGCAGAACATCGCAAATCTCACAGGTGAGGCCAATGCATTTCCACCTATTGTGTATAAGGTCAATAAATGCTACTAATGCATCGAATTCTTCACATTAACCATCGAAGATTCAACCTGTCAGATGAATATGTCTATTAATAGTCTAAGGGTATGCAGGGCTTTATTCAATGCTTTCTTCAATACATAGTTACATAGTAACTGAGGTTGAATAAAGACATACGCCCATCAAGTCCAACTTTTTGATCATCCTTTTTAACCCTACCTAACGGTTAATCCAGAGGAAGGCAAAAAAACAAACAAACAGCTAAAAGTAGGGGGGGGGGATTCTCATTATTTTTAGAAACTTATCCAGGCCTTTTTTAAAGCTATTCAATGAACTTGCCATTACCACATCTGCTGGAAGACAGTTCCACAGTTTCACCGTTCTCACTGTAAAGAAACCTTTCCTAACCTGAAGATGAAACTTCTTTTCTTCCAACCTTAAAGGATGTCCACGTGTCCTCTGATGTGACCTATTGGTGAACATTGCACCAGATAGTGATACATATCCCCACGCAAATGTCGCTTCTCTAATGTAAACAGCCCTAACTTGTCTAATCTGCCTGCATAGTCAAGCCCCTCCATTCTCTTTATTAATTTAGTTGCCCTTCTCTGAACTGCTTCCATTTCCATAACTGCACCGCATGTTTCAAACTAGCAGAGTACCCGGCGTTGCCCGGTTTTTCTAAAGATCCAACACAAACTTGCATCCAAAATTCAACAGACGTGGACCCGCAGCTTTGTAACCAAACCTGACCCATTCAATCTCACTGTGGGTTAGCTGAACCGCAAATCTGTCCAATCAACTCCCCCTTTAGCATGTATCACATCAACTTCCCCTTTAGCATGTATCACATCAACTTCCCCTTTAGCATGTATCACGTCAACTTCCCCTTTAGCATGTATCACATCAACTTCCCCTTTAACATGTATCGCATCAACTCCCCCTTTAGTGCTTATCGCATTAATTTCAACTTTAGCGCATATGGCATCAACTTCCCCTTTATCACGCAGCGCATCAACTTCCCCTTTAACACGTATTGCATCAACTTCCCCTTTATCACGCAGCGCATCAAGTTCCCCTATAACGCGTATCGCATCAACTTCCCCTTTAACCCGTATTGCATCAACTTCCCCTTTAACGCGTATTGCATCAACTTCCCCTTTAACACGTATTGCATCAACTTCCCCTATAGCGCGTATCGCATCAACTTCCCCTTTAAAGCATATCGCATCAACTTCCCCTTGATGCATCGCATCAACTTCCCCTTGATGCATCGCATCAACCTTTTTTAGCGTGTATCACATCAACATCCTTTTTAGCACCTATTGCATCAATTTCCCATTTAGTGCATATCGCATTAACTCCCCCTTGATGCATCGCGGCAACTTTTTTTAGCGCATATCGCATCAACTTCCCTTTTAGTGCATATCGCATCAACTTCCCCTGTAGTGCGGATCGTATCATCTTCCCCTTTAGCGTGTATAGCATCAACTTCCCTTTTAGTGCGTATCGCATAAACTTCCACTTTACCAAAGGGGTACAACATCTCACATTAATTTATTTTTACTGCAATCGATCAAATTGAATTATTGACACACAATGTCCTCCAGAAAATGCAAAAATGATAAGGAGAGTGATAAGTGTGTACTTGGCCTTTGTTTGTGGGGAAAAGAGACACAAGGTGTGAAGTGAAATGAACCCCTTACAGTGCAGTTGTATTGCAGTGTGGTAGCTCCATCCCATTCACAATTCTTATTGCCTTTACTTAAGTAAAATGGCATTTATTATCTTGTGCTGTACAATTACATTTTCCTTAGCCGCCTGATCTCCATGAGTAGCTCCCTGCCCAACCCCCAGTACAAGCGACTTATCTTGGATTGGTCAGTTTACCTCTCAATCTTGACTTTGGGCAAACCACAAGTGAGAGGAGGTGACTGAGTGTGTGGTCATATGACATTGTTACATCACATGGTCTGCTGCTCCTTGTGATTGACAGCTCTATCCTCCTATCACAGCAACAACAGAACAAAATCAAGAAAAGCATTGTACTGCCCTGAACAATCTGTGACATTTGGAATTAAATTGATTCACTCGGTTCACCACCAGATGGCAGCACACAGGTTAATTAACTTAAAAAATGTGGGAAAATGGGGTATGGAGGCATTTTTAAAATTGTAAAGTAGCCTATGCTTTTCCCCAGGTCCTTATACATAAGTGTACAAAGTCTCATGAAAATTGTCCCGGCCACTTGGAAGTTTATCTGGAACACAGAAACACACATACATTGAGTTTTATATATATAGATGAGGTGTTACCAGTGCCTTGTAAAGAGGGAGAATAATATTTTTCTATCTTGAATCTATTCCCCTCTTTATGCAAGTCAATGACAATAATACACAATGAAACCTTTTGAGAGTTGTAGGTGAAAATGTTCTGGTAAATATAAGATTTACCTATGAGGGAGGGAAATGGACAGGTAAGATAGAGGCCATGTGCAGGTCATAACCCTGATCACTGACTCTTACAGAGGAAGAAGAAGAGAAGCAGAGAGTACAGAGAGCGGCCGAGTGTTGCCGACAGATTCTAAACCATGTCAACCAGGAAGTACGGGAGATGGAAAACAAAATGGTAAGGATGGGATCCCAAATAAAATGTGGACAGTAATAGGTCAGAGTCTTGTGAACATCTGAACATCTTTACCAATATCTTTTCCACCTGCAGAAACTGGCCGATTACCAAAGACGTCTGGATCTCACCAATCTGCGGCAAACTAATGATCCTTTATTTAATGAGTTCAAGGTTAGTGTCCACCTTATTATTATACACAATGTATAGTCTGCAAGGCTCAGTAAATTACCATTTGCTGATGATTGCCATTTGGTTTTGTTCTAAAATCCCAGTGGAATGGGAAGTACTGTCCAGTATATTATATAATAACTTTTAACCAACTTACAGTACCGTAAAATCAGCCCTGAAAATTCTTTTTTGATGATAATATACAGCACTGTGAATGAACACATTTCTCAAAGCCACATAATACCAATTAAATTTAGGTGCTGATTCTTCGGGACTGCCCTAAACTACGCTTATCGTGGACTAGACCAAGGACCTCCCTTAGGGGCACTTACATAGCATAACTTATTTATTCAGTGCCGAACAAAGTTCAAAATACACACTTGTTTTGTTAAAGGAATAGTTCACTCTCAAAGTGAACTATTCCTTTAATATATTGATTGAAGCCCGGGAGGTTAAGGATCTATGCCTTACCTCCCGATCTGACCACTTCATTCTCCTGTACAGCTATAGCACACATCACGTGCATGCGTGCTATAGCTGTACAGAAGAGTGAAGCGGTCGTAGATTCCAGCTGGGCTGCGGTGGATCGCGTAAAAGGTAAGGTCTTTGGAATCTTCGTTCCCGGACCCTGCAATATTGATTGAAGATCAGGAGGTAGGAATTACCTGTCCTATATCCCTGTCCCAAGTACTTTTTAGTTTAACTGTTTTTCAAAAAATCTTTATACACACAATAGTTCTCTTTTAAGGGTAATTATTCCCTATGACAAGGTGGTAAATTATTTGTTGTCTCCTCAGAACCTTGATATCAGTAAAAAGAATCTTATACATGAAGGATCCCTGACTTGGAGAGTGAGTAGAGACAAGACTGTTGGTGAGTCTTCCCCTCTCTGGTCTTTCCTTTATTCTTTCTATACCTCCTATCTGAGCAACTTTTCCTGTCCCACAGATGTCCATGTCCTCCTCCTGGATGATATCTTGATGCTGCTCTTGAAACAGGATGAACGTTTGGTCCTAAAGTGTCAGAGTCGGACTATAATCCCTGCCCCCGATGGAAAGCTCATGCTAAGTCCCATCATTAAACTGAACATGGCGATGGTTAGGGAGGTGGCTACAGGTCAGTAAAAACCATGTGTGGTCAAGGAAGCAAAATCCCAAAATTCTCCCGACTACACAGTAGTAGGAGTTCTAGCCTGTGTTATGTTGTTGGAATTTCAGGCTTGTTGTGGATAGTTTGCGTGGTCTGGACAGTGATATGAACCTCTATTGTGTTACAGATAAAAATGCCTTTTTCGTGATCTTCAACTGCGAAGACCGAGCACAGTTTTATGAACTGGTGGCACCAACACCTTCTGAGAAAAAGAAGTAAGAATATGGGGGACATCCTGTTTGGTGGGAAAGTAAAAACAATAGGATTTATCAGCAGGGTTATCTATAGACCTATACCCCATTTACTCTATTGTGTGGGTTGGGTGATAGAGATGCGTAGGTTTATGTCTACTGAAACTTGGAGAAACAAGTCAGACTGAGTATGCGACGTACAGCTGACCACTGTTTTCATTGGCTGTCCCTTAGATAAGACATATTGTGATTGGTGCTGAGACGTATCTGTTTATTCCAGAACTGAATGAAGGTCACAGAGCGCACAGCTGTCCGTATACACACAACCTCCTTATCTGTTTATTTTTCTGTGTTCCTCTGTAGCTGGTTCTTGCTGATCAGTGATACTACTGGGTTATTGGAACCTCCAGTGTCAACCAAACAAAGAGTTCATTCTATCACGCCCGGAACTATGCCCCAGAGCCCGTCATAGTAAGTACAGACTGCCCACTGTGATCTCATTCAAAGCCGAAAACATTCTCCAACCCTGTAGGGAAGCGTCCCGGCTGTTTTAGGCTAAAGCATAATTCTCTGTGACTGCCATATGGTACAGCTCAGGACTCCAAACTTACTACATTATCTGTAATAGAAGGGACCCAATGCACAATGCCTGTCTTTTATCTAATGCTGTTTTTAACCTTCAAGTGAGTTCTGGGACTTGATATTTTTTATCTTCTGTATAAACTGTTTCCTCTGTTTTCCGGTTTGTAGTTTTGCCGCACAGCTACTGAGCAACTCGGAAAATGGCAGCTCAATGAAGGAATCCAAAGATGGTAAGGAAAGGTCCAGTTAAGTCAAACCTTTAATGGCCCTCACCGTGACTGCTTCTTGGCCCTAACTCTGTGTCTAGTCTAGATGAAATGTCTAAAAACTACTTAAAGTTCACTCCTCAAATTAAAAATTGAGTAAAGGAAAATTACACACCCAACCAAACCTACAATAGGTAGAATGCTGCCTGATGTTCTGTTGCCCCTCTTTTTGCTTCCTGGTTCATCCAGCTGGTCAGTCATGGGTTAAGATGACATCACAGCCAATTACTGAATGCCCTAGCTGCCTCTTCTGAGCATGTGTGAGCTAAGGGAAAAGACATTTCATTGTTTAACAGGTTAGTTCTACATCTGTTATATTTATAACTATTGCAGATTTATCTATATACATAAAAACAAAAAATATTTGAGGGGTGAACATGCCGTTAAAAAAAAAAAAAGCTGAATGTCTATTTTCCTTTTAACATAAGTGTCTTATTGGCCAAAAACTCCCAGCTATCCCCACAATCATCATTAGAGCTTTATGATCTTGGTTATTAATGTTTCAATAGTGTCAGCCTTAAAGGAACACTAAACTTAAAAAACAAGTATTTGGCATCCGTTTCTATTATTTACAGGGAGGTGAGAACGCTTAGTCCCACCTTATTACCACACCAGGGTTAAATGTAAAATCGTTGTTCACTTTCTCCTTTTTGGGGCTTGAGTAGTTTTGAGAAAGTCCAGCCCCATTTTATTCGGGCTGCATTCAGGAACAGAGGTGGGTCGTAGCTTCCAGTGGCATAATCCCACCTTTAGGCAAATGGAACAGCAGAAAAAAAGATAAGGAACTCGTAAAATATTAACTCTTAAGAAGTTTAAGGCAGTAATTCTGGGTGCCATTAACCAATCACAGAGATGGCTGCCGGTATGGCTACTTTTATGGTTCTGTACACGGAAGTAGCAGAAGAGGCCTTGAACAAGGAAACGTAGTCAGGTAAGTACATTTAGGGGCTGATGGTGGTGGTGGTGGTGATTTGAATTACCTTAGAAGATTTATGTATTTTTGGGGTGGAGATACTCTTTGATACATTAGATACAGCGTTTGTCCATAAAATATCTCTAATGTCTTTAAAGTGTATTTCCTTCTCTGTGGTTTTTATCTTAAACATTCCCGTGATGTTCTTTACTGGCCCATTCATTGAGTGGATCGCACATACGAATGGGTCAGGTGTTTTTTTTTTTGGACACGTCAAAAAGTGTGTATGTAATGTATGGGCTGCTTAACTTTGCATATTTATTGATAAATGTAAACCTTCATATGTATGGCCAGATTATCTGTAGATCCAGTTTGTTCCCTGATCGGTTGAACCTCCTATATCCATCCAACGTTGCACTGGTGCTGGGTCACATTAGGGACACACTTCATCCTTATTTTCTTTGCCCTTCTTTATTTTCACAGAAAAAGAAGAGTCTGCGGAGGATGTAAGTGAGGGACATGAGGAGAAGGTTGAGGAATTTTCCAGTCTAGTGGAACATTTTCTGGCCAAAAGCATTGATCGACCACAAGAAGGTGCGGGTGGAAATGTTGCCAGCGATGCCCTCAAAGAAGGTTAGGAGGGATGGGGCTCTGTGAGCAGTGATATGTTTTCTTTATTATGTAAACTCAATGGAATGTCTCAGTGTCAGGATTGTATCATTTATTTTGTCTTTCCCCCTTAGTCTCTGTGTTGAAACGATTGCTAGTTCGCAGCATCCGTTTAAGCTTAGATATGGACATCCTTCCAAACCATGAGAACTGGACACTCGGGGGAGAAGCTGCCTCAGAATTTCCCGCTGAAGTGGAAAAGACCTCCAACGGGGGCCATGAAGCAGAAAGCTCTGTAATGGAGCAAGCTACGGAACACAGAGATCCAGGAGAGAATGGTGAGAGAGTAGTCTGTAGATGTATCACAAGGCAATGAATTTGTCCAAAAAAATTATATGAAGGGGCCTATACACACAACTATCCCAATAATACGATATTGTGATATTGGCCATTCGTATTGATTTTCCTATGAAATCATGGTCTGGAGTCATCGATGATATAACACTGGCGGATCAGTAATAGCATTGACCGAAGGCCCATACTCAGCCCTATTCTGTATGGACTGTTATTAAATTAAAGGAAATAATGTTGATTCCTTTGTTTCCCAATCATGTAGGTGGAGAGCCGAGTTTTACTGATGCTGAAGAACCTCTTAGCGCACCGATTGTTCTCTCTAAAGAGCAGTCGGAGGAGGTCAGGAGCCACATCCACTCACTGGAGAGGAAAATTCACCAGCTTAAGGTGAGATAATGTACAGAGAATAGGCCCTGGATTTTCTTGCTAACCACATTGGTTAACATTTGTTACATTACTATAGATACCATGTAGAGAGATCCTAAATTAGGTTAGGTACACACGGGCCATTTTTTCAGTCCAACCGCCCAGTAATAAATATCGCCTGGACACCCTCCTTTCTCCCGACAGACTATTGCTTGATTAATATATTGCTAGAAAAGATCAAACGGTAGTTGGCCTGTTTGAACCTAGACTACATCCTGTGTTCATTGTGACTTTCTAAAACCTACAGAAAGGCCTAAAGTGCAACCCTAAGGATCATTATATTAAAAGTTTGTTTTTCAAGTGGACATGCCCTTTAACCTTAGTGAGGAACTGTTATAATAATAAGGCCACATGGTGAGTTTTAGAAGGAGCATTTTCTCATAAGACCGCCCCCTTTTATTGTCCAATCAGTAAAGTTTGGTTGACCTGCCTTTTTTGGCCTTACAGTGTTTGATATCTTCTTATTTCATCAGCTAATTGAGGAAGATTACAATAACCTGCACAGAACGATCACCAAATTCACTGTATCTCGAAGCAGCTTCACTTGAAACAGGTATCCCTCGACTTGGACTACACTGGACACATTTTGGGCGGATGGTATAGCCAATGGTAGTGGAGACAATTAGTTCATCGATGGCCTGGAATTAATGTCCATAGAGAATGAGCTGATTTAGAATAAGGGTGTGGCAGTAAATGTGATTGGAGGAAACGTAACTGAGCAAGAACCAGAAGGAACATGTTGGGTGATGGAAATTGTAAATGTATTTCTTATTGTGGTCAAGGTTTATTTACTCTTCAACAGATATTAAAATATTAGGGCATAGCCTACTGTGAGTACACTTCTTCTTTTGTAATATATATAATGGATACTGTATCCCTTACTATGCAATAGGAGGGTATTAGAGGTCCCCAAGGGGTCATAAAGGTCACCGATGATACCCATATAATACACAGAATAAAGGTCTAAAGTTATCTTGGTTCTAAAACTTTTTATTTTTTTAGTTTGTGGGGGTTGGTCATAAGATCTGTGACATGGCCAAGTGACTAGTTCTGGCCATAATAGAAATGTCACCATGGATTAACATGTACCATAGAGGGTTTAATGGTATGTGGGTTATTTAGGTGACATTCCCAATTTATTTACTGTAAAAAAATATTTTTTTAAATTATTCCTTTCTCGTCCTGAAATGTTTTAACCAATTATAATGAGATCTTTGTTAATTAATATTACTTCCTTTTCAGATGTCTTCCTTGTCGTGACCATAGAGCTCCCACCAATCAACCCCCATATCATAGCCAAAGAAACAGGAAGTGACTGGGTTCCTCTGAAAGACCGTGAATGGGGGGGTATTGCCTTACGTGTCTTGAGTACCCAACTGCTGCTTACCTGACCTCCATCCTAATTATTGGACAGCGAAGTGCCTTATTTGTGATATGTTACCAGTGAACTGTTGGAGGGGTCTGGGAGCCGCTTTGTTCTATATATAAATATTCTGTTTTTACCATTTTTATCTTTGTCTTTAATATATATATATTTCAGTAATATAGGTCTTCAGCCTAGCTGTACAGTAAAATATCCCTGTCTGCTTTGTATGGGGAATCTTGTGTAGGATCTGTGCCAAGGATCCATGTTTAATAAGTGCCTTAATTACTGACAAGGTCCATACCACTGTCCTTATTCCTGTAAGGCAGTGTAATGGGGCCTGGGCCATACCAACTGCAGGAGAAGGGGGGGTGAATAACTGTACATTCCGTTATAATAGAAAGGCCACTTGAGAACCCTCCAGCCATGATGGAAAAACCATAATCAAGTGTTTTAAAATTGTAATTCTGTAATAGCCAAAGAAGGATAAAGAACCCTGAGATTTCCTGGCTCAATGTAGGAGCAAGTTTTAATGGAGGGAGGTTTGTGTCTCTGTACTGGCTTTGCAAGATGAAGTGGATATGGGTGTGTGTAGTAGAATGTGTGAGACATGGGTATGGATTGGATCATTTAGTTGGGATTCAGGGATATTTATCCTGGCATTTCCCAGCATCCTTCGGCTCGTCATGTGCGTTCTATAATGATGTATCTGAGCATAGTATGTTTTATGGTGACTGATAGGGAAATCAATATCTATAAATGATGAGGCCATATGTATCTTATATTCAGATGTTCCAAATCTAAATACAGATGAGGTTGTGAGATTTTCTGAAAATGTGTAGGTTTCCACAGACCATAAAGTATATTTTGCATTTTTCGATGAATTTAATTGCAGACCACTGCTCTTACATTGGAGGTATTGCCATTGGTATATGGGGATAAATTACTGTGGGTGGCGTAACAATACCTGGTATGAGCTGTAAACTTACACAGTGTTTGCACAGTACAAAATGGCTCTTGTAAAGTAATGAATAATAGCCAATCAAAAACTTGCATAAGCTAAATGCTGGTGGCAGAGGTTGGCCACATGTTAGTAAATAAATTCCAATGTGTCCCGAGTGTTCATCTTAAAATTTACTGCCAATTATGCAACTGCCAATCTATGAAATTGAACTCATTGTTAGTTTTTGTTTTTCCTTTTAAGTCTGCCATACCGCTATCGCAACTTCTTGTAAGAAGTCATTGAAATGAAAAGAGTTTGTTTTAGAACTTGGGCAAGATATTTCCGTTAAAGTTTCCGCTGTTGCAAGATTTGATGCCTTATGTAAGGAATGAACAGAATTATTGAGAATATTTATAGGACTATTGATGGGTGGGTGTTGTTTGAATGAGCTGTGTGTTAATGGATCACTGTGCTAATGCAGTAACTAACCGCTCTCTGGCTCCATCTCTTCATTAACAGTCAGTGACATCGGCTGTGGGAGGAGCCAGAAAGCAGTTACTGCTTGAGTATACAGTTCCTTTAATATCTGAATGTTGGATAAATTCAACCCCTCATACACACAATGTATATTAGGAAGGTAAAAGCTAAGTGCGTTTAACTGTTTGAAGGGGTTTGAGGTGTATGTGCTAATAAGTATAATTATGTGTTGTAGTGTATGTAGCTCTCTAGGGGGCAGGATGTTATTTTATAACAGTTGTGACAATATGTCAGATGACACCCTATATGTGCCTGGGATCTCAAGCAACTTCCGTCTCTCCACGATTGGAGATCCCTATTTTTAACCCCTTCTTGCCGGAAGGTACCACTTCATCCTCTAAATTTGGACATAGTCAGATTAGTGTAGAATAGAGATTTGCACATGTTCCACCATCTGTATAAAGTGTCACTGTACACTTACAAGCAAATGGGGACAAGAGTATTATATATATGTATTTTAGTTAAATTTTGGTTTATTTAAATGTCTTTCCTATATATATAAAGCTTTGTTTTTATATTTGGGGGAGGGGGGAGTTTGTGTGATTGTCTTTTTTTTTTGCAGGGGGAGGGGTTTCGGCGGGTGGGTGGAATTGTGGGAATGATACATCTATGCAAAGTGAACCAAAACTGTATACCAAAGACCATTTGCGGAAAAATAAGTGTTAACTTAAACAAAGCACAAAAAAAAATAAACGTAATTCTGCTTTGACTGTGTGACCTTTTTTTTTTTTTACCTGCTTAATATTGGTGCAGAGTTTAACATCGTATTAAATGGACCCGAGGTACTAAATGTTGGTGTGTTAATAGAGAATTGTGTCTTAATGTCACGTTTAACCCAGTTACAAAGGGTGATTACAATGTTACCACTCACCCCCTCTCAAAAAAAATATATAGGTTAAGGACCTAAACCGCTGTGTCCTCACCCCTTGGCTTACCTCGGTTCACATGTAATCTAGGTTCGGATTGCCAGTTTGCCCCGTGCCTCCGCTTGTGTCCATGACCTGACCAATCAGAATATATGCTCTGCAAGAAACACATGTTTTAATTGGCCAGATGTCAGACTAGTTGTGGGGGCTGCACTTGACCAGACCTGCTATCGTAACTTTAGCAATAGATTAATCTATGGAAAAGGATAAAGACCTTTTGGTTTATAATACAGGCATCACCAGCAATGTCTGCTGCATTAAGAAAGAAAGGATGTCTTGGCTAGAGGCAATGGTGATTCTTAAAGATAAGGCCATACAGTATATGGGGTCACATGGTGAACTGACCAATGAACCTCTACAAAATACTTGATAAAGCTTCACCTTGCTCACAGGATTGCTTTGGAAGGAGATAGTGGTAGTAAGTTGGAGAAAATGTGTTAACCTGAAATCTCTGCCTTACTCCGAAGTCAGAGGTAATACATATGTATCTTAACTTATAGCCCAGGAACTGCTGAATATACAACTGTGCTATAGACCTGCATTTACAAGAAAGATACAATGTAGCTAATTGGATGGTGCGTTGTACCTGGCTGAAGCACGAGTATGGAAGTAAATATTTTACCAACTTCACACAGTTGTATCTTTGGTTATTGTAGATCATTCCTAACTAGAGATGGCCGAACGTCATGAAGTTTAGTAAATGTTCAGTAGTTCGAAAACGAACCTAATTAAGTCAATGGGAAAAACTAGTTCAAAAAGTTTGGATAAATACAGTGAAAATAGCAATGGTAACTTACTGTAAATGGCTGTGGCACCTGGGAATTAGTCTTGGGAACATGTCCATATCACCAAAACTCGTTTAAACACTTCCCCACGATCGGGCAGTTGTCGGGTTTCCGCATGCTACCTTCAAGGTTTATGGCCAATTCGAAGATTACATTAGAGGGTTAACAAATTCAAATGCTACATTTGAGAGCTACCGAAATCGACCGCTACTTTTAAGGATTACCGAATTTGTCCGCTACATTCGAGGGTTAGCGAAATTGAACGCTACATTCAAGGGTTACCGAATGCTACATTCGCGAGTTACTGAACGCTACATTCGCGAGTTACTGAACGCTACATTCAAGAGTTACTGAACACTACATTCGCGAGTTACTGAATGCTACATTCAAGAGTTACTGAATGCTACATTCGCGAGTTACTGAACGCTACATTCAAGAGTTACTGAACGCTACATTCGCGAGTTACTGAATGCTACATTCGCGAGTTACTGAACGCTACATTCGCGAGTTACTGAACGCTACATTCAAGAGTTACTGAACGCTACATTCAAGAGTTACTGAACGCAACATTCGCGAGTTACTGAATGCTACATTCAAGAGTTACTGAACGCAACATTCGCGAGTTACTGAACGCTACATTCACGAGTTACTGAACGCTACATTCAAGAGTTACTGAACGCTACATTCAAGAGTTACTGAACGCTACATTCAAGAGTTACTGAACGCTACATTCAAGAGTTACTGAACGCTACATTCGCGAGTTACTGAACGCTACATTCAAGAGTTACTGAATGCTACATTCGCGAGTTACTGAACGCTACATTCGCGAGTTGCTGAACGCTACATTCGCGAGTTACTGAACGCTACATTCGCGAGTTACTGAATGCTACATTCGCGAGTTACTGAATGCTACATTCGCGAGTTACTGAATGCTACATTCGCGAGTTACTGAATGCTACATTCGCGAGTTACTGAACGCTACATTCGCGAGTTACTGAACGCTACATTCGCGAGTTACTGAATGCTACATTCGAGGGTTACCAATTTGAGGATTCGATAATTTAAAAATAAGTCCGCATGTTCCAAATAGTTCAAGTTCGTACGAATTCATAAAGTTGGTCCCAAACTCTGGTTCGGTTCCATCACTATTCCTAACCAGTGATGCACCATTTCAACTAGCAGTTTCTGGCAATAAATCAGGATATATTTTAAATGCTAACCAATACCTTAACCAATCCAATTATTAATGCAAACTTCTTCCTGTTTCCCATGGTCCTTCTCTGGTGGTGATGTAAGCACCATTTGGCTCACAGGGAAGTGCAACCAGAAGCAGAGGAGCTTGGGAAAAAGAGGTAGAGGAGCACCAACAATAAGATCAATTATTAAGCTACTAATAACTTTTTGAAGGTTAAAAATATAGCAGTTTGGAACACTATTACAGAGAGAATCACCCAAACCTAATTTAATATTAGACTTTCATTCTCCTTTAAGGAAAGACCAGCAACAGGATACGTTCAACTTAAAATATTTTTGACTAGTTACTTATTTTTGACTACACGAATAGAAAATCTATACAATCACCATGGAGACACATTCTTATTTTCTTTATTGCTCTGGGTAAATTATTTTTTTTAACCCCACCCTCTGAACACAGATACAAAAAAAAAAAAAAAGCACCAGGAATTTCACATTTTGTTGTCCCAACCAACCCGACCCCACAAACCCACAGACATTTTGCTATAACACAGGTGGAAAGGCTCTGGGACATTTTCATATGGACACACTCCCACACAAGAGACGTGACAGGTCAGGTGCACAAGTGTAAATATGGACAGACATGTTTGTCTACAAGGAGGATGTTTGGATGATCTGATGTAGCCAATGAATGTAGGAAAGAAAACGTGCTGGGCCTGGCAGATAAATGGGGGTAGATATTCTGGTTCATGACAGAAGCTTTGCAGGTAAACTGTAGATCATGCAAGTTCCCTTTACCAATGGAGATGGAGAGTGTCTGTGGACCCATAACCTACGGGTTATTTATAAAGAGGCAAACATTGAAAATGGTTTTCTCTGCATCAGCCCTGTTCTTTACTACAATTCATGGGGAAATACACGGCGAAAAGTCAGCCTGGTGTTTATAAAGTGGCAAACATGCAGTCATTTTAAAAATAAAAGTAATTTTGCCAAGTCCAAGATAATGAAATTGCATTTTGGTGGATTTTTCTGACCGGGTAGTTGTTTTGGCACATGGAAAGGCCATAATAACTGGAACCATATTATTAGGCATGTGCTGTAGTTTTTTGGTTTTGGGTCTAAACTTCCGGTTTCTCGTTGATGAAATTTCGCCATGACCCTGCCTAAAATGTACTGGTCAAAACAGAGTCTCTGTCTCGGGAATTCGTTTCAACCAGTGGAATTCTCCTGTTATGTGGATATAGGGTTGCTAGACGTCCCTATTTGGTTGGGATGCCAAATCCTGCGATCAGGGCTGAAATCCCGTGACCTGGCAGCCCCATGCATGAAGCCTGCCCTTCACCCCAACCATGCCCACTCTCTGCCTCCCACCGCCATTTAAATCTGGCAACCCTGTGTGAATCCGTCAGTGGAATGAATCTTATCTGGTTTGGCCATCTAGAATTCAATGACTGCTGCAAATAAGCCAATTAAAACAGAATATGTACTGTATGTGTTTTACAATATTGAACAAAAAATTTAGATGTTTCACCTGCACAAAAAAAATTTGTCTCTTTATAAATATGGTTAAAAAAATTGTGTCAGAAAAAACGTATAAATAAAAAGTCTCCATGTCATTGGTCAGTCCAGAAAATGGTGCTGGTTAAGATATGACGCAGAGGGTACCATGGGATACCATGGGTAGTGTTAGGGTACTAGTGGGCTCAGTTTAACATAGAGAGGCAGTGGCACCCAATCATATTCCCTAAATTAGGGATACCATGCTTTAAACCCCTAGCTGTCAAACTACATGTAATATTGTAATATTATTTACATAATAATGTTTTCTTGCCACTTATGATTGGTTGATTGTCCATTTTCACCCAGATGCATGGAATACTTTTAAAGCCAATCATATCACTGAATGTAGTCCAGTACCAGGTAGAAAGATCTCACCCCAAGTGAGGAAGATTAAAGTTAAAATAAAAAACAATCTCTGCCAGTAGGTGGCAGTGTATCATTTCTGATTTTTGGTCTCCTGGTTCTGTTTGTGACAATACATACCTATGTGTGTTGTACCTTGGGGTTTCCACCTGTCACTGCCTGCAATATTGCTGTATATTTTCATTACACATGTGGATTGCGGTTCATCTCTGCCCCAATGAATGGAAAACCCTGTTTGTGTTGTTCAGCGTATTCAATGGGTTAGATACAATGTTATTAGGAAGCCCTTGCCAATTAAAGAAACATTAAGCAGTTATTCAGTTATCAATGTACTGTAAGTCCTAGACTTGGCATTGGAATTGTGGAAATTGGAATAATGGGGGGAGGGAGCTTCCTGTACATTATCAGAAGTGTTGCAGAACCTCTTAGGTAACTGAAGTGTCCATCATTCCGTTTTCTGACATTATGCCCCTCCCACCCAAAAAAAAGTTGGTTGGTTTGGCACTTTACATGTAAATAGGACATGGTATAAGGCAAATGATTCCAATTAATAATACATTCAAAATAAAAGGACATTTCCCATTTACTTCAACACCCAGGGGTCAATTACCCTGACACGTTCTGGCAAGTGGTTAATGAGACACATGGTTTACTCCATTGATATATATATCCATAGAACTATATATGATATATATTTATACATCTATATAGGTAGAGTTTGTAATCAGTTCTAGCTGGAGGGAGCGTTTGCTTTTTCCAGGCGTAACTTTCCCTCTGCTTTAGGTCGTACGGTTTCTGCGCGGTTTGTACCCCTAGAGGGCACCGTGCAGGGGGGGCTGTACACACAACCTTCAGCCTCTGAGCTGCAGTCGCTCAGGTCCGTAATTTCAAGATCCGAGTCGGATTCGGGTTCCTGCTTTCCTTCTGGCTGCTCTGCCCTCTCCCTCCTCACTGTTGCAATGGCTCCAAGATCCACGCTTCCTCTGGGGGGCAGCGGATGAGCGTTTAAGCTGGTGCAAAGCCTTTGGGGTATCCCTTGGAGTAAGCTGGCAGTTCTGTCCATGGCCTCGCCCGGTAGGAGAGAGAGAGGAGGTGGCAGCTGGGTAAGTGAGCTGGGGTAGAACTGCGGCGGGTACAGGGAGGAGGGTAACTTTGAGCCAGTCAGGGGAAAGGTGCTAGAGAGGTAAGGGTTAAACCCCCATGGGTAATCAGGAAAAGGAGAGTTTCTGTTGTATGGAGGGAGCAAAGCTGGAGGTTTAGTGTAAGCAGAGCCTGTGAGAGGAAGAGAGACAGAGATTGTTTTTAAAATACGATTCTGATCCAAATTAATATTCAGTGTTAAAGTTCTATTTTACTTGTTACTTGACCTTTAATTGGGTTGAATTGGCTATTAAAGGCACAAACCTAATAACTGTCAGCCAGTAAAAGCACAGACCTAGTAAATGCAGCCAATTAAAACACAGTCCTTGTATTTGGCAGTCAATAAAATCTCTTCTTGAGGGTGGGGCTTTTGCTCACCCAATCATTGCCCTTACAACTACCAATAAGGGTGCTACTCTCTGATACATACTGATTTATTCAAGGGTAATTCTTTTTTGTAAAGTGACGACTTTTAAAAATACTAATAAATGATTAACTTCTTTGTAGTAAATGATTCTTTTTAATCAATAGGCAGGTTTATGGTGTAGGAATATTTCCAGTTCAAACCCTATTTATATCCAATAGTTTACCCAAATTCTGTTGTCTTGGTAATCTGTAATAAAGTTCTGTAGCCTTTAAGAAAAAGCACTTAGGACCATATTTATAAAACCACGGTATTGCTTTTTATGGATACCGCGACTTTAACGATCGGTATCGTAAATTTACAATTGTTAAACCGATCAGAGCTTAATGATCGGTTTAACAATCGTAAATTTACGATACCGATTGTAAATCTACAATAACAAAATCGTAGATTTACGATCCCCATAGAATTCCATTGCGGTAGTTTACTAACGCAAGGTATTCTATGATTGAACGTTCATTAATTAATCGTGCGTACATTTACAACCGCGAAAGTAAATTAACTACCCCGCGGTATCAGTAAAAAGCAATACCGCGGGTTTATAAATATGGCCCTTATTATCTTAACTCCTTGCCCACAACCTGCTCATTAAAACAATATATTGATTGATTTTCTAAGCAGTTCTTCACCATAGATCCACTTCACTGAAATAAGTAAAATCTTTACTTCTTTTTCCTGTCCTCACCTCTCCCATTGGGACGGACATGCTCAGTTTGTTTTCTCCAGGAAAAATGGAGACGTTGTCCAATTTGCTACTGTCTATCTTACTGTGTGCTAAGTGTAGGACGGGGGTGAAATAAAACTAACAGAAAAGCTGTAGTGAAAGATTGTAATACTTTCACACATGTATCACTTTCAGAAAAACTGATTAACCGTTGCTGTTGTGTTGGAACAAGCAGGGATGTCAAACCTGTGCCCTCCAAGGAATGCTGGGAGTTGTAGTTTTAAAACATCTGGAGGGCTGCAAGTTTGACATCTCTATAATAGAGTACATTACACGTCTTTCCAAAAAGTCCCTCTGTGAACCTACAATATCTCAATATCCCTCACCTGATCCCAGGAACGGGAAAGCGGCTTCCAGTCGCAGCTTCTCTGTGTCTGGGGTGGAGAGGGCATGATCCAGCAGCGGGGAGCGGGTAGCCGGAGAGAAGAGAGACTGCAAGGCCTGTAAGGAGAGGATAACAGTCACAGTCTAATCTGCATGTAGCCAAGGCACAGAATTGGAAATCAATCTGTCAAGATCTGTGAACGGAAACAAGTCAACTCATAGTGATTAAAGTTTTCCAAGATCTTAAAGGGCAAGTGAACCCCAATGAAAATCCCCGTTTGCAGCGCTAGTGTTAAACCAAGTTATCACAATAAGGGATTGTGTAGGAATCACTATAATGGGGGCCCCTATCTGTGCTTCATCCACAGTGGGTTTCTGGGAGGAGGCAATATCTGTCATAGGGAAAATAAGAAGACGGGGCCCCCTTGGCTCCCGGGCCCCCCTGCGATTGCTCCCCTGGTAGTTATGACCCTGTATGTATACATCTCAATTCTTGTATGGGAAACTATGGGCCGTATTTATAAACCTGCGGTATTGGAAAGGGCTGATACTGTGGATTTATACCAATCGTTAAAGGGTAACTGTGGTTTCCTTACAAGTGACCTTTATTAAAAAAAAGCCCATTCCTACTTTTAAAACGGCTCCACAATCATGCTGCAATCTACCCAAGCCTATAGCAGTATAAAGTGTGGTGTTTCCAGGCACTGTGTTAGTTGTGACATCACCAGCACCATTGCTCTGCCCCCCCTGCCACAGGCACTGAGCATGCCCAGTTGTATCCTACTGCTGTAACTGACATTAAATTGCTTCAAAAAAGGCCTGTAGTTTTTTGGGGGGTTTTTTGGTAGGGCTTCTTACACACCACATCATGTGACAGTCACACTTCCTTGTTTATCCTGACTAAATTTAAAAGCCTATAACTTTAGAAACAGAGAAGAAAGATGATTCTTGGTTTGTTTGAAAGGTATGAGAAAGATCTTTTCAACAAAGGATACTTGTATGGAGACCACAGTTACCCTTTATGGGCGAGGCGGTAAAGTGGGACTTTATACCCGGCTGTGGTTTCACTGTGTAGTAGTGTGGAAGTAACATACGGGCAGTATCAATATATTGCGTTTTGGTGGTAAAACTATACATTTACCATTATGGTACAATTAGAGGCCATTGTGAACTATCAATAATTACCGGTTGGATTAAAATCTGTGATACCCCTACAAATACGGCTCTTTATTGTGCTACATGTTACAGAGAGTGTTAGTTCAGTCTAGTGAGGGCTGCTGCAAATGTTTGGGGTCAGCTGAAGACCCTTTAATGTCCTGGCAGCTTTGGTTTTATCCACCAATAGGATTTGTTGTTTAGTGAATATTAACCAATCATAATGAATACCAGTAACTTACCTCCGGAGTAAAAGGGTCGTGTGCATGGGCCCCGGGAAAGGGATTCTGCCCCAGAAGGAGGGAGGAGTTGGCCATGTCCAGCAAAGGGTAATTGACCAAAACAACTTTGCTGAAGTTAAATTTGTAGGTGAAACGTTTCCCTTTGGTCTTGTGCAGAATCCTTTTGTTATAGTAATACCTGCAGGAAGACAAGACATTATCACAATCAGGACCCCAGAATACACACAGAGACAGAGTTATGTGATTCCATCCCTACACAATGTACCATATGGCGAGTGAGTGTCTACATTAGATCTGGGTACCAAAAATAAAATTTAAAGGAGAACTAAAAGTAAAATTTGCATGAGCCTGAATGAATTCTATAACTCATAACTTGCCAATAGCTGCAACTGTAACCCTTGAATTCAGCAGCATTAAGAAGAAATCTCTGTAATTCTGCAGGTTTATGGCATTTCCTGGTTTCTGCATCTAGATGTTTTACATTCGTTTTAACAATAGTTTTCTTTAATTTCCTTCCATTCACAGAAATGAATGTTTTGTTCTACAACAGCTCAGTTATAAACTCATATTGATCTAAAACCAGCTAAACATATGAGGATTGCATGATAGGGATCTAACAATATTGATAGAATATAATATACATCTCCCAGCATGCACAGCTCACAAACACCTGAATATGATTGTAGAACTACGGACCCTATTTATAACCCTGCGTTATTAGTCAATAAGCGTTACTGTGGGTTTATAACGACGCGGAGAGATGAAATTGTCACGGTTTGTTCAGCAACAAATATCACAATCTGGCACAACGATTTTTGCTTTATTGACACCGAATTTCTCCTGCCATTTGAAATTCCAAAACTTCCGCTGGATCAGACTGCAGACTAATGGCGTGGCCATAATGCTCGTCAGTGGTACTTTATGGCCTTGCTGTTCTTGAATGTCCGTGGTGCAAAATAAAGGCACCATTGCACAGTTCTAATCGTTACTGGTATTTATTAGTGTCAGTAGAGGCGCGCTGGTGTAGATACGGCCCTATCAGGGAGATTTAATAAAAGCTCTTGTGCTTAAAAATGGTGCTAATTTTGTCCCAACCAATCAGATGTTAGCTTTCTAATGTTTAATAACATCTGATTGGTTGGAGCAAAATTAGCACCATTTTTAACGGTAAGAACTATTATTGAATCTCCCTGTGTGTGTCTGGACAGTTACTATACAGAGATTTATTTTCAAACAAAGAAGCGCTGATGTCTGAAACCGAATGGTGCAGAACGAGTTGCAGATCACTGATGGATTAGGCCTAAAACTGCAACACATGAGAAATGGTATTTTCCGCTGCTGTGGACATTGAGTTGCAGAACAATCCTGTGCGGTGATTTTCTTATTATGTTGAATGTTATATTCTCCCTGGTATTGTTTGTTGTTAATGAGGGTGCAATTTAAAGGACAATTAAACATTCCAAAAAATACCTTAACTGCTCCTTATCCCTAGTTTTATACCAGTCCAGCTTCACCCGTCTCTCAGCCCAGGACCAGGCCAATGTGAATATAGCCACTGTACTTGAAGCCTTATTAATTTTACGCAACACAGTGAAGCTCTTCTCTTATTGGCCACAGGCTCTGTAATTTAAAGAGCTGTCGTTAAATCTGACCCTTCTGATTGGCTCCTAGTCACCAGGCACCAGAGAGCCCTGGAATGCCCAATCCTCGTCCCATGGGACAAGGCCGGATAGGCCCATGGCAAAACAAGACGGTTTGGGGTTATGTAATATTAAAACATAGTAATATACATAAATGGTAATGTATACATTATATACATATAATATGCTCAAAAACATTAGGTATGAGGTAGGAGGATCATCCCTGGAGAGTTTGCTCCCTACTAGTGATACAGTTTCTATATTTACCAGATAAATGGGTTGACAAAATATAGATGAAAATGTCCAGGTACCTTGGTTTCTATATTAAACTGGGGAGATGTAGCTCAGACATTGGCGTATTATGGTAAATAGCCATCTGCCCATCTGTTCATGGTAATACACATAGAAAACATAGATATTTCTGTTTTCTTAACCCCCCCTCTTCCTCCTCTTTCCTCCACGGAGACTTGGCTTTGTTCACAGGGCAGACACATCACCCAAGTGTTAGGGAAGAAAAGAGTTTTGAAATTAAATGTCAAAAGTAATTTTTCGTCAGAAGGATGAGAATCCCCCCTCCCAGTTTACCCACAATCCCCAGGAGAATTCTCATGGTTCGAACCACCGGTCACAATACAAATCCGACTCCATATACAGCTAATGTCCTGTCTTGCTCCTGGATATTTAGTTATGTAGCATTAGTTTTCACATGTGCCTTGTTCATTCTTTCCTCCAGAATCTCACTCTGTGTTCGGCCTTTACTGGGTAGGAAAAAAAATCTTCCATTAAGGTTGGGTGTTAGGCTGTGCACTCACAATCCCTTATTTCGGTCCATTTGACATCCATGACGAAAACATTGATCGATCGGGCCAATTAAAATATCGCGGTAATTTACGGTGGCGATAGAACAATGCTGGTCAAACTTTCATCCAAAGCAGATGAAGGGTTGAAAATATTGGCCAATCAGTCAGTCTTTAATGGACCGCATGGTTGATCATGCCAAAATGTCGATACCGTACTTTTTCATTCAACTGTCGATATTTATCGATTCAGTTAAAATAACCGCCATACAGGATTGTACAGGTTTTAAAATTTCAGTTTTTACCTGTCCAGATGTGAAATCCTGGCTATACCAGTGAAAACTGTTTACGGCTCATTGGTATACCAGAGATTCCAAATTTCGAGAATCTATAAATATCAACTATCAATTATATGACACGCTCCTACCAAATTTCTAGTTCAACTTCCCTTTAACATATGGATCCCTAGTATGAAGAGAAGATCATGATCTAGCAATGAACAGCTCGGTCTGATCGATCTGTAATTGTCACTTGCCCAAAAACATATAAAAAAAAAATTAAAGGGCACTACAGCAGGCGTGCTGGAAAATATTTAAAGGCGCTGTATTGAAAATTGCCAAACACAGCATGGAATCTTTTAACCACCTGGTACCATCAATCAGTGCCACAGTCAGCAACAATAGAGATTATGCTGGGTCATTTATAAATTACATTTAACCATTAGATTCTAAATGTTTTCCTTTAGTTTTAACCTTAGTTGTCCTTTGACTGGCCTCCTTATACAGAAATGTATATTAAACAATTAAGATTTTTAAGGGTTTTTAGAGATTTTGCAGATGATTAAACAATTTTCGTAAATATTTATATTAAAAACATGGTAACTTGCAGTACCGCTTCTCACCTCTATTAGCTAATTGCTTTTTATTTCTGTGGGAATCAACAGACTGCGCTGCACTTAAAGGACAACTACCCTGTATAAAATAACTTTTTGAAAATGAAAAGTACCTGGGGTGTTATTGATTATTCCTACCTTCCAATATCATTTTGTTGAGGAGGGCCATCTGCCAGTTTATTGCCCTGTGTTAAAGATAGTGTTGAAGCACCAAGGAAGCCTGGCAGTTCTGGAAGCCCTTACAGAAATTATATTGGGAAGTAGGAATAACCAATCACACCTCCTTGTCCCATTTTACTGGGTTTTTTTAAAAAAAAACTTTATAGGCACTATAGTTTTCCTTTAAAAAAATTATGTTTAAAATACAATTGTTGGAAGGCTTGTCTGGCTACAAAACAAGGTGAAGTAAATCAAACATGGAAAATGTATTGTATGTTATAATAATATTATAATTTAATGTTATGGTATAAAGCATTTGTATGCAATCTTTACAATAACCGTCGGTGATCCCATATAAATATAAATAAGACAGGAGAGAGTTTGCTGCTGTTGGAGGGTTTGCTATGTGTGCCGAATGGCAATATGGGAATTGATTGTACAAATACCAACACAAGTGTTAGCTAAACAAGGATTCTCGGTCAGGAATCTGCTCGCTGTGGCTCTTTAAGCTGTTAAGGAACCAAAACTCACAGCATCTACCAGTCTCCAAGGTGGCTGCTAGAAACTGTAATTTAGAGTTCCCTGCTATAGCACATTAATGTTCCATGGGAGGTGGCTCTGTTTTAACAGGTCTGCCCTTTACAATAGCACGGGTCTCTTAGTGAACTGTGCAAAGGCAGCTACAGGCGCAATCTCAGCCATGCCAGAGGCTGTGACCGCAATCAATGGAAAAGATGCTCAGCGGATCCACAGGAAGCAGCGATACTCAAGGAACATGGCCGTCCATGTGTCATCCGGGCCATTGACAAATAACAGACAAGAGATGGACAGTGGGAGCAAAATATTGTGCCATATGGAACAATGAAAATTGACCACAAAAAAAGCACATATAAAACCATAATGGCTGATGCAGCAACCAATTAGATGGTATCTAAAGGCTACACATTAGCGATATTGGTTAAATCCCATTGTGGTCGACGGGATTTACCTATTATCAACCGACCATAATGCCATTGAATATTTCTTCAAAAAAAAATGTTCCGATCGATACTTATAGCCCCTCCCTCTCCCGCAGCGTCTCCATTGAAAACAGCTGCATCTGGGATTGGCTGCCTCTCAGCCAATCACAGTTGCTGCTGCCGGTCTGACCCTTGTTTGCAACTTCTTCCAAATAGGGAGCTGGGAGGAGATGCAGGAGTGTAGGGGCTGTAAGTATCGATCTAAACATTTTTTTGAAGAAATATATTGGCGTTTGGGGGTGGGCAGGGGGTGACTACCTTATGCTAAAAGTTTATTTTCAGGGTGGACATGCCCAATAATCTTCTAGTTTTATGTTTATGATCATAATAACATCAAGGTAACCCAAAATGGATCCTAACTAAATACCTTGGGTCACGTTTCTGCTCTGGTACCCCACAGCCCTTTTGTATTTTATTCCCTGATCTATGCAGTTACAGAGTGGGAAGTAAAAATTGACAAGCCTATAACTTTGGATTGCCAACAGCTATAGACATCATCCTAGCCTTGTTTGTAAGGTATGAGATTTCACTTGTATGTATCCCCTTTATGCCTAATCAGATGTAAAAACGCCACATAGATGTTTTATGAATTTGTCAGCCCATATATCCTTCCAACTAGAAACAAGGGGTGCTAGGAGTCTCATATATTATAAAAAAAAGCAGGAGGGCCCCAAGTGACCAATCACAGATTAACAGATCACAGATTCTCTCACAGCCCAGCAAATTAATTTTGCCTGAATGATAATTTGACAGGTTCTAACAAGATAAAACAGAATGAGCCAGGTTGATAAATGATGTTATATATCATTGAATGTTTGACGTACATTACAACATACATTGGCTTTATAAGAAAAATGTATATCTCCTGGGGTCCTCCCCCTTTTTACAATGTCCATTATAGCCTATCAGGCTGTACATGGAGAATTTCCATAGAATACCATGAAGTTCATGTCTTTATTAATAGGTGATATTATGTGCTCACTGGCAACAAAAATAAAAAATATCTGGTGAAAATGAATGAACCAGAGCGATGTTATTATATATTATATGGAACCATCTAATATCCATTAGTATATGGCCAGCATTAGACCTAGATTTAAAAAGAATCTTTAATAAATTACGTACACTGTGTCTTCTTTGACAATTAACAGACAATTTAAATAATCCTGATTTCTGCAGCCCTCCTTCCTAGTAAGTTACGATTTCTGGAAGGTCCCCCAGCAGTTTACTGACAGGGGCAGAACGGAGGATGGTTTGAGAACTCAGTGAGCACGTACAACTATGTAAAAATGTCCAGGACACACTCTGGAAGGCGGGCTGAATTCAAGTAAAGTCAGGAACCTGCAGAATGAAATAAATACTTTCTCCAAAATGCTGCTGGTTTGAGAGGTATTTATTCATTTTTATTTTTAATATTTTAGCTTTAATTCTTCTTTAAAGGGCAGCTTGGTATCCCATTTATTTAACAGATTCTTGAGTAAATGTAGGACTACTTTACACTCACCTGAGTCAGTATCTGGAGGAAACGCAGACTTCCCCATTTTCAAGCAACTGCAAGTGGCTCATGGGAGCCCCTCATATTGCAGTCAAAGGGAAACTATCAGCAGGTCTTCCCTCTATCAGATCAATGCCTTTTTATCCCACAGTACAAATGCTATGATGATGGAAGCCTTGTGTACAAATTGGCCTTTAGCTAAACTGCAGATCTAATTTCAATTTTGACTGAAGGGGGAAAAAAACATCACTAAGAATAATGTATTTCACCTAACATGCACTAAAACATACTGAGATTGCTACAAAAAGACTATGTACTGTATGTGGCACTGGGGGTTAGAAATGCCAGGTTCAAACTACACTCTCATTGATAACAAAGAGGCAATTCTATCCACATTTCCCCTGTTTCAGTTCAACCAATCAGGGTAAACTACCTTTTTTTTAAGTGTTTATTGTTTTCTTTAAATATTTTAAGTAAAGATATATTAAGACTGAAAGGAGCCCCAGGGAATGAAGGGTCCACTTTCTTTCTTCTGTGTACAGTCTACCAAGAAGAATATAGAAGAACCGAGATTTTGTATTTTGGTGCAATAACTGGACCCCTTGTTGTTGCATGAGAACTACACAGGAGCCTTTTGGATACTCTTCCTCTGGGCAACATTGACATTAATACTACTTGTTGATCTGGCTCTCCTAAGTAGGTACCTTAGTGCCCGACTCAGTTTGTCGTAGTTCATGTGGGGTTTGCACTTCCGAATCCCCCATAGTCGCGCCACCTCATCCGGATCCTTGATAACAAATTCCCCGTAATCTCCCTGCCAGGCGATGACATCATGATATTCCTCTTTCTGGAGCAGTTCTAGAATAAAGTGCCAGAGCTGGATTTGTCTGGAACCTGGGCTAGATTCTGGTTTATAGGCCCAGTCTGGAAACGCAAAACCTAGAAGTAAAAAAACCATTGTTAACTTTTTTTCTCCTGTAGTCTAATTGTAACATCACCAAAATCTGGAAATTGCCTGCCAGAAAAAGCCAGATTCAGAACCCCCTAAGCACCTGGCAAGCTTTAGCAAACACATCACAAACACCATTAATTATTTAACCCCATCTGGGTGTCTCATTAAATCCTGCACAGTTCACATCTTTTAATCCACAGATTAAACTCAGTGCAGGAGACTGATAACACACTGATCATATTACAGGCCTTTCTATTTTATGTTAACTGCAAAGGATACATTTGCCGTGCTGAATAATACACTGAATAATATAGAAAGGAATGTAATAAATGGTGCAACATTGGGTCTGAGCTATTAATCTGCAGCAACCAATTTAAACCATATGATTGATTCCGATAAAAAATAAAAACAAACTTTTGCTCCTCATATTGTATAATAGGCCCTATTGTTTCCTATGGGGGTTAAATATCCCCTTTGTTATACTGTGTGTCAGTTTTAGGTCCTATATTTGTATAGTAAAAGCGTTTGAAAGAACATTGCTATCTATAGGCAACTAGGACCACTAATAAACACATATTTATTGAAGTTTAAGGTGAGATCCTGGTTAAAGTCAATCAGCATGGTAGCTTTCACACAAAGTACATTATATATTCAGGTTAAACCCCTCTTTAAGGAGCTCTAAAGACAATATTATAGGTGTGCGTTGCCTAATGCCTATCTTCCTTTCTATGATATGTGATACAGTGTGTTAAAGGCCAGTGAGTATTGAGGGACTGGTGTCCTCTAAGGACTTTATATTATTGGGGGATAGAAATGTGTCATCTGTAAGCCACCATTTGTGAATGGACTATAGCTCCCAGAATCCACTGTAAACCACTTATCTGCTAGCCCTCAAAGCCTGACACCAGAATAGAGGTGGAAATATGCCATACATTATAAGCCTTTTAATACCTAGAGACACGTGGTCATAATAACATGCAATGTAGCCTGAATTCCTGGAGCCAGTCATCCAATGAATGTGACTGTTTCTAAAGGAGACAGCCTTTATTTCCAGAATTGTGGATGAAGAAATGCTGACCATATGTAGCTTTAAGGTGTCCATACATTATTCTTTACCTTCAGGCGTTCAGTAACGTATCCCCCGCGTTCACGCAAAGTTGGAAAGTGGCTTGACCCGATCTTTATTGCGATTGACTTGCAAACCAAAATGAATGGGTTTTGCATTAAACTATTGAATGATTTGGCAAGGCAGTTGTCCCAACATGGCAAGAACATCAGGAGGTAAGATTAATGAGAAGAGTGTGGCCAGTGGACTAGCCGTAAGCTAGGTACACACATTTTTGAAAGATGGCAGACAGGATCTGACAGACACACAGTATAGGGAGAATGTTCAGGACGGTGTACCATATTTCTAAAGCCACGGTATCGCTTTTTAGCAATACCGCGCCTTTAGCGGTCGGTAGACCGATCGTTAAACTGATCGTTAATTTCTGAACGGTTCCGATTGGTAATCTCTGATCGTAATTTAATGTACCGATTGTAAATCTACGATAACAAAATCGTAAATTAATGATCCCCATAAAGTACCATTGCGGTAGTTTACTACTGCACGGTATTCTATGACTGAACGTTCGTTAATTACTGAACGTTGGGTCGTAAATGTACGATCGCGATCAGCTTCAGACAGTGGTGCAGATGATTGACACTTCCTAATCCAAAATCATAAGTAGAAATCAAGGTACCACTTTACACCAATGATCTTGGGCAGATTTCATCCTCAGTTGGTAGGACGGATAGAAAATGTTCCACTGATCACATTCCAGTCGATATACTGCTTGAAATAAATGAGCAGTCTACGGATAAGAAGGGTGAATGGAAAACGAGTCTTTGGCCACCATCCTTTATTCAAAATCCTCATACACTAAAGTCACCCATACATGGCATCGATAGTCCGATCAATTCAGCAAATTCAATCAAATTGATATTGAAAACATTTTGCTGTGTTTTCAATCTGTGATATTTTTCGGTTTACGAAGATCAGTCAAGGTGGAAAATCTTCCAGAATCTTCTTCTTTTATAGTTTTCAAGCTGAAATCTATGGAAGATCCTCGGTGCCGTGTGGGGAACTATGATTGGTTCTTTGGCTGATGGAAAATGTGACTGGAAAACCATGGTCCCATGTGTGGCTACATTAAAGGGTATCTCCACTCGTATTTTCAAGATTTGGGAATCCAGTTCTATTGAAGAACAGGAGGTAAAGGAGCTGTGCCTTACCTTCCGTTCTTCAATAGAACAAACAGGAGCCAGGAGAGAAGGTAAACTTACCCGCTCGCTCGCTCCCCCGGCGTGTAGTCTGACAGGTCTGACTAGTCTGACAAGTTTCTTACCTACTCTCCTGGCTCCTGTTTGTTCTATTAAAGAACGGAAGGTAAGGCACAGCTCCTTTACCTCCCGTTCTTCAATAGAACTGGATTACCAAATCTTGAAAATACGAGTGGAGATACCCTTTAAATGCAGTGTTTTCAAATATTTTATGCTTGTGAATCCCATAAAACTATGAGCCATATTTATAAACACACGGTATCACTTTTAAGCAATACTGCACCTTTAATGATCGGTCCAGCGGTTGTACATTTACGTCTGCTACCATAAATGTATTATAGCGGACATAGATGTACAATAGCAGCTGTAAATCTATGACCGCAATTGTAGATTTACAGGCGCCATAGAATACCAATGTGTCAGTTTAGTAACACACGGTATTCAACAAACAAACAGTCGTAGATTTATGACCATTTACTGTAAATTTACCATTGCAGCCATACATTAAAATTAACCAAAACCCACGGTATTGCAAACTTGCGATACCGCGGGTTTATAAATATGGCCCTATATTCATGTTGTGGGGAACCTCTACTTAAAAGATATCATGGGGCTACCGTTTAGCGTGACTTTAACTCCATAGTAGCGTTGGATGCGCGGGTTACGCAATAGACACTCCTGCACATCCGACGCTCACGATTCAGATAGCTGGCATTAAAATCCCACAGTGAGTAAATCCCTTTTCGGGGTTTACCCACATTCGCAAATGCGATATTGAATTGTGATCAGGACATTTAACCAGAGCCATAGCGTCTCTGGGTAAATGAGCCTGCATATCTTTTAATTTAACCCTTTGTCCACTATAGGGAAGGTCTGTACAATTACTGTCTCCTGGGGATCCTCTAGCAACTTTTCAGGGACCCCAAAGGGACCCCTGATTGGAAATCACTGACCTAGTGTGATAGATAATATCCTATCCAACAGGAATCACCAAAGTAAATCTCAATATGTTGTGTCACTTAATAATACAACACCAGATTTTCTAGACATGAAATGAATGAGAGAAGTTTTATTTACACTATTGAAGAATAGAGAAAACTGCATCCAGAGATAAATTACATTGTTAACGGTCTCTTTAAAATGTTATATTGCTTAATATATCTATGGAATGTTACAGTGTTACCATCTCTAAGGAATGTTACATTGTTATAACCTTTATGCAATGTTACAGTGTTATAATCTCTATGGAATGTTACATTGTTATAATCTCTCTATGGAATGTTACTTTGTTATAATCTCTCTATGGAATGTTACATTGTTATAATCTCTATGGAATGTTACATTGTATAAATCTCTATTGAATGTTGACACCAGTGTTATAATCTCTCTGGAATGTTACATATTGTTATAATGTCTCTAGGAATGTTACTATTAAAATCTCTCATGGAATGTTACTTTGTTATAATCTCTTCTATGGAATGTTACATTGTTAAAATCTCTATGAATTTACAGTTGTTATAATCTCTTATGGAATGTTACATTGTTATAATCTCTATGTAATGCTACAGTGTTTTACATCTGTAATGTTATGTTACATTATTATTAACTTTCTATGAACGTTACAGTGTGTACTATCTCTATGGAATTACATTGTGTTTTATTTATCTATGGAATATTACATTGTTATTAATTTCTCTTTGGAATGTACATTGTTATCTTATTGCAGTTACAATTGTTTATTATTCTCTATGGAATTTACAATTTGTTATAATTCTATGTTGAATGTTACATTGTTATAAATCTCTAAGCAGTTACAACATGTTATTATTCTCTATGGAATGTTTACATTGTTATAATCTCTATGGAATGTTTACATTGTTATAATCTCTATGGAATGTTCATGTGTCAAATCTCTATAGAAGTTACATTGTTATAAATTCTCTATGGATTTACTTGTTATAATTCTATGGAATGGTTACTTTGTTATAATCTATAGCAGTTACATTGTTATTATTTATCTATGGATGTTACATTGTTATTATTCTCTATGGAATGTTACATTGTTAATCTTAGCAGTTACATTTGTATTAATTATCTATGGAATGTTACATTGTTATTAATTCTCTATGGAATGTTACATTGTTATAATCTATAGCAGTAATGTTATTTATTCTATGGAATGTTACATTGTTATTATTAATTCTCTAATGGAATGTTACATTGTTATTAATTCTTTATGGAATGTTACATTGTTATAATTCTTATGGAAGGTTACATTGTTATAATCTCTATAGCAGTTGCATTGTTATTAATTTATCTATGGAATGTTACATTGTTATAACCACCCCCTTATGGATCCTATGGGACCCAAGTAGCCGAAATATCCTTATAATCGGCGCGCTACATACGTAGTAGCGCGCCGATTATAACCGGAATGCAGTACAACACAACACCCCCCCAGCCTCACCACCTTAACTCCTGCTCACGGCTGCCCTTGGCAACACTTACAATTTTTAGATGAAGAGGAAGCCGCCATCACCTTTGCTATATAAACGGAGTTGAGCTGCACCAGCAAATGTAAGTATCCAACGATAGCCGCATTCTGTCCGGTTTCACTCTTCTCGGCGCATTAATCCCCAGCCTCTATGACCGCGACCCGCATCACACAGATTAATGCGCGGAGATGAAACCGGACGAATGTGGCTATCGGTTGGATACTTACATTTACTGGTGCAGCTCAACTCCGGTTCTATAGCAAAGGTGATGGCGGCTTCCTCTTCATCTAAAAATGTAAGTGTTCGCCAAGGGCAGGAGTGAGCAGATTTAAGGGGTGAGGCTGTTTTTTTTTTTTTTAGTCCTGAGCAGGGGAGGGTGCCGTGACAGGCTAGTGGAGGGTGATGGGGTGGGGGTGGCTTTTCCATAGAGAGAGTGCCCTGTCATAGTTAGTGCACATGGAGGTGGGGAGGGAGGGGTTCTTCCATTACATTGCCAGTGTGCCATAGGCTCACAGGTCGGTCTTGTATTAGGGTGAAGGGGTAGGTTATAATGGATATTGTACCCCCTACTGTAAATTATACGGATATCAAAAGTCACCTCGGAGTTCTCCTGGTATAAAAGCCACTCGGCCTGCGGCCTCGTGCTTTTTAATGGTCACGGAACTCCTCGGTGACTTCTAATATCCTTATAATTTACAGTAGGGGGTACATTATCCACTATATAATCTCTATGGAATGTTACAATTGTTATACTCTCTATAAGCATTACATTGTTATATCTCTATAGCAGTTACATTGTTATCATTCTCTATGGAATATTCATTTTTTATTTCTCTATGGAATGTTACATTGTTATAATCTCTATAGCAGTTACATTGTTAATTCTCTATGGAATGTTACATTGTTATAATCTCTATAGCAGTTACATTGTTAATTATCTATGGAATGTTACATTGTAATAATCTCATGCAATGTTACATTGTTATAATCTCTATAGTAGTTACTTGTTATAATCTCTATAGCAGTTACATTGTTATCAATTCTCTATGGAATATTACATTGTTATTAATTCTCTATGGAATGTTACATTGTTATATCTCTATGGCAGTTACATTTCTTACATTCTCTATGGAATATTACATTGTTATTAATTCTCTATGGAATGTTACATTGTTATAATCTCTATAGCAGTTACATTGTTAATTATCTATGGAATGTTACATCGTAATAATCTCTATGCAATGTTACATTGTTATAATCTCTATAGTAGTTACATGTTATCATCTCTATAGCAGTTACATGTTATCATTCTCTATGAATATTACATGTTATTAATTCCTATGGAATGTCTTTACTATCTCATGCAGTTACATTGTTATCAATTCTCTATGGAATATTACATTGTTATTAATTCTCTATGGAATGTTACATGTTATAATCTCTATAGCATTACTTGTTAATATCTATGGAATTACTGTAATAATCTCTATGCATTTACATTGTTATAATCTCTAAGTATTACTGTTATATCTCATGATTACATTGTTATCAATTCTCTATGATATACATTGTTATAATCATGGATGTACATTGTTATTCTCTTGATTACATTGTTATAATCTCTAGGATGTTACTTGTTAAGAGAATAGAACAAGACACTGAAACTTCAAACAAATGTGTGTGGTTGAAACTCTATGTAAATATGTGTGCACAATGTAATTGTGTTGTATACTGCCACTAGTGGATACATTATATCACTGCTCAGCACTGAACAGCCAAGGGAGCTGAGTCTTTGTAACAGACACATAGAAAGCAAATAGGAGACAGTTGGGTTATTTCTTTCAAATGGTCTTGTTGGTACTAGGAAGACAGTAGTCTTTACTGTATGTGTTTAACCTCCTGTGTGCTGGAAGCAATATATATATATATATATATATATATATATATATATATATATTTAACTTGATCTTTCCACGTAGCACTGTGCAAAAGTATTAGGACACTTGTCATTTCTTATTATAATGTCATATTAAGACTATTCTGTATAATAATAGTAGTGAGTGTAGATGTTTACAGAATTTACAGTATATATGTGTGAATGTGTCTATATATTTCTAATCTCATATTAAGACAATTCTATATAATCATTTGTTTATTCATTTTAAAAGCATCATTAGTTATAAATCTTGATAGATAATATGGAATACAACACCCAATGGTCACAGTAATATTAGTTAATTTCATTCCTTGATACCCTGTTATCCATATCACATTAATACAATGTTACATCAATATAATATTATCCATATCATATTAATACAATGTTACATCAATATAATATTATCCATATCACATTAATACAATGTTACATCAATATAATATTATCCATATCATATTAATACAATGTTACATCAATATAATATTATCCATATCACATTAATACAATGTTACATCAATATAATATTATCTATATCACTTATACAATATGTTAATATAATATTTCTATATATCACATTATCAATGTTACATCAATATAATATTATCCATATCACATTAATACAATGTTACATTAATATAATATTATCTATATCACATTAATTCAATGTTACATCAATATAATATTAGCCATATCATATTAATACAATGTTACATCAATATAATATTATCTATATCACATTAATACAATGTTACATCAATAATATATCTTTCACATAATACAATGTTACATCAATATAATATTATCTTTATCACATTAATACAATGTTATATTAATATAATATTATCTATATCACATTAATACAATGTAACATTAATATAATATTATCTATATCACATTAATACAATGTTACATTAATAGAATATTATCTATATCACATTAATACAATGTTACATTAATATAATATTATCTATATCACATTAATACAATGTTACATTAATAGAATATATCTATATCATATTAATACAATGTTACATTAATATAATATTATCTATATCACATTAATCCAGTTACATATATATTTATCTATACACATATACATGTAACATAATAATATTATCTATATCACATTAATACAATGTTACATTAATAGAATATTATCTATATCACATTAATACAATGTTACATTAATAGAACATTATTTCAATAGTTTATTTTTAGCAATAATAAGAAAGAAGAGGTGAAAATCAGTGTATCCAGCCCAACATTAGAGATGTTGGAAATTATAGATAATAAATTAGAATTTTAAAAAAATTAAAAACTTTAATGTTCTTCTGTTAACCCCTATCCCCTACACATGGATAAGGGGCACAGAGGGGTCCCAGATAATCACACTGGCAGTGAAATGGGAAAAAACACTCATGAGAATACAGGTGTCTCCCAATTATTACACAATTTCTACCACTGGTTGTGTTACCTGCTGTGGAAATCAATCCACCATCGATAGAAATCTGTTTGCAATCGAAACTAATCGAATAGTTAGTAGTTAATTGTAAAGCATATGTTAAGAGAATCCCCTGCTTGGTATTAGATGTGAATAATAATGATCTCTGTGTTAATGTTATTTTAACTGATGTGTTTCCGTTAACCCCCAAAAAGTAATTTAAAAAAAAATACAATCTGTTTTTATTTCCCTTTATGTTTCCATATAACTAGTTATTACTGAATGGGGTAAATACAATCTGGGGTTACACAAGCAAATTATTATTCAATTTTCATTTCGATTAAAAAAATGGATTAGAGATTATTAATCAACAGAATAAAATATTTATCACAACCAACATTTTTTTAGATAAGTAATAATAACCCTTTTTACCCCTTACTCTCTATCCTCATATAATAATCCATAATACCCCTCATTCTCTATCCTCACATAATAATCCATAATACCCCTCATTCTCTATCCTCATATAATAATCATAATCTCTATTCTCTTCCCATAATAATCCATAATAACCCTCACTCTCTATCCTCATATATATCCATAATACACCCTCACTCTCTATCCTCATATAATATCCATAATACACCTCACACTCTATCCTCATATAATAATCCATAATATCCTCACTCTCTATCCTCATATATAATCCATAATAAACACCTCACTCTCTATCCTCAATATATCCATAATACCCCCTCTATTCTCTATCCTCATATAATAATAATCCATAATACATCCTCATCCCTCATCTATCCTCAATATAACATCCATAATACACACTCACTCTCTATCCTCATATAATAATCCATACTACACCTCACTCTCTCTATCCTCATATAATAATCCATAATACACCCTCACCTCTCTCTCCTCATATAATATCCATAATACACCTCACTCTCTATCCTCATATAATAATCCATAATACCCCTCACTCTCTATGCCTCATATATAATCCTAATACACCTCACTCTCTATCCTCATATATAATCCATAATAACACATCACTCTCTATCCTCATATAATAATCCATAGTACATCTCACTCTCTATCCTCATATAATAATCCATAATACAACCTCACTCTCTATCCTCATATATAATCCTAATACATCTCACTCTCTACCTCATATAATAATCCATAATACACTCTCACTCTCTATCCTATACAGAATAATCCATAATACAAAACCCTCACTCTCTATCCTCATATAATAATCCATATACAACCTCACTACTTTCTATCCTCCATATAATATCCATAATACCCTCACTCCTCTATCCTCATATAATATCCATAATACCACCCCTCCTCTATCCTCATATAATAATCCTATACACTCACTCTCTCCTATCCTCATATAATATCCATAATACTACTCACTCTCCTATCCTCATAAATAATCCATAATACATCTCACTCTCTATCCTCATATAATATCCATAATACATCTCACTCTCTTCCTCATATAATAATCCATAATAAACCCCTCACTCTCTATCCTCATAAAATAATTCCTATATTACCCCTCACTCTCTATCCTCATATAATAATCCATAATACACTCTCACTCTCTATCCTCATATATAATCCATAATACTCTCACTCTCTATCCTCATATATAATCCATAATACATCCTCACTCTCTATCCTCATATAATAATCCATAATACACTCACCCTCTATCCTCATAAATAATCCATAATACCCTCACTCGTCTATCCTCATATAATAATCCATAAATACCCTCACTCTCTATCTACCTCATATAATAATCCATATACATCTCATCTCTATCCTCATATAAAATCCATAATACCCCCTCACTCTCTATCCTCATATAATAATCCATAATACCCCTCACTCTCTCCCTCATAATACTCCATATACTCTCCCTCATAATCCCTCATATAATAATCCATAATCACACCTCACTTCTCTATCCTCATATAATCCCATCCATACCCCTCACTCTCTATGCTTCATATATATAATCCATAATACCACCTCACTCATCTACCCTCATAATAATAATCCATACAACCCCACTTTCTAAATCCTCATATAATATCCATATACCTCTCACTCTCTATCCTCATTAACTAATCCATATACCCTCACTCTCTAATCCTCATATAATAATCCATAATACCCTCACTCTCCTACCCCCATATAATAATCCATATAACCTCACTCCTCTATCCTCATATAATATCCCTATACCCCCCTCCTCTATCCTCATAATTAATCCATAATACACTCCACTCCTCTCTATCCTCTATATAATATCCATAATACCCTCCTCACTCTCTATCTCTCATATAATAATCCATAATACCCCTCACTCTCTAACTATCCTCATATAATAATCCATAATACACCTCACTCTCTATATCCTCCATATATATCCATATACACCTACTCTACTCTCATCCTCATATAATAATCCATAATACACTACTCTCTATACTAAAATCCTCATATAATAATCCCCATAATACACCTCACTCCTATTCTCATATATAATCCATTAAAAAATACAACCAAACAAACACTCTCACTCTTCTATCCTCATATCAATAATCCATAATACCATACTCACTCTCTATCCTCATAAATAATCCATAATCCACCTCTACTCTCTATACCTCATATATAATCCATCACTACACCTCACTCTCTATCCTCATCTAATAATCCATAATACACCCCCTCACTCTATCCTCATATAATATCCATATACATACTCATCTCCTCTATCCTCCATATAATAATCCATAATACACCCTCACTCTCTATCCATCCTCATATAATAATCCATATACACCTCACTCCTAACTCACTCATAACAATCATAATACATCTCATCTACTCTCTACTCTCTATCCTATATATATCATAATACCCCTCACTCTCTATCTCCTCATATAATATCCCATATAACCCTCACTCTCTATCCCTCATATAAATAATTCCATAATACACCTCCATCTCATATCCTCTATATATAATACCATAATACATCTCACTCTCTATCCTCATATATAATCCTAATACACCACTCCTATCCTCTATATCCTGCATATCCTCAATATATAATAATCCATAATACTCCTCACTCTCTATCCCTCATATAATAATCCCATAACTCCTCACTCTCTATCCTCATATATAATCCTATACCCTCACTCTCTATCTCTACTACTCCTCATATAATAATTCCATAATACCCTTCACTCACTCTATCCCTATATAATATAAACCTAATAATCACTCTATCATAATTATAATCCTAAATAAGACCTACGCTATCCTCTCATATACTATCCTATCAATCACCTACACTTCTATCCTATTAATAATCCAATACCTCACTCTATAATACTGGAAGAAGCCAATAGACACCCACGCCGCTAGCCGCAGAAAGGAAGCCAGAAGACAGAGCACGCGCGAGCCCAGAGAATGACTGCCAGAAAGACATCGTCACGCAGCGAGCCGCAGAAGAAGCCCATAATACCGTCACTCGCTATCCTCAGAGAAGGAAGCCAGAAGTAAACAGCACGCTCGTACCCTCATATAATAAGGCATAAGACACCTCACTTTCTTCCTCATAGAATAATCATAATACATCTCACTCTCTACCTCAGAGAAAAGTCCAGAAGACCCCGGCACGCTCGATCCGCAGAGAAGAAGCCCTAATACGGCCGGCACTCTCTACCTCAGAATATAAATCCATGAATATCTCACTCTTCTCAGCCTCAGAGAATAATCCAGAACTGACCCTCACTCTCTACCCGCATAGAAGAATTGTCATAATACCCTCCTCACTATCCGGATATAAATAATACCAAAAACTTCACTATGTATACCTGAAATAATAATGCTAGTAATGACCTTCATATATATCCGGATATAATAATCCCTAACTTATATCTGATGTAATAATCCTCAGCTCGATATACTTGCATGGTAAATTAATCCCTAATAATCCTACATCTCTATCCTATATATAATCCTAACATTCTCACCTCTCTATCCTGATTAATAATCCCTAATAATTCTTTACCTGACCCTATCTATATAATAATCCCTAATACTTTCACTCTATCCTGATCTAATCATCCCTAAAATCGTGTCAATATATCCTGATATATAAATACCTCGTTAATCTGTCAACTATTATCCTAGATAAATTAATCTCCCATATATGTCTGCACTATATCCTGATGGCATACTAATAACTCTATCTGTCACTATAATCCTGATATATAATATCCAATAATCAGTTCACTAATCCTGATAAGATATCCAATAATCGGTCACTATATCCTGATATAATAATCAATAATCTGTTCAACTATATCCTGATCAGTAATCCCTAACTAATGGGTCACTATATCCTGATATATAAAGGTTGTCCAACTAAATCGTCTGTCACTATAATCCTGATATAAATAATCTCTAATGCTGTCACTATATCCTGATATATATAATCAACCAATTATCTGTCTCTATATCCATTATTGTAATCCCTAATAATCTGTCAACTATCTGCCTGATATGATATAATCCATAATCTGTCACTATATCTCCTGAATATAATAATCCTAATAATCTGTCCCTATATACTGATATAATAATCCCTAAGTAATTGTCAACTATATCCTGGATAAGTAATCCCCAATAACCTCTGTCAAGATTTCTGATATAATAATCCACATTATATGTCATAATATACTGATATAGTAATCCCTAATAATCTGTCACTATATCCTGATATAATAATCCCAGATAATCTGTCAATATAATCCTGGATATAATAAGCCCTAATATCTGTCACATACTCATATCCTGATATC
>CM033475.1:218064831-218076452 GCA_019447015.1 Hymenochirus boettgeri | reverse complement strand
ATAATCCCTAATAATCTGTCACTATATCCTGATATAATAATCCAATAGTCTGTCACTATATCCTGATATAGTAATCCCTAATAATCTGTCACTATATCCTGATATAATAATCCAATAATCTCACTATATCCTGATATAATAATCCCTAATAATCTGTCACTATATCCTGATATAATAATCCCTAATAATCTGTCACTATATCCTGATATAGTAATCCCCAATAATCTGTCACTATATCCTGATATAATAATCCAATTATCTGTCACTATATCCTGATATAGTAATCCCTAATAATCTGCCACTATATCCTGATATAATAATCCAATAATCTGTCACTATATCCTGATATAATAATCCAATAATCTGTCACTATATCCTGATATAATAATCCAATAATCTGTCACTATATCCTTTTTTAAATTTAGGGGAAGTCTATGGGGGGCTCCTGTTTCTAGAACTGACAGGATGGCTGTGGGATGCTTTGCGGGCTCAGTGAATAGACAGTCACAACCTATTTACCCATATGGGGGTTCTGATAAGACACATAAGGACCACCCAGGAAGGATCTAAGTGAATGATAATCCTGATTGGGGGTCTGTGGCCATCAGACAGTTAATTTGTTGTCCCAGATTTATAACCCAATGCAGGAAGGTCACATACTGTTGCATATTAACCCCTCACCTACTGATATGTACGGTGATACACTGATGGACTGAATGAGCACTGGATGGCTCTGTTGGTATTAGTGTATGTGGCACCAGTTCATATTAACATAGTGGATCTGTGATCTACTGCATGCAGTATACTGCCCCCAGCTGGTGACTGACACACACTACAGCTCACTTAATGCTTTTCCCTAATTCTGAGGGTTCATAGAGCACAGGGTTAAAACACAATAAACTGAACAGTCATTTTACCTGGAGTCCAGAGAGCCGGGACCGGGGGGGTCAGCAGAATGTCAGACACACAGCTACAGTCCATGGTGGGGTCTGCAGAGGGGGAGCAGGAGGATATGGGGGGCAGTGAGGATCATGGGAAGTGAACAGCAGGTAAGGTGTGTGATGGGTGAGCAGGTGAGGACAAGTCGAGTAAAAATGGAGGGGGAAGTTGAGAAAGAAAATGAGAGTGGAGGGCATGTCACAGGGGGGAGTGGGGGAAGCAGGTGATTATGGGAAGGAAGGTGTTAAATAGGGTGACACAGGGAGGGCAGTGGATTGTGGGAAGGAAGGTGTTTAATAGGGTGAACACAGGGCACAGGGAGGGCAGTGGATTGTTGGAATGAAAGTGTTAAATAGGGTGAACACAGGGCACAGGGAGGGCAGTGGATTGTGGCAATGAAAGTGTTAAATAGGGTGAACACATGGCACAGGGAGGGCAGTGGATTGTGGGAATGAAAGTGTTAAATAGGGTGAACACAGGGCACAGGTTGGCAGAATGGAACAAGGAAGAAGAAAGTAAAAGCAGAAATAAAATCCCAGTGAGACCAGGTGACAGGACATAGAAATACAGCAGAGAGCAGTAAAGGGTTAAACCAATCAGAAAAAGAACATTTCAGTGCAGTGTGGGAAGGGATGTGCAGTATGGCAGCGCCACAATAGGTAATATACTGATATTATATAATGTTGTGTATATATATATATACAAACCATATATATATAAACCAGGTTACATGGAAATGTCTGACATCAGCCTTGTTATGTCCCTTGTATAGATTTCACCAGTGATCCTATTGATATAACTATCAATTATTCCCTCTGGCCTTTCAGGGGTTAATCATCTTTCTCTTAAATTAACCCTTTCATGGTATTGGTATCAATGTATCACAAACCATTTCATTAACCCTTTCATGTTATTGGCAATGAAGGGTAATGAAATGGTTTGTGCTACACAGATGCCAATAACATGAAGGGTTAATAAAATGTGCTATGATGCCATAACATGAAAGGGTTTAATTGAAAATGGTTTTTTGTGCTAACAAGATGGCCACATAACATGAAAGGGTTAATTTGAAAATGGTTGTGCTTCATTGATGCCCAATAACATGAAAGGGTTAATGAAATGGTTTCGCTTGTACATTGATGCAATACACATTAAAGGGTTTTAATAAATGGTTTGTTGGTGCGTCATTGATGTGCCAATACATGAAAGGCTTAATGAAGGTAGTGCTGACATTGATCCAATAACAATGAAAGGTTGTTTAATGAAATGGTTTGTGCTACATGATACCAAGTAACATGAAAGGGTTACTTACAATGGTTTGTGCTCCATTGATCCAATAAATGAAAGGGTTAAATTGAATGGTTGGATACATTTGATGCCCAATAATATAAATGGGACATTGTTATAATCTCTATAGCAGTTACATTGTTAATATCTATGGAATGTTACATCGTAATAATATATCTAGCAATGTTAATGGTTGTATAATCTTATAGTCGTACATTGTTATCATCTTTTTAAGCATGTTACATTGTTATCAATTCTCTATGAGATAGATTACATGTTATAATTCTATATGGAATGTTAAATTGTTATATTCTCTTTTTAGCAGTTTTTTTACCATGTTTATAAAATTCTATAGGAATGGTTTATTTACATTGTTATAATCTGTATGAAATAGAAACAAGACACTGAAACTTCAAACAAATGTGGTGGTTGAAAGAACTCATGTAAATATGTTGTGTGCACAATGTTGTAAATTTGTTTTTGTTTGTTTTTATACTGCCACCTAGTCTAGTGGATAAATTTTATATCAAGCTCAGCCTGAACAGCCAAGGGAGCGAGTCTTTGTTGAAACAGACAATAGAAAGCAAATAGGAGAAAGTTGGGTTATTTATTTTCAAATGGTCTTGTTACGCGGTACTAGGAAGACAGTAGTCGTTACTGTATGTGGTTTATGTAACTCCCGTGGCTGTGGATAGCCCAATATATAATCTATATATATATATATATATATATATATATATATATATTATATATATATTTAACTTGATATTGCCACGTAGCACTGGGCAAAAGTATTAGGACACTTGTCATTTCTTATGATAATGTCATATTAGGACTATTCTGTATCTAATAGTGTGAGTGTAGATGTTTACGAATTACAGTATATATGTGTGACGTTTTGTCTATATATTCTAATTCTCAATTAAGACAATTCTTAGATTCATTTGTTATAATTGTGAAAGCATAATTAGGTATAAATATTGTGATAGATATAATGGAATTAACAACACACCAATGGTCACAGTAATATTAGTTTAATTTATCCTTCTGATACCCTGTTATCATAATCAACTTAATACAAGGTTTACATCAATATAATATTATCCATTCATATTAATACAATGTTACAATCAATATAATATTAGCCATATCACATAGTTAAACAATGTGTACATCAATATAATATTTTATTCCATATCCATATTAATACAATGTACATCAAGTATAATATATCCATATCACATTTAATACAATGTTACATCAAATAATATTATCTATATTCACATTAATGACAATGTTACATAATAGTGTATATTATCTATATCACATTAAACAATGTTACATCAATATATTTTATCCATATCCATTAATACAATGGTACATGATTAATTTATTATATCACAGTAATCAAGGTGTACATCAATATATCTTAGCCATATCATATTAGTAATACAATGTACATCAATATAAATCTAAATAACATTAAACAATGTTACATCAATATTTAATATATATTATCCACATAATACAGGTAATCAATCTAATATATCTTTACACATTAATACAAGGTATATTATAGAAATTACGATATCACATTATACATGAACATTAATATAATATGTATCTATATCACATGTGAATACAATGTTACATTAATAGAATAGCTATCTATATCACTTAATACAATGTTACATTCATAAATATACATATCACATTAATACAATGTTACATTAATAGAATATATCATATCATATTAATACAATGTTACATTAATATAATATTATCTATATCACATTAATACAATGTTACATTAATATAATATTATCTATATCACATTAATACAATGTAACATTAATAGAATATTATCTATATCACATTAATTACAAAAATGGTTACATAATAGAATTATATCTATCTCACATTAATAACAAGTTACATTAATAGAACTTTATTCAATAGTTTAGTGTTCGCAATAAAAGAAAGAAAGCGGTTGAAAATTCAGTGATTCCAGCCCAAACATTAGAGGATGTGGAAATATAGATCATAATTAGAAGTTTAAAAAAATAAAAACTTTAATGTCTTCTGTAACCCCCTAGTTCCCCTACACATGGATAAAGGGCACAGAGAGGGTCCCAGGATAATCACCAATGGCAGTGCAATGCGGAAAAACACTCCATGAGAGATAAGGGTGTCTCCCAAGTATACATCAAATTTCTACCACTGTTGTTGTGTTACCTGCTGTGGAAATCAATACACCATCGATAGAAATCTGTTTGCAATCGAATAATCGAATAGTTAGTAGTTAATGTAAAGCACTATGTAAAAGAAATCCCCTGCTGGTATTAGAGGTGGAATTAATAATGATCTTGTGTTAATGTTTATTTTTAACTGATGTGTTTTTCCGTTAACCACAAAAGGAATTAAATAAAAAAATACAATCTGTTTTTATTTCCTTTATGTTCAGTATAACTAGTATTACGGAAAGGGGGTAAGACAACTGGGGTTACACAGCAAATATTATTCAATGTTCATTTCGATTTTTTAAAAAATGCGATTAGCGATGATTATGAATCAACAGAAGAAGATTGATCACAACCAGGAAATGGGTTGGGAGATAAGAGAATATTAAACCTTATTACCCCTTACTCGCTAGCCTCATATAAGAAGGCGCGAGAAGACCCCGCAGGCGCGAGCCGCACAAAGAAGCAAGAAGACCACGAGCCAGCGCAGCCGCAGAGAAGAAGCCAGAAGACAGAGCAGAGCGGAGACGCAAGAAGAAGCCAGAAGACGCCAGCAGCGCGAGACCGCAGAGAAGAAGCCAGAAGAACCGCACGCGCGGAGGCCGCAGAAGGAAGAAGCCAGAAGAACCCACACGCGAGCCGGCAGAGAGACGCCAGAAGACCCAAGCACGCGAGAGACGCAGAGAATGAAGCCAGAATACAATCCGCAACGCGTATGAGCGCGCGAGAAGAAGAAGCCCGAAGGAGCCCCGCAGGCGCGAGCCGGGCAGAGAAGAGCCGGAAGACAACGCACGCGCGAGCCGCAGAGAGAAGCCAGGAAGACACCGCACGCGCAGCGCAGAGAAGAAGCCAGAAGACACGCACGGCGCGAGGCGCAGAGAAGAAGCCAGTAGACACCGCACGCTGAGCCGCTAGAGGAAGAAGGCCCAGAAGAACCGCACGCGCGAGCCGCAGAGAAGAGAGCAAGAAGGACACCGCAACGCGCAGAGGGCCGCAGAGAAGAAGTCCAGACGAACAGCACGCGCGAGCCTGCAGAGAAGAACAAAGAAGACAAGCCGCGCGAGCCGCAGAGAAGAAGCAAGTAAGACAGCGCACGCGCGAGCACAGAGAAGAAGCCAGAAGACACCGCACGCGCGATGCCGCAGAGAAAGAAGCAAAGAAATCGCACGCGCTAGCCGCAGAGAAGAAGCCAGTAAGAAGCGCAAGGCGCGAGCAGCAGATGAAGAAGCCAGAAGACACCCATAGCGCGGCACGCAGAGAAGAAGCCGCAGACACCGCACGGGCGACGCCGCAGAGAAGAAGCCATGAAGACCCGCACGCCTGCGAGCCGCAGAGAAGAATCCAGAATACCCGCACGAGCGGAGCCGAGGAGAAGAAGCCAGAAGACCCCGAACGCGCGAGGCCGAGAAAGAAGACCAGGAAGGGACAGCGACGCGCAAGCTCGCATAGAAGAAGTCGCAGAAGAGAGCGCAGCGCCAGCCGCAGAGAAGGAAGCCAGAAGACAGCGCACGCGGCGAGCCGCAAGAGAAGAAGCCTAGAAGGGGGGACACCGCACGCAGCGATCCGCAGAAAGAAGCGGAGTAGACCCGCACGCGCGAGCACGAAGAGAGAAGCCAGAAGACCCCGCACGCGCGAGGGACGCATGAAGAAGAAGCCAGAATAACAGAGCCGCGCCAGCCGCAGAGAAGAAGCCAGAAGACAGCCCACGCGCAGCGCAGGGAGAAGAAGAGAAGAAACCCGCACGCGCGAGCCGAGAAAGAAGCGGTAGACCCCGCACCGCGAGCCGAATATAAGGAAGGCCATAAGACACCGCACGCGCGACCTGCAGAGAACGAAGCCAAAGACAGCTCACGCGCGACACCGCAGAGAAGAAGTCCCAGAAGACCCGGCACGCGCGAGCCGAAGAGAAGAACCAAGAAGACCCCGCAGCGCGACCCCGCCAGAGAAAAGCCAGAAGACGCCGCACAGCCGCAGGAAAGAAGCCAGAAGAAGCGGCACGCGCGAGCCTGCCAGAGAAGAAGCCAGGAAGGCCCCCGCACGCGCGAGCGGCAGGAGAAGCCAGAAACCCCTGCAGCGCGCGACCGAGAGAAGTAAGCCAGGAGAAAACACCGCACGGGGCGAGCCGACTGAGGAAGAAGCCCAGAAGCCAGCGCCCCGCGAGCCTGCAGAGAAGAAAGCCAGAAGACAGACGCACGCGTCGGCGCCGCGAGAAGAAAGCCAGAAGACACGCACGCGCGAGCCGAGAGAAGACGCCAGAAGACACCGCACGCGAGAGCCTCAAGAGAAGAAGCCAGAAACCCCTCAAGCGCGAGCCGCAGAAAGAAGCCAGGAATACACCGCACGCGCGAGCCCAGAGAAGAAGCTCAGAAGACCCCGCACACTGCGAGCCGCAGAGGAAGATAGCCAGAAGGACCCCGCACGCGGCGAGCCGCAGAGTAGAGAAGCCAGAAGACACCGCAGAGCGAGCCGCAGAGAATGAAGCCAGAATGGTACACCGCACGCGCGAGGCGAAAAAAGAAGCCAGTAAGAAACAGAGCACGAGGAGCTCGCAGAGAAGAAGCCAGAAGACACCGCAGCGGCGAGGCGCAGAGAGAATCAAGAAGACCACCGTCACGCTCGAGCCGCAATAAGGAAGCCAGAAGACAGCGAAATGCGCGGACGAAGAGAATAAGCCTAGAAGACACGCCCGCGCGAGCAGAAGAGAAGAAGCAGTAAGGACACCGCAAGCGAGAGCCGCAGAATATAAGCCAGAAGACATCGCACGCGCGAGACGCAGAGAAGAAGCCAGAAGACAGAGCACTGCTCAGCTCAGAGAGAAGCCAGAATACGAACCCCACTCTCGATGCCGCAGAGAAGAAGCCAGAAAGACATGCGCACTCTCTAGGCCTCCAGAGAAAAGCCAGATATGACATCTCCTCTATAGCCGCAGAGAAGAAGCAAGAAGACCCTCACGCGCGAGCGCATATAATAAGCAAGAAACCACACGCGCGACCTCTCAATAATAATGCGAAAGCACCTCAAGGTGTAGCCGCAGATAAGAATCCATTAAGACAGCGCACGAGCGGCGCAGAGAAGAAGCCAGAAGACCACCGCCCACTCGCGAGCCGAGGAGAAGAAGCCAGAAGACGCCACACGCGCGACCGCATAGACGAAATCCATAATATCTCACTCCTCTCCTTCCATATACAATCCATTAATACCCCCTCAATCCTAACCTCATATAATTTAATTCATTAATCTTTGCACTCACTATCCGTTAGAATAATACCTAATAAATCCAGACCATCACTATGTATCATGAAAAATAATGCTAGTAATCCCTCACTATATATCCGATCTATAATCACTCACTCTATCCTGATGTAATAATCCCTCATCTATATACTGATGTAATAAGCATAATAATCTCACTCTCTATCCTCTAATAATAAGTCCAAAGACTCTTCCACGCTCTATCCTGATAAATAAGTCCTAATAGGGATCACTCTCTACCTAATTAAATCCTGAATACTCACTCATTCTCAGCTCATAGAATAATCCTAGTAACATGCCCTCACTAGTATCGCTAGATAGAATGTCCTAAGTAACGTCACTACTATCCTGATTAATAAATCCAGTATAACTTCACTATGTATCTGAATGATAGTAGTAATACCTCATATAATCGGTCATATATCCCTAACTATAATAGAGTCCAATAATCCTCACGCTATATCTCTGATGTATATAATCCCTATTAAATACTACATCTCTATCACATATATAATCATGCTACTCATACCAATAATCTGATATATAATATGAATTTACTCTATCTAATATATCAACCTAATACTGTCACTATATCCTGATCATCATCCTAAAATCCAATAGTTCACTGAATATGATTATAATATCCTAGTAATCTGTACAATATATCAGATACAAAATCCCATAATTATCTGTCACTATATCCTAGATAGGCTATATAATCTCTCACTATAGATCTGTCATATATCCAAATAGTCACAATAGATAAGAGTATCAATAATCGTCACTATATCCGATATAATAAACAATAATCTGTCACTATATACTGATCAAATCATCCCTAATAAATCTGTCAATCCGGAAAATCCCAAATTAATATCCTGATATAATAAGTTTGTCCAATTATCCTGTCACTATATCCGATATAAGTAATCTCCTAATAATCTGTCACTATATCCTGATAATCCATAACTTCATATATCTGAAAAAATCCTAAATCATGTCTACTATATCCAGAAAATAATATGCTAGATCCCTGATGATATAATCTATCACATCTGTCCTATTATTTGTATAATAATCCCAATAATCTGTCACTATATCCTGATATAAAATCCTAATAATCTGTCAATATACTGATATAATAATCCTAATATCTGTCATAGATCACTGGATATAGTAAGCCACATAATCTTAATTTCTGATATATAACCTATTGTAATATATCCGATATAACTATCCCTAATAATCTGTCACTATATACTGATTATAATATCCCTCTAATTAATCTGTCAATAATCCTGATATAATAATCTCCAATAATATGTAAACTCATATCCTGATATATAATCCCTAATAACTGTCACTATATCTGATATGAATAATCCCCAATAATCTGTACACTATATTCCTGATAATATAATCTCATAATTGGTCACTATATCCTGATATCAATAATCCAATTATTCTGTCATATATCATGAAGATAGTAATCCCTAATTGAATCTGGCACTATACCTGAGATTAATAATCAATAATCTGTCACTATATCCTATATAATAATCCATAATATCTGTCACTATATCCTGATATAATAATCCAATAGTCTGGTCCAACTATATCCATGAATATAGTAACCCTAATAATCTGTCACTATTCCTGATATAATAATCCAATAATCTACTATATCCTGAATAATATCCACTAATAATCTGGTCACTATATACTGATATAATAATCCCTAATAATCTGTCACGTATCTCGATATGTAATCCCTACAAGGTCATATTTCTGAAATTCCATATTATCCTGATAATATATCCAATATACTGCCTAATATATCCTGCCACTAGTATCCTGTATATCCACATATTCCGAATAAATCTGTTCACTATATCCTGATATCAGTAATCCAAAATCTGTCACTATATCCTGATATAATAATCCAAATAATCGTCACTTATCCTGTTTGTAAATTTAGGGGAAGGTTATGGGGGGGTCTCCTGTGTCTAGAACTGACCAGGATGGATGTGGGATGCCTTTGCGGGCTCAGTGAATGACAGTCACTAAACCTATTTAACCCATATGGGGTTCTGATAAGACAAATAAGGACCACCAGGACGGATCTAAGTGAATGATAATCCTGCAATGGGGGGGTCTGTGGCAATCAAAGTTAATTGTGTTGTCCCAGATTTATAACCCAATGCAGGAAAGGTCAATATGTTGCCATATTAACCCCTCACCTATGATATGTACGCGTGATACACTGTGGAATGAATGAGCACTGGATGGCTTGTTGGTGTAGTGTAGTGGACAGATCATATTAAACAAGTGGATCGTGGGATCTATGCATGAGTATACCCCCCCAGCTGTGACTGACACACACATTACAGCCTCACTTAATGCTTTCCATAATTCTGAGGGGTTCATGAGAGCAACAGGGTTACAAACACCCAATAACCTGAACAGTCATTTTACATGGAGTCCAGAGAGCAGGGACCGGGGGGGCAGCAGAATGTCAGCACACAGCTACAGTCCATGGGGGGGTTGAAGAGGGGAGCAAGGAGGATATGGGGGGCTGAGGTTGAAGGATCTGGGGAAGTGAACAGCAAGGTAAGGTGTGTGACTGGGGTGAGCAGGTGAGAAGTCGAGTAAAAAATGGAGGGGGAGTTGAGAAAGAAAAATGAGAGGTGAGGGCATGTCACAGGGGGGAGTGGGGAGCAGGTGATTCTGGGAAGGAAGGGTGTTAATAGGGTGTGAACACAGGGAGGGCAGTGGATTGTGGCGAAGGAAGGTGTTTAATAGGGTGAACACCGGGCACAGGGATAGGGCAGTCGGATCTTGTGCATGAAAGTGTTAAATAGGGTGAACAAAGGAGCACAGAGGGAGAGGGCAGTGGCAGTTGGACCAAGAAAGTGTTAAATAGGGTGAACACATGGCACAGGGAGGGCAGGGATTGTGGGAAATGAAGTGTTAAATAGGGTGAAACAGGGCAAACAGTTGGCAGAATGGAACAAGGAAGAAGAAAGTAATAAAGCGCAATAAAATCCCAGTGGAGACCAGGTGACAGGCCACATAGAAATAAGCAAGAGAGAGCAAGTAAGGGTAAACACAATCAGGAACAAAGACACATTTCAGTGCCAGTGTGGGACGGGTGTGCAGTATGGCAGCGCCACAATAGGTAATATACTGATATTATATATGTTGTGTATATCTTATATATATAACAACACCTATATATATAAACCAGGTTTACCTGGAAATGTCTGACCTCAGCCTGGTTATGGTCCCTGGTATAGATTTCACCAGTGATCCTAGAATAAACTATCAATTATTCCCTGGCATTTAGGGGTAATCATCTTCTCTTAAATTAACCCTTTCAGGTATGGTATCAGGTTCAATTCATTAACCTTTATGTTTACATTCTAACAAACTTCAACCATTCATTAAACACCATTTCATGTTAATGATGCATTCAATGTATCACAACCATTTCATTAACCCTTTCATGTATTGGCATCAATGTAGCACAAACCATTTAAGAACCCTTCATGTTATTGCATCATGTACACAAAACCATTTATTAACCTTCAGTTATTGGCTCAATGTATGCACCAAAACCTGTTTCATTAACCTTTCATGTTATTGGATCAATGAACACAAACCATTTATTAAACCTTTAAGTATGGCATCAATGTATGCACAAACCATTCATAACCCTTCATGTTATGGCATCAATGTATCACAAAACCATTTCATTAACCCTTAATGTATTTGCATCACTTGGTATCAAAACCCATTTCATAACCCTTTCATGTTATTGCTATCAATTATCAAACCATTTCATAACCCTTACATATTATTGGCAAATGGTCACAAACCATTCGATTAAACCCTTCAGTTATT
>CM033475.1:218043180-218060064 GCA_019447015.1 Hymenochirus boettgeri | reverse complement strand
TTTTTTTTTTTTGGTATTTAAACTTCTAGGTGTCTCCCTGTCTAATACCTCGGTTGGGCCACTAATATAATTCTTGACAATGGGTCCATGTATTATACATTAGGTGGCTCCATGGACTGATACCGACCACGGGCCACTAACCACAATACTTGCTTGGGTGGGAACCCTTGTCTAATACTTGCTGTGATGGGACCCATGCTAATATTTTGCTGGGGGCCCCTTGTCTAATACTTGCTGGGGGCCCCACCCCAATACACCTAGTCTGATTTCTGTTCCCATTCCCTACGCCCTATGCCCTGCTCCCTTACCTCCTTCACTGCATCAGACTTGGGCTGAATTCGCACGTTAATTCACTGGCTGTAGCTCAGTCCCTATGTGGCGGGGCAGTCGGGTTATCTTCACATTAATGGCTGTTTGTTCTCTTCCCTCTACCTCCCAAATGCAATTGTTCACAAGGCAAACAACTAGATATGCTGGACAGAGAGCGCATGGTCAGCCTGATAAATGGGAAAAAATGTAGTAGTGTAAATAGAGAGGGGGATTAGGTAGTAGGATAGGTAGATAGATAGATTAGAAGATAGATAAGCTAGATAGATAGATAATAGATAGATAGAGAGATAGATAGATAGATAGATAGAAGGACAGGGACAGACAGACAGGGTAGGTAGGTAGATAGAGAGATAGATAGATTATAGATAGAATAGCTAGATAGATAGCAATGATAGATAGATAGATAGATAGATTAGATAGATAGATAGATCGATAGATATAGATGATAGATAGATAGATAGATAGAATAGATAGATAGGGATAGATAGATAATAGATAGATAGATAGATAGATATTCTAGTAAAAGATAGATAGATGAGATAACTTAGCAATGATAGATAGATAGATGAATAGAAAGATAGATAGATGAAGAGATAGATAGATGATGGATAGCTAGAATAGATAATAATAGATAGGAATGATAGATAGATAGATGAAATAGATATATAGATGATAAGATAGATAGATAGATAATAGATTAGATAGAAGAAATAGTAGCTAGATATAAGATAGCTAGATAATAGATAATTAGATAGATAGATAATAGATAAGATAGATAGATAGTAATTAGATAAGGACAGACAGGACAGACAGGACTAGATAGATTAGAAGATAGATAATAGAAGATAGACGATCAGATACAGATAGATAGATAGTAATAGATAAGATAGATAGATAGATAGATAGATAATAGGATAGACAGCGACCAGGACAGACATCGATAGTGATAGATAGATAGATAGTTAGATAATAGATAGATAGACAGAGAATAGATAGACGAGACGTAGAATAGATAGATAGATTAGATAGATAGAGGTAGGATAGAACAGATGAGAGTAGGTAGCTAGATAGATAGGAGGATAGATCGATAGATAGATAGATCCATAATAGATAGAATGATAGATAATGAATGATATATAGATGATAGATAGATGATAGATAGATAGATAATAGATAGATAGGATCAGATAATAGATAGAAGATTATAGATAGATAGATAGACAGACAATAGTAATAGAAGATAATAGATAAGATAGAATAGATAGAGAATAGATAGATAGATAGATAGATAATAGATAGACAGACAGACAGACAGACAGTAGATGTAGATAGATAGAGTATGATAGAAGACAGACAGACTAGGAAGATAGATAGATAGATATAGATAGATAGATAGATAAACAGATAGATAGATAGGTAGATAGATAGATAGATAACAGAGTAGATAGATAGATAGATAGATAGATAGATAGATAGATACGATATAATAATAGATAGATAGATAGATAGATAGATAGATAGATAGTAGATGGAAAGTATTGGTTGAATCCTAATCAGCACCCCTGGACAGCTCCCAGTATTATAAAAAAACTGCCAGTTGTCCGGGGTGCAGGTTTTGGACAGTTTACAAACTATTATTAGTGATAAAGACATCCAGTTCATGATATATACGACTTGTATGATATAATAGCTATGATATGATATACAGATGTATGACATATATACATGATATATACACGACTGTATGATATATACATGATATATACAGACTAGATCTATGAATGATATCTAAGGACTGTATGAAATACATGATATATACAGACTGTATGATATATACATGATATATACAGACTGTATGATATATACATGATATATACAGACTGTATGATATATACATGATATATACAGACTGTATCTAGTGACCAACCTGGGTGGCAACTCCACATCACTGTTCCCTGTTTGTCTATGGAATCTCCATATCAGCCCCAGTTATAGTCCCCTGGTTGGTCTCATTGTGAATAGCTATTCCCAAACCCCAAACCCCCAGATCTCAATCCGATTCATTGGCTGGGTTCAATCTGGTTAACAATCCAACCCATTGACCCTGGATCCCTGAACATCCCCTCACCAGGTTAATACAGGCTGAGCGCCGCTGGGCCCCTGTCTAAACCACTATCACTGGTATTAACCCTTCCACATTCTCCCTTATCTCATCTTTACTGCTCACAACTTTATCCAGCCCTTTCCCCTTCCATCTGCACATTCTGTAGGAGCCCCCCCCTCCCCCCCTCCTTCTCTTCTAAGTAATTTTCCGTTTGATTTTGGAGGTAATGCCTTTTTTAGAAATCAAAGCTTATGCTAGTGAGCCACCCCAGGGCCCAGGACTCTCTGCCCAGATGAAGAGACACCAATCATTTCCTTGTTAGTTTTGATTTTTAGTTACAAGAGCTTTCAACTTGCTTAAATCTCCTGGAGAAATGTTATAACAAGCAGCAGTGGGAATTCCCTGCTCTGAGCCCCCCTCCCAACCTCCCAATCCCTGCACCTCTCCCTTCCCCCTCCTACCCCCTTCTTTGCATTTATTTAAACACAGAGCAAAACCAAGAACAAACAGGCACAAAACCAACAAGATTTGGCTCCTCTGGCTGGTGGCACCACCTCACCCTATAAACAAACAGACCCACAAGGATACATTGTTGCACTCCACATGGATACATTGTTGCAATCCACATGGATACATTGGGAGTCTAATCGATACAGTGAATTATTCATTGTCATTAATTATCGATTTCTATATCCAAGGGCAGCATTTGGGAGAGTTGAAAGGAGGGAAGTTTTTTTTCCTTCTATTTCTTTTTAACTTGTAACCTCATTGTTTTATAACCTCTGGCTAGAGCTCCACATCCACTGATACCCTGTCTGTTCATCCCAATCCCCCCCAGCCCCCTCTAACTCCCCCCCAAGCCCCCTGGCATGTTAGGGTAAACCAAGACTAATCAATGGGGATCAATGGCAAATCTTAACTAATAGCTACAGAGAGTCTTTCATGTTAGAGTCAAGATCAAGTTTCCCATATTGTACCTGTTAATAGGGGGCTGGGGGGAGCTAAATGGGGGAGTGAAATTGCTCAGTACAGGGCAGAACTTCAAAGCCCCCTAATGAGATGTTAGTGTGTAAGTTGTGTGTTTCTTATTGTCATATCTACAACTTTACAGCAGATTGTGTGTCTCCTGTGTAGCTGCATGTTATACATCAGCCAGTGTGTGTGTGTGTGTGTTGTCATATGCAGCTGATACTGAAACTTTGTGTATCAGATTGTGTATATTTGTGTATAGTGTCTTTACCTCTGTTTAAAGGAAGCCAATGTTTTTACAATCGTATTTGTGATCGGCTGAAACAATTGGAAATCCGATCATCGAAACTCCCCACCTTGCGCCAGCGACGTTCCGTAGATTTCAGCTTGAAAACTACGGACGATCTGGTTACGGTTTCCATCTTGCCTGTTCGGGTTTTTTTTTCCGATAGGCCGATCGTTATCGCCAGTCAGTCTATCGAAAACGCAAAAAGGGTCAGTTGGCTTAAATTCTACTATTGGAATATCGATGCCGTGTATGGGAGCCCTAAGTGTGTACACCTGCAGTGCAGAGTGTGAAGTTTGTGTGTTATAGTGTGTAATAGATTTAGTGTGTGTATAATTTGTGTAGCCGTCTGTGGGGCTGATTTACCCAGACTCGCTGGGTAAATATAAGTTAAAGTCACACTAACCAGTTCGCTACCATTTAGGGCGACTTTAACTCCTTATTAGCGTTGGATGCGCTGGTTACGCAAAATCATCCTACGCTTGCGATTCAATATCAAGTTTGTGTTAGTTTTAGCGCTGGATTTTAACGCCAGCTAATAGCTGATGTTAAAATCTCGCAGTGGGTAAATCCCTTGCCCAGATTCGCAAACGCGATATTGAATTGAATAGCGAAAGGAGTATTTACCCAGAGCGATATCGGCTCTGGGTAAGTGAGCCTGTGTCCGATGTGTACAGTTTGTATATCATATTGCATGCTGGCTTTGTGTGCATTTTGTATTGTAGTCTGTCTGTCTTTTGTGTGTCAGTGTGTGTTAGTTGTAATCAAATCCTATACCTGTTTTGCATCAGTATATTTTAATTTTAATTAGCCAGCAAAAGGTATTACTTTATATCCTAGATGTCTTTGCTTAATGTAGCAGTCATTGTGGTTCCTTTACCCAGAGCCGCCGGGCAATAATATGAAGTTAAAGTCTTGCTAACAGGTTCGCTAGTGGTTAGGGCGTCTTTAACTCCATATTATCACCGAATGAACGGTTATGCAAAAGTTACCTGAACATCTGACGTTCGTGAGTCAATATCGCTTTTAGCGCACTTTTAGCGCATAATTCTAACACCGGCTAACAGCCGCAGTTAAAATCATGGTTCGGGATTTACCCACGTGCGCTAATGCGATATTGAATCACGGAAGGGAGATTTGCCCGGAGCGACAGCCCCTCTATCGCGATACTGCGCATTTAGTGAGCCTTGACGTAATCACAAATTTACAATGGCGGTCGTAAATCTATGATATCGGTTGTACATTTTCATGCAGTGCCATTGTGGTATTTTACTACCGCGTGGTATTGTACAAATGCGCGTACGTTTAAGAACGTTTGCAGACATACGAGTGCGGATGTACTTTAACGATAAACCAAGGTATCACAATTTGAGGTACCGCGGGTTTTTAAATATGGCCCAGTGTGTGAATGTTTAGTGTGGCAACTTGTTATATCGTATAGTGTGTCAAATTATGCACCAGTGTTCTATGAATGTGTTTGTGTACCTGTGTATATTTGTATGTGTGTGTGTACCTTGTGTGTGCAATGAGGTGGTGCATTCATTCAGTGACAGTTTTCTTTCATCTATTGACATTGATCAGTGAATCCCCCTGGAACTTTTTTTTCCTCGTGATTTTTTAACGCCAGCATGCAGAGGATGAGACCTAGTTAGAATGTACCCAGACTCGCAAGTGCGATATTAAATCCACGTCTCGGTAAATCCCCCCATATATACGTTGCGTTCACCATATTTGGTGCAGATCGTATGCGTTCCAATAACATGGATAAAAATACCAATGTAACTGAATGATCTAACTCCCTATGCAGAGGGGGAGGAGTCACACTGACCTGTGACATCTTGTAAGGAAAGGGGTTAACTGCAGGAGGTTGGGGAGTTAGGGGTTAAGTCCGAATCCTTCCCACGGAACCGTGTATTTGGTTGTTGATTAAAATGCAGGGATGAGCAAAGTGCCTGGAAACTCAATATTTTGCCCAAAGTCTTTGAAGGCAGACATAAAACGGTTCCACCTAGCGCCAATCTAATCAGGATCAATACAGTCTCAGGGCTGGATAGTTTGAAGATCTGTTGATTTTCTAAGGTGATGAAAATGTTTGGAACATGCAGAGAAAATATATATTTATTTTTATTTTAAGTTTGTTTTTGCTGTAACTTTATCACAGGCGAGTAATTTGCACTCTAGGGGGTGTAGGGTACTGTCTCTTTAAATCAAAAACAGAGCCTCTATTTGTTCTATAGGATGTGGCTGCAGGGAGAGAAATAAAAATGAAATAAAAAAAGATAAAGGAAGAAAGAGACAGGGGGGGGGCAATAGGAAAACTAAAGGGGAAGTTGTTAGTAGAATCCCATTTTCACTTAGGCCAGTCGTTTAGACAATTAGAAAAGAAAATTGAGTCTGTAATAGGAGGGGATGGATGGAAGGAGTCATATGCATTTAAATCAACATGTGAAGATGTGGGAATGAATAAATATTTACAAATTCCATTTCACCGTCATTCTCTAAAACAATCTCAAAACGCAGAATTACAATTGATTTTTCTTTTTTAACATCTCACAGCTGTCTGATGTGTGGGGTGTACAGACTGTAAATGACTGTCTCTATTAAACCCCCCTAACTCACCCCCCCAATACAGTCTTATCCCCCATAATCCTTCTCCTGCAGACACCTATAACCACTCCCCAACCTGACACTACACCCACCCCCATGCACATCCTTGTGGTTTAGCCCCCCATAACCTATCTCTGCCCTCATTCTTACCCACCAAGTCACTCTGTATGATTAACTCAATTACAAATACCCCTCCTCACTGATGACACATTAATAATTACCCTGGGAGCAATTGGATAAAGCTGCCAGTCCCACATTATATTGGTTTTTAATGGGGGCTATTATATTTATATTGCTCTTGTCTTTCATACCAAAGGGACTGAAATTAATGATCACCCAGAATAGGGGGCTACCCAGTATCCATCACACAAGCTACGCATTCTCCCTGCTCCCTCACTCCATTCTGCCCATTTTCAAGCCTCACTCCATTCTGCTCTTTATTCAGCCTCATTCCATTCTGCTCATTTTCAAGCCTCACTCCATTCTGCTCATTTTCCAGCCTCATTCCATTCAGCTCATTATCCAGCCTCACTCCATTCTGCTCATTATCCAGCCTCACTCCAGAGAGGAGTGAGGCTGGAAATGAGCAGAGAGGAGTGAGGCTGGAAAATGAGCAGAATGGAGTGAGGCTGGATAATGAGCAGAATGGAGTGAGGCTGGATAATGAGCAGAATGGAGTGAGGCTGGATAATGAGCAGAGAGGAATGAGGCTGGATAATGAGCAGAAGGGCAGTGAGGCTGAGATAATGGAGCGAGAGGGAGTGAGGCTGGATAATGAGCAGAATGGAGTGAGGCTGGATAATGAGCAGAGAGGAGTGAGGCTGGAAAATGAGCAGAGAGGAGTGAGGCTGGAAAATGAGCAGAATGGAGTGAGGCTGGATAATGAGCAGAATGGAGTGAGGCTTGGGATGGATAATGAGCAGAAATGGTGAGGCTGGATAATGAGCAGAATGGAAATGAGGCTGGATAATGAGCAGAAAGGAGTGAGGCTGGATAATGAGCAGAAAGAGTGAGGCTGGAAAGTGAGCAGAATGAGTGAGGCTGGAATAGAGCAGAGAGGAGTGAGGCTGGATAATGAGCAGAATAGGAGTGAGGCTGGAGGAAAATGAGAAGAGAGGAGTGGAGGCTGGAAAATGAGCAGAATGGAGTGAGGCTGGATAATGAGCAGAATGGAGTGAGGCTGGATAATGAGCAGAATGGAGTGAGGCTGGGATTAGCAGACAAGGATAGGCGGATAATGAAGTCAGAAGGAGTGAGGTATAATGAGCAGAATGAGTGAGGCTGGATAATGAGCGATGGAATGAGTGAGGCTGGATACTGAGCAGAATGGAGTGAGGCTGATAATAGACAGAATGGAGTGAGCTGATAATGAGCAGAAATGGAGTGGAGGCTGGATAATGAGCAGAATGGAGTGAGGCTGGATAATGAGGCAGAGAGGAGTGGAGGCTGGAAAAATGAAGCAGAATGGAGTGAGGGCTGATAATGAAGCAGAAGAAATGGAGAGCTGGTGAAAATGAGCAGAAAGGAGGGAGGTCGGAAATGAGCAGAATGGAGTGAGGCTGGGAAAATGAGCAGAATGGAGTGAGGCTAATAAAGAGCAGAATGGGTGAGGTAATAAAGAGCAGAATGGATGAAGGCGGAAAATGAGCAGAAGGGAGTGAGGCTGAAATGAGCAGAAGGAGTGAGATTGAATAAAGAGCAGAATGAGTGAGGCTGGAAATGAGCAAAGAATGGGTGCTAATAAGGCAGAATGGAGTGAGGCTAAATAAAGAGCAGAATGGAGTGAGGCTGAATAAAGAGCAGAATGGAGTGAGGCTGGATAATGAGCAGAATGGAGTGAGACTGGATAATGAGCAGAATGAAGTGAGGCTGGAAAATGAGCAGAATGGAGTGAGGCTGGATAATGAGCAGAGAGGAGTGAGGCTGGATAATGAACAGAATGGAGTGAGCTGGATAATGAGCAGAATGGAAGTGAGGTTGAAAATGAGCAGAATGAGAATGAGCTGGATAATGAGCAGAATGGAGTGAGGCGTGGATAATGAGGCAGAAATGGAGTGGGCTGGATAATGCGCAGAATGGAGTGAGGCTTGAAAATGAGCAGATGGAATGAGGCTGAATGAAAGAGCTGAATGGAGTGAGGCGGAAAAGAGCAGAATGGATGACGGCGGATAAGAGCAGAGAGGAGTGGACTGGATAAGAGGAGATGAAGTGAGGTGGAAAATGAGCAGAAGATCCAGCCTCACTCCATTCTGCTCATTATCCAGCCTCACTCCTCTCTGCTCATTATCCAGCCTCACTCCATTCTGCTCATTATCCAGCCTCACTCCTCTCTGCTCATTATCCAGCCTCACTCCATTCTGCTCATTATCCAGCCTCTCTGCTCATTATCCAGCCTCACTCCATTCTGCTCATTATCCAGCCTCACTCCATTCTGCTCATTATCCAACCTTACACCACTCTATTCACTGCAAACAATTAAGATAGAATTAAGCTGTGTACACATGTTGCATGGGTTTTCAACTGGCTGCCACAAATCTCCGACCGTCACACCATACAATGGTTCGGCCCAAATGACATTTCAGTGTTTCAGTTGGTCGGGGCGAATTATTTTACTGGTTCCTTGTGGTGGGCGCGACCGGCTGCAGACCATTTGTTTGTCTGTATCGGAATGGAACCAGTAATATAAATAATTCGCCGCCGACAAATGACACATGAAATGTCATCTTGGGTTCCTGAACCATGTATGGGTAGTGACGGTCTGAGATTTGTGCAGCCCAGTGAAAAATACCAGCTGCAACTATTGTGTTACACAGCGTTCTCTATTCCTATCTTAATATTGTTTATCAGTGAATAGAGTTGGGGGATAAGAGTCAGAATGGATAATGGCTGAGACAGATTGGAGTGATAATGAGCGTGTAGGCTGGATAATGAGCAGAATGGTGAGTGAGGCTGGATAAGCAGCAGAAGGAGTGAGGCTGGATAGAGCAGAGACTGGAGTGAGGGCTGGATATGAGCAGAGAGGATGAGGCTGGTAATGAGCTAATGGAAGTGAGCTGTTAATGAGATCGAAGAGGAGTGAGGCTGGTATAACATGAGCAGAATGGAGTGAGCGCAATGCGATGAGATGAGACTGAGATAATGGGCAGATGGGAGGCTGGAAAAGAGCAGAAGAGGACGGATATGAGCAGGAGAATGGGGCTGGAAATGAGCAGAATGGAGTGGAGTCGGTATAGCAGAATGGGAAGTGACGGGTATATGAGCAGATGGAGTGAGGGCGGATATGAAGGGAATGAGGGCGGGGAGATGCAGAATGGAGTTGGGCATGAAGAGGAGGGATAATGAGCAAGATGAGGGAAAGCGCGAGGTTAGGCTGGAACTGTAGCAGAGAGGAGTGAAGGCTGGAAAATGAGCAGAATGGGAAGTGAGGCTGTGTAATGAGCAGAAATGGAGTGATTGGCTGGGATAAATGATGCAGAATGGTGAGCTGGATAATGAGCCTAGATGGAATCTGAGGGGATAATGAGCAATAACGGGTGAGGCTGGATAATGAGCAGTAAGAGTGAGGCTGGATAGATGAGCAGAATGAGTGAGGCTAGAATGGAGCAGAGAAGTGAGGCGGATTAATGAGTCAGAATGGAGTGAGGCTGAAAATGACAGAGAGGAGTGTAGGCTGGAAAATGAGCAGTAATGGAGTGAGGCTGGATATAAGTGAGCAGAATGGAGTGAGGCTGTGATAATAGCGAATAATGGCGTGTAGGCTGGGATAATTGAAGGCAGAATGGAATAGGACTGGATAATGAGCAGAACGGAGTTGAGGCTTGATAATGGCAGAAGGAGTGAGGCTGATAATGAGACAGAATTGAGTGAGGTGGATAGATGAGCAGTATGGAGTGAGCTGATAATGAGCAAGATGGAGGTTAGGCTTGTGATAATGAGCAGGAATGGAGGAGGCTGGATATAGCAGAATGGAGTGGCTGATAATGAGCAGAGAGGATGGGGCTGGAAAATGGCAGAATGGAGTGAGCTTGGATAATGAGCGAATGAAACTGAGGCTGGAAAAGAAGTCAGAAAGGAGGGAGGACTGAAAATGAGCTGAATGGAGTTAGGCTGGAAAAATGAGGCAGAAGGATGTGGGCCTATAGAGCTAATGGTGAACGAGCTGAGTGGGATAAATAGCAGAATGGAGTGAAGGCTGGAAAAGAGCGAAGTGAGTAGTGAGCTGGAAATGAGCAGAAGGGAGTGAGGTGAATAAAAGCAGATGAGTGAGGCCTGGAAAATGAGCGAATGGATAGTGGAGTGCTAAATAAACGAGCAGAATGGAGTGAGGCTATATAAAGAGCGAAGAATGGCGTGAGGCTGAATAAAGAGCAGAAATGGATGAGGCTGGAATATGGTCAGAATTGAGTGAGACGTGATAATGAGCACTAATGAAGTGAGCTGGAAAAATGAGTCAGATATGGAGTGAGGCTGGCATATGAGCTAGAGAGAGTGAGGCTTGATAATGAACATGAAGGAGTGAGGCTGGATCTGAGTCAAATGAAGTGAGCTTGCAACTATGCAGCCATAGGAAGAGGCTGGATAATGAGGGCAGAAATGGAGGTGGAGGCTGGATAATGAGCGATGAGTATGAATAGCAAGGAGTGAGGCTTGAAAATGAGCACAGAATGGAGAGTGAAATGGCTATGGGAATGAGCTAATAAAGACTGAATGGAGTGCGGGCTGAAATAAAGAGCAGAATGGAGTGCGAGGTGGATAATGAGCAAATGTGAGTGTGAGCTGGATATGCGCAGAATGAGTGAGGCTTGGAATGAGCAGAATGGAGGATGCGAGATAAATGATGCGAGAGAGTGAGTGAGGGCTGGATAATGAACAGAAGGAGGTGAGGCTGGATCATGAGCCATAAGAAGTGAGGCTTGAGACAATGAGGAGGCTGAATGAGCAGTAGTGAGGCTGTGATAATGAGAAGAAGGTGGAGTGGAGAGGCAAGTGGGGGATAATGAGCCAGTAAGAGTGAGGCTGGATAATGAGCAGATGGAGTGAGGCGGATAATGGCTGAATGGAATAGGGTGGGAAAATGAGCGAATGGAGTGAGGCTGAAATGGGCGAAGGAGTGAGGAGCAGTGAGAATGAGTAGCTTGTGTGATGGATGGTGGTTCGCCCCCTATCTGGGTGATCATTAATTTCAGTCCCTTTGGTATGAAAACAAGAGCATATAATATAATAGCCCCCATTAAAACCATATATAATGGGGACTGCGCAGTTAACCAATTGCTCCCGGGGTAATTATTAGTGTCATCAGGTGGAGGGGGTAGTTGTAATTGAGGTTAATCATACAGAGTGACTGGTGGGACGAATGGGCGCAGAGATAGGTTATGTGGGGCCAAAAACCACAAGGATGTGCATGGGGGTGTGTGTTAGTTCAGTAGTTGGGGAGTGGTTATACGGTGTCTGCCGGAGAAGGATTATGGGGATAAGAACTGTATTGGGGGGGGGTGAGTTAGGGGGGGTTAATGAGAGGCACAGCATTTACAGGTCTGTACACCCACACATCAGACCAGCTTTGAGATGTTTAAAAAAGAAACAATTGTATTCTGCGTTGTTGAGATGTTTAGAGAATGACGTGTGAAATGGATTTGTTTAAATATTTATTCATTCCCAATCTACACATGTTGATTTAATGCATATGACTCCTTCCCTCCATCCCTGCCTATTACAGGACTCATTTTATCTAATTTGCCTAAACCGACTGGCCAAGTGAAAATGGGTTCACTAACAACTTCACCCTCTGTGTTTCTCATTCCCCCCCCTGTCTCTTTCTTCCTGATACTTTTTTATTTCATTTTTATTTCTCTCCTCAGGCCACATCTATAGAACCACATAGAGGCTCTGTTTTGATTAAGAGACAGTACCCCTACACCCCTCTAGATGTGCAAATTATCTGCCTGTGATAAAGTTACAGCAAAAAAAACTTAAATACAAAATAAATATATATTTTCTCGGATGTTTCCAAACATTTCATCACCCTTAGAAAATCAACAGATCTTCAAACTATCCAGCCCTAGACTGTATTATCCTGATTAGTTGGCGCTAGTGGACCGTTTTATGTCTCGCCTTAACAAGACTTTGGGCAAAGAGTTGAGTTTCCAGGCACTTTGCTATCCCGAATTTTAATCAACAACCAAATACACGGTTCGTGGGAAGGATTTCGGACTTAACCCCTATCTCCCCAAACCTCCTGCAGTTAACCCCTTTCCTTACAAGATGTCACAGGTCAGTGTGACTCTGCCCCCTTGTGCATAGGAGATTAGATCATTCAGTTACATTGGTATTTTTATCCATGTTATTTGGAACGCCATCGATGCTGACACCAAATATGGTGAACGCAACGTATATATGGGGGGGATTTACCGAGACGTGGATTTAATCATGCACTTGCGAGTCTGGGTACATCTATAACTAGGTTCATCCTCTGCGCTGGCGTTAAAATCAGAGGAAAAAAAAGTTCCAGGGGATTCACTGATCAATGTCATATGAAAGAAAACCTTCATCTGATGAATGCACCAACCTCATTGCAAACAACAAGTTGGGGTACACACCACACATACAAATATACCACAGGTACCACAAACACATTCAATAGAACACTGGGTGATAGATTTGACACACTTATACGATTATAACAAGTGTGTGCACACTAAACATTCACCACTGGTGCCATATTTAAAAACCCGACGGTACCTCAATTGTGATACCTTGGTTTATTTTTAAGTAATCCGCACTCGTATGTCTGCAAACGTCTTAACAGTTACGCGCATTGTACAATACACGCTGTAGTAAAAACCAAAATGGCCACTTGCATGAAATGTACAACCGATTCATATTTCGACCCGCCATTTTGTAAATTTGTGATTACGGCAGGCTCACTAAATGCGCGTCATCGCGATGAGGGGCTTCGCTCCGGGCAATCTCCCTTCCGTGATTCAAATATCGCATTAGCGCACGTGGGAATCCTCCGAAGCATGATTTTAACTGCGCTGTTAGTCGCGTTGTTTATAATTATGCGTCAAAGTGCGCTAAAGCATGATGGATCAATAACGTTCAGATGTTCAGGTAACTGTTTGCATAACCGTTCATCGTGGATATATATGGAGTTAAAGACGCCCAAAACACCTAGCGACCTGTTAGCAAGACTTAACTTCATACTTTATTGGCCCGGCGCCTGGGTAAGAAACCACAATGCTGCTACATTAGCATAAGACATGAGGAAATAAAGTAAGACCTTTTTGCTGGCTAATAAAATAATACACTGATGCAAACCAGTGTATAGGATTTGAGTTACAACTAACACCACACTGACACCAAAAGACCAGTACACGACTACAATACAAAATGCACACAAAGCAGCATGCAATATGAGATATGCAAACTGTTAACACGGACACAGTTGCCAGCTCACACCAGAGCCGTGGTATCTGCTCTAGGGTATAAGCATACTCCTTCGCTATTCAATTCACTATCGCGTTTTGTTAATATCTGGAGCAGGGATTTACCCACTGCGCGATTTTAACATCAGTATTAGCTGGCACGTTTATAAATCCACGCTACAAACCTAACACAAACTGATATTGAATCGCAAGCGTAGGAGTGAGTTTTGCGTACCAGCGCAATCCAACGCGTAATCAGGACGTTTAAAGTCGCCCTAAATGGTTTAGCGATGGTTGTTGTGGCTTTCCACGTACTCATTTCGCCCCAGCGCAGTCTTGGGTAAATCAGCCCCGTACGGCTACACCAATTATACACAACACTACTTCTAGTACACACATAACACACAAATCACATCTGCCACTGGCAGGTGACTACCCATTAGGCTCCTCATAACGGCATCGATATTCCATAGAGTAGAATTTAAGCCACAACTGACCCTTGTTGCGTTTTCGATAGACTGCTGGCGATTAACGTTCGGTCCTATCGAAAACAAAAAAACCCGAACTAGCAGATGGGAACCGTTAACACAGATCGTCCGTAGTTTTATCAAGCTGAACATCTAACGGAACGTCGCTGGGCAAGAGTGGGGGTTTCGATGATCGGATTCCAATTGTTTCAGCCGATCACAAAATCTATTGTAAAAACATTGCTTCCTTTAAACAGAGTGGTAAGACACATACACACAAATTACACAATCTGATACACAAAGTTGTCAGTATCAGCTGCGCATATGACAACACACACCACACCACTGGCTGATGTATAAACATGCAGCTACACAGGGACACACAGATGCTGTAAAGTTGTTAAATGACAAGTAAGAAACACACAACTTACACCACTACATCTCATTAGGGGCTTTGAAGTGTCTTGCTGTATCGAGGCAATTTCACTCACCCATTTAGCTCCCCCAGCCCCCTATTACAGGACAATAGTGGAAACTTGATCTTTGACTCTACATGAAAGACACTCTGTAGCTATTAGTTAAGATTTTGCACATTGATCCCCATTGATTAGTCTTGGTTTACCCTAACATGCCAGGGGGTTGGGGGGAGTGGTACGAGGGGCTGGGGGGATTGGGTGACAGACAGGGTATCAGTGGAGTGGAGCTCTAGCCAGAGGTTATAAAACCATGATGTTAAGGTTAAAAGAAATAGAAGCAAAAAAAACTTCCTCCTTTCAACCTCGCCAAATGCTGCCATTGGCATATAAGAAATCGATAATTAAGACAATGAATATTCTACGGTATCGATTAGATCCCAATGATAACTGGGATTGCAACAATGTATCCAATGGTGGATGCAAACACATGTAATCCTTGTGGTCTGTTTGTTTAATAGGGTGAGGTGGTGCACGCCCAGAGGAAGCCAAATCTTGTGGGTGTTTTGTGCCTGTTGTTTCTTGGTTGTGCTCTGGTTTAAATTAATGCAAAGAAGGGGGTAGGAGGGGGAAGTGGAGAGGGGTCGGGAGTGGAGGGATGAGCGCGAGGGGGGGCTCAGAGCAGGGATTCACCACTGCTGCCTTGTTATATGAACATTTTCTCAGGAGATTTAGTTTAAGCAAGTTGAAAGCTTCTTGTAACTAACAATCAAAACTAACAGGAAATGATTGGTTGTCTCTCATCTGGGCAGAGGAGTCATGGGCCCTGGGGTGGCTCACTACAAAGCTTGAGTTCTAAAAAGGCTAGTACCTCCAAATTACAACGAGAAAATACTTAGAAGAGAAGGAGGGGGGGGAGGGGGGGGCATCCTACAGAATGTGCAGATGGAAGGGAAAAAGGGCCTGGATAAAGTTGTGAGCGTTAAGATGAGATAAGGGAGAATGTGGTGAAGGGGTAATACCGTGATAGTGGGTTAGATCAGGGCACAGCGGCGCTCAGCTGTATTACCCTGAGTGGAGGGGATGTTCAGGATCCAGGGTCAATGGGTTGGATTGTTAACAGATTGAACCAGCCAATGACTGGATTTTTTTTGGAAAAGATTATGGGGTTTGGGGTTGGGAATTAGTAGTCACATGAGACCAAACAGGGGACTATAACTGGGCTGATATGGAGATTCCATAGAACAACAGGGAAAGTATGGGAGTTGCCACCCAGGGTTTGTCACTAGATACAGTCTGAGATATCATGTATATATATTACAGTCTTGTAATATCATGGAATATATCATGATCAGTCGTATATATCATGTTATCTATCATACAGTTGTATCTATCAGGAGATATCATACAGTCTGTATATATCATGTATATATCATACAGTCTGTATATATCATGTATATATCATACAGTCTGTATATATCATGTATATATCATACAGTCTGTATATATCATGTATATATCATACAGTCGGTCTATAATTGTATATATTCATAAAGGTCTGTCTATATCATTATATATCATAACAGTCGTTATATATCATGTATTATATAACAGTCTGTAATGATCATTGTATATCTATACAGTCTGTAATATCAGGTATTATATATACAGTCGGTATTTAATATCATGAACTGGATGTGTTTATCTACTAATATAGTTTGTAAAACTGTCCAAAAGTCCTGAGACCCGCGACACCTGCAGTGGTTTTTAATAATACTGGGAGCTGATCCAGGGTTCAGGTATTAGGATTTCAACCAATACTTTCCTGATTATCTTCTATATATCTATTCTATCTATTTTTTCTATATGTATATATCTATCTATCTATATATAATCTATCTAATCATTATATACTATCTATAGAGCTGTTATCCTATCTCTCTATCTTATCTATCTACCTATCTATCTGTTTATCTATCTACATTATCTATCTATCTATCTATATATAATCTATCCTATCTGTCTGTCTTTATCATACATCTATCTATCTCTCATCTATTCTGTCTGTCTGTCTGTCTGTTCTATCTATTTCTATCTATCATCTATCTATTATCTACTATTATCTGCTCTATAGCTTCTATCGATCTATTATCTGTCTATCTATCTATCTATATATCTATATATCTATTATCGTCTTCTATCTACTATTAATCTTATCATCTATCATCTATCTATCATTATATATCTAGTCATTTCTATCTAGATATCATTCTATCGATTATGG